>JASDDO010000019.1:767021163-767621163 GCA_030015575.1 Agapanthus africanus | reverse complement strand
GGAAGACCGGCGGCCAAGTTCAGTCGAGGATGCCTCAAGGGAGTTGATGTTGCACTGTGCTCGATTGGATATAACAGGAAGTCCCTGACCAAGGATGCTTCAGAGATATACTGGTAAGTGTTATCAGTAGTTTCTCGACCCGTTATGAGCCTCATATCGACACGACTTATCGAGTTACTAGGGTCTGACGTTTACCACCCCTAGACGAGATATGCGACATATCAGACGAAGAGACCGGACTGTACGGTAGTGTTACTGATTGGATTCATAGAAGTATGAGCAGGCATGCTTGTTGATCTTCTGATCGCTCAATACCTGGGTGGCCTTTATGTTTAGCAGACCGCTTGCGGCTTGTGAGTGTTTAATATGATTATCACCTACTGCCGGCGTATTGACGAGTCTTTAGAGTTCTACACAGAGCTTTCCTGGCTCAAGCGAAACGGAGTAGGAGCACATATGTGATATATGCGGGACCGAGATTGATACGATATGAGATACCGTATTGTATTCTCACGATTCGTGACATTGGTCGGTTATATGTGATATAGCCGGGTTATCGGATCAAGTGTTGATTCGATAGTTGTTACACATGATATTAGTCAGTTATATGTGATATAGCCGGATTATTAAATCAAGAGTTGATTTTATAATCTAATATATAATTATATATTAGATATATTACATTACATTAACTAGTATTAGCTCACTTATGATTCTTTTCTCACTTGATGTGCACATTGTATATATGTGATATGTATATTTGTGTACATGTATTGTGTCATGCTTGATGATACATGCTAGATGGGTGTATGAGACTTATACCATTTTAGGGTTAAATTAGGGTTTTGTTTATTTCTTAAAGAATAACAAAAGAGAGAAGACTTGGTCAATGTTGTCAGGCTTGGATGAAGCTTGTAGAAACATTGAAAAAGTCCACTCTTTTATCATTCCTTAGGATATTTGTTAACCCAACCCTTAACCTTATCTCTTGGTTAATTCTTTTCAAGAGTTAAGCATGAGGGCTTAACTCACCCATAGTTGCAATAATTCATTTGGATGAATAATTCATATGAGTTCATATTCTTCTTCTTCTTCCTTAAAGCTTTCTAGCTTCAATGGAGTTGTGAGAAAAAGTGTGAGAAAATGAAATCTAAAGTGAGCTCATTTCCTACTTCATCATCCTCTACTCCTTTCCATTTAGTATAGGGTGTTCTCTTCACAAAGTTCTTGACCTAGTGAAGAAATAGCTTGGGTTAGTGTCTCCTCAACGTAGATCATCTTCGGCCTCGAAAACATCGAAACAAGCTCGTTCGTTTCTTCATGGGAGCCTCTCTAGAGTCCGGAGTTCACGATCGCAGCGAAGGGACTACTACACGGAGCTATTGAACTGAAGGACCGGTCTACAAAGGTTGTATTCCTTGCTCACTTCTTATTGCAAAGTGTTTGCATTTGACATTCCGTCGATTTCTAGTTAACGATTCTTAGTTAGGGTTAGCTAAAATGGAAAATTTTTGAATTTAGCATGGTCGATGCCTCCCGAAACCATACTGCCATCTTAGGTAACCCTGCAGTGGTATCAGAGCCATGCTAGAAATTTATATGGATTTTGTTAAGATTACGAAACCGAAATACTGCGAAACTTGCAACGCCTAAACCTGCTTTTTGTCGTTTTTAAATAGTTGTCAAAAAAAATTTCAAACAAGTACAGAGTGATGTATGGTATATATCATGAACACACAAAAAATTTCAGAGCATTCCATGAAAATTGGGCCGGCCACCATCATGGTGATCTCGGCCAAATCCGAGCAGTTCCCCCTGATTTTTTGCCTGTTTTCAAGTGACTGGGTTTTGGAGTTTCAGGTGTTGTTTGTTTTTGTTAATTTTGCATGTGATGTAATCTTAAACTATAAAAAATTTGGAGTGTTTCGTATTCATAGTTTTAACATTGTTTCGGGTTATTCACATATTGTCTAGGCGAAGTTAAAAAGTTCAATCGAATATCAAAAACCCATTTTTCCAAGTTTAACGTATTCGGAAAAATATGCAAGTGATTCCGTGGACCCTCTAGAAGAACGAAACCCAAACTCGATTATGTGGCCATCAAAACCACCACTGAACCCTAGGGTTTGTGGTAGTTTAGCGTTGTCACATGTGAGGCGTTGGTTTGACCTTTCTACGGCTGGTTCATTGATACTGTGGCATTTTCTAGGTATTATTAAAACTGTGCTCAAGTGTTGAGCTGTCGGGAAATTGTGGGACTTTGATGAATCGATCGAAGAGTTTATCATCGTCCGGATATTATGTGATGGGATACAATATTTGGAATCCACAAATGTAGTTATGAGATAACTAGTTTGAATGTTATAAATCTAGCAGTTTGGTCTCGAATGATCGGTTGCCACGGGATTTTGATGAGATCAAAAGCCCGTCGCAATCACGTAGTGTACGCGGATACTCGCCGGGTAAACTTAATAGATAACCACGCCCCATAGCCTCAACCAAGTGACTATAGGAGAACCCCATCGCCAAAAGCATCCGTTAGGGTGCTCGCGGCAGCGGTGTTCTGCCTTAGTGCACTTCGTCGCCGATATCGGGGGGTGCGGCCGTCTACTAAAGTTTCCGACGAGCATTCGATCAGGATGTCGGGAATCTTGTTGAATTGCCCTACTAGATATTGAAAAGTGTTTTCAAGATCGAGATTAAAATGCAGGATTTATAATTGTTAGGCATGCAATGTCTAAGGAATTCATATGGTTAGGCATGTGATGTCTAAGATGGTTGCGGATTCCAACTGTTGTAGTTTTTCACTTTCTTTTCTGCGACCGTAAGTGTAATATGTGGTATATCTCTGGTTTCGTTGCTATACGTCAACGACAATTAGGATACGCATATTTACTTACGTTGATGACATGTGATGTTATGTGTTGTTTTGATATGTTATATTGGATCGTCGTGTTTTAAATAGCCGGGGGTTTTATGTGAGATGAGAGTTTTTCATTTTCATTCATGTAAAATTCATTGTATATAATATTCTTTTATTGGGGCACTTCCGGGTTGAGGATGATGTCACTATTGTATATTATTTACTTTTCTACATTAGGATAGACCCAAGGCGGGGAACACAAGTAACCGGGTTCTAGGGTCCAGTGGGAGACCATCTCGAGAAGTCGAGACAGGGTCTCCTAACTCTAGAATTGATAGGGTTGATTGCCGCTCTCGTAAGGATCTAGGTGTGTGGGATTGGCTATTCATCACGACCGTGGAATCCGTGTTTTATACAGGCTTAAAATAAAACCCGGAAATCCTAGTATATCCAATATTTCATATGTTGTTTTCTGCTGCGGTATCTGTGAAGTGATCATTTGATATATTGATGAGATGAATACAGGATATAGTATATGTGATATATTATATAGACGTTGCTTATGTTTTACACCCGCGCTAGCACTGCCCCGCTCTGCCGTTAGTTACCTAACCTAACGGTGCACGAGGGGACATCGAGGTGAATGCGGATGGCATAAGCGTACGTTGTATTTATCTGTGATGTTTAGGTAACTAAAATGATGGGACTTCATTAATGGGATTAATGAAACTAAAAGAAACCTAAAGATATTGTAGAAACTTGTCTTGAAAACTGGTTGATCTAGTTCTTGCTTTGCATAGCGATATTCCTTGTAGAATATCCAGCACCTTATTCGATAAGGAAAGAGCCGAGATCCCTTCACCGGGAGTGACCACTTTAGCAAAACTAGCAGATGCTACATACTCAGTTTGTCTTTTGATTGTTTATTTAGTTTTTGCTTTGCATAGTGGTATTTGTGAAATATCATGCACCTTATTCGATAAGGAAAGAGCCGAGATCCCTTCACCGGGAGTGACCTCTTTAACAAAACTAGTAAAAGCCTCAAAAACACTCCATTTAAAATCACTCGATTCTACAACGATATCAAGTTCATTATGCAAAAGGTTTTCTTAAAAACCTGTCGTAGCCTTCCGTCATTTCAGATAAGTACTTTATAGTATTCGTGCTACGTTTGTTGGCTTTCATCAAGGCGTAGTGTATGGTAGCTATTTATGCTTATCTGCATAAGCATATGATGCGATTGAGTTAGGGTAGTCGTGCGACTTTGTTAGCTTTCGTCAAGGGTCGTGCGGGTGGGTTTAATTCAATCAGGAAATGTACAGGTTGAACTTGACTAGCAGCCTATGGTTTGTTGGCTTTCGTTAAGGTCATAGGATGCTAGGGGTAAAATATTATTAGGAATTTCAAGCGTTGAAATTTGCAATAAGATTGCATACCTCCTATGAGATAGTTGGATCCCGATACCCACTGTGAGTAAGAGTTACTCCTGAGAGAGTTTTACACATTACAATTAGCCGATCAAGTAGGTGTCTAAAAAGGTGTCAACGGGGTTACGCTCCTAGGAAAATGAGGTTTATTTTAATTAGGTCCATGCGAAAGCACGGGGAACCTCCCTCAAAGTACCGACACTGGCCTGGCAGAAAGATTGGCGAAATTGTAGGGTGTAATTAATCCCGGCTAGTCTTTCCTTTTAGGGTTTAAAGGAAGATTTGACTAAAACAGTTGGAGCCATCTTAATTAGATATATTAATAACCAATCTAATCTTGCAAGAGCATACTCTAAGTGTTTTCTTCTCTCTCTCTCTCTCCAGGTAGCGACCATGTCACTCCTTAATCAAGATAATAATATGGATGTATTGACCGAACCCACTTGTTATACTGCGCTAGGGAACGTTGGTCCCGTTTCAACTTATAATTGTTATAAGACCGAGCAAGAAATAAGGGATTACCAGGATTCCCGTGCCGCCCAAACGAAGAAAGTGCATGATGATGCATCTTCTTCGGGTGTGTTCATTACAGAGAACTTTTTTCTCAGTATCCTTTACGTCCTGGGTATGAAATACCGGATCAGAATCCCACATATGTAATCAATTACATGGGCTACAGATAAGTAAAGAAGTGAGAACGGGTGATAAAGTTTTAAGAGTTAGAAACGGTGCAATTGTTGCAGCCAAGTTGTTGGCAGTTATCACCCTGTATTATCAAATACATTGATTTTCAACGAATGTTATTAGATACCGAATCTGATGTACAACATCATATCAGTCTCTTTATTTAGTAAAGAAGGATATAATTTTGTATTTTTGGATAATGTTTTGAATATTTCCTATATCAAGAGTTGATCGGTTCAGGCACATTATCTAAAAGCATATACGTTCTAAATCAAACTGCAGTTCTTAACGTACAAAACACATACAAGAGGAAGAGTTCAGAAATGAACGAATCCTTTTTAAGGCATTGTACACTAGGTCATGTCAATGCGACCCGACTAGCTGAAGTTACATAAAGATGCATATTTAAATCAGTTTGAATTTACATCTTGTGAAACTTTCCAGTCATGTCACAAAGATAAGATGACCATAGCTTCGTTTATTGGAAACAGAGAAAGAGTTAGTGAACTCTTGGGATAGATACATGATGATGTATGTAGGTCCCCTGTCTACACATGACAGGACTGGTTCTTTATCCTTCATTACATTCACTAATGATCTTTCTAGATTCGCACATGTGTTCCTATTGAAACACAAGTCTAAACCTTTTGAGATATTCAAAGAATATATGTCAGAAGTAAAGAACTAAAACGGGTATAAGTATTATGTCCTTTGATGAGATCAGGGAGGAGAATACTTGAGCACGGAATTCCTTGACTATTCTAAAGGAGAATGAGATTCTCTCTCAGTATTACTCCTCCGTATACACCACAGCACGTTGGTATATCGGGGCGGAGCAATCGCACCTTATGTGATAGGGTGTGCTCTATGATGAGTACTACTGAGTTGCCTATTTTCTTTTGGGGGTTATGCACTTGAGAAGCTGCATATCTATTGAATAGGGTTCCAACCAAATCAGAAGCTTACCACTCCATATGTGATATGATATGGGAAGAGCCCATCTCTTAAGAATGTTAAGATTTGGGGTTGTCCGGCCTATGTCTAAAAGCAAAATCCGGACAAGCTCGAGGGAAGGTCAGTTCTGTGGAACTTTGTTGGATATCCCAAGCATTCGCAAAGGAATATCTTCTACCGCACCGAGAAACAAAAAGTGTTTTGTTACTCAGCATTCCACCTTTGGGAAAGGGAATTTCTTTTGAAGAAATTAGTGGTCATGAGGTAGAACAGGAAGGAGTTCCAGCTATACAAACTGCAGCTGATGATTTGGTAGAACCTAAAGATTCAATAGCTCCCGAAGAACTTCAGCCTCTCCGTCGATCTGGTAGGGTTCCTCACCCACCTGAGAGATACTTCGGTTTTCTCTATGACGGTGGCAGCGAGGATTGCATCATGAGATGATGACCCAACTAGTTTCGAGCGGGTCATCAAGAATGGGGACTCTGTGAGAATGGCTGGATGCTAAGCGATCTGAGATGGAATCCATATACACCAACAAAGTATTTACTTTGGTTGTTTTATCTGAAGGGTTAAATCCCCATCAGGAGCAAGTATATCTTTAGAAGATTACTCGGTGTACATGGAACAGTTGAAACTTTCAAAGCTAAGACTTGTTGTAAAAGGTTCTCGTCATCGACCAGATGTGGATAATAATGAAACCATTTCTAGTGCCTATGCTTAAGTCCATCCAAGTCCTACTTGCAATTGCTACATACCATGACTATGATTTCTGGCGGTTGGGTGTCATGACTGCTTTTCTAAATAGTGACTTAGAAGAGAGCGTCTATAAGTACACAGCCAGAGGACTTCGTAGACAGTGGGAGCAGCGGAAACGTGTGCAAGTTGCTTTATGTGATAAAACAGGTATCGCGGAGTTGGAACATCTGTTTTGACGTGGTAGTCAAAGCGTTTGACTTCATCAAAATGGTAGATGAACCTTATATATACAAAAAGGTAGTAGGGAGTATGGTGGTGATCCTCGTATTGTACGTGAATGACATACTCTTGATAGGGAAGGGGTTTCCTATGCTACACTCGGTCAATCTCCTCTTATCACAAGGATTCTCCATATAGGATCAAGGTGATACCTTCTAAATCCTGGGTTTTGGATCTATGAGATAGATCTAATTGGATGTTAGGATTCTCACTAGGTATAGTGAGATGGTATCAATCGATCCTGGGGAGAATCACTGGATAGCTTTCAGGGTGGTAAGGTCAACTGAATGTCAGTCACAGGCATTGTATTTACCCTCAGTGGAGGGACGGTATGTTGGAAAAGTTCCAAGCTAGATACCGTGGCATACTAGACGATAAAGGCTGGATACATTGCTACCAAGGATGCTACCAAAGAGCTAGTCTGGATGTATATAAGTTCATAAGATGAACTTCGTTCCTACCATTGTGTGACAATGGAGTTGTGGTTTTGGCCTAGAAACCCTCGTCCCATCAAAGATCCAGACATATTCTTAGGCTGTATCACCTGATCATGGAGATGGTTGATCTCCAGGGAGATCGAGATTAGGAGAGTAGACTACAGAGAACAAGACGGCAGATCCATTCACAAAGGCTTTTTCCCAGTAGAGACATTTATGGGATGGTTGAGTATGAGATACTACAACCACTGCTGCTTGTTGGGTATGAGATACTACAACAGATGGCCCTAGTGCAAGTAGAAGAATGTTAGTTATATGTATACCCTAGAGGCCATTACTGTACATATGATGTATATTGTATTGGATACTTGGACATATATAGGGAGGACTTTCTTGCTCGACATGATAGTATGCTATCTGGTTGCTCTTTATCTTAACATGTACGTTGATTGTCTCTATTTTACATGTTGATAAAGCCCTTAGGATGAGAACTTGACTACCAGGATTATGATGCAGATCATACTAGTGGGGACAGTGTAGTCGCTAAGTACATCCTTCAAATGTTCCTAGTCGTGGGTGTATCAAGACAGGGCATCGATATACCAGTGTAGACTAGCGTATAGCTTCTTGACCCATACAGATGGGCGATGGATGATCCCATATCCATTGATGTTTGACATCAGAGACAGTATACGGGTCCTCAGTGGAGACTGGGTACACTGGACGGACTCACCGAGAACTCCTAGATGGTATTATACCTAACGTCAGATGGCAGTTCTCTGGTGACACTGGTACAGGTTAGTCTGTAGACCCGAGATCGTCATAGAGTCTTGTGTGATTCCTACTGTGCATTGATTTCCACCTTACCACGTTCAAGAGAACGTGCAAAACGGTGGCTTTTGGGTACAGTCCCGAGTCACATGGAGGCAATGAGCGATAAGAGGGGCGTTGTCTCTCCCGGTATAGGGAGTTGATGTTGCACTGTGCTCGATTGGATATAACAGGAAGTCCCTGACCAAGGATGCTTCATAGATTTACTAGTAAGTGTTATCGGTAGTTTCTCAACCCGTTATGAGCCTCATATCGACACGACTTATCGAGTTACTGGGGTTTGACGTTTACCACCCCTAGACGAGATATGCGACATATCAGACGAAGAGACGGGACTGTACGGTAGTGTTACTGATTGGATTCGCAAGAGTGTGAGCAGGCTTGCTTGTTGATCTTATGATCGCTCAATACTCGGGTGGCCGTTACGTTTAGCAGACCGTTTGCGGCTTGTGGGTGTTTGATATGATCATCACCTACTGCCGACGTATTGACGAGTTTTAAGAGTCCTACACAGGGGTTTCCTGGCTCAAGCGAAACGGAGTAGAAGCACATATATAATATGTGCAAGACTGAGATTGATACGATATGAGATACCGTATTGTATTCTCACGATTCGTGACATTGGTCGGTTATATGTGATATAGCCGGGTTATCGGATCTAGTGTTTATTCGATAAGTTGTTACACATGATATTAGTCGGTTATATGTGATATAGCCGGATTATTAAATCATGAGTTGATTTTATAATCTAATGTATAATTATATATTAGATATATTACATTACATTAACTAGTATTAGCTCACTTATGATTCTTTTCTCACTTGATGTGCACATTGTATATATGTGATATGTATATTTGTGTACATGTATTGTGTCATGTTTGATGATACATGATAGATGGGTGTATGAGACTTATACCATTTTAGGGTTAAATTAGGGTTTTTTTTATTTCTTAAAGAATAACAAAAGAGAGAATACTTGGTCAATGTTGTCAAGCTTGGATGAAGCTTGTAGAAACATTGACAAAGTTCACTCTTTTGTCATTCCTTAGGATATTTTTTAACCCAACCCTTAACCTTATCTCTTGGTTAATTCTCTACATGAGTTAAGCATGAGGGCTTAACTCACCCATGATTGCAATAATTCATTTGGATGAATGATTCATATGAGTTCATATTCTTCTTCTTCCTCCTCAAAGCTTTCTAGCTTCAATGGAGTTGTGAGAAAAAGTATGAGAAAATGAAATCTAAAGTGAGCCCACTTCCTACTTCATCATCCTCTACTACTTGCCATTTAGTATAGGGTGTTCTCTTCACAAAGTTCTTGACCTAGTGAAGAAATAGCTTGGGTTAGTATCTCCTTGACGTAGATCATCTTCAGCCTCGAAGATATCAAAGCAAACTCAATCGTTTCTTCATGGGAGCCTCTCTAGAGTCCAGAGTTCACGATCGCAGCGAAGGGACTACTACACAGAGCTATTGAAGTGAAGGACTGGTCTACAATGGTTGTATTCCTTGCTCACTTTTTATTGCAAAGTGTTTGCATTTGATATTCCGTCGATTTCTAGGTAACGATTCTTAGTTAGGGTTAGCTAAAACGGTAAATTTTTGAATTTGGCATGGACGATGCCTCCCGAAACTTTGCTGCCGTCTTAGGTAACCCTACAGAGTTGATAGAAAAAAGGTGGAGTTTTGATCGTTTATTCTAAGAAGATTGAATATTTTTTAAGAAAAGGACTTGTAGGGCTTATAGAATTTAGTAATTAATGGATGGAATTTTAAAAATAATTCTTTTATCTTTTAATTATTTAATACTAGAGAAATAGCGATGAATGTGGATTAAGGTTCTTGGAGGGAATTAGGGTTTCCCTCTACTGTACTGCCCCTTGTCCTTCCATTAATCTCTGTTTATCTCAAGCCCTTAACAAAACAAGTATTAACGAATCTCAAATGGTGGTCGTGACTATCATTAATTGATAGCGCGCCCGATAATAGGGTTAACATTTATTTTTCTAAAGTTTATAAAAATTAAAACTTCGAAAGAAGTTATGGTATTCTTCATCTATTATTCTACCATATCCTACAAACCCTAGCAAGCAAGAATTTACTCGGTCATGGATATTAGAAAAATAGAAGAGAGGTGGAAGATGAATGAAATCATAATTAAAAATTAAAAATGTAGAAAGTAAAATACAGAGTGTAATAGCAGAAAGTAATGCAGAAAGTAAATGCGACAAAATTAAAAGAAAAAACTACCTTTATTGATCAACTATTGCATTACAAAATTTCTTGCTGAAAAAAGATAGATTACAAAACCCTAGTTTGCTCGCTAGATCTCTCTTGAATTGAATTGAAATTTTGAATTGAATGTTGAGTATTGGATATATTTGATAGACAGCTCTTGGTCCTTTATATAGTCTCTGGAATTAGAAATCCTAGATACCATATTGAAGTATGTGAAATTACAATCAAGACCCTAAAATTTCAGATCCTACGGCTGCTATACAACCACGGAACCGCCACCTATGGCCTAGTTTAACCGCGGATCCACCGCCATCTGGTGAGTTTACGCATCCAGATTTCTCGTCGTTTCTTCTCTCAATATTTGGAAATCATCTTGATAAAAATATTCTGAAAATATTGCTCTTAGTCTCTGCCGTTGCGAGATTCTTCGCTTTGCTCCTAATATTCTGTAGATTTGATTTGTTGAACCGATTTGTTGTGGATCTCCTACTTAGATTTTAGATCTGCTAATCTTATTATAATACCTGCACAATATCTCAAATCAAATTGTTAGTACCATTGGTTTTATTTGAGATATTATTCCAACCAATTAATT
This sequence comes from Agapanthus africanus, assembly GCA_030015575.1. Lineage (NCBI taxonomy): Eukaryota > Viridiplantae > Streptophyta > Magnoliopsida > Asparagales > Amaryllidaceae > Agapanthus > Agapanthus africanus. The sequence goes on along the minus strand of JASDDO010000019.1, from coordinate 767,610,150 downwards.
GATATGATTTCTTAAGAATATTGATTAGGAATATTTAATATGATATGCATATTTTAATAATAAATAATCTCATGAATATTTTATTTGCATATATTTCCCTGTTATACTAATTATAAATTAAGAAATATATGATAATAATCTTTTTACAAATAAACCCATATATGTTCTTTATTTATAAATAACACCTTTTAGTAATTAATAATAATAGGAAAAATGTACATACAAATGTGCAATAAATTTGACTGATCAAATACCCCCAAAAATATCTTTGATGGTGCCGAGCAAACTATTTATTATCAAAAGAAAAATAAAAACCCAGCACACTTTCGTAGGCAACACGATTGCACTTACCTCGTGCAATAAGCCGTTAAATCTCTAAGTGTCACTAGTAGAAGGAGTGTTGTCTCCTGAGGGTTTTCAGCGGATTATACCCACAAAATCCCAAAATAAAGGAAAAAAGATGAAAATTACATGCAAAGATAAGAACATATAAAAAAAACTTGAAAAGAAGAGTTTTAAACTACACTAGCTTTTTAGTTGTCATGAGCCCTATCTTAATGGTCTTGAAAAGATGTCATAAATCATATCATCTCTTAATAAAATATCATCTTTAGTCTTCCTCGCTACCTTTCTTCCAAATATCGATCATATACCCCTACGAGTGTGTAAAAGACATCCCTGCACTTGGAGAATTCAATTCAAGCTATCACACCCTTATCCATATTCCTTAATACTTTTTAGTCGGTGATATTTTAAATGGAATTTGCTCACACTTTCTTCATGCGACCGTTAATACTTCTTGATGTACTAACCAACCGATTACCGAATGTGCTCACTTATTAATGCGTAATTAGTAATATCCTAGTCTTGCAACACCTAAGATTTAACAGTGACTCTCAAACCAGTTAGTCTAAGGCACTAGGTGATAAGGCACTCTCGCTATATTTTTTATGCTTCCTTAAGTAATACAAAACCAGTGTTAATTTTTCTGCACCATTTATATTTTATGTGTTATTTATATTTTGTTGTTTTTCATACTAAGGTTTTTAGACAAGAGTATTTCAAGGTATCCTATTTCAAGGTATCCTCTATTATCCCAAGTTTCAAGATATGTGCAAGTGCGTATGGTATGGTATCAACATTCAGAAGTTTGAACTCAAGAATAGGGACTATTTTTTCAAACTTATTTCTATCCGCGAATTAGTGATTTCTTCATCTTACTAACCCTTGGGACAACAGCTCATGACTACGTATTACTAACTTCGTTTTAAAACATCTAATTTTCTTACATTTCTTAAATCTCTTCTTATCTTTCATATGTATTTTTCACTTTCTAATTTTTATTTTTTTTTAAATTATTATGCAATACAATATTTACATACGATACATAGATATATACAAATCATCCATAAAAACCTCCCCCCCCCAAAACTTGTTTGTAGCAGTGTCCTCACTGATATTGTCCTGTAAGTTCAAAACTTGAAGACTGGGAGCAACCGTTCAAGATGATGGTATAAAGAAGGGGTCAAGAGTGAATGACAGTAAAATTCTCCCCCAAATTTGTTCTTGGCTCATTATCGTGCGAAAATTTCCTTTCATTCAAGAGCCATTTAAAAATATTTTTCTCCTCCCCCCTAAACATAATTAAAACAGTGTTTCCTCTATTTAAGCATTTGAAATTCAATGTAAGAGAGGAGAAAATCGCATTAGTATATACAAGGCTTTATAAAGAATAAAAACCAACACCAACCATTCAAATATTTTATCTAGATAACACCATGGTTGGTGAAAAATAGCGTAACGGATAGACATGAAGAAGACTCGAGACTGTATAAGAATAGAACTTATATCATGTCTCAAGTAGAAGAAATAGAAATGAAAGTAACGAGAAGAGATGAAGTGGGGAAAAGAGAAGATGTGTAGTCGAATGGATTTACGTCTCGGTTGGTGGAGACGAAAAGGTGATGGTGAATGAAAACGAGAATGTGAAAAATAAGAAAACAGAGGCGCACGAATTTCCGGTGGAGGTTGATTCATCACAGCATCCAAGTTTTTAAGGAACGTGAGTTCTTCGGCGAAAATATTTTCGAAACTTTCATCAATATTCCTAATGATGATCTTATCGGAAAGAAAGGAATCGATATACATGTTAGTGGAATAGGCAGATTCACTAGGACGGTTGAAAGTTTCTAGATCAATATGTTGCGCGCTAGGATTCAAAATACTCGATTCGTTAGAAATAATGGAGGTAGGAGACTCGAAAAGCTTATTTACCCTAATCTCAAAAGAGTCTAACTCGAGTGGTCTTTCAAGAAGTATAGAACTCGAAATATCAAAGTGTGATTCAACAAATCTCGGTGGAATTAAAAGAAGATGCGAAGAACCAAATAAAGTGGGTAATGAAATGGGTAAACGAACTTATGTGTCAAGCATTGTTGAACCAGATATGGTAGATGAAGGCTGAATATCGTTTTGCATATCGGATAGATTGGTGGTAAGAATAGAATCGGTTAAATGTACAGAAAGATGTTCACATTCAATGGAAGGGACATGATGGGTCGGGGAATCCAACTCATCCAATATATCGAGTTCATCTTCAAAGATATTCTCAACACTGATCTCACTAGCACTTTCAGTCAAATCAAACGAATAGTTCTTTAAAAATTTCTCAATTATATTAGCCTCAATCGATGGATCATTAGGTTCACTTGATGTAATTGGAAGGATTGAAATGTCAAGTTTAGTCGGATAAGGATCGGTTTGATTTGGAATGGTGTAAGGTTCTCTTTCACACTCATGATTAGGCAAGTCAAATATAGTATTCTCGGGCACCTCATCAATTTAATTATTAAATGGTTGATCATCAAGTACATTCGGTTGGGGTTCAAGATGGAAGGTGTTGAGATCAAAAGAATTGGTTTTGGTTTGACTTTGAAAGATCCCTGGTTCTTTTTCACTACTCAATTCCAACTCTACTTCAAGACTAGACATGGTTTGTGAAGAAATTTCAATGAAGGATTCTCTTTGGACCGTGGTACTTCCTAATTGATGTTCAGAAGCACTGTCTAGATAGGGTGAAAAGGTTGAGTATGATTGGCATGTGTTTAATTGTTAGCTAGGGGCGAGTTCAATGTGTTCCGCAATAGAAATGGGTTTATGAATTACCACATTAGCCTCAAAAGAAGTATCAACAAGAAAGGGTGTGAAAGTTTGGTACTGTTGATAAGAGTTAGAAGGATGGATCCAATTTTCATAGATAGGATTAGAATCAATATTGTGATATGAAGAAGATTGAGATTGGTTAAATTGTTGGCGACTGGTTTTTGCAATTTGCTCGGTAATAGTTGTTCTCCTCCGAATACAGAGACGAAACCGCGTAGGTTCATCTTGCCTAAATTTGGGGGCGGATGCTATTTGGTGCTATCCGTCCACCTCTCCGAAGATGCCAAGTTGATTTATGACACCGTGTATCGAAGGTTTGGACGGATGCAGCCGATATAGCAGACTTCGTCAGATTCCCCCTCGTTGAGGGGTTTTTGATTGTGGGGACGCTCTTCCCTGCGGGCGCAAGCCCCTGCGGTTAATTATGCTACCGCATCACGGTAACCACTTTCTCCTTCTCCAGATGGTCATTTCGTGTCGTAGGTGTTTGTTTTGTTTTTGGTTGCCCATGGATTGTATACGGAGACTAATTTATGTTGTCGTCCGTAGGGCGTGGATTAGTACAAATCCATATCTTCTTAGATTTGGCTTTGGGGTTGGGTTTAAGGATACGTTAGTCTCATTAGGGACTAAGATCAACTTAAACGTATGTTAAGGATACGTGAGTCTAATTTTAGACTAAGATCAACTTAACGGGATCGTTTAGATCCAACAAGAGAGCATTTGGACTCTATTGTTTAGTTTGGAGACATTGCGGTCCATAATTAGTTTAAGGACATTACGGTCCAATGTTAGTTTAAGGACATCTCGGTCCAATGTTAGTTTAAGGACATCATAGTCCATGGGCTTAAGGACCCCACAGTCCAAGGTTAAGGACATCATAGTCCATGAGTTTAAGGACCCCACAGTCCGTAATTTAAAGACGTCATAGTCTCTAAAGTTTAAGGACATCATAGTCCATGGGTTTAAGGACCCCACAGTCTATGGAATGATTGGTTAGCGGGACCCGTCACCTCTCTGAAGACGTTGAAGGATTACAACGACAAATATCAAAGGAGTGAAGAGATGTACCCTTGAACCAATGTTGATTGGGAAATCTGTAGTCCAATTTGGGACTAAGATCAATTAATTAGATTATGAGCACATGGGCTCAGTTAAATCTGAATTGAGGACTTATGGCCAACTTGGGCTAAGTCCAATTAGGTTTAAAATGCTGGACCTTTGTTTGGGCTGCTGAGCATTTTTCTGGGTTCAGTTATCCATTATTTAGCAATGCTAAACATGGGTCTGGGTTCTGACAATGTTTTGTCTTTTATTGAGTGCTGAGCACTCATATACCATATGAGATGATCAATCTTGGAAGACAAGGGTGTATTTGAGGCTCAGTCAAAAGGAAGGGGTACTGCCTCTGGAAAACTTGGCTAGTTCAAGCTAAGATTGGCTCGGATATAGTGTTAAATACTAGAGCAAACTCAGCTATCGCGTGCTCCCACGTGATGCGCCCATAATAGTGTTAAACACTAGGGATGCAGCACACAAAAATAGTTTTAAACACTAAAAAGGAAGCATTCACGTAGGGTCACGTGAGGCGCTTGAGTTTTGGGCCAAAACTTCTCTTATTTTAATCTCAAAATATTCAAATAAGTCTTAAACACTTTTAGTCTTCACGGCCATCACGTGTGGGCACATGATGGGTACCCATGCACTGGATATTAAAAGGATTTGCTAGGGGTCACGTGGGGACACGTGAGGGCGCCCAAAGTTTGTTCTGCCTTAGCTATTGTTCTCTTTATTTTAAGGAATTTATCCAAGGGTCGCGTGGGAGCACGTGACCCCATCTCATTCATTCTTTTCTGACCATTGAGGGGAGGGTCACGTGTTGCCACATGATCAAGTTGGGTACTGATTTCCTTTACGTGCATGGAAAGTTAGATCCCTTGTTTAAGAATTAAATTCCTTGGTAAGGTTAAACCCTAATTTTGTTTAGAGGAACTAAATTTCTATGTATATGTAAGAATTAAATTCTTTAAACCCAACTCTCCCTCTATGTTTTGGATCTGCATGGCAAAATCTCCCCGATGAGAATTAAATTCTAAACTTATGGGGAGATCTGATTCTGCAGATCTTCAACCATGAAGAAGAACTAAGTTCTTATATTAAGGGTTAAACCCTATCTTTGTTGGAGGAATTAAATTCCTATGTATTTGGAAGAATTAAATTCTTTAAACTCAATTCTCCCTCTAATTTTTGGATCTGCATGGCAGAATCTCCCCGATGAGAATTAAATTCTCAACTTATGAGGAGATCTGCTTCTGCAGATGTTCAACCAAAGGAAGAACTAAGTTATTATTCAGAAAAGTTAAACTCTTAATTTGAGAACAAAATTCTCTTTTTGTTTTGTGGAGCTTATGATCTCTTTCCCTTTCTCACCTAGGGTTTCTTTCTCTTCTGAGGAAATCTTCTTTTCTCTCTGGAGAATTAAATTCTCTTCTTTTTATTTTCTCTCCATTTGTTGTATCCTCCCTTCTTCTTTTTCTTTCTCTTCTTGGATCCTATTTATAGGAGGAAGAAAAGAATCAATTTGTTTAGGCAATCTTTCATTGAAAGATTTCAATTGATTTTGTAACCAACATGATCTTTTAGATCACTCAGTGAATTTTATTCACCATTGGATTTTTAATCCAAAAGATATTTTGTCTGTTATTCCTGGCAAATTTCAGTGAAATATCCCCTTGTATAGAATCTTTCTATAAATTGGTGATTTTTAATGCTCCACTTTACAGAGCGCAATCTTTTTGTTTATAAAGATCTAGGGAAATATTAGGGTTTTTGATTTCCTTTAATTAGAATTTAATTCTATAAGTTCAGAAGGTCTAAGAGCCTATCACGTGTTGGCACGTGACCCCACTGATTGATCATTTCATTAGAATTTAATTCTATTAGTTCAGAGATCTTTTAGGAACCAATCACGTGTCGGCACGTGACCCCCTGTCGTGTGTGGGCACGTGATCCCCTATTTAGGGCTTTCATTCCTTTAACTCAGAGAGTTTTTAAGACCCCATCACGTGGTGGCGCGTGACCCACTGATTAAGCTTTTAACCAGAATTTAATTCTGTTGTTTTAAAGAACTCAGGAATTATCACGTGTCAGCATGTGACCCTTAGTCACATATGGGCATGTGATGCCCTATTGGGGTTTTTCCTTGTTGTTTTATTATACCTTTAATTCTTTTCAGTAGGTTTAAAGGCCCATCACGTGTGGGCACGTGACCCTATTTGATTAGGATTCAATTTTTATCATTTCGAAGCCCTCAGGAAGACATCACGTGTCGGCGCGTGACCCCCGATCACGTGTGTACACGTGATGCTCCATTGGGGTTTTTCCTTATATTTTATGAGGGAAAAAATGCCCCCACAGCGTTGTTCTCACGTGTTTGCACGTGAGTGCAACGCTGTAACTTTTGTGACCGTTGGATATGCCTAGGGAAGGGGGTAGATGAACTGTTTCTCATCACATCCTTTAAATGCAGGGGTCTCTTCAGAAGCGCCTCCACTCTTTCATCTTCTTCCTTGTTCATTTCCCTTTGAGAATTTAATTCTTTTCCTCAGAGCTCAATTCTCTGTTCCAAAAATTTTTAGAGTTTAACCCTGTCAACAAAAGATTTCCTTTTTTAGGTAAGGATCTTGAACGGCCAAGGAACTTCTTGTAGAAATTTTCTCTGGATTTTAAATCCACACCAAGGGTTTTTCCCTTTAACAAAAACCCATCTTTCCAAGTTCTTTAAAAATGACCAATCTTTAAATAATAAACCCCTTTTGCTAGGGTTTCTATGATCTTAGGGGATTGATGATGATACCTGTCCTCCCTCTGGAATTTAATTCCATTTCAAAGAGCTTAGCTCTGAAAAAGTTTTCTGGGAATTTAATTTCTCTGTTCAAAAGGAATTTAATTCCTCCGAAGAACTTAGTTCTTAAAAGAAGACTTCTTGGGATTTTTCATCCTGAGTTGTTCTTGCAGAGATCCTTCTCAATTTGCACAGAATTCCTGTAATGGGTTTTCTTCTTGGGGAAATGTGTAGAGTCATTTGAATTTATTGGAATCTTTATTTTGTTCTCATGATGATTGCCCAACCTCATTATTAGTGAGCCGCCATATTGATTTTGTGGGGCCCATGCGTTTTGTAACCAATGGACCCATAAAATAAGTTATTTTGTCGCTTTCTTCCACTGTCTTCTTAAATACACACACACACACACACACACACACACACACACACACACGTGTGGGCTTCACTAACATTTTCCTTTCCTTTGTTTCAGGAATAATGGCTTCTGTTCCATACTTCCCTTTCACCCGTTCGGAGGCTGCCTTTCCTCAGTCACCGTCTGACGAAGAGGTGATGGCGATGACTAGAGCTCACGACCCGGACTGTGCCAATCTACTTTGATAGGGGACCTGGTACGGTCATATCATCCACAGTCATCGAAACTTTCTTTGTGAGGTACCAACAGAGCCTATCCGCCCATTCTTGCCGATGGACCGTCCACGGGCTGCTTTTGCTATAGAGGTGGCAAATTGGACCCCTACCGGCCGGCTCAAACCGTCGACAACTAGGATACCAAATCAGCCTGTGCCGGCCATAGACATCCTGGGGCATCGTATCTGCCAAGGTGAAGCCCAGCCTTGGGGACAAGTTTACAAGATAGGGCTTACCCCTCGCCATCCTATGGGCTACCTTCTCTAGGCTCGTTACATCTTGTCCGCTCATCGTGCGTGACTGCAGAGGGTCGGACTTTACCAGGCAGTGTATGCATCCCTCTTCCATTATCAATCTCCCCATGTATGGTGGGTCAAAGCTTTTCTAAATCAGTGGAATCTTCCCACCAACACTTTCCTGTTAGGGGACCGCGAAGTTTCAATCTCTTTGGAAGAGTTTCGCGAGATCTCGGGCTTACCAATCAGGGGAGCGCCTTACGAAGAATTGTTGCCCTCTGACGAGTATGCTTTTGAGACTGTGCCTGCTACGCTCGACGGCTTATCGACTGAAAATGCCGTCTGCCACAAATACCAGAGTCTAAACAAGACACTGGGGATTTTTGAGAGGCTGTTCACGGAGTCAGAAGAGCAGGACGTCACTTTTAAAAGCTTTATCGCCTGCTTCCTTCGTGGAGACGTTCTATCGAAGGCGGCTCCAAAGTTCGCGAATATCAACGACCCTTTCGGGTTTGGTTTAAATAGGCTACCGGCTAAAGAAGAGGATTTGCCCTAATTCTACATTCCAATCTTGTCAGCTGTGCCTTTTGAGTCGATCGCAGCTCCTGGCATGGATGAAGGAACTTTCTTCATCGACTTTATCAGCGTTTGGCCCAGCTGGTTTGTCGTTCCGACGCACCGTCGATTCATGAGAGCCTCGGTCATTTACCCTGCTCATCGCATCACCGAAGGGACGCGACTAGCCATGGGCATTGCAGGGATGTCGCATCTGTACCATGGGCTAAGCAGTGCAGCTAATACCTCAACCCCAGACGTGAACGTAGTGAGTTTCTCTCTCTATTACTTTACGTCATTGATTGAGATGTACGTGCTGGGGGCATTTGCCGCGCATCAGAGACCCGGCTTTTATGATGCTTATACCTTTTCACGGCTCATGAGGTTGGTGGATGCTTCTGCTCCAGACCCGACTCAATTAGAGGCTCTTCGAGTGCTGCTTAATCCATATGCCAACGAAGGTGGAATGGTAATGACCGAATCCTTTCTGCTCCCTCGGGACCTGTTCAACAGTTGTTTGACTTATCGAAAGAGGGAGCACCATCTTTGAAACCCAGGGAAGCCATGCACTTGTACTCGATCAGACCCGGCTATCTGGTGTTCCGTCGAAACAATACGGCTCTTTTCATGCGGTACAATCCACATCGCTTTGCCCGGCAACTGGGATATGACCAGGGTATCCCCTTCAAGGCATTCACAGTGGAGCCCAGCCCTTCTTTGGAAACTGTTCGTGACGCCACCCACCATTTCATGAGGCTGAACACCGGTTCTCATTTCATGATCCCCAAGAACGACTACATTCTGAGGTGCATAGGGGCTTTCATGGGTTGGTATCACCACCGGGTTAGTCCAATCATTGCTGAGGAGAGGAGGATACTCTTTGGGCTTAAAGCTCCCACCCCGCTCCAGGCTACGGGAGTCTCGCCGCGACCGCGGACAATGGTTTGCCCTCGCTTGAGGGATACTGGTATCGTGCTTATTCCTGAGGGGTGGATGTGGACTTGACCCCGACAGTCGGTATGCCGATGCGCACTAGAGCTCAGGCAAGGGCTTCTGATAAGGCGCCAGTAGCAGTTTCCTCAGCTGCGGCGTCAGCAATGGCAGTGTCGTCATCGGTAGCACCGCCGAGAGAGGATACTAAAGGCGAAGTGGGTCAACGTCGCACCAAAGCACCAAGGGGAAAGAAGCGATCGTCTTCTGGTGTTAGTTCTGGGTCAAAGAGGCGAAGGAAGACGGTCACCAATCTGCTTGACTTTTTATTGGAATCCGAGCCTATCTTTCAGGACGAGCCAACAGCTATGCAAGAGCCAAATGGTGGTCTTCTTTTTCTCGGTTCATCTGCCGAGGAAGCCGCACAATTGGCTGAGGCTATAAGACGCTCTCAGGATGAGACTGAAAATGTAAGGATTCCGAAGAGGCCTTATCCTGTCGTCATTTTCTACGAAGATCCTCCATCGATACGGCGGATATTTATAGGTCCTTTGGAAGAAGGAGGTGAGATAGCCCTAAAGCAGCCTATCTCAGCCGATGCTGAAGATGCGTTGTCGTTGTGGACTGGTGGCCACGAGTCTACCCTCGCACCCCGGCGAGCACGAATTCTTGAGAAGGAACGCCGGCTTGAAAAAGCCATACTAGAAGCTCATTTGCGCATTGGTATACTTATATATCTTTTTGTAGTATTTTGCACTGCTTTATATATATATATATATATATATATATATATATATATATATATATATATCCTTATTTTCATGAAAACTTTGTAGGGACTTCGGCAACGGCAGAGGATCTGAGTTCGAGATGCGCCTTGACTATAGACTCTGTAAATATCCCCGATGAGACACTAGTAAGTGTGGAGGGGGTCGATACAGCTATTCTTCCTGCCACGGAGCTCCCATTGGTGGTTTTCGTTCCCCCGGTGCTTGCTCTCCGGGAAGAGGCATCTTCATTGGCCTCGGATTCAATGGATCTTTCTGGGGACGGCCCGAAGACTATGGGACAGGTAGTCGAGGCCACTGACCTTTCATTGGAGCCTACAGCGATGGCCACTGCTCCTCAATTGGAAGTTGTTATACCGGCCAATGTCCCCGATGATGCGCGTGGGGGAATGGAGGAGGCCGCCGAAGCTGCTATCCCTCCAGTTCATAGCGGGAGGAGTATCGAAGGTAGTCTTTTATATTTTATTTTAATTATCTCTCCATTATTTGAACCTTTCTGTCTTTTCAGAATTGCGCAGGCTAGTGGCATCTATCGCTGATCTATCTCCCAGAAAATCCTTTCAGCGTTGCTAGAGATGGTCGCTCCGCAGGCGATATCCCCTCAACGCATCGTCCTCTCTTCCGGGCAAGGTTAGTGTTATTTGCCTTCTCCTCACGGCATTATTATTATTTCATATAACGATACTGATGTCTTCTGCAGTTCTAGAAGCCGATGACGAAGTTGAGATTCTTGACGGGCCTGGGGATCCTTCAGACCCTTCTTGCATGACTGTGGGTAAGTAAAGTTTCGACGTTGTTCCACCTGCTCTTTGCTTGCAAGTCTCGCTGACTTATTTTTATGAATCTTAACAGCTTTGCCAGTTCTAACCACGCTGGAATCTCGCATCGTCATGCCTCCCGGCCCCTATGCTCTACGTGCCTCGGAACGGATGGCAAAGCTAAACCTTCACTCTTTGTCAGCTCTGATCGAAGACCTTTGTGCTGGTAGTTTGATCACGGCCGAAGAATTTGCCGCCGAAGCCAACAGTTCTCTCCCCTTTCTTGCTGCTTACCATAGCGAAACATTGGTGCAAGTATGGGTTGAGTTTTGTCGTCGGGTGGAGGCTTTCTTACATAGCCTTGAGTGCTCGCGTCTTCCTTCAGAGGTTGTGGCTGCAAAAGCGAGCTTGCGGGGGCTGATCGAACGGTGCGCCGCAAATATGCTGTCATGCGAGAAGAGGCTCAGCCGAAAATTTTCAGAGAGGAAGCTGGCTTCAACTGCGCTAGGGGAACTTTAAGCTAATCTTACGGCCAAGACCACTCGGGCGTATGAACTTTGGCGGGTGCTTCAAGAAGCTATCAGGGAGGTGGTAGCCATTGATAAAGCCGTCATTTTTACTCCCGAAATGGTCGAAGCTCATAAAGTTACCGAAAAGGAGCTTGAAAGTCGGCTTGCCTCGTACCAGGCCCAACAATCCCAAGCGGAGGCCCGTCTCTTAATGATAATGAATCATGAAGCCGAGGCCCGGCGGAAAAAGGATGAACTGGAAAATCTATTATATCGTCCGCCGGCTTGAAGAATTGTATATTTTTCTTCAATTCTTCTTTTGTACATACTCCTAAATGAGAGTATTTTTTGATTCTTTCATAAATTGTACTTTGTATTCATTTTTATTCATAAATAAAAGAAATATTTTTCTTCATGGTGATGTGTCCTTTTTAATAAATGTATTTTGTGGATAATCTATTTTGATCTCCTTATAGGACAGCGATGGCTTAGGAGTCAGGTTCAGATATGCCTCCTAAGGCTTTCCAACTTTATGAGCCGTGAGGGTCTCATAAAGGTATTTCTCCTTACGAGTCGTGAGGATCTCGTAGGTGCATTTTCTCCTTAAGAATCGTGAGGATTCCTAAGTGTATTTTCTCTTGAGAGTCGTAAGGATCTTACAAGAGAATTTTTCTTCCTTACGAGTCGAGAGGACTCGTAAGTGATTGTTTCCTTTCTTGTCAGAGAGTGTGGCCCGTAGAAAATCTACCTTGACCTCTCTGTGAGGCAACGATGGCTTGGGAGACAGGGTTAGGATCTGCCACCTAAGACTTTTCAACCTTATGAGCCGTGAGGGTCTCATAAAGAATTTTCTCCCTACAGATCGAGAGGATCCCGTATGTGTATTTTCTCCTTAGGAATCGTGAGGATTTCTAAGTGCGTTTTCTCTTGAGAGTCGTAAGGATCTCATAAGAGAATTTTCTCCTTACAAGTCGAGAGGACCCGTAAGTGATTGATGAGTTGACTTGCTCCCGAATCAAAGAATTGCTTTGACGGGGAAGTCGAGGGTTGACTTTATCCGCATTTCACGGAGTCAGGGGTTGACCTTATCCGCATTTCATGGGGTCAGGGGGTTGACTTTATCCGCATTTCATGGAGTCAGGGGGTTGGCTTTATCCGCATTTCATGGAGTCAGGGGGTTGACTTTATCCGCATTTCATAGAGTCAGGGGGTTGACTTTATCCACCGCATTTCACGGAGTCAGGGGTTGACCTTATCCGCATTTCACGGGGTCAGGGGTTGACCTTATCCGCATTTCACGGAGTCGGGGGTTGACTTTATCCGCATTTCACGAGGCCAGGGGGTTGACTTTATTCGCATTTCACGGAGTCAGGGGGTTGACTTTATCCGCATTTCAAGGAGTCAGGGGTGCTCTGGACGTTTCCCACGGGGTCAGGATTGACATTAGCCGTGCCAGGAGATGCTCTGGGCGTTTCCCATGGGGTCAGAATTGACATTAGCCGTATTTCACGGGACCAGGATTTGCTCTAGGCGCTTCCCACGTGGTCAGGATTGAAATTAGCCGTGTTCCACGGGACCAGGATTTGCTCCGGGCGCTTCCCACGGGGTCAGGATTGACATTAGCCGTGTTTCGGACCGGGAAGTGCTCTGGGCGTTTCCTACGGGGTCAGGATTGACATTAGCCGTGTTCTACGGGACCGGGAGGTGCTCTGGATGCTTCCCACGGGGTCAGGATTGACATTAGCCGTGTTCCACGAGACTAGGATGTGCTCTGGACGCTTCCCACAGGGTCAGGATTGACATTAGCCATGTTCCACGAGACCAGGATGTGCTCTGGACGCTTCCTACGGGGTCAGGATTGACATTAGCCATGTTCCACGGGACCAGGATTTGCTCTGGACGTTTCCCACGGGGTCAGGATTGATATTAGCCGTGTTCCACGGGACCGGGAGGTGCTCTGGGCGTTTCCCATGGGGTCAGGATTGACATTAGCCTTGTTCCATGGGACCAGGAGGGATTGGCTCTCGGTTGTCTGTGCATCGCCGAGTCATAGAACTGGGAACTTTTTCGCGGCTCCGATTTGCTGATGTTGCGTCTGTTGTAATAAGACGAATGTTGAGATGATCTCTAGGCTGTCTGTGAACCGTCGAGATTTGGCTTCTTTTTCTGATGGAGCCTGGCGGGAAGGTATGGTTCCCTCTTTTGTTTGTGCCCCTGGATTGTATATAGGGATCAATGTGATCTCACCTGTAGGGCAAAAAGTTTCATTTCATATATATTTTTCTTTCCACGATGCTCTATCATTTCAGCTTTTATATCGTGAAAGTCGCGATTGCCCAATCATTTCGGTTATTTTTCGCGGTGCCCAATCATTTTGGCTATTTGTTTTATTTACTCGTTGCTTTTTATTGCGAGTTGCCCAGCCATTTCGGCTATTTTGTATGCATATATTTTACTTGCTGATTTTGTTGCAAGTTGCCCCATCATTTCGGCTATTTCATATGCATTTGTGGCTCGCCGACTTTTCGCTGCGAGTTTGGGATTTGACACCGATTTCGGAATCAGCATCGCTACAACTGGGATATTATCAGGAGCGAATCATCATTTGCCTTTGTCGGTTCGAACAAAGGTGGCTTAGCAAACAGGGTTAAGATTATGTCGACTAAGGCTTTTGACTTCATGAGCCGTAAGGGTCTCATAAAGGTATTTCTCTCTACGAATCGTGAGGATCTCGTAAGTGCGTTTTCTCCTTAAGAATCGTGAGGATTCCCAAGTGTATGGTCTCTTATAAGTCGTAAGGATCTTATAAGAGTGTTTTCTCCTTATAAGTCGAGAGGACTTACAAGGGCTGTCCACTGTATAAACATATCCCTAGTCGCGGGTGGGTTTTTGTTAGGGAAAAGATTTATTCGCGCCCGTGGATTGTATACAAGGGTCAGCATTGAACCGCTTGTAGGACAACATTGGAGGTTGTGATGGCCTAAGAACAGGTTCAAATCCATGTAGCTTAAGGCTTTTCAACCCTATGAGCCGTGAGGGTCTCAAAGGGGAATTCTCCTTACGAGTCGTGAGGATCTCGTAAGTGTGATTTCTCCTTAGGAATCGTGGGGATCCCTAAGTGTATTGCTCCCTTGTGAGTCATAAGGATCTCATGCAGGTATTTTCTCCTCACAAGGTCAAGAGGACCTTACAAGTGTCTATTAACGAGATTGCGCTCTTTCGGGTTTTCACAAAACTCGCCGGTAGTCCTGCTGTTTTTACTCACGGAGCCCTTTCGGGTTTTCATCCGTGCCCATCTCGCTTATGGACATACCATTTTCTTTATTTTTTTTAATTTTTTTTGTCAGCCTTGGGATGCTGCGATCCGTAGTAGTTTATCGATGTCTCGGTCAATAGCCAGTTTTAAGACATAGTGGTCCATCATTAGTTTAAGGACGTTTCGGTCCGGCGTTAGTTTAAGGACATTTCGGTCCCTAGTTAGTTTAAGGACGTTTCGGTCCGTAGTTAGTTTAAGAACGTTTCGGTCCATAGTCTGACTGCTACACTTATAAAGTTTGGGCTTAGGATGATAGCGAGCGGACATAGGCGTCGTCATCTATCATTGACCTAGGCCGTGACTCGTCAGGCGTAGTATTTTTTCAGGAATCGACCATTTATTGGCCTGAAAGGTCTTTCACCATGCATGTCCACAAGTAGATAGGCTCCACCCTGGTAAACTTTATTTATGATATACGGGCCTTCATAGTTCGGCTCGAATTTTCCCCGTTTGGCACGATTGGGGATCATGGGTCTCTTAACCACTAGCACGAGTTCGCCTTGGCGGAATGTTCTCGGCCTAGTCAATCTCTCGTATGAGCGCGTCACCTTTGCTTTGTAAGCCTCCAGGTTTTGTTGCGCCATGAGCCGGGTTTCATCAAGGGCATCGAGCTCTTCAAGCCGAAGGTGAGCATTTTCTTCGTCTGTTAGCTCGTAGTGAACTGCCACTCGTGGAGAGGGTAACTCTATCTCGAGGGGGAGTACCGCTTCTGTGCCGAATACCAATGCATACGGCGCTGTGTTTGTGGCCGTTTTTAACGTAGTTCGATACGCCCAGAGAGCTTCATGCAATCTCTCGTGCCAGTCCTTCTTATTTCAAGACACCGTCTTTTTCACGATCTTCGTCAAGGTCTTATTAAACGCCTCAGCTAGACCGTTAGCTCGAGGATTATAGACCGAAGAGTATCTCCAGTCTATGTTATGCTGTTGTGCGAAGCGGCTGATCTTGTGGCTTCTATAGGCTGGCCCATTATCGGAGATAATCCGTCGCGAAATGCCGAACCGATAAATGACGTGCGTCTTGAAGAAATGGAGGATATTCTCCATCTTCACTTCTCTTAGTGGTACCGCTTCTTCCCACTTAGAGAAGTAATCGGTTGTTGCCAGTATGAATCGGTGTCTTCTGGATGATGCCGGTTCGATGGGCCCGATTATGTCAGTTTCCCACATTTCGAACGGCCAGCTAGCCACCATTAGGTGTAGCAGATTTGGATGCTGATGGATGAAGTACCCGTGAATTTGGCACGAGTGGCACTGCTTCATGTATTCGAGGCAGTCCTGGATTATCGTGGGCCAATAATAACCCATCCTTTTGATCTTTAATTTCATCTTCGGCCCGGCTTGGTGAGAACCGCAGAGTCCGTCGTGAGTTTCTTGGATGACTCTCCTTGCCTCTTCAGGTCTCAGGCATCTTAGCCACAGAGAATCAAATGACTCTTATACATAGTATCATTGATGAATGCAAAAGATAAAGCTCGTTTCATGAGCTGATGTTTTGAGGACGCATCTTCAGGTGTTCGACGGGATTTGAAGTAGTCTATAAAGACTTCTCTCCAATCCTTAGCCTTTTCCTGGTCTTTTATTTGTAGAGTCGTTTGTTCAGTCGCTCCCTTTTCTTCGGACGACTCCGGAGATATTTCTGCCGGTGCAAGAACCCGACGGCTTTGTACCACGATCCTTACATCATCGAGGTTTTTGTCAGCCAGTTCTTTAGCGAGTTTGGCTAACGCATCTGCTTTGTTGTTTTCCGCATGCGGTATGTTTTCCAGGGCCTAGGCAGAGATTTGAGTCAGCAGTTGATGCACTCTCTCGCCGTATTTCACCAACTCTGGCTTGCACGTCTGATAGTCGCCGTTTACTTGACTAACGACCAGGTGGGAGTCTCCGTATATGAGGAGGTTTTCAATTCCCATGTCTACGGTGATCTCAAGACCTGCTATCAAAGATTCATATTCGACTTCCTTGTTTGTCCTCGGCTCTGTTAAGGAGAAGGCAAAGTGCATTATCCCTCCTTGTGGGGTCACGAAGATGAGGCCTACCCCCGATTTGATTATGGGGTGCTTTGTTTGCACTTCTTCATGGAAGATGCTCCATCGAAGTAGAGTTCCCACTGGGTATCATTCTTTCTTCTCTCCCCGTAGATCATGTTAAACGCGTGTTCGTCTGGCAATTCGCAGTTCTGGGAGAGTCATCAGGTATTGGATGCTCAGCGAGGAAGTCAGCGATGGCATGGCCTTTCACTGCCTTGAGGGGACGATAAGTTATCGAGAACTCCATCAAGAGCAGGGCCTATTTAGCGAGTCGTCCCGTTAATATGGCTTTTGACATCAAGTATTTGAGAGGATCCACCTTTGATATGAGGTGGACCTCATGTGACAACGCATAGTGTCTGAGCATCGTTATCGCAAAGATCAACGCCAGGCAGTGTTTTTCGATGGGGGGTAATTGCTTTCTGCCCCCAGGAGAACTCGACTCAAGTAGTAAAGGGCTCTCTCCTTCTCTCGGTCGTTCTCTTGTGCCCATAGCACGCCTAAAGAACCTTCGAGGGCTGTTGTATACAGGACGAGAGGTTTTCCTTTAACGGGAGCGGCCATTACTGGCGGATTCTGTAGGTATTGCTTGATTTCGTCCAGTGCGCTTTGGCATTTACGATCCCAGACGAACGGGGTTCCCTTCTTTATTAGGTGACTGTAAGAACGGCACTTGCCTGAGAGATTGGCTATAAATCGACGGATATACGCGAGCTTCCCTTGGAGAGACCGCAGTTGCTTGAGAGTCCTTGGTGGAGGCATTTCTATGATCGCCTTGATCTTCGATGGGTCTATCTCAATTCCTCGGTGTCAGACGACGAATCCTAGGAACTTGCCCGAGGAAACTCCGAACGCGCATTTGAGAGGGTTCATCTTCAAGTTGTATTTCCGAAGGCGTTGAAACACGATCTTCAGATGCTCTAAATGTTCCTCGTATGATTTGCTTTTAACTACGAGGTCGTCAATATAGCATTCGACGATTTCATGATTGAGGTCATCGAAAATTTTCATCATGACCCTCTGATAGGTGGCACCGGCGTTCTTTAGACCGAAAGGCATCACCTTGAAGCAGAATATTCCCAAAAGGGTCCAGAAAGCGGTATGCTTCTGATCCTCGGGATGCATCTTTATCTGATTGTATCCTGATAAGCCGTCCATGAAGGAGAAAACTTCGCAAGTGGACGTATTATCTATCATCAGCTCAGTGACCGGTACTGGAAAGTCGTCCTTCGGGCAAGCTTTGTTGAGATCCCGAAAGTCCACACATATGCGCACCGTCCCATTTTTCTTCATCACTGGGACAATGTTGGCAATCCAATCAGGGTACTGAACTTCTTGAATGAAGCCGGAATCGATTAGCTTCTTGACCTCAGCGTTGATGCTCATCTCAAGCTCGAGCCGCATTCTTCTCGGTGCTTGTTTGATCGGCTTGACGTCCGGAGATATCGCCAATTTGTGCGCAGCAATCTCTGGATCTAGTCCCGGCATCTCGGAATAGTTCCATGCGAAGCAATTTTTATACTGCATGAGCACGTCTTTAAGCATAGCCTCCTTTTCTTTAGACAACAGTTCACTGACGAACGTCGGCCGTGGGTCGTTTGCCGTTCCCAAGTCGATTTTTCTGAGGTCATCTGCAGTAGTATGTATTCCGTCTTCCAGCTCTTTTAGTGCCGGTGGAAATTCTGAGATCAACTCATCTTCACCATTTTCGAAGCACCAAGAAAGGTCATCCGTATTCTTGGGTTCTTCTTCTGACAGCGTTATCGCATGGCAGGTACGAGATCGTTTCCAAGACCGATATTGATCTGGTTCTACTCTCGCTATACACGTCGCTTTCGGTTCATGCTTCTGTAGCGGGGTTATCCTCCAACTGCTGGATAGAGCGAACCTGCCTTATTGATATTGTTCTTCGACCCAGTTCTTGAAGGTGAAGCAGTCTTCGAGAGAATGTCCTATTGCTCGGTGATAGGAGCAATAGTCTGGGTGAGAGACCTCGTCTGCTTGCTCGGGGTGCTCGGACTCCGGGAGTGTCATCATCTGATGTTTTATGACAAGATTGAATATCTTCTTTGTCTTGTCTTGGGGAAAAGAATACGTTCGACCCATCTTCCTTATAAGAGACGGATCCCGGCTGCTCGATTCTCGATCGCGTGGCTTCTTAGACTTGCTTTGCCGCTGTCGAACGTTTTTTCCATTCTTTGGTTCATTTTTGCCTCTGCTCTACGTCTTTTGTATGACGAGTTGGCGACGAGGAGCATTTTCATTCTCCGTAGCCTGCTGAAGGAGGCGCTGCGTCCTGCCTTTCTCGTAAATGGCCATTTCACGGCTATGGTCGTCCCGGACCTTCTGACCCGCTTCCCTTATTAGCTTGTCCATCTGTTCTTCGAATGACGGACTTGGCATTTTCACAGCGGGACCTCGTCTTGGTTCAGGGTTGGCGTCTTCTACTAAAGCATCTCCTTCTTCATCAAGATCGTGTATGACGTAGCAGCCATGGACTTGCTCCATTTTCTTGGATTGAACATATCCAAGCCCGATCGTTTCCATCCTCCTGTTGGGCAATTTTTGTTGAGTCCCAGGGACGCTCCAGATCCTGTTGTAGAACTGGGCTTGTCGTGTGGTTTTCTTAAGGGGTACGCCTTGGCGCCTCAACAGCCTCTTCAATCCTTCTGTGTAGTATCTGGGCAGTCGGATGGGCCGAAGTCTGTCAAGTGTCGAATCGGTACCATGCCAGACTTCTTTCTCCACTTTGGTTTCCGTGTATTGATAAAAAAGGATCGCCTTTTTATCTCTTCGCCTGGGAGGGACATAGAACGTCTGCAGTTCTTGCATACTGTAGGTATCAAGTGTGTCGAGCTCTTTGTAATGCTCTTGTGGAACAATGGCGATTTGCAAACTCCGATCATCGCCAGCAAAGGCTTGTATCGAAGGTCGTGCAGAAAATACGGCATTGACCTCATCTTCTGAGTCGCTGCCAAAGACCAGAATAAGGGTGGACGGTCCCGGTTTGTTGCATTGGGGCGGCCCCGAATAAACTATTTCTTCTTCCTCCTCAGTGTCACTCCCGAAGACTGGAATAGTGATGATAGCTTTGTTCTTCGGTTTATGGAATCTTTCCGTGTCTTCAAAATCTGGTAAGAAGTATTTTGCATCTTCGTACTTTCGGACTTCATTCACGGAGAATGGGTTTAGTTCCCCTGTCACGGTATACTCCAGACCATCCTTGAAATACTTCATATACTGATGTTGTGTAAAAGGGATGATGTTGTACTCGTGTAACCAAGGCCTGCCGAGCAAAGCATTATAACATGTCTTAGCATCAATGACGTGAAATTTGATGTCCGTGACGAGTAGCCCAAAGCGTAACGTCAATATCACAGACCCAAGCGTCCGTGATGACTGGGAGTCAAACCAGAGATGGTTATTTTATCACGAGCGAGGTGCTGAACGCTCATGCAGATTTCCTTCAACACTCTTACATTGAGGAGATTGACGGAGGACCCATTGTCAACCAGGATCTTGCCTATCTTAATATCATGACAATATCCAGAGACATAAAGGGGACGGTTATGCTCGCACGTCCCGAGGAGGAGATCTTCATCGCTGAAGGTGATATCGGCTGTGTGTACTTCTTCCAGCTCGTCCTTCTTCCAACTCGTCCTTCATCTTTTCTTCGGTGAGGAAAGCTTAGAACTGCTCGGGCTCTTGTAGTGCCTTGATCAAAGAATCTCTCGCCTCTTTAGATAGCAGAAGGGCATCGAGAATGCTTAGCTGTGAGGGTATCTTCCTCAAGTGTGCCAGAACGTTGTAATTCACCTTGTTTTTCTTGGGCAGATCCTTGGCTGTCAGCTCTTCGACGGCTTGGTCATCGAGGGTGATATCCTTAGGGACCTTTTCTTTTCCCTTATCCTTTTTGTTCGACCCCTTGTTTACGGGTCCGAGATTCTTTTCAGGTAATGTGCGATTACGCAGCTAAATGTTCTCGCAACTCTTCGGTTCTTCCTCTTTTCCTGAGGTGGATTCTTTGAAGAGAGGGCCAAGAGCCATTTCTTCTTCAGAATCACTCCCGAAGGTGAGAACTTGCGATCCCCTACTAAAAACCATGTGACAGTTGCCGGGAGCTCTTCCACGTTCGTATGTCGCATTTTTCCGCTGTCGACGAGCTTCACGCTTCATCCTCTTGAAGTGCTGCCTGTGAGCGACATACCCTTGCCACCAATTTTTAAAGGCGTTGCATTCTTCAGTAGGGTGCGAAATCCTTCAATGATATAAACAGTAATTAGGATGCACATCCTCTTCATTAAGGCGTATCTCATCAGAAGTGTTTCCTTCGGAGGGTGGCAACCTCATTCCTATTGATATGGCTTTGACGAACTTTTTCTTCATTTTAAGCCTGCTTTTATTTGCGGCGGATGTGCTCTGATCTGGTAGGAGTGTTTCAACCCTTTCGTCCAATCGCCGGCGTTTGGCCTTTTCAAATATGGCCATTTCGCGCTCTCGATCAACTTTTCTTTTCAGAAGAGCTTCGTTTAGGAATGCATCAATCATCTCGTCTGATGGTCCTAAAAGTCCTGGCTAAAGACCTGCCCTCAGTTTCTCTGTGTCAGGAGCTTCTTCACCGTCTATCGACGAGTGAGAGATTACATGGCAACTTGCCATATAATCCTCAAGTTCATCTGACAAGTCTTCTCCATTGTCATCATTTCCGTCCTCAAGGACGTGGCTGAGAAATTATTGAAGTGTGACCGGGGTTCGCGCCTTCTGGTTATATTCTTCCAGCGCGTCGATATGTTTTTGCAGGTCCGTGCGCTTGTCACCAGGCTTCACGGGCTTTTTGGTCTTCTTCTTTTTCTTCGAAGATTTTTACGGTTGGGCCTGAGTGTTTTGATTATCGCTACCAATTTTTGGCGTCGGGCACGGCGTCGGCATTCCCTCAATGACTTCGGGTTCCAGCGGACTTTTCCATTTGATCGTCGGGCATGTTTGGAGATCTTTCAGCATTCTTTTCATTTTGGCTGAAAGAGCGACCTCCCATAGAGCTTCTTCGACAAAAAAGCACGATGCACCCGGTGTGTCCGCCTTTTTGAGAGCGTGTGGCTGGGGCGGGTTTACTTTCCAATTCTCGGATAGTGCGAATTTGCCCTGTTGGTATTGGTTCTCAATCCACCCTTTGAAGATGAAGCAATCTTCAATTGGATGGCCTATCGCTTGGTAATAGGGGAAATAATTGGGATTATTAGCCTCACCGGGTTGCAATGGGCGTTTTGGATCCGGCTAGTTGATGAGCCTGTTGCGCACCGCCAGCTCGAACAATCTGCTCGTTTTGTCCTGAGGAAACGAATAAGGGCGCTTCATTTTCTCATTAAAGAATCACCGTCTCTCGTCTAGGCGATCAGTTAGTTTTGGACCACTGGGCTGCTGTTGAACATTGGCGATAAAGGTCGCTTTCCCTTTCCCTTTTTCATTCCGTGGCTCCGGCTTCGAAGAGGAAGGCTTGTGGCCCATCTGGTCCATTTGGGCCAATTTGTCGATCAAGGCCTAGAAAGTGGTCGGCTTGAAAAACATCGTGAATTGGGAAATGGTTGCCTGAGGGTCGAGAGTACCCACGAACATGCCTACCGTGGGCGCTTCTTCGATGCGTTGTTCGCACTTCGACCATAAATTCCGCCACCGTATTGCATACTGAACCCATGTTTCTCCAGGCTTCATCCTGGTATTGATCAATGCCGTGATTGGGGTGCGTTCGCTAGCGCTTGCGAAACACTGGGTGAATAGAAACTCCATCTCTGCAAACGTCTTAATGGAGTCATTCGGGAGCTCAGAATACCACTCAAATGCCGTCTTTGACAAGCTGCCAACGATTGGCGAAGCAGTAGTTTATCATCACCTCCAGTATTACCGCACAAGGCTCTAAATTGAGCAACACGTTGGTGCGGATTCCCCGTCCCCTGATATACGTGGAATTTGGGGATCGTGTATTCCGGCGGGTACTTTATTTGGTCGTACCAACCCAGATATGGTCGTCCAGTTTTAACAATTTGCCCAGCCGCTTCATTCGCCTGATGAACTCATATCTGCTGAGCGATGTAATCATCCAGAGCGGCTTTTGAGATGGTCTCCTCCTCGGCTGCTGACAGAGCCAGCAGAGAATTTGATGTCTCTCCTCTATCATCTTTAATTATTATTGGAGGGTCTTCGGCTGAAGGGTCCGGCTGGATCATCATGCCCACCATATCTTGGAATAGAAGGGTCATTTGTTTTATATTGGCCGCTTTTTCTGCGGCCTCTTTGTTCTTCTTCTCAAGCATTCTCCGAAGGAATTCAGTATCAGTTTCCTGCTCACGACGCTGCTCCGAGGATGTCTCCGGGCTTGCTTTCGGTCCCGTAAGTGCGGCCACAGCTGTTAGCATTTCTTGGAGCTTTTGTTGTTGTTACTCCTGAGCTTTAGTCACTGATCACGTAAGCAGTCGATGACCTGTGGAGATACGGCTATCCTCTTTTCTGGATGCCATATAGATGGTGTGCACCACCATGCCCCCAGACTTTGGGCATTTAGATTCAGTGTTCTTGCAATTCGTCGCAGACACCAGGATTTTCTCCAGCTTTCTCTTCTTGTGAGCGGTCGAGATTGAGGGGGCCGTTGCAGCGGACACCCAAGTAGCTGACGCTTTCTGTGGTTTGACAGAGTGGTCCTCTTCTTACCGAACCTTCATCTTTTTCTGTCAGCGGGGATAGTCTTGATCTATCACGGATTCCTGGACTTATCGCCAGACCTTATAAATTTTAGAGGACAGCCGCTGAGGGGGCTGTTCGAACTTCGCCTCTGTAGCATTTTCCACAGGCGAAGGAGACCTTTTCAGAACAGCGGTTGGCGAATTCCTGCGTACCCTGTTAAGTAGTTCAAAACTGTTCCCGGTTGGAACAGCAGCATCAACTTCCACCATTGGAGCTGGCGGAGTCAGTCCAGAAGGGGAATTACCCCCGGCCTTCCTCACTCGGCGCCAGTAGCGACGTCGAGCATGTCGTGCGGCCGGGATCACCTCCGCTGTTGGATCAGCTTTTCCATGCCCCCTATTCTGATGAGAGTCTGTTGTTGGCGCCAGCCTATCAAAGACAGATGCTCGCTGAGAAGGAATGGCCAATCTTGAAAAGGCCGATTTTCATGCAGAGGAAACAGCCTTGGTTACTTCAGAAGTAGGAATGGCTATCCGCTTCGGGATAACGCCTTCTGTTATTGCAGGCTTCTTCACGGGCCCGTTGGAGCTTTGTCCTAGCCTGCTGAAAACTGAGGTGCTTGGTTTGTGCGACCTGTTAAGAGGGGCCGCAGTAGTGGTAAGCCGATCAAAGACCGACTTCTTCTGAGCTTCTTGCAATGGTACAGGGGCGTTGAAGCTCATCGGTGGGAGTATGGTCCCGAAGAATATCCCAGTGGTGGCCTGAGTTACCTGCTCCACTGGCATCTTGAACAGGGAGGCCGCCTGGGGCCCGTAGGTTACTCCTCCAGATGAGGCGGAACGGGAGTTGCAGTTGCAACTGGAGCAGTTAGAGTCCATTGATGTTCTTTTCTCTGCACGAGAGCAAAACCAAATCTTAGTACCTCGAACCCAAGGGCAACCATATCAAACCGCGATTCGTTCGCGAAACACGACACACGAAGTGTGGAGTGGAAAGAGGAAGAGGTCCCACCGGGCGTACCAGAATCTGTTCTCCGCCGAAATACGGAGACGGAACCGCATAGGTTCGTCTTGCCAGAATTTGGGGGCATATGCTATTTGGTGCTATCTGTCCACCTCTCCAAAGATGCCAAGTTGATTTATGACACCGTGTATCGAAGGTTTGGACGGATGCGGCCGATGTAGCAGACTTTGTCAGATTCCCCCTCGTTGAGAGGTTTTTGATTATGGGGACGCTCTTCCCTGCAGGCGCAAGTCCCTGCAGTTAATTATGCTACCGCATTGCGGTAACCACTTTCTCCTTCTCCAAATGGTCACTTCGTGTCGTGGGTGTTTGTTTTGTTTTTGGTTGCCCATGGATTGTATACAGAGACTAATTTATTTGTCGCCCGTAGGGCGTGGATTAGTCCAAATCTGTATCTTCTTAGATTTGGGTTTGGAGTTGTTTAAGGATACGTTAGTCTCATTTGGGACTAAAATCAACTTAAACGTATGTTAAAGATACGTTAGTCTAATTTTAGACTAAGATCAACTTAATGGGATCGTTTAGATCCAATAAGAGAGCATTTGGACTCTATTGTTTAGTTTAGGGACATTGCGGTCCATAATTAGTTTAAGTACATTACGGTCCAATGTTAGTGTAAGGAAATCTCGGTCCAAGGTTAAGGACATCATAGTCCATGGGCTTAAGGACCCCACAGTCCAAGGTTAAGGACATCATAGTCCATGAGTTTAAGGACCCCACAGTCCGTAGTTTAAGGACGTAATAGTCTATAAAGTTTAAGGACATCATAGTCCATGGGTTTAAGGACCCCACAGTCCATGGAATGATTGGTTATCGGGACCCGTTACCTCTCTGAAGACGTTGAAGGATTACAATGACAAATATCAAAAGAGTGAAGAGATGTACCCTTGAACCAATGTTGATTGGGAAATCTGTAGTCCAATTTGGGACTAAGATCAATTAATTAGATTATGAACACATGGGCTCAGTTAAATCTGAATTGAGGACTTATGGCCAATTTGGGCTAAGTCCAATTAGGTTTAAAATGCTGGACCTTTGTTTGGGCTGCTGAGCATTTGTCTGGGTTCAGCCCCCCATTATTTAGCAATGCTAAACATGGGTCTGGGTTCTAACAATGTTTTGTCTTTTATTGAGTGCACTCATATACCATATGAGATGATCAATCTTGGAAGACAAGGGTGTATTTGAGGCTCAGTCAAAAGGAAGGGGTATTGCCTCTGGAAAACTTGGCTAATTCTAGCTAAGATTGGCTTGGATATAGTGTTAAATACTAGAGCGAACGCAGCTATCACGTGTTCCCATGTGATGCGCCCAGAATAGTGTTAAACACTAGGGATGCAGCACACAAAAATAGTTTTAAACACTAAAAAGGAAGCGTTCGAGTGGGGTCACGTGAGGCGCTTGAGTGTTGGGCCTAAACTTCCCTTATTTTATTCTCAGAATATTCAAATAAGTGTTAAACACTTTTAGTCTTCACGGCCATCACGTGTGGGCACGTGATGGGTACCCATGCACTGGATATTAAAAGGATTTGCTAAGGGTCACGTGGGAACACGTGAGGGCGCCCAAAGTTTGTTCTACCTTAACTTTTGTTCTCTTTATTTTGAAGAATTTATCCAAGGGTCACGTGGGAGCACGTGACCCCATTCTTTTCTGACCATTGAGGGGAGGGTCACGTGTTGCCACGTGATCAAGTTGGGTACTGATTTCTTTTACGTACATGGCGAGTTAGATCCCTTGTTTAAGAATTAAATTCTTTGGTAGGGTTAAACCCTAATTTTGTTTAGAGGAATTAAATTCCTATGTATATGGAAGAATTAAATTCTTTAAACCCAACTCTCCCTCTAAATTTTGGATCTGCATAGCAGAATCTCCCCGATGAGAATTAAATTCTCAACTTATGGGGAGATCTGCTTCTGTACTTGATCGCATGCTAAAAGCGTGTCGGATGTTCAAAGAATTAAAGTGTAACCGCGATCAAGACGGTGTCGCTATGCAGCTAGCCGGTTGAGCACGGGTCGATCCACAGGGAGATGGTTGTGTTTCCTCTCTTGTTTTAGACGAGTCAATAAAGAATTTGTGTATGTTCGAGACTATCCTATGTGTAATATTTGCAAGTATAAAGTTGTTAAGAAAAAGATACGAGATTATAAGCTACAGAAATCCGTACTCAAAACCTTTGAGCCGAATCTTGACCAATTGAAGCTAAGCAATCGGCAACAACGTGGATTAGGGGATTTAAGCGCGGTATTCGTGGAATACGGCTTATTTACCCTTGTCCCTCCGTTCTAGTCTCTTGCTTTCGCCTCCGGCCAAACCGAACGCAACCGGTCGCGGTTAGGAATCACCGTTACCTTGTCAGGGTACGGTGCCTAACGGAGCGCTTGCGTATGGTTTGGGCGGAGTTCAATGGAAGATACGGGAAAAGGAAATGGGCAAAGAAAATCTTTAACTTATAATATCGTATTTCTTCTTAACAATAATAATTATTACAACATTCACAAAATGGACAAAAGAGAGCAAAAGAAAAGAAAAGAGAAAAGAAAAGATTACAAGAAATTAAGTGCATGAATTAAATTGCAAGAAAGTAAAGACAAGAATGAAAAATGCAAGTAATAAATTATAAGAACCATAGAACTCAAAACAAGCATGGGATCAATAGCCAACCCTTAAACTTGCAAGCTCAATCAAGAGGTTGCAAGATCAAGGGAAGGGTAGAGAACGCATGTGAATTGAAGCGCTAAGGCGAGAACGAAATGACACAACCCCTTGAGACCAATGACCAAAACTTAAACTTGCAAGCTCACTTAAGAGGTTGCAAGATCAAGTTAAGGTAGAGAGCTCAAGGGGGAAGCTAAACAAAAAGAATAATACAAAAACCTTCATCTTTATTCATATCCACAAAAAGCTCTCACTACAATTCATGGAAGAGGAATGAAGAAGAAGAAGAAAAAGAACTAAAACTACAAAAGAAAGAGGAACAAAAGAATGACCCTTGGTTGAGCTCAGTTCTGCTGTATTTATAGGCTGGAGAATGGAGTTCTAGGGAAACCAGCAGAGCACAAATGAAGTACCAAAAATAACCCTGAAGTTCGACAGTGAGAGGGCCCCACCTAGCCGCGCATGCGCGGCCAATACCCCCTATTGGCCGCGCATGCGCGGCCATCTTGGTGAGTTGGGCAGTGGGTTTTCTGGTGGTTTCCTGGTTTGGTGTCCCCTGTTGTCTGGTACATGTAGTTTCTGAAAATACTTTCACATTTCTTCCAGAATTTCTGTTGAGGAAAGGTGGACTTTTTGTCAAGATTTGGAATGATTGCCTCGAGCTCCGCGTAGATCTCTTGGATCTTGTGCTACCATTGAGCCTTGTGCCTGAAAACGACAATGATTTGACATTTTGTCTTCCTAAACTGGTATCTGGCAGCATACGGATGAAGAGCGGAGACCGTGTTTTATCAGTGGTTGGCAGGAACCCGGATTTTGTCGTGTTTTCCATGAATTTCACCGTTTTAGAACCGAGAACCTGTATCCTGCAAATATATAACAAACACGGATAAAAAGCACCTACCTATAAACACACGAGCGTAAGAATGGGCGGTATAAAATGCAGTATTCTGTGATGAACAAATACCCCCAAACTTAACTTTTGCTCGTCCCGAGCAAAACCAATTATTCATAAAAATAAAATGATAACCGCACTTTCGCAGGGAACGCGATTGCACTGAGCACGTGCAACAAGCCGTTAAACCTCTAGGTGTCCCTAGTAGGAGGAGTGTTGTCTCCTGAGGGTTTTCAGCGGATACTACCCACAAAATCCCGTCAAGCTAGTGTCATAAAATAACTAAGATTCAAACCCTAAAGTTTTGTTTCAGAAAATAACAATTCTATAATCCTAAGTCTAGACTATCGAACCTTTAGTTTTCACACCTCGCTTCTTATTTAACTACAGGTTTTATATGTCTTTACGTGTAGTGCAAATAGTGCCGTTAAGTTCCAGAAAGGTCGATTAAAGTCATCATGTCGCACAATAAAGCCCAGATAACAATTTTAAAAGGATCACATAAGTTTTATAAAGAGTTAAGCATTTTTCAAGTTTTGTTTTCCAGTAAGGTTTCAACTTCAGAATTTCTATCTTCCCTAACAAGAAACTAGGACTTATTCTTCACTCCACCTTTTTCTTGTTTTCATTTCATACACACCTCTGTGAACGTGCAATAGTCTTTATCATAGAATAAAACCTTCATATCTCCGTTAAAATTTTTATAAAAGCCTGTCTTTTATCAAGATTATTCTCACACAAAGAACCGTTAGGAATTTTAACTCGGAGAGAACACTTGCTTGACTTTGTTTTAAAACTGGACTTTCTAGGCTTCTTAGCGAGCTTTGGGCCAATGCACCCAAACCAGTTGGTTTTAGGGCATTAGGTGTAGAAACACCCCAGCGGACTTAATTACTCAAGTTACCTAGGTCCAGAAAACAAAAGACAGTTTTGTCGTGAAAATCAGATGATTTAATACGAACGGAGGTATAACCGGCAGTTCAAATATTTTTTGGATAAAAGACGTGTTTAGTGGGTTTGGTGTGTAATCATTCCAATCAAGTTTTAGATGGGTTATTTTTCAGACTTAGCTCCAATTACGGCATCAATAACATTCCTTCATATTCGCTTTACTTCATAAACTATTCTTGACATTACTTATTTCAGAACAAACCTATTTGATCCTCAGAAAATCATTTATCTGTTTAAAAGTTTAAACATGAAAGACTTGTCATCTAATTCCCAAAATTCATGACACGTGTAGTGTGATGTAAAGACGTATATCAGCCATAGTTAACTTCAAAGGAGAGTTATCTTTCAGGTTTTCAAAATCTAAACATAAGATTTAGTTATTCCTATTTTTCCAAACAAAAGCCGTCGAATGTTGAATCAGAGTTCTTCCACAATCTAACTCGACAAAAAAAGTTTTTATATTTTTAGAAAATTTTCAGATTTTTATGGATTTTTAATAAGGTATGCAAATGCAAAATATACATATGAATGCGAAGGAAGAAAGCTTACCGAGCACACCCCCAAACTTAAACTTGACAGTGCCCTCACTGTCAGGCTATACCAAGAGGGTCAAAATTGCCGGCGCTTCCTAAAAACAAATTATATACAAAACAAAAAAGGGAAAACCAAAAATATATACAAAAAAATGTCCCCCCCAAACTTAAGTAAAACAGTGTTTCCACTGTTAAGCGGTGAAATTCAGGATTAGGGGGGAAAGAACAGTATCCAGCTATACAAGGCCTTACACAGGCCAAAAGTTAACACCAACCATTCAAAGATTTTATCATGGTAAAGCAGTGGTTGGTGAAAGAAGGTGAAGAGGTAAGAAATGGAGAATACGCGAGACCGTATGCGGAGAGAAGCGGGATACGGTCTCGGTATATGAGAGGAAGAAGAATGGCGGAAGGGAGAAAGAAATGGAATACGAACTTGAGGGTGCAAATGGAGTGAATAGATTAGCACAATTTGTGATGAGCGATGTGTAAACAGCGAATGTGCTAATCTATTAACTCGTCGAGAGATTGGGTCAAATCCCTCAAGATTCGTCAGAAACCATGGGTACGCCGAACTTGGTAAACCAGACATATGAAATGTAAGTGATACGGGTTCTTGCAAGGTCGGAACGATGGAAAGGATGGAGGGAAGTGGTTGAGGAAGGGTATCGGTTAAGGGTTCAGGAGGGTGTACACAGTCAGTGGAAGGAATAGGATGAATAGGAAAATCCGACTCATCAATTAAAACTGGTTCATCCTCAAAGCTATCCTCAAAATTCTCCCCAAAATTCAGCTTATCCATGCAAATTTCATCAAAATCAAGACGCATATGGGGTTCGGGAAAAACATTTAATGACTCGGGATGATGATTTGAAGAGACAAACTCAGCCAAATCTACGGGCTCATCATCCAAAATGTTCCCAGCGTCAATATCCTCAATCAAGTGAAAATTAATATTCTCAGACACCTCATCAAAAGCATGGATTTTAATCAATTCAGGTTCTAAGATGGAGGTGTAGAGGTCAAAAGGATTGGGTGTGGTTTCACTTGGCAAGTTCCCTTCATATTCTGGCAAATCAAACACTACAAAGTCGCACAACTCATTAAACATTCTATCTTCAACTGATAATTCATTTGGGACACTTGATAGACTTTCAACACAGGAGTTGTGGGATTCAATTTGAGACGGGTAGGTTTGATTTGGAAGGGGGTATATCTCACTCTCTCCACTCAAATTCACAGCCTGTCCTGCCGCCTCATCATACATTGAAAAATTTGGAGCTAGTTGAAAACTAGCTACCGGATCACTAGGTTGCATGAGGGCGGCCATGGACGCATTCAAATCCATCATCTGTTGGCTTGACGCTACCCTAAAGTCTTCCAACGACTGTTCCAGACTAGACATGGGTTGAGAAGGGGTTTCAGTAAAAGATTCAAAGTTGTTTGGATACTGAAAATTCCCAAATGGCGATTCAGAAACAATGTCTAGGGAAGGTGAAAAAGTCGGGTAGGACTGGTAGGAATTGAATGACTGGACAGGAGCAGGATCAACATTTGGATAAGAAGGTGAATGGAATTGTTGATCCCAAGAGTTTGAAGTGGTGAAAGGAGTGAAAGATCGGCTACGAGATTGTTCAATACGTTCAGCGATGGACAAAGGACGACTTGCAGAAGGGGTATCAACATAAGCGGGAGTGAATGTCTGAAACGGTTGATACGAAGTGGAATAAGGAGTGCAAGTGTTTGTCCTAGACGCTGCTATGCGATCTTTCAGTGAAACTTTGGGCATGGAGGGGTCGTTCGAAGTTCGGCCAAAGCAAGAACCGTAAGATGTAATGTCTGGTTGTGGGTACCAAAGTTCGGCAAGAGTTTTGCGAGGTGGAGTACCCATGATATGAAGAGAGAGAGAGAAAGGTAGAGAAAAGGAGGGGAAAAAGAATGTGATTTTTTTTTTTTTTTTTTTATTTATTAGTTGTTAGCAAAAGAATGATATATACACAAAAAAAATATGGACAAAAATAATCACGACACAAAAATACCACACACCTAATCGTTCTAGGGTTTACCTAGGTCAACTAGACCTGCTCGAGAACTTGATTGTCGAAGTAAAACTGTGTCGAGAAACAGGCTCAAGATACACTGATCACGAGGCCAGGTAAGTGCAGAGATAAGGGGAGGTTTTCCAACGCTTTCGCGAAGTTCCTTAATTAAATAACCCTTTCTCCTTTGGCGGTTTCGCCATTAACACTTTCCTAGACACCCCGTAAACAATATACCGTTAAGCAAGGTTCTAAACACAGTTAATTTCTCCTAGTGAGCGCGAAGTCCTTAAGGCTTAAAGTCTAGTTTCTTTTAAATTTGTGCGGGTAAACGTTATGCTCAAGTTCGTGATTTGTGGGCCACGGAAAAGGTGATGAAATCCTTTACCGTATATTGTGGGGTTCGCTTGCCCTTAAGTCCGTATTAATGTATGCAATGCGCAATTCAATAAAAATTCTATAAAGAATAAAACAATCGTTTTTTAGTTTAAGCGCGGCACTGCAACAAATACGGGTTAGTCAAGTTTTTAGCGTTTGCTAGCGAACTTGCAAAGAATCCTGCAAAGAATAGTATATTGGAAGCGTCGGATTTGAGAAGAAGGTGTTAGTAAAGTACGTACCGTTAAGTTTTGGGTTAGGAAACCCCCGTTGAATCAAATCCGGTAAGCTTGAAAGGTTCGCTTGCGCGGGTCAAACTACCCGGATCTTTGGCACTGTACTTCGTAATCACCTTTGCCTTGAATGCACACTTTGCTCCCCACAATCGCAGTTTGCAAATCTGCAAAAATCTGCACTCTTGCCCACAAAAATGATCAAAAAAAACAAAAAGAATATTTTATTTTTTTTTATAAATATATACAAAAAGAATATTAACCGGAATAACAAGAAAGAAAATACGCTACCGTCTCCCCGGCAACGGCGCCATTTGATCGCACGCTAAAAGCGTGTCGGATGTTCAAAGAATTAAAGTGTAACCGCGATCAAGACGGTGTCGCTATGCAGCTAGCCGGTTGAGCACGGGTCGATCCACAGGGAGATGGTTGTGTTTCCTCTCTTGTTTTAGACGAGTCAATAAAGAATTTGTGTATGTTCGAGACTATCCTATGTGTAATATTTGCAGGTATAAAGTTGTTAAGAAAAAGATACGAGATTATAAGCTACAGAAATCCGTACTCAAAACCTTTGAGCCGAATCTTGACCAATTGAAGCTAAGCAATCGGCAACAACGTGGATTAGGAGATTTAAGCGCGGTATTCGTGGAATACGGCTTATTTACCCTTGTCCCTCCGTTCTAGTCTCTTGCTTTCGCCTCCGGCCAAACCGAACGCAACCGGTCGCGGTTAGGAATCACCGTTACCTTGTCAGGGTACGGTGCCTGACGGAGCGCTTGCGTATGGTTTGGGCGGAGTTCAATGGAAGATACGGGAAAAGGAAATGGGCAAAGAAAATCTTTAACTTATAATATCGTATTTCTTCTTAACAATAATAATTATTACAACATTCACAAAATGGACAAAAGAGAGCAAAAGAAAAGAAAAGAGAAAAGAAAAGATTACAAGAAATTAAGTGCATGAATTAAATTGCAAGAAAGTAAAGACAAGAATGAAAAATGCAAGTAATAAATTATAAGAACCATAGAACTCAAAACAAGCATGGGATCAATAGCCAACCCTTAAACTTGCAAGCTCAATCAAGAGGTTGCAAGATCAAGGGAAGGGTAGAGAACGCATGTGAATTGAAGCGCTAAGGCGAGAACGAAATGACACAACCCCTTGAGACCAATGACCAAAACTTAAACTTGCAAGCTCACTTAAGAGGTTGCAAGATCAAGTTAAGGTAGAGAGCTCAAGGGGGAAGCTAAACAAAAAGAATAATACAAAAACCTTCATCTTTATTCACATCCACAAAAAGCTCTCACTACAATTCATAGAAGAGGAATGAAGAAGAAGAAGAAAAAGAACTAAAACTACAAAAGAAAGAGGAACAAAAGAATGACCCTTGGTTGAGCTCAGTTCTGCTGTATTTATAGGCTGGAGAATGGAGTTCTAGGGCAACCAGCAGAGCACAAATGAAGTACCAAAAATAACCCTGAAGTTCGACAGTGAGAGGGCCCCACCTAGCCGCGCATGCGCGGCCAATACCCCCTATTGGCCGCGCATGCGCGGCCATCTTGGTGAGTTGGGCAGTGGGTTTTCTGGTGGTTTCCTGGTTTGGTGTCCCCTGTTGTCTGGTACATGTAGTTTCTGAAAATACTTTCACATTTCTTCCAGAATTTCTGTTGAGGAAAGGTGGACTTTTTGTCAAGATTTGGAATGATTGCCTCGAGCTCCGCGTAGATCTCTTGGATCTTGTGCTACCATTGAGCCTTGTGCCTGAAAACGACAATGATTTGACATTTTGTCTTCCTAAACTGGTATCTGGCAGCATACGGATGAAGAGCGGAGACCGTGTTTTATCAGTGGTTGGCAGGAACCCGGATTTTGTCGTGTTTTCCATGAATTTCACCGTTTTAGAACCGAGAACCTGTATCCTGCAAATATATAACAAACACGGATAAAAAGCACCTACCTATAAACACACGAGCGTAAGAATTGGCGGTATAAAATGCAGTATTCTGTGATGAACAGTACTTCAACCATGAAGAAGAACTAAGTTCTTATATTAAGGGTTAAACCCTATCTTTGTTGGAGGAATTAAACTCCTATGTATTTGGAAGAATTAAATTCTTTAAACTCAATTCTCACTCTAAGTTTTGGATCTGCATGGCCGAATCTCCCCGATGAGAATTAAATTCTCAACTTATGGGGAGATCTGCTTCTGCAGATCTTCAACCAAAGGAAGAACTAAGTTCTTATTCAGAAGAGTTAAACTCTTAATTTGAGAATTAAATTCTCTTTTTGTTTTGTAGAGCTTATGATCTCTTTCCTTTTCTCACCTAGGGTTTCTTTCTCTTCTGAGAAAATCTTCTTTTCTCTCTAGAGAATTAAATTCTCTTCTTTTTCTTTTCTCTCCATTGTTGTATCCTCCCTTCTTCTTTTTTCTTTCTCTTCTTGGATCCTATTTATAGGAGGAAGAAAAGAATCGGTTTGTTTAGGCAATCTTTCATTGAAAGATTTCAATTGATTTTGTAACCAACATGATC
The DNA here is from genome assembly GCA_030015575.1 of Agapanthus africanus. Taxonomy (NCBI): domain Eukaryota; kingdom Viridiplantae; phylum Streptophyta; class Magnoliopsida; order Asparagales; family Amaryllidaceae; genus Agapanthus; species Agapanthus africanus. Next base: position 767,575,471 of record JASDDO010000019.1, on the reverse strand, counting down.
TTTTAGATCACTCGGTAAATTTTATTCACCATTGAATTTTTAATCCAAAAGATATTTTGTCTGTTATTCCTGGAAAATTTCAGGGAAATATCCCCTTGTATAGAATATTCCTATAAATTGTTGATTTTTAATCACTATTGGATTTTTAATCCAACGGTGCTCCACTTTACAGAGCGCAATCTTTTTATTTAGAAAGATCTAGGGAAATATTAGGGTTTTTGATTTCCTTTAATTAGAATTTAATTCTATTAGTTCAGAAGGTCTAAGAGCCTATCACGTGTTGGCACGTGACCCTACTGATTGATCATTTCATTAGAATTTAATTCTATTAGTTCAAAGATCTTTTAGGAACCTATCACGTGTCAGCACGTGACCCCCTATCACGTGTGGGCACGTGATCCCCCATTTAGGGCTTTCTTTCCTTTAACTCGGAGAGTTTTTAAGACCCCATCACGTGGTGGCACGTGACCCACTGATTAAGCTTTTAACCAGAATTTAATTCTGTTGTTTTAAAGAACTCAGGAATTATCACGTGTCAGCACGTGACCCTTGGTCACGTGTTGGCACGTGATGCCCCATTAGGGTTTTTCCTTGTTGTTTTATTATACTTTTAATTCTTTTCAGTAGGTTTAAAGGCCCATCACGTGTGGGCACGTGACCCCATTTGATTAGGATTCAATTCTTATCATTCCAGAGCCCTCAGGAAGCCATCACGTGTCGGCACGTGACCCCCGATCATGTGTGTGCACGTGATGCCCCTTTGGGGGTTTTCCTTGTATTTTATAAGGGAGCAATAGTCATGGGTATAAAAGTTGTCATATTCTCCTCAAAAGGAGTATCAATATTTTCATATGGAAATGATTGTAATTGTTGTCCTAATGGTTTTGGAGCCGTGAAAGGTATGAAATTTTGGCTACGCGCCTTCGCAATATGCTCAGCAATGGACATTGGTTTAAATATTTCCTCGCTAGCCTTAAAAGGATTACCAATATAAGAAGGTGTTGAATTTTAATGTGGTTGATAGGACTTTGAGTGATGTGTCCAACTGTTTTTTCTAGAGCGTTTTATCCTATCCCTTGAAGAAATGGTGGGGTCGGAATTTGTACCAAAGCAATTATGATAATTAGAAATGCCTGGTTGTTTATAGCAAAGCTCGCCAAGAGTTGGTCGGTTTGGATTACCCATTATAAGAGAATGAAAAGAAAAGAGGATGAAATGGTTTTTTTTGAAATTTTTGAAATTGTTTTGCTTTGAAAGAGGGACTCGACTCAATCAATCACAAATGTGCACAAACAATCCGTAGAACTAGGATCACCTAGGTGAAATCTCTAGACCGCTCCTAGACTTCTAAAGGACAAGACGTAAGATCAATTCTCTATCACCTCTTTATCAATCTTGCAACCAGGTAAATGCCAGATAAATGGGAGGTATCCGCTATACGAATCACCGAAATAGCGGGCCTAATTAAGTAAACCACTTTTCTTAGTCACGCTTGCCTTAAACACCACAAGAGAAATGCGGTTAAGTAATAGATTATCCACGACCCTTCGTTGTCCTAATTGAGTGTGATTGTCCTTAGAAGTTTGGTCTAGATAATTTTTATTAATATAGGGTGATAGTATACTCGTTTGTGATTTTTGGGGCCTAGGAAGGGTGATAAAATCCCTACCTAATCTGAATTTGGGTTTATTGCCCCTTAATGTCCGTTTTAAATATACAAAACAAACTGAATTCAAAAAAGTGCAAAAGGATTTAATTTTTTTCAGCGGTGCTGTTTGCAAAGAATCCTACAGGTGAAAACGGTTTATTGGAGTTTTAGAGGAGAGATGAAGACTACTGGATAATACCAAAAAAATTTGGGAGCTCAACTCCCCAAGATGGTCGTGCTTCCGCCGCCAAAAGCTCCTTTGGGCCGCAATTCCGCCGTTAGTTGGTGAGATCTCCCTTCCAAACTTTGGCACAACACTCTAATCCTCCTCTGCTCCTATTTGATAATCTCTGAATCTCTATTAGTTCACTCCAAGTGCTCTAGAATTCATGTAAAACTCGCACAAGAATTGTTAAAAATACAAGATGTGGTTTTTTATTCTCTTTTATTATTTTTATTTTTTATGTTCTCTGGTTTTATATTAGAAATCAACCCGAATAACAAGAAAAATAATTACGACCGTTTCTCCAGCAACGGCGCCATTTGATTGGTCGTAAAAAAGTTGTCTGTTGTATGTTGTAAATAACCGCGATCAATAACGGTCGCAATAGATAGCCGATGGTGAGTACGGATTGTTCACAGAGAAACGGTGAACTGCTTTTTGTGTTTTAGACGAGTTGATAGAAGAAAGGTGGAGTTTTGATCGTTTATTCTAAGAAGTCTGAAGATTTTATAAGAAAAGGGATTGTAGGGTTTATAGGATTTAGTAGTTAATGGATGGAATTTTAAAAATAATTCATTTTATCTTTTAATTATTTAATACTAGATAAATAGCGAAGAATATGGATTAGGGTTCTTGAAGAGAATTAGAGTTTACCTCTACTGCCCCTTGTCCTTCCGTTGATCTCTATTTATCTCAAACCCTTAACAAAACAAGTATTAATGAATCTCAAATCATGGTCGTGACTATCATTAATTGATAGCGCGCCCGATAAAAGAGTTAACATTTATTTTGCTAAAATTTATAAAAATTAAAATTTCAAAAGAAGTTAAGGGATTTTTCATCCATTATTCTACCATATCCTTTAGCAAGCAAGAATTTACTTGCTCATGGGTATTAGCAAAGTAGAAGAGAGGTGGAAAATGAATGAAACCATAATTAAAAATTAAAAATGCAGAATGTAATTGCAGAAAATAATGCAGAAAATAAATACGACAAAATTAAAAGAAAGAACTACCTTTATTGATCAACTATTGCATTACAAAATTTCTTGCTGAAAAAAGGTAGATTACAAAACCCTAGTTTACTCGCTAGAGATCTCTCTCTCTCTCTCTTGAATTGAAATTTTGAATTGAATGTTGAGTATTAAATATATTTGATAGACAGCACTCGATACTTTATATAGTCTCTGGAATTAGAAATCCTATATGCCGTAATGAAGTATATGAAATTACGATCAAGACCCTAAAATTTCAGATCCTACAGCTGCTATACAACCGCGGAACTGCCGCCCATGGCCTAGTATGACCGCAGATCCGCCGCCATCTGGTGAGTTTGTGCCTCAAAGATTTCTCATGGCTTCTTCTCTCGATATTTGGAGATTATCTTGATAAAAATATTCTAAAAATATTGCTCTTAGTTCTGTCGTTGCGAGATTCTTCGATTTGCTCCTAATATTCGATAGATTTGATTTGTTGAACCGATTTGTTGTGGATCTCTTACTTAAATTTCAGACCTTAGCTAATCTTATTCTAATACTTGCACAATATTTCAAATCAAATTGTTAGTAGTATTTTTTTTATTTGAGATATTATTCCAACCAATTAATTGATATGATATGTTAAGAATATTGGTTAGGAATATTTGATATGATATGCATATTTTAATAATAAATAATCTCATGAATATTTTATTTGCATATATTTCCCTATTATACTAATTATAAATTAAGAAACATATTATAATAATCTTTTTACAAATAAACCCACATATGTTCTTTATTTAAAAATAACACTTTTTAGTAATTAATAATAATAGGAAAAATGTTCATACAAATATACAATAAATTTGACTGATCGTGCATTGTCTAGAGATCTCAATCCAACCACAGGACAGCTTGACTATTATGGTGTATTGCAAAATATAGTGCAGGTACGTTATCGTGCACACATGATTGTCTTATTCAAGTGCATGTGGTATGATCTCAAGACAGAACACCGATGTTACAAAGTCAAAAACGGGATACTCCTACTAAATTCATCAAAACTCGCTTTCACGAATGAGCCTTATATATTAGCGAGTCAAGCACGTCAATATTTTTATATCTCAGACCCTAGTGATGCTGAGTGGCAAGTCGCTATTAGCATAAATCCGCGAGACTATTATAACATGGGAAATCCTGAAGATAATCTTGAAATTAGCTGCCTAATTACGCCGGTCACATCATTGCAAGACCTGACTATGGATATTGATGACATTAGCTTATCAAGGGGTGACACCGCTCCAGAGATTATTGTAGAGGAGGGGTCGTCAAGATCCGCTACCCGAAGGCGAAAATGAACAATGCGTGAACCGGACCAATTCATCAATGACTCGGAACAAAATTTAGCAAGTAGGAGTAATGAGACAGAGGATGGTGATTAGTAAATTTTAACTATTTGTACTATTTATAATATTGTACACAATTACACACTTCAGCTTATTGCAACTTTCTTTTTCGTCTCTTTTATATGCATGCAACTTTTAGATATGCAGATTTGTACTTATTTTACATTTACTTGGAGTACTCATATTCTTATTTATTGAATATCTTGAATGTTTCTTGAAATTGCTCAGCTGTTTATCAAAAAATTTATTGTATATGTATGTTGTATTGGTATTTTTTCAGGATATGAGTTCACGACATGGTCATGGATGTGGACAGCCTGACGAGGATGTGGGATCCAGTTCATCGAGTCAGAGTCCTGGGAAAAGGGGCCCTACACAAGAACTGGACATATGGCAACGCAAGAAAGACGACCTGAGAATAGAGGTGCATTTGTCGGCGACTAAAGATTTCGTTGAGCCAGGGGCAAAGCGGCTCAAAAAATTCTGTGCCTCAATCTGCCACAATGAAAAACAAATGTCGCATTGCGTGAAAGTTGGTTCCAATTATGTCCCGGTGGATTGGACAGCGAAAGCTTTAGAGGGCAAGAAGAAAACAGCATTAGAGGAGCTTTTGGTAAGCTTATTTAATTAAGCATTCGGTTATTACTTTTGTGTGTGTGTGTGTGTATGTGTGCAATGCTAATAGCTTTTTGGTGCTTCTCAGCAGGCGCGCTTTACTATTGTTTGGTCGATTAACAGCTCTCCTGTACCGATGCACGTCGTCCGAGAAAGATTATTTATATACATGTTGGGTAGTTGGTATGATCATAAACACCCGGCACACAAGAAATGGAGGAATGCCACTACCGATGCGGTGAAATGGGCGGCGAAGCCCATGACTTGGACAGACGAGTACTGAGCAGTCATGATAGAACACTTTTGTTCTGCTGAATTTAGGGTAAGGAAATTGCTTAATCTGTAAAAGCATTAGACATTAATTTGTCAATTAGTTTGAGATGTTATATCATATCTAAATGGCAGGAGAGGAGCGAGCAAGGAGCATCTTCGCAGAGCCATAACACCAATCATTGGTTGGGCGGAAGGATGAACTCCTCCCAATATGGAGTTATTTATGTAAGTTCAAATCAAATATTCTCAAATTGTCTGTTTTGTAAACTTGATTTAAATCGATTAAACTTCATTTAAATGGTAGGTGAGCTGAACGAGAGAAATGCCCAGCCGTGTGGACATTTATGGTATGGGGTTTGCGCGTCAATCCAGTTTCCCCAGCTCCCAAGATACAACTGAGTATTATGTAAGTATGCTCTTATAAAGGATTCTTTTAGTTATTTAAATTACTTAATATCGTTTTTCAATAATTTACTTAACTTGGTTCATATTATAATTTCGTGCAGCAAGAGATAGGCAGAGAGATTGATGAGCTGGTGGAGGCGTTTGTCCAAGAGCATGGTTAAGATCCTAGTGATGTTGAGCTTCATGGAATTAACAAGGATGTCATTCAGCGATACAACCCGGATCGACATGGGAGAGTTCATCTGGACGGCCAGGGCATTTCGCTTACAGTATATCACAGCTAGCATGGTCCGGAGTTGCATCCTCCTTAGATACGAGCAGGGATATTCATTCAGGCCCCCGCAGCCCTCATGCCCCCATCGGTGTCTCTGCTCACTCCGGTATTCCGTGGAGAAGGCTTGTCTCTTTATACTCCCACGGGTTCTCGAGCACACATCTCCTCGTCTCTTTCTGTATCTGGACTCTCGTCAGCTTCGGGTTCTGATCAGCACGCTTTTGGCTTGTCGAGTTTTAAGAGTTCTAAAGTTATAACCGCGATCTGGACGGTGTCGCTTTGTAGCTCGCCGGTTGAGCGCGGGTCGATCCGCAGAGAGATGGTTGTATGTCCGTCCGAGTTTTAGACGAGTCAATAAAGAATGTGTATATGTTTGTTCACTTCTATCCTAAGTGTTCGTATTTTATGTTCAAGTAAGTTTGTTAAAGTTAAGGTTGGTTAGTAGAGTTAGGATTAGCCTTGTGCTTAACTTTTGCCATTCTTAAAACGATGTTGGAATAATCAAAAGTAGCAGGGATTAGGAGGACATAGGAATGGGATTTGCGAGTTTAAGTAAGCTTTCCAATACTAAATCCATTCCTAGTGCCCCTTGTCCGTCCGCTAAATACGCTTATTTCCGACCCTCGGCCAAACATCCGCAACCATGTATCCAATTAAGTCGCAACTACATGTCACGTTGTAGTGCGCTTAATGGACTTCTCGACTTAGGCCGCGGCTACATGTCACGTATAGTGTGCCTAAGTGAGGGGTTGCATTTGTTTGGTCGGGGTTCGTTTCAAGATGTTTAGCGAAGAGAAGCACAAGAGATTTTTCCGTCCCTCATACCTGTTAGTTGTATGTATGCCCTAGAGGCCAGTATTGTACAGATGATGTATATTATATTGGATGCTTGGACATATATAGAGATGACTTTCTTGCTCGATATGATAGCATGCTATCTGGTTACTCTTTATCTTAACATGTACACTTGTCTCTTTAAACTGTCTTATAGTTACATGTTGGTAAAGCCCTTAGGATGTGTACTTGACTACCTGGACTATGATGTAGATCATACTAGTGGGGACGTGGTAGTCCATAAGTACATCCTTCAAGGTCCCTAGTCGTGTGTGTATCGAGACAGGGCATCGATATACCAGTGTAGACTAGCGTATACGCTTCTCGACCCATGAGATGGGCGATGGATGATCCCATATCCATTGATGTTTGACATCAGAGATGGTATACGGGTGCTCAGTGGAGACTGGGTACACTGTACGGACTCGCCGAGAACTCCCAGATGGTATTATACCTCACGTCAGATGGCAGTTCTCAGGTGACACTTGTACAGGTTAGTCTGTAGACCCGAGATCGTCATAGAGTCTTGTGTGATTCCCACTGTGCTTTGATCTCCACCTTACCACGTCCATGAGGGCATGCAAAACGGTGGTCTTTGGGTACAGTCCCGAGTCACATGGAGGCAATGAGCGATAGGAGGGGTTTCGTCTCTCCCGGTATTGGGGGTTGATGTTGCGCAGTGCTCGATTGGCCGTAACAGGGAAGTCCCTGGCCAGGGCTGATCAGAGATTTGCTGGTAAGTGTTACCAGTAGCTTCTCGACCCGTTATGAGCCTCACATCGGCACGACTTATCGGTTATTGGGGTCTGACGTTTACCACCCCTAGACTTGATATGCGACATATCAGACGAACAGACCGGACTGTACGGTAAGTGTTACTGGTTGGATTCACAGGAGTGTGAGCGGGCTAGCTCGTCGATCTTCTGATCGCTCAATACCCGGATGGCCGTTACGTTTAGCAGACCGCTTGCGGCTTGTGGGTGCTTGATATGATCATCATCTGCTACCGGCGTATTGACGAGTCTTTAGAGTCCTACACAGAGGTTTCCTGGCTCAAGCGAAACGAAATAGGAGCGCATATGAGATATGTGCAGGACCGAGAATAATGCGTGTATGTGATACCGCATTTCATTCTCGCGATATATGTTTCGATTGGTTATATTCGATATAACCTAGTTATCGAATCATTGATTCGATAAATCGATACATTGGATTCTAGTCCGTTATGTGCGACATGACCGGATCATTGAATCAAATGTTGATTTAATGATTTAATGTATAATTATATATTTGATATATTGCATTGCATTAACTAGTATTGGTTCATTTTATATGGATTTTCTCACTTGATGTGCAAGAAGTATATGTGATATACTTTTGTGCACATATTTGTATCATGTTTGATGATACTTGATCATTTTGTTAAGTGTAAAGAATTAGAACCATGGTTAAGTGTTGATTAGGGTTTTGCATATTCATTTATTTATTTATTTATTTATTTGAAAAGGATTATGAAGAGAATGGTGGCTTTCTTTTGTCTTTAGTTGAAGCTTCATGAAGCCTTGACTTTTGCAACCATTCTTGTCCTCATGCTTAACCCTAACTCTCCAAATGACCATGGTTTATTCTCTACACTTAACCCTAGTTAGATTATGATAAGTATGAATTTTCTTTTCATTTTAAAACACTTATCATAAAACTAGCTTCATCTTCTCCTTCTTCTTCAAGATAGAAACCTTGGTGCCATCAATGGCAACTTGAGTTCTAGTGAGAGAAATCCAATTCTAAAGTGAACCCACCTCCTATTTCTTCACCCTCTACCTCTTGCCAAGTTGTTTTGGGTGTTTTCTTCACAAGTTTCACAACTTTGTGAAGTCGGAGCTTGAACTTGTGATGCCTCAACGTAGATCGTCTTTGACACGAAGCCGACGACCTAGCTCGCCCGTTTCTCCGATGAAGCCGACGATTGAGTTCGGGATTCATGATGGACAGCGAGAGGACACCCACGTGGAGCTAAGGAAGTGGAGAACCGGATCTACATAGGTTGTAGCATCTAACTTTTAGTTAAGTGTTAACTAGTTTCGCATTTCGCCTAAACATCTAGTCTACGATCCGTATTAGGGTTTCTCGGCACCCATAAAATTTTTAAATTGCCATGGTTGATGCCTTGTGAGACCTCTATAGTGTGCCTAGGAACCCTACAATACCACCTTCCTTAGCCTTAACAAATGTGGAATTATTCACACATTATAAAATAAAATAAAACAAAATAAGAAGGAAGAAAAGACGGAAAAGGAAAATACGGTTTTACAAATGGTGCAAGCTAACTCTTGGGTCCTCACCTAAGTAAGGAACTCCATCGAAATATCATCGCTTGAAAATAATACGAAAATGAGAGAGAAGGAAAAGAGCAAGAAGAGAAATAACAACAACTAGTTAATTACAAGGCAAGAAATAAAAGAGACAAGATACTAAAAACCCTCATCTTCATTGATCTTCCACTCAAAAAGCTCTCACTATAATTTTCATGGAGGAAAGAATGAAGAAGAAGAAGCTAAACTAAACTATACTAAAACCTAACAAAAAGAGGCATGAAAAGAAGACCCTTGGCTTGGCACAAAACTGGGCTATTTATAGGCTGCGTACTGAAACCCTAGGGCAATATTCTCTACCCAAATGAAATGTCCAAACTACCCCCAAAATCGGAGTTTACACTGAATCAACTCGGCCTCAGATCTGCCGCCGATTCACCATATTGGCCGTGGATCAGTAACTCTTTTGGGGAGTTGGCTTGTCGGATTTTGTGGGTTTTCTTGTGTTGCTTTCTTCTGTTGTTCTACATGCTCCAAATTGCAAATTGCATCAACAATTTCTCCAGATCTGCAACAGTCTAAAGTGGCATAAAAAATAATACATTTGACCTCATCTCCCTCGAGTTCTGCGCACCCATTGAGTTTTGTGTTGCGCCTCTCGTGCTCTATACTTGTCCGAGACACGAATGACCACTTTCATATGTCTTGTCTCAGGAACTGGTACGCGGCACTGGACGGATACGGATGACCGGAACCCGGCTATTATCTGTTGGCAACAGATGTTCTATATTTTAGCGTAACTGTGGAGATTTTGTATCGTTTGCGTTATTTTGGAATAGGAACCTGTAGCCTGTAAATATGTAGCAAACACGGATTAAAAGCACCTGCCTATAAATAAACGAGCATAAGAACGGGCGGTATTAAATGCAATATTCTGGTGTGAACAAATACCCCCAAACTTAACTTTTGCTCATCCAGTGCAAAACCAATTATTCACAAAAAGTTCTAACCTCACTTTCGCAGGGAACGCGATTACACTGAGCTCGTGCAACAAGTCGTTAAACCTCTAGGTGTCCCTAGTAGGAGGAGTGTTGTCTCCTGAGGGTTTTCAGCGGATACTACCCACAAAATCCCGTCAAGCTAGTTTCATAAGTTAATATCAATTCTACTCTTACAGTTTAGTATCTAGGTTAGAAATTCTATCATCCTAAGTTAGAAATATCCTACCCTTATGTTTCACACCTCCTATTTATTCAACCCCAGATCCTATACGTTTTACTGTTTAGAAAGATGTTGGTATATCCTGAGTTTTCCTTCTAAAAGCGCGGTCATAAATCAGGGATTTTTATCAACTTCACAGAAAACATAAGTCTTATTCTTCATTTCTATCTTTCCTACAAATATCGATCGTTTACCCCCACGTGTGTGTAAATTATTCACCCATACACTCAAGAACTCAATTCAAGCTATAGTACCCTTGCCCTAATACCTAATACTACTTCTTTTCATTAATTATGGACGGTGATGCTTACACACTTTTCATGCGACTATTAATGCTTCTTGAGGCACTAACGGCCGATTACTGAATGTGTGAGCTTAAAGCGTAAATAGCAGTTTTCAGGTCTTGACTTTATTTATTTTTCTTTTTTTTCTTTTTTTTCTTTATTTTTCTTTTCAAGACCGGATATATTTTTCAATGATGCTCTTTTTTGGTGTTTAGCTTTAAATACCGTTTTTCTTTCATACTAGGTTTTCAGGCAAGAGTATTTCTAGGTATCCTCTACTATCCCAAGTTTCAAGGTGCGTGTATGTGTTGTTTGTAAGGTATATACTTTCTAAATTTGGAATCAAGAAAAGAAACTATTTTTCAGACTTATCCTTCAGTAAAGCTTCAATACTTTCTCTTCTTCTCGACTTAACTCAAGAACTGAACTCAAGATTACCTACTTCTATAAAAAAAAACTGTAAGGACGTATAATTACCAAAGTTAAACAGAAGGAAGGTTATTTTTAGGGTTTTCAATTTCTAAGTCTAGGATTTAGTTATTTCTAACGTATCAACTAAACTTTCGGAATAAAAATCTAAGTTACCCTATTAGCTAACTTGACGATAAATTTTTTATATTTTGGTAAAAATTTTCGATTTTTATGGGTTTTTAAATGGGTATGCAAATGCAAAATATACAAATGAATGCGAAGGAAGAAAGCTTACCGAGCACACCCCCAAACTTAAACTTGACGGTGCCCTCACTGTCAGGCTACACCAAGAGGGTCAAAATTGTCGGCATTCCCAAAAACAAATTATATACAAAACAAAAAAGAAAACCAAAAATATATACACGAAAAGAGTCCCCTCCCCCCAAACTTAAGTGAAATAGTGTTTCCACTGTTTAAGCGGTGAAGTTCAGGATTAGGGGGGAAAGAGAACAGTTTCAATTTATACAAGGCCTTACACAGGCCAAAAGTTAGCACCAACTATTCAAAAATTCTATCTCTATAATTTGCAGGTTGGTGAAAAAATGCGGAGAGGAAAGAAATGGAGAATACGCGAGACTGTATGGGGATAGAAGCGGTATACGGTCTCGGTATATGAGGAGACGAATTGCGGAAGGGAAAAAGAAATGGAGTACGAACTTCAAAGTGAAAATGGAGTGAATAAATTAGCACAATTTATAATGACCGATGTGAAAAAATGATGTACTAATCTATCAACCCGTCAAGAAATTGGGTCAAATCCCTCATGATTCGCGAGGAAACATGGGTACACCGAATTTACTAAACCAGACATTGAAAATGAAAGTGAAACGGTTTCTTGCAAGGTCAGAATAAGGATGGTGAGAAGTGATTGAGGAAGGGTATCGGTTAAAGATTCAGGAGAGTGTACGCAATCAATGAAAGGGGTAGGATGAATTGGAAAATCCGACTCATCAATTAAAACTGGTTCATCCTCAAAATTTTCCTCAATGTTCTCCTCAAAAATTAGCTCATCCATGCATTTATCATCAAATTCCAGACGCATATGGGGTTCGGGAAAAACATTTAATGACTCAGGATGATGTCCACATGGAAGTGAAAGTAAATGATGAATTTGAGAGACAAACTCTGTTGGAGATAGTGCCCTCAGAGTCAATTATTAGGTCACAGGTACGTGATTGTAATGATTGATGGAGGACCTATCCCGGTAGGACAGTCTTACTCGAGATGATAGTATGCTATCTGGTTTACCTTTATCATCGTGTACTGTTTTAAGTGACCTGACACGTCGCTATTACACGTTGATAGAACCCCTAGGATTCTTGCTTGACCACCAGCAGTATGAGGGCGATCATATAAGTGGGAGCTGGGGGTCTATAAGCATATCCTTAAAAGGTCCCTAGTCGTGAGAGTTTCGAGACAGGGCATCGATTCTCCATAGTAGACTAGTGTATACAGTCGAGACCCAGACGAGGAGCGGTGGCCGGTCTCACAAGCCACTGGTGTCAGTTGGATCACCTAAGATGTATACAGGTGCTCATTGGGTTATGAGTACACCGGACAGGACTCGCCGGGAACATGCTAGTTGGTCATATACCAGACGTCAGATGGCAGTTCCCTGGTGACATGTGTGCAGGTTAGTTCATCGACCTGGGGATCGTCATTTGTCTCGTGTGAGTTCCCACTGTACTTTGATTACTACCCTACCACGGCTCAAAGGAGTCGTGCAAACAGGTTTTAGTTGGGTACAGTCCCGAGCCACATGGAGGCAGTGAGCGTATCTTCAGGGGTTCGTCTCTCCCGGTATTGGGGGTGAGGTCGTGCTGTGTCTAGGAGAGCCATTACATGAAGCCCTCGGCCGAGGCAAGGAGATTTACTGGTAGGTATTCCAGTAGTATCTCAGGGTGTTCTGGGCTACACTCCGACACGACTTGTACCGCTTTTGGGGGTCTGACTTTTACCAACCCCCTAGGCCCGCCATGCGATGCTCATAGACGAACGGACCGGACTGTACGGATATTGTCACTGACAGGCTCAGTAGGGTTGTCAGGCTGAGTTCGCTCACAGACATCCCTTTTAGTCAGTACCTGGTAGCCCGTTACGTATTGGCTTATACCTCTGACGTGCTAGTGGTTAAATCCACAACCAAGGTGTTGATGAGTCTTTAGAGTCCCCCACATTCAGTTACTCAGCTTTCGGGCGAAAGGTTGTAGAGGCCGTATGGAGATATGGCAGGGTCCGATCAGATACGTGCGGTATTGCACGGATCAGGATCGGACAGTTTGTACTATAGGCCGTATGGATATATGGCAGGGTTCGATCAGATACGTGCGGTATTGCACGGATCAGGATCGAACAGGTATTACTAGCCGGCTTTGGTATAAGCCGGATCCTAGTATAGTACAGTGTAGATTTTATCTCATTGCATTTGTATTTCGGTCGGAATACAAATGCGGGTGTGTATGCACAGTATCGGGGTTTTCCTGTAATTTATTACAGGACCAGTTTTCTGGAGTTGCCAGTTTGCTTTCCGTTTCGACCAATTTCCTTTGTATCGTTCATTGGCCGAAGATTGGTGGAGGAGGGTTTATTTGCATTGTTGCAAATAGGCATTAGTGGAAGGGGTTCTTTGCATTATTTGTATCATGATGGTTTCATGATGGAGCCCATCCTTTGACTCTTTCTTTTCCATCATGGTTTGACTTGTGGGGATATGATGAGAGTTGATTAGGTTTTGGAGTGTTAGTTTTGTTTTGTGATCATTCCTTTTTCATGATCACTTCACACTCTCCCTTGGATGATGGATCCACCCACCCCTTGACTTTATTCTCTCTCTCCATTTTCTTGGATGGCCGGCCACTAGTGAGGAGGGGGGTCTTTTTCTTTGGGTGAGGGGAAAATGTTATTCTCATTCTTTGCATGATACATTTTTCCTCACCTCTCTCCAAGTTCTTTTTCCTCCACCACAAAGGCATCTCCATGAACCCCAAATGAGACTTGAGGACTACATATTCTACAGCGAATCTTGGGCACGTCGAGTAGCCGGCTTCGTGCCCGAGTTGCCTCGGCATTGAGGTGGGAGCCCGTAAAAGAAGTAGGCGATGTGGTGCACTTCCGGCGACGAGGAGGAGACGGGACATTCCGCAGGAGATCGGGACGATGATGAGAAGACCGGAGGACTTGGATCGTCGGTATATCTCTTTCCCATCTTGTAGTTAGCTAGGACTAGTTAATGGTTCGATCCGGGTATTAGTGCGCGGCGGTTTGCCAGTTCAAGAAAATTTAAAGTTTATCACCGCTTCCACATTTGGCCGTCGGATTGACGGCCGGGGCGCCGCCGTGCACTTACAGTGGTATCAGAGCCTCGCCATTAACTTAGTCTAGCTTGGTGTAATGTGTTTTTCTGTTTCGATCGATCGAATGTTCCAAAACTGCATTTTAGTTCGCATCAGTTTCTGTTGAAAAATTTTGGTCTCGAAAAATTTTTCAGGTGATTGCAGAATGATGTACAGAGTACCCTAAGACCACTGGAAAATTTTGGTTGCCTGAACCCTCCGTACGACCGCGGAACCGCGGCCATAACCCCTTGTTGGCCGCGGTTCCGCCGCAGGTAATTGGGTTCAGCTCACCAGCTTTTTCCAGAGGGCTTATGGGCTTAAAATATGGGTTTTGGAATATTAATTTTGGGCCCAGATTTTCCTGATCTGCTACAGTAATGCTTTGGGGCCCACTTGTTAAAATTTGATTGATCGGATATTTTAAACACATTATTTCACAGTATTTACATTATATCTACGACCGTGAATGTCACTTGATCGGTAAATCCGGTCTAACTGCTATAGCCCGGTTAGACGGATTTGCGAACGTGACTTTCACGTTGATGTTCTGTTTTTGCTGTGATGTTGCGGATCGGTCGTGGGGGATAGCCTGGATGCAATGCTAGTACTGTTCTGTTGTATTATGTACATTTGATATTGCGGGGCGAGCGTCCGACATGTGGACTGCCGTCACTCCCTGTTTGTATTATTATTTTGGGGCACGGCCAGGTTGCGGTCGATGTACCCGTTGTATGTATATTTTACTTTCTGTACTAGGATTGCCCCGCGGAGGGGTGCACGGATAGCCGGATTCTAGAGGGCAACAAGCCCGCATCTCATGGCATTGAGACGGAGGGGGCTTCACTCTAGGATTAGCGGGATATTCGCCGCACTCGTAGGGGGTACAGGTTGACCCAGGAGGGGTGCCCAAGTTACCGGATTCCGTGAAGTGCTGGGTGGTCCATTCACGGTGCTGAAGGGGGCTGCCTCGCTTCAGGTTTTGGCGGGTAACTTGCCGCGCCCGTAGGGGTCTAGGATTTCATTGCACAGGCTATCCACACGACCAGGGGAACGTCGGGTTTCAGCGGCTCTGTGAAACCCGGGGATCCCAGATATCTGTATTGTTTCTGTGATGCTGTTCATTCTCTGTGATGTTGCATTTTATTCACGCCTTGAGCGAATATAATATATTGGTATATATATTAGTAGATGTTGTATATGTTTTACATCCGCGCTAGTCCAGTCCCCGCTCTGTCGTTAGTTAGCTAACCTAACGGGTAATGACGAGACCCAGTGGCGAATGCGTATGGCATATACGTATATCAGTATATTTTCGTTCTTTTTGGTGTGATCAATTGATGGGACTGCGTTGATTCGGATCAATGCAAGTTAAAAACAAACCTAATCTGATGTTGTTGGAACACTTTTTCAAAAAGCTGTTATTGCAAGGACGTTCACTTTTGTTTTGCATCGTGGTATTCAGTTGGAATATCCTGCTCCTCAGTCGAAGAGGCAAGGGCCGAGATCCCTTCACCGGGAGTGACCCCTTGGACAAAAAGTTTGCGTCAGGGCATTAACTTCACTATAGCCGATTGCTTTTGCTTTGCATCGCGGTATTCATTTGGAATATCCTGCACCCCATTCTACGGGGAAAGAGCCGAGATCCCTTCACCGGGAGTGACCTCTTTAGCAACGGTTTTCGTCACTATATTTTCAAAAAGCTATCCGTTCCTTCAACGATATCAAGTTCTTTACGTTAAAGGTTTTCGCCAGAAACCATTCGTAGCCCTCCGTCGTTTCATATGGGTGGTCAATAGTATTCAAGCTGTGTATGTTGGCCAAAGTCAAGGCACAGTGATTGGTAGCTATTGGGTATTCATATGCAGCATAGATAGATGCGTTGGTTTGGAACAGTCGTACTGCCATGTTGGCCAAAGTCAAGGGTATGTACGGGTGGATTCAAATTAACCTGGAGAATGACGGGTAGAACTTGACATGTGACTTATGATATGTTGGCCAAAGTCAAGGTCATAAGAGCATGGGGCAGAAATCACATCGGGAGTTTCAAAAGAACTGAAACTTGCCAGATATGCGCATACCTTCTGGAGTGTGACACCGTGAGCGGATTCCGTCACGTTATCATGCGATGATAGTTGGATCCCGATTCCCACTGATGAGTTAGTTTACTCCTCGGGTGACACCGACTAATTCTTCTTTCAGGTTTGGAGGAGAATTTGAGGTACAGTGGGAGGTTTCCAGATTAGATAAATTGGTAACCATTCTGATCTAGGTTAGAGTGCACGCTGAGTGTTTCTTTTCTCTCTCTCTTTGGCAGCGACCATTGACCCGACCCTAAGGCTGTGACTCAGTGACCAAGTTGACCGAACCTTCTCAACACTGGCTTTTGGATTGTCAGAGTTGCAAACCTCATTGCCACTCTTACTTTTACCCTTTTCTCCAGGACACCCCGTATTACTACGAACGTCCACTTCCATTGGACAAAACCATCGTATGGTTAGATACGAACTCGAAAGAATTTATTCGAGGATGGTTTCAGGTTCTGGAGAAAATGGATAGGATTATTCAGTTGTCTTTTCCTTTTACCTTCTCTCAGGTTGCGAGTACTCCTTGGTTTAGGAGATAGTACACCTATTACGCAAATTGGATAGTCTTCTTCCAAACCTTAGGCTGGTGCCGACCGGTAGGGAATGAAGAAAACCAATTAGCATAACGATGGTGTACAGAAGGTATTAAGTTAAGACAAAGCAAGGGATTAGTAAGAGGGCAAAGTAAATTGCAACAGATATTCACGACCAAACCAAGTATTCCTTCGCCAATCCTAAAATCACCTTTGTATTTCTCCAGGACACTCCGTATCACTACGAAGATCCACAGTTTATTGGATACTCCATCGTATGGTTATATACGAACTCGAAAGGAACTTGTTCCAGTTCGGGGATGGATTCTGGTCCAGGAGAAATAGGAATAAGGTTTATTCAGGTGTCCTTTATCTTCACCTTCTCTCGCATTGCGAGTGTTCCTAGGATTAGGACAGTACACCCATTATGCTTATTGGATAGTCTTCTTCCAAACCATAGGCTGGTGCCGAACGGTAGGGAAGGAAGAAAACCATTTGGCGTAAGGGGTGTACAGAAGGTAATGACTAAAGACATATGAAGGGATTTGGAGAGGTGGCAAAGAAATATACGGTTACAGTTGTGAATCTGATAATGGAAGAGGCATTACTAGGAATACCAGGATACCCCATCGAAACATTTCAATGTTTCAGTCTCACTGTGTACTGTTAAAGGGAAACTGATTTCCCGATTAGATACTTACTCCAGGGTATGTATTTACCAGTTACGATTCTCACATCTGTATGGCTTTACAGATGTTGAGTGGGAGTAAGTTATTGGGAATTGGGTGATTATCCTCATTATATCGGGATTCGTTGTAATCGGTGATATTTGAGGAAATCACCTGGGCTGTTTGCCGGTCGGCAAATATTTGGTTTTGAATATCCGCAGTTATGCACCAATTTCAAATTGATATATCTGTACGTCTATTTTCATAGAGTGAGATATACCTTTCTAAAATTATGTCTACGACATTTACCTATATCAGTGGATGGTTAGGTAAGGAGCATTAAACAGCGGTGTAATTCTTCTTAACCATAAGTACAGTTTTCAACCTACGACACACGGTGAATGAGTTTTCAGACTCAAGGGACTTATACAGAGTATTGTATGTTGTCCAGGGTCCATCAGGACAGAGGGGTTGGTCCTCGTACTATATTCGGTTTACTTATGACTTCTCTAGTTTTTAGACAAGTGTTTCGCGAAAACACAGGGTCCGAATTTTGAGAAGTTATAGGTATTTGAATAGAGTAGAGAACCAAGTATAGCAAGTATCGGGATTCTTCAAAGTGATCGAAGATGTAGATACTTGTATATGGTATTCAGTTGATAGTAGTGATTAAGAGAAATTGCTTCTCTTTCAGGTTACTCATAATTGGAAGCATTCCTAAGTTGAGTAACGCTGATTGGCCTCCTTCCATTTAGTTGACATGCACTGGAGACAGTTGCATGATTTGAATCTGGTTCAATTAAATCAGTGCCTCTGGTCCTATATGGGATATAGAACAGTTCATATCTTAACGATGTTAAGGTACGGGGAGTTGTTCGGCTTATCCTTAAAACCAGACACTGGACAACTCAAGGCACGTTTCTGTAATGGCTGTTTGTGGGTTGACCCAGGCTATGACGCGGGTTGATTTTCTACCATCTGGATGAACAATAGCAATATTGTTCTAGACTCGCCACAGTTTTAATAAAAATGGATTTTTTCAGAAAACAGTAGTGGGAGTATGGTAGAACTGGAAGTGATTCCGGAACCACAAACGATTACTGAAGATTTGATAAGGAACCTAAAGATTCAATCTGGATTGACATTCCATTGGCCACTCCGCAGATTATGGTGGGTAACTTCAGGCACCCGAGAGGTACTCCGGTAGCCTCAAGGACGGTGACAGGGAAGTTCTTGTTTACCCACAATTACCATTGCTGTTGTTCCAGACTGTGAGACCCGGCAGGAGGATGAGTATAGCGTCGTTCTAAACTTGCTTTAGAAGTGTACGTCTATATGACTCTGCCAGAGGGTTGTCGTAGTCAGTGGGAGCAGCGGAAGCATTGGTGGACAGGTAGCTTATGTCTATTTATAGACTAAAGCAGATGTAGCGGAGATAGATCATCTATTTCTGACGTGACAGTCATAGGTTTGACTTCAT
The DNA here is from genome assembly GCA_030015575.1 of Agapanthus africanus. Lineage (NCBI taxonomy): Eukaryota > Viridiplantae > Streptophyta > Magnoliopsida > Asparagales > Amaryllidaceae > Agapanthus > Agapanthus africanus. The sequence goes on along the minus strand of JASDDO010000019.1, from coordinate 767,556,426 downwards.
CAGAATAGGAGATGGATCTGTTGAGAAGGTAGTAGGGTGTGATATCCTGGTATTTGGATGACATACACAGAGTAGGAAAAGAAACTCCTATACTACGATCGGTTATACTTTGGTCGTCACACAGTAGTTTCTCCATATGGGACTTGGACATTATATCAGACAAACTGGTTACTAGATCTATGGTTTTAGATCTAGATTTGGGTGGTTTCCCAATCAGGGTACTTAGACAGCATTCTAAGAGTATTTAGGATGGACGACTCCTGGCACGGTAGTGTACCTGCAGGTGATGGAGTCACCCTCTCTAAAGGTGTCTTACAGACTAAAGGGGAGAGGGATGTGCATGATTGGCAGATCACTTGCTCAGGCAATTGAGTCAATCATGAGATGTCAAGTACCACACCAGACATTGTTCTTGCACTAGATGCAATAAGTTGACATTAATCCAATCCTGGAGAAACAGTCGGAAGCAGTTTTAGAACATAAGTGGATGTTCTAGGGATATGATAACGACAGCCTCATTCGGGAGACAGTTATCATTCCAGGCTTCCAAGGTGACATGGACGACAAGGAGGTTGTCAGAGTTATAGTTCTCCTTCTGACGAAGGGCAGTATTTTGGACAGGTGGTCCAAGGCAATACTGAGGGTGGCATGGCGCAGGATACTGATTAAGTTCGGTTGACGATACAGTCTAAGAAGTTTGGATTTGGAGTTCATTTATGAGCTATGTCCCATCAGACATCCAGACACATTCTAAGACAGGTATTGCTCATTTCGGGAGATGGGTTTCTCCGCGAACTTGAGATATAGAGAAACATGGAAAGAGACAACAAAGCGGATCCACTCACTGAGGCTATTCCTCGAACGCAATAGTTTCGCAAACGAGCTTTGTGAGACTGACTAGTAGAGGAGTTGGGTGTTCGGTATCACACGGGCTGTGAGTATGCGACATCGCAATAATTAGCCTTGAGTGCAAGTGGGAGATTGTTGGAGATAGTGCCCTCAGAGTCAATTATTAGGTCACAGGTACGTGATTGTAATGATTGATGGAGGACCTATCCCGGTAGGACAGTCTTACTCGAGATGATAGTATGCTATCTGGTTTACCTTTATCATCGTGTACTGTTTTAAGTGACCTGACACGTCGCTATTACACGTTGATAGAGCCCCTAGGATTCTTGCTTGACCACCAGCAGTATGAGGGCGATCATATAAGTGGGAGCTGGGGGTCTATAAGCATATCCTTAAAAGGTCCCTAGTCGTGAGAGTTTCGAGACAGGGCATCGATTCTCCATAGTAGACTAGTGTATACAGTCGAGACCCCGACGAGGGGCGGTGGCCGGTCTCACAAGCCACTGGTGTCAGTTGGATCACCTAAGATGTATACAGGTGCTCATTGGGTTATGAGTACACCGGACAGGACTCGCCGGGAACATGCTAGTTGGTCATATACCAGACGTCAGATGGCAGTTCCCTGGTGACATGTGTGCAGGTTAGTTCATCGACCTGGGGATCGTCATTTGTCTCGTGTGAGTTCCCACTGTACTTTGATTACTACCCTACCACGGCTCAAAGGAGTCGTGCAAACAGGTTTTAGTTGGGTACAGTCCCGAGCCACATGGAGGCAGTGAGCGTATCTTCAGGGGTTCGTCTCTCCCGGTATTGGGGGTGAGGTCGTGCTGTGTCTAGGAGAGCCATTACACGAAGCCCTCGGCCGAGGCAAGGAGATTTACTGGTAGGTATTCCAGTAGTATCTCAGGGTGTTCTGGGCTACACTCCGACACGACTTGTACCGCTTTTGGGGGTCTGACTTTTACCAACCCCCTAGGCCCGCCATGCGATGCTCATAGACGAACGGACCGGACTATACGGATATTGTCACTGACAGGCTCAGTAGGGTTGTCAGGCTGAGTTCGCTCACAGACATCCCTTTTAGTCAGTACCTGGTAGCCCGTTACGTATTGGCTTATACCTCTGACGTGCTAGTGGTTAAATCCACAACCAAGGTGTTGATGAGTCTTTAGAGTCCCCCACATTCAGTTACTCAGCTTTCGGGCGGAAGGTTGTAGAGGCCGTATGGAGATATGGCAGGGTCCGATCAGATACGTGCGGTATTGCACGGATCAGGATCGGACAGTTTGTACTATAGGCCGTATGGATATATGGCAGGGTTCGATCAGATACGTGCGGTATTGCACGGATCAGGATCGAACAGGTATTACTAGCCGGCTTTGGTATAAGCCGGATCCTAGTATAGTACAGTGTAGATTTTGTCTCATTGCATTTGTATTTCGGTCGGAATACAAATGCGGGTGTGTATGCACAGTATCGGGGTTTTCCTGTAATTTATTACAGGACCAGTTTTCTGGAGTTGCCAGTTTGCTTTCCGTTTCGACCAATTTCCTTTGTATCGTTCATTGGCCGAAGATTGGTGGAGGAGGGTTTATTTGCATTGTTGCAAATAGGCATTAGTGGAAGGGGTTCTTTGCATTATTTGTATCATGATGGTTTCATGATGGAGCCCATCCTTTGACTCTTTCTTTTCCATCATGGTTTGACTTGTGGGGATATGATGAGAGTTGATTAGGTTTTGGAGTGTTAGTTTTGTTTTGTGATCATTCCTTTTTCATGATCACTTCACACTCTCCCTTGGATGATGGATCCACCCACCCCTTGACTTTATTCTCTCTCTCCATTTTCTTGGATGGCCGGCCACTAGTGAGGAGGGGGGTCTTTTTCTTTGGGTGAGGGGAAAATGTTATTCTCATTCTTTGCATGATACATTTTTCCTCACCTCTCTCCAAGTTCTTTTTCCTCCACCACAAAGGCATCTCCATGAACCCCAAATGAGACTTGAGGACTACATATTCTACAGCGAATCTTGGGCACGTCGAGTAGCCGGCTTCGTGCCCGAGTTGCCTCGGCATTGAGGTGGGAGCCCGTAAAAGAAGTAGGCGATGTGGTGCACTTCCGGCGACGAGGAGGAGACGGGACATTCCGCAGGAGATCGGGACGATGATGAGAAGACCGGAGGACTTGGATCGTCGGTATATCTCTTTCCCATCTTGTAGTTAGCTAGGACTAGTTAATGGTTCGATCCGGGTATTAGTGCGCGGCGGTTTGCCAGTTCAAGAAAATTTAAAGTTTATCACCGCTTCCGCATTTGGCCGTCGGATTGACGGCCGGGGCGCCGCCGTGCACTTACAAACTCATCCAAAGCTGCGGGTTCATCATCCGAAATATTCCCAGCGTCGATATCCTCAATCAAGTGAAAATCAATATACTCAGACACCTCATCAAAAGCATGGAGTTCAATCAATTGTGGTTCTAAGATGGAGGTGTAGAGGCCAAAAGGATTGGTGATGGTTTTACTCGAAAGGGACCGTTCACAATCGGGCAAATCAAACACTACAAATTCGCACAACTCATCAAACGGTCTATCGTCAATTGGTGTATCTTTTGGGACACTCGATAGATATTCAAAACCGGAGTTGTCGGATTTAATTTGGAATGGATAGGTTTGACTTGGAAGGGTGGACAGCTCACTCTCACTACTCAAATTTTCAAACTGTCCTATCGCCTCATCATACATTGGAAAATTAGGAGCTAGTTGGAAACCAGCTACCGGTTCGTTAAGTTGTATGAGGGCAGCCATGGATGCATTCACTTCCTCCATTTGGCATGACTCTATCCGAAAATCTTCTAATGCCTGTTCCAAACTAGACATGGGCTGTGAAGGGGTTTTAGTAAAAGATTCAAAGTTATCTGGATATGTGAAACTCCCAAATGGCTGTGTAGAAGCAATGTCTAGGGAAGGTGCAAAAGTTGGGTAGGAATTATAGGAATTGAATGGTTAGACAGGATGATGATCAACGTTATGATAAGAAGGTAGTTGAAACTGTTGATCAAAAGAATTCGAAGTGATGAAAGGAGTGAAAGATCGGTTACGAGATTGTTCAATATGTTCAGTAATAGACATGGATGTCAGAGTCGTAACATGACTCCCAGATAGGGTATCAACATGAGAAGTGGTGAAAGTTTGAAATGGTTGATACAAAGTGGAATGCGATGTCCAATTGCTAGCCCTAGACGCGTCTATCCGATCTCTCAAAGAAATTGCGGGCATGGATGGATCGTTCGAAATTTGGCCAAAGCAAGAACCGTAAGAAGTAATGTCTGGTTGTGGGTACCAAAGTTCGGCAAGAGTTTTTCGAGGTGGTGTACCCATGTTAGAAGAGTGAAAAGGTAAGGAGGGAGGGAAGATATATTTTTTTGTTTTTTTGTTTTTTTGTTTTCTTATTAAAAAATGTTTGTTTTTGGAGTTTTGAAATTGTTTGTTTTTTAAAGAATACGAAATTATGAGACTAACTTTTTACAAGCACAATCACAATATGCACAAACAATACCTAGAGTTAGGGTCTTCAAAGTCCAACTAGACCGCTCCTAGACTTCCAAGCGACAAATTGCAGGATAACCCTCGAATCGCCTCTTCACTGCCAATTGTGGCCAGGTAAGCACAAGTGAGGTAAAGAGAGTTCCACTCACGAATCACCGTGAGACGGGCCTTTTAAAATTACCTCCTCACTTGTCTAGCCTAGGCACCACAAGGTCAAGTTTAGATAAACGACCGATTCCCCGCAACCTTCACTTGTCCTAAATGAACGCGATGTAAGTGCAGGGCAGCGCCCCGGCCGTCTGTACGAGGCCAAAACGCGAAATACAAGAACTTTTCTAAAAACTTTAAAAACCGGCGCTACCGCGGACTGTAAAACCCGGATCGGACTGTCACGCCCCGCTTCCCAGAGTACGTAGGATTGGGCACGTAACATAGCCAACCATGCTACCTGTGGGTAGGAAGTATCCATCCACAGTCACATTACGGTTGTAAGGATATCAAGAACAAGATAAAGTACTAATCTAACACATGTCCAAATCCATAATAACAAGAAATCAATGAACAATAAGTGCGGAAGCAAATGATCCAATATAATAATAGAAAGGTACGTCCCATAATGCGGGATCGCACCTGGAAATAAAATGCAATAAACAAACTAACCACTATAGAACTCAAATCAGCCTGCTGGCTGAAGTACTCCTGCACGGTCGGCGACAGTGGTAAAGAATCTGGGCCATGCAAAACCCAGACGTCAGCGCGTCATGACATCAAGTATATAGTATAAACATGGTGATAAGCAATGCAGGTATGAACATGAATAAAGCAGTACTAAGAAATAACAGTGCATGGTAATATGCAGTGGTAACTAAACTGTCCTATCAGGTTTCTACTCTATAGTCTTTGAAATCAATTGATGAATCGTCGATGTAACTCAATAGTATCCCGTGCGTGCCCGGGACCACGGTCATGACCCTCGGGGCTGAATCCGAGACGTGCCGCTAAGCAGTAAAAGGTAGTAGGATGGACGAGTGATGCCAGCATCAACACTCCGGAGCTGGCCAAGCCCGTAAGACTGATCAGAACAATGTATCGAACTGTTGAGTTACAAGTCGGTTTCACCTTTGATTTCCCCATACCCCCAAACTATGTATGTCAGGTCAGGTATTCAGTAGTCAAGGACTAATGCCAACACAAAATCCGGTAAGAGTAGGTCTGTCTGGATCGACAGCAGGAATGGTCGGGTTTGTCGGCATTAGGCATGAGATCAGGTAACAGGTCAGGTAATGTATAAAGGTGTCATGTCATGTCAAGAGTGTACGGTACCATATCATGTCAAGTAGGAAGTGTAACAGGTCATGTCAGGAAGCGCAAGATGTCATGTGGGTGCTCATAATCAAACTAACATAAGCATGTGTATAAATAAACAAGCATGAGTACTATCAGAACAATAACTGGAACATGTAATATGATATGCCAATAGATATAATTTCAAGGATATGGATGCACAGTTATCGATTAGGGTTACATTTATAGTTCCAATATTAATTAGGATACAATTTATTAAACATGGAGTGTTAATATCACATTATTATGTAGTGATGTGATCTATGGATGCAATTATATGTATCTTAAATGCGATGGATACAAACGGGTATCCGAAAAGTTATAAAACTATAAAATGGTAATGTGGGATGTACAACTAAACAATATGTGTTATAATAATATTAATATGGATAGCATATTCAAAGCGATTAGTAACTATAAAAGATGTATTGATTAACCATGCACAAGAAGGTTCCGTTCAGAAATTTAGCGTCACCCTAATTTGTAAAATAGCTTAAAAATAACAAATGTTCTCCAAAAGAGACGTATCTTATACCAAAATAAAGATAATTCAATAAGGTTTTCAGTTTTATAAGTATAAGCATCTCAGGTTATCCCTACAAAAAGTTATGAATATTCAAAGTTGAAAGTTTGCTGCTGGAATTTCCCTGGACAGCAGTTTAGAGACGTGTTCATTTGCATTTTACGTTAATTAAACAATTTATTTTGCAAGTAAATATTTCATGGAGTTATAGTATTCTGAATTATCTTCGTAACGAACTAAAGAACGTATCCTAATGATTTTTCTATGATTTATAATGAATTTTATAAGATAAGGTGTACAGTAAATTTCAGATTTGTCATATCCGATTTTTCAACGACATTTCATATGTAAACTATAAGATTTTCAAATGTATAACATTATAAAATGAAGATTATAAAAGTATATAGCATGTAGCAAGATTAACTTGCCTCGATGGGTCGCGAATCGGGAAAACGGAACGTTAACCGTCGGCGGGGAAAACTCGCGACGGCGCACGGTTCACGGAATGAACCCAAACGACGAACAAAGGAACCACACGGGTCGGGGTATCTCGCTGGAACGTCGAGAAACGTCACCGGCATGACGGAATTCCGGCAACAAAAGAACAGTTAAAAGAAATGAGAAACGAGACATGAAGCAAGAAGAGAAAAATGATAAAGAGAAGTACGAGAGAATATATAAGGGAGAGGGAGAGAGAGGAAAAGTGGAGAGAGAGAGAGAGAAAGTGGGGCCCACGGGGTTAAAGGGGAGGTTGCGATTGGCTGAGAGAATAAATTAAGAAGGATATAAAAGATTGTAAAAATATTATATGGTTAACTTAAAGATTTAAAAGATAGGTAATGAACAGTAAGATATCATATTAGTTAGAAAAATATATGCGAAGGTTTTAATAATATTAAAATTTAGGATTTTGGCGCCAAATGAAACATTTCCAAATTGCGCCCGGGTTGGGTCCAAAAATTCGAAATTCAAATAATAGAATTTTAGGCGGGTTCCAAATTTTAAAATGAAATGTTTTATGATTAAAAAGCATACTCCCAAAACGGACACACGCACGCGCACGTAGCCATCCAAACTCGCCCGTTTCACTGAACGGGACGAGAACACAATGCACGGACGCTACCACGAGGCTAAGGGTGTCAAGTAGGCCAAGATGAATATTTTTAATTTTATTTTAGATACTAAAATTTGTTATATGCAGAATGACTTAGCCAGATAAAATTTTACAGTAAGACCCAAATAAGCAAGATAAATGAAATGAGTAATATCTAATGCTCAACCAATAACAGAAAATAGTAGCATTGGGCTCGGGTGTTACATTATACCCAACTACAAAAGAATTTCGTCCTCGAAATTCCAAGAATACAAGATAGAAAACTACAGGAAAAGGTGAGGAAACTTCTGTCGGATCTCGTCTTCTCGCTCCCAAGTGGATTCTCCATGCGATCGATTACCCCAAGAAACTAGCACAAGAGGGGTAACCTTGTTCTTAAGAACCTTTTCTCTTCGATCCTTGATTTCAACTGGTCGCTCCTCAAAAGTCAAGTCTTCTCGTACTGTTAGCTCCGAATGATCCAAAACGTGTGTTTCATCTCGAACATACTTACGGAGTTGAGATACGTGAAACATATCATGCACATTTGTCAAGGACTGTGGTAACGCCAAACGATATGCTACCTCACCAACACGCTCCACGATCTCAAGGGTCCAACGAACCGAGGACTGAGCTTTCCTCGCCTTCCAAAACGAATCACCCCTCTAGTCGGTGATATCTTCAAGAACACCAAATCACCCACGGTGAATTCTAGAGGTCTTCTCGATGTGTCAGCCCAACTCTTCTGTCTGTCTTGTGCTGCCTTCATATGATTTCTGATAGTGTTAACCTTCTCAACTGTCTGCATCACCAAATCTGGTCCCAACAATTTTCGTTCACCGACATCATCCCAACAAATAGGTGAACGACATTTACGACCATACAAAGCTTCAAACGGAGCCATCTGGGTAGTTGCCTGAAAACTGTTGTTGTAAGAAAACTCCACCAAGTGTAGATGATCCTCCCACGAACCCTTGAAGTCCAACATGCATGCTCTCAACATATCATCAAGAGTTTGGATCGTTCTCTCCGACTGACCATCAGTTTGAGGATGATAAGCTGTGCTAAACTTCAATCGAGTCCCCAAACTTTTCTGTAAACTCCTCCAGAAGTGTGATAAGAACCGAGTGTCCCGATCGGACACGATGCTCACCGGTACGCCATGCAATTTTACAATCTTCTGCATGTACCGCTCTGCCAAAGTCTCCGTTGATTGACCAACCTGGAAAGGAATAAAGTGAGCTGCCTTGGTCAATCGATCGACAATCACCCATACTGCATTGTTGCCGTTTGGACTTCGCGGTAAAGCCGTCACGAAATCCATGGTTATATGTTCCCACTTCCACTGAGGAATCGGAAGTGGTTGCAACAAACTAGCAACCCTTTGGTGTTCAGCCTTGACTTGCTGACATACCAAGCACTTAGCCACGAAGCGAGCAATCTCCCGTTTCATGCCTTCCCACCAGAAATGCTGTCGAATATCTCGGTACATCTTTGTACCTCCTGGATGTATAGAATAAGCTGAACTGTGTGCCTCCTTCATAAGCTCTTCACGAACATCCCCCTTTGGCACACACAAACGGCTACCATACCTCAACGAACCATCTTCGTAGACCAGTAAATCTGTTCGTAGTCCAGCCTCAACCCGCTCTCGAAACTTTTGCAGTCTTGGATCCTGCGATTGTGCCGCTTTAATCTTCTCAACCAAGGACAACTGTACTTGCAACTGCATCAACTGTCCCGTAGAATGTGGTAGCACAACTTCCAAGTCAAATCTTCGAAAATCTGCAATGATCTCCCCCTGTGTAGTTAACACCTGAATTGCTGGTAACCGACTAAGCGCATCCGGCACAACATTAACCTTCTCCGGATGGTACTTAAGATCAAGATCGTAGTCAGCCATCAGCTCCAACCATCTACGCTGCCTCATGTTAAGCTCCTTCTGTGTAAACACATACTTCAAGTTCTTATGATCTGTAAAAACTTCGACTTTTCCCCCCAAAAGGTAGTGTCTCCAAATCTTCAAAGCGAAAATCACAGCCGCACGCTCCAAGTCGTGGGTTGGATAATTCTTCTCATGAGTCTTCAGTTGTCTCGATGCGTAAGCGACGACTTTCCCATTCTGCATTAAAACACATCCCAATCCTTTTCCAGATGCGTCGCTGTGAATCACCAGTCCTCCTGAATCATCCGGTACGGTTAGGATAGGGGCGGTTATCAACTTCTGCTTCAACGTCTCAAAGGCCAATGCACATCCATCCGTCCAAACAAACGGTACCTCCTTTCGTGTGAGCTTGGTTAACGGCTTAGCTACGCGAGCGAAGTTCTCCACAAATCTTCCGTAGTATCCGGCGAGTCCAAGAAAACTCCTTATCTCTGCAACATTCTTTGGAATAGGCCAGTCTCGAACTGCTGCAATCTTTTCGGGATCGAGGGCGATTCCATCGCCCGACACGACATGCCCCAGAAACTTCACTTCTTCCAGCCAGAATTCACACTTACTCATCTTCGCAAATAATTTCTCTTGTCTTAGCGTCTGCAATGCGATCCTTAAATGCTCAGCATGCTCCTCCGGACTCTTCGAGTACACCAGAATATCGTCAATGAATACCACAATAAACTGGTCCAAGAACGGTGAAAAGATCCTGTTCATCAAATCCATGAATGTTGCCGGCGCATTAGTCACTCCGAAGGGCGTCACTAGATACTCGAAATGTCCATATCGAGTTCGAAACGCCGTCTTGCAAATGCCTTCTGCTTTCACTCGGACCTGATGATATCCCGATCGCAAATCCAATTTCGAGAACACCCTCGCGCCACTAAGCTGCTCAAAAAGCTCTCCAATGCGAGGGATCGGGTACTTGTTCTTAATAGTCACCCGGTTCAATTCTCGATAATACATGCACATCCTTCTCGTGCCATCCTTCTTCTTTACTAAAAGAACTGGAGCTCCCCAAGGTGAGTTGCTGCTTCGAATCCATCCCTTCTCGAGTAATTCACCAACTTGTTTCTTAACTTCTTCCAATTCCACCGGTGCCATCGGATAATAAGACTTTGATACTGGCGCTGCACCAGGAATAAGGTCAATCTCAAACTCAACATCTCGCTTCGGCGGTAAGCCCGATATATCTTCAAATACGTCCATAAAATCGCGAACAACTGCCGGCTCTTCATTACTATTCACTTCCATAGTCGCAAGAACACTGTTTGTCGGCCTAGCCCTAAACTCGACTGGCCCGACAGAACTGCTTCCTTACCGCAACTGCTGTCTGCATCGTTGGCCGCGAAAGGTCCAGCGAGACTACTGAGTCTCGTCCACTCCGCTGCATGCACGCCCTAATCGCCTCTTCACTGCCAATTGTGGCCAGGTAAGCACAAGTGAGGTAAAGAGAGTTCCACTCACGAATCACCGTGAGACGGGCCTTTTAAAATTACCTCCTCACTTGTCTAGCCTAGGCACCACAAGGTCAAGTTTAGATAAACGACCGATTCCCCGCAACCTTCACTTGTCCTAAATGAACGCGATGTAAGTGCAGGGCAGCGCCCCGGCCGTCTGTACGAGGCCAAAACGCGAAATACAAGAACTTTTCTAAAAATTTTAAAAACCGGCGCTACCGCGGACTGTAAAACCCGGATCGGACCATTAACCTAATACTAGCTAACTAGGGAAAGGGAAGAGAGCTATACCGAGCGATCCGTGTCTTTCGGTCTTCGGCCTCCATCCCGATCTCCTCGCGGAATCTCCGGTCTTCATCTCCTCGTCGGAAAGGGCACCATATCGCTGGGTTCTTTTACGGGCTCCCACCTCTGGACCGAGGTAACTCGGGCACGAAGTTGGCGAGCCGACGTGTCCAAGAATGCTGTAGGCTAAGTGTAGAATGGTTTATCTCTAGGGGTTGTTGAGGTTCCCATTTGGAAGTGGGAAAGGAGATGTAAACTTTTTTAGATGAACTAGGGAATTTTTGCAAGCATGAAGAGAACAAAAATCCCTCCTCAAAATTTTGACAGCCTCCTCTCAAGAATGGTCGGCCCCATGTGTGTTGAAAAGAGAGAGACAATAATGCAAGGAAGAGAAAAGGTGATGATGAAATATGTCACACCAAAAAGTCCAACTCAAAAACCCATCACTCAACCCATCATATAAAGTAAACAATGATGAACTAAAGAAGTCAAAGGAAGTAAGAACCATCATGAGGCATAAAAAGTCTTCTCCATTATAAATTGCACAATTGCAAATAACCCCCGCCACCAAATTTCAGCCAAAGGAAGAAACAAAGGTAAATGGCCGAAACGGAAAGCAAACTGGCAACTTCAGAAAAACGATCCCGTAATAAATTACAGGAAAACCCCGCGATTGTATATACATACCCGTATTTGTATTCCGACCGAATACAAATGCAATGAGACAAAATCTACACTGTACAATACTAGGATCCGGCTTAAACCAAAGCCCGCTAGTATTATCCATCCGATCATGATCCGTGCAATACCGCACGTATAAGATCAAACCCTGCCATAAATCCATACGGCCTCTACAGCGTTTCGCCCGAAACTTGAGAAACTGTCTGTGGGGGACTCTAAAGACTCGTCAATACTTTGGCTGTGGATTTAACCACTAGCACGTCAGAGGTATTAGCCATACGTAACAGGCTACCAGCTATTGACCAAAAGGGACGTCGATGAGCAAACTCATCCTGAGACCCTACTGAGCCTGTCAGTGACAATATCCGTGCAGTCCGGTCCGTTCGTCTATGAGCATCGCAAGGCGGGCCTAGGGGGTTGGTAAAAGTCAGACCCCCAAAAGTGGTACAAGTCGTGTCGAAGTGTAGCCCAGAACACCCTGAGAGACTACTGGAATACCTACCAGTAAATCTCCTTCCTTGGCCAAGGACTTCGTGTAATGGCTCTCCTAGATACAGCGCGACCTCAACCCCAATACCAGGAGAGACGAACCCCTGCAAATCCGCTCACTGCCTCCATATGGCTCGGGACTGTACCCAACTAAAACCTGTTTGCACGAATCCTTTGAGCCGTAGTAGGGTAGTAATCAAAGTACAGTGGAAACTCACACAAGACAAATGACGATCTCAGGTCGATGAACTAACCTGTACACATGTCACCAGGGAACTGCTATCTGACGTCAGGTATAATACCAACTAGCAGGTTCCCGGCGAGTCCTGTCCAGTGTACTCATAACCCAATGAGCACCTGTATACATCTTAGGTGAACCAACTGACACTGGTGGCTTGTGAGACCGGCCACCGCCCCTCGTCGGGGTCTCGACTGTATACACTAGTCTACTCTGGAGTATCGATGCCCTGTCTCGAAACTCCCACGACTAGGGACCTTTTAAGTATGTGCTTATAGACCCCAGCTCCCACGTATATGATCGCCATCATACTGCTAGCAGTCAAGAAAGAATCCTAGGGGCTCTATCAACGTGCAATAGTGATCAGTAATGTCACCTAAAGCAGTACACGATGATAAAGATAAACCAGATAGCATACTATCATCTTGAGTAAGACTGTCCTACCGGTATAGGTCCTCCCTCAATCATTGCAATCACGTGCCTGTGATCCAATAATTGACTGTGAGGGCACAATCTCCAACAATCTCCCACTTGCACTCAAGGCTAATTATTGCGATGTCGCATACTCACAGCCCGTGTGATACCGTACACCCAACTCCTCTACTAATCAGTCTCACAAAGCCCATTTGCGAAACTATTGCGTTCGAGGAATAGCCTCAGTGAGTGGATCCGCCCTGATATTTACTTCTATGTCTCTCTTTATCTCAAGTTCGCGGAGAAACCCATCTCCCGAAATGAGCAATACCTGTCTTAGAATATGTCTAGATGTCTGATGTGACCTACTTCATAAATGAACTCCAAATCCAAACTTCATAGAATGTATCGTCAACTGAACTTAATCAGTATCCTGCGCCATGCTTCCCTCAGTATCGGCCTGGACCACCTGTCCAAAATACTGCCCCTCGTCAGAGGGAAAACTATAAATCTGACAGCCACCCTGTCATCCAGGTCACCTTGGAAGCCTGGAATGATAACTGTCTCCTAAAAGAGGCTGTCGTTATCATATCCCTAGAACATCCACTTATGTTCTATAACTGCTTCCGATCGTTTCTCCAGGATTGGATCAATATCAACTTATAGCGGCTCGTACAAAAACAACATCTGGTGTGATACTTGACATCTCATGATCAGCTCAATTGCCTAAGCAAGTGATCTGCCAATCATGCATATCCCTCTCCCCTTTAGTCTGTAAGACACCTTTAGAGAGGGTGACTCCATTACCTGCAGGTATACTACCGTGCCTGGAGTCGTCCATTCTAAATACTCTTAGAATGCTGTCTAAGTACCCTGATTGGGATACTTCCCAAATCTAGATCTAAAACCATAGATCCAGTAACCAGAATATCTGATATACAGTCTATATCCTTTGTGGAGAAACCGTTGTGTGACAACCAAAGTATAGCCGATCGTAGTATAAGAATATCACTTCCTACTCTGTGTATGTCATCCAGATACCAGGAAATCACACCCTACTACTTTCTTCACAGATCCATCCCCTATTCTGATGAAGTCAAACCTATGACTGTCACATCAGAAATAGATGATCTATCTCCGCTATATCTGCTTTAGTCCATAAATAGACATAAGCTACCTGTCCACTATGCTTCCGCTGCTCCCATTGACTACGACAATGCTCTGGCATAATCATATACACGTGCACTTCTGAAGCCAGTTCAGAACGACGCTATACACATCCTTCTGCCGGGTCTCATAGCCTGGAACAACAGTAGTGTCAAGTCTGGGTAAACAAGAACCTCCCTGTCACCGTCTTTGAGCATACCGAAGTACCTCTCGAGTGCCTGAGGTTACCCACCATATCTGTGGAGTGGCCAATGGAATGTCAAACCAGATTGAATCTTTAGGTTCTTATCAAATCTTCAGTAATCGTTTGCGGTTCTGGAATCACTTCCAGTTCTACCATACTCCCACTACTGTTTTCTGAAAAAATCCATTTTTATTAAAACTGTGGCGAGTCAAGAACAATATCACTATTGATCTTCCAGATGGTAGAAAGTCAACCCTCGTCATAGCCCGGGTAAACCCACAAACAGCCATTACAGAAACGTGCCTTGAGTTATCCAGAGTCTGGTTTTAAGCATAAGCTGGACAACTCCCCGTACCTTAACATCGTCAAGATATGAACTGTTCTATATCCAATACAGAAACAGAGGCACTGATTTAATTGGAACCAGATTCAAATCATGCAGCTGTCTCCAGTGCATGTCAACTAAATGGAAAAAGGCCGTTCAACATTACTCAACTTAGGAATGCTTCCAATTATGAGTAACCTGAAAGAGAAGCTTGTTCTCTTAATCATTACTATTAACTGAATACCATATACAAGTATCTACATCTTCAATCACCTTGAAGAATCCCGATACTTACAACACCTGGTTCTCTACTTTATTCTTATACCTATAATTTCTCAAAATTCGGACCTTGTGTTTCTACGAAACACTTGTCTAAAAACTAGAGAAGTCATAACTAAACCGAATATAGTATGAGGACCAACCCCTCTGTCCTAATGGACATTGGACAATATACAATACTCTGTATAAGTCCCTTGAGTCTAAAAACTCATTCCCTGTGTGTCATATGTTGAAAACTGTACTTATGGTTAAGAAGAATTACACCGCTGTTTAATGCTCCTTACCTAACCATCCACTGATATAGGTAAATGTCATGGACATAATTTCAAAAAGGTATATCTCACTCTATAAAAATAGACGTACAGATGTATCAATTTGAAATTGGTGCATAACAGCGGATATTCAAAACCAAAAATTTGCCGTCCGGCAAACAACCCAGGCGATTTCCTCAAATATCACCAATTACAACGAATTCCGATATAATGAGGATGATCACCTAATTCCCAATAACTTACTCCCACTCATCATCTGTAAAATCATACAGATGTGAGAATCATACCTGGTAAATACATACCCTGGAGCAAGTGTCTAATTGGGAAATCAGTTTTCTTTTAACAGTACACAGTGAAACTGAAACATTGAAATGTTTCATAGGGGTATCCTGGTATTCCTAGTAATGCCTCTTCCATTATCCAGATTCACAACTGTAACCGTATATTTCTTTGCCATCTCTCCAAATCCCTTCATATGTCTTTAGTCATTACCTTCTGTACACCCTCTTAGGCTAAATGGTTTTCTTCCTTCCCTACCGTTCGGCACCAGCCTATGGTTTGGAAGAAAACTATCCAATAAGCGTAATGGGTGTACTGTCCTAATCCTAGGAGCACTCGCAACGCGAGAGAAGGTGAAGATAAAAGACAACTGAATAAACCTTATTCCTATTTCTCCTGAACCAGAATCCATCCCCGAACTTGAACAAGTTCCTTTCAAGTTCGTATATAACCATACGATGGAGTATCCAATAAACTGTGGATCTTCGTAGTGATACGGAGTGTTCTAGAGAAATACAAAGGTGAAGTGGGAGTGGTAATGAAATACTTGGTTTTGGTCGTGAATAGCAGTCGCAATTTACTTTGCCCTCCTTTTAATCCCTTTATTTGTCTTTACTTGATACCTTCTGTACACCATCGTTAGGCTAATTGGTTTTCTTCATTCCCTACCGGTCGGCACCTGCCTATGGTTTGGAAGAAGACTATCCAATTTGCGTAATAGGTGTACTGTCCTAATCCAAGGAGCACTCGTAACCTGAGAGAAGGTAAAAGGAAAAGACAACTGAGTAGTCCTATTCGTTTTCTCCAGAACCGGAAACCATCCTCGAATAAATTCCTTCGAGTTCGTATATAACCATATGATGGTTTTATCCAATGGAAGTGGACGTTCGTAGTAATACGCGGTGTCCTGGCGAAAAGGGTAAAAGTAGGAGTGGCAATGAGGTATGCAACTCTGACAATCCAAAAGCCAGTGTTTAAGAAGGTTCGGTTAATTTTGGTCACTGAGTCATAGTCAAGGGTCGGGCCATGGTCGCTGCCAAAGAGAGAGAGAAAAGAAACACTCAACGTGCACTCTAACCTATATCAGAATGGTTATCAATTTTATCTAATCAGGAAACCTCCCACTGTAACCTCAAATTCTCCTCCAAACCTGAAAGAAGAATTAGTCGGGATCACCTGAGGAGTAAACCAACTCATCAGTGGGAATCGGGATCCAACTATCATCGCATGATAATGTGATGGAATCCACTCACGTTATCATACTCCAGAAGGTATGCGCATACCTGGCAAGTTTCAGTTTCTTTAGAAACTCCCGATGTGATTTTTACCCCATGCTCTTATGACCTTGACTTTGGCCAACAAATCATAAGTCACATGTCAAGTTCTACCAGTCATTCTCCAGGTTGATTTGAACCCACCCGTACCTACCCTTGACTTTGGCCAACAAGGCAGTACGACTGTCCCAAACCAACGCATCTATCTATACTGCAGAAAAGTAACAAATAGCTACCATACACTATGCCTTGACTTTGGCCAACAAACATAGCATGAATACTACTTGCTACCTGTCTGAAATGACGGAGGGAAACGAATGGTTTTTAGCGAAAAACTTTTAACGTAATGAACTTAATATCGTTGAAGGAACCGGATAGCTTTTTATAAAAATATAGTGACGAAAACCTTTGCTAAAGAGGTCACTCCCGGTGAAGGGATCTCGGCTCTTTCCCCGTAGAATGAGGTGCAGGATATTCCAACTGAATACCATGATGCAAAGCAAAAGTAATCGACTATAGTGAAGTTATTGACCTGACGCAAACTTCTGTCCAAGGGATCACTCCCGGTGAAGGGATCTCGGCCCTTGCCTCGTCCACTGAGGTGCTGGATATTCATAACCAAATACCACTGTGCAAAACAAAAGAGAACGTCCTTGCAATAACAGCTTTTTGAAAATTGTTCCAACAACATCAGAATAGGTTTGTTTAGCTTGCATTGATCCGAATCAATGCAGTCCCATCAATTGATCACACCAATAAAGAACGAAAATAATGATGTACGTATATGCCATCCGCATTCGCCACTGAGTCCCGTCATCACCCGTTAGGTTACTTAACTAACGACAGAGCGGGGACTGGACTAGCACGGATGTAAAACATATACAACATCTACTAGTATATATATCAATATATAATATTCGCTCAAGGCGTGATAAAATGCAACATCACAGAAATGTAATAAGCATCACAGAACAATACAGATATCTGGGATCCCCGGGTTTCATAGAGCCGCTACTGAAACCCAACGTTCCCCTGGTCGTGTGGATAGCCTGTGCAATGAAAATCCTAGACCCCTACGGGCGCGGCAAGTCACCCACCAAAACCTGAAGCGAAGCATCCCCCTTCAGCAACGTGAATGGACCACCCAGCACTTCACGGAATCTGGTAACTTAGGCACCCCTCCTTAGGTCAACCTGTACCCCCTACGAGTGCGGCGAATAGCCTGCCAATTCTAGAGTGAAGCCCCCTCCGTCTCAACGCCATGAGATGCGGGCCCGTTGCCCTCTAGAACCCGGCTATCCGTGCACCCCTCCTTGGGGTAATCCTAGTACAGAAAGTAAAATATACATACAACGGGTACATCGACCTCAGCCCGGTCGTTCCCCAAAAGAATAATATACAAACAGGCAGTGACGGCAGTCCACATGTCGGACGCTCGCCCCGCAATATCAAATGTACATAATAAACCAAACTGTACTACCATTGTATCCAGGCTATCCATCACGACAAATCCGCAACATCACAGCACAACACAGAACATCAACGTGAATGTCACGTTCGCAAATCCGTCTAAAAGAACTATAGCAGTTAGACAGGATTTACCGATCAAATGGCATTCACGGTCGCAGATATAATGTAAATACTGTGAACTAACATGTTTAAAATTTTCGATCGACTAAAATTCCCGAAGTGGGCCCCAAGCACAACTGTAGCACTCAAAATAAATCTGGGCCCAAACAGAACATACCATAAACCCCAATTCCAAGACACAGACCTACTGAAGAAATTTGGTGCACTGTTGCTACAGTACGGCCGCTGATCCTCCTCCAAAACGTGGTTTTGGCCGCGGATCCTCCGCGCTGCAGTAACATCAGCGAACCAAATTTTTCCAGAATTCTCAAAAAACCCTGCACATATTTATTCAATATACCAAATAATTTTTCGAGCACAAATGAAAATCGACAGAAACTGTCAAATTGAAATCGGGGTTTTTGGAAATTTTGTCCGATCGAATTCTAAACACGTTAGAGCAAGCTAGACTAGGTTAATGGCGTGGCTCTGATACCAGTGTAAGTGCACGGCAGCGCCCCGGCCGTCTGTACGAGGCCAAAACGCGGAATACAAGAACTTTTCTAAAAACTTTAAAAACCGGCGCTACCACGGACTGTAAAACCCGGATCGGACCATTAACCTAATGCTAGCTAACTAGGGAAAGGGAAGAAAGCTATACCGAGCGATCCATGTCCTTCGGTCTTCGGCCTCCATCCCAATCTCCTCACGGAATCTCCGGTCTTCATCTCCTCGTCGGAAAGGGCACAACATCGCCGGGTTCTTTTATGGGCTCCCACCTCTGGACCGAGGCAACTCGGGAACGAAGTTGGCGAGCCGACGTGTCCAAGAATACTGTAGGCTAAGTGTAGAATGGTTTATCTCTAGGGGTTGTTGAAGTTGCCATTTGGAAGTGGGAAAGGAGATGTAAACTTTTTTAGATGAACTAGCGAATTTTTGCAAGTATGAAGAGAACAAAAATCCCTCCTCAAAATTTTGACAGCCCCCTCTTAAGAATGGCCGGCCCCATGAGTGTTGAAGGGAGAGAGACAATAATGCAAGGAAGAGAAAAGGAGATGATGAAATATGTCACACCAAAAAGTCCAACTCAAATACCCATCACTCAACCCATCATATAAAGTAAACAATGATGAACTAAAGAAGTCAAAGGAAGTAAGAACCATCATGAGGCATAAAAAGTCTTCTCCATTATAAATTGCACAATTGCAAATAACTCCCTCCACCAAATTTCAGCCAAAGGAAGAAACAAAGGAAAATGGCCGAAACGGAAAGCAAACTGGCAACTTCAGAAAAATGATCCCGTAATAAATTACAAGAAAACCCCGCGACTATATATACATACCCACATTTCTATTCTGACCGAATACAAATGCAATGAGACAAAATCTACACTGTATAATACTAGGATCAGGCTTAAACCAAAGCCCGCTAGTATTATCCGTCCGATCATGATCCGTACAATACCGCACGTATAAGATCGAACCCTGCCATATATCCATACGGCCTCTACAGCGTTTCGCCCGAAACATGAGAAACTGTCTGTGGGGGACTCTAAAGACTCGTCAATATTTTGGCTGTGGATTTAACCACTAGCACGTCAGAGGTATTAGCCATACGTAACGGGCTACCAGCTATTGACCAAAAGGGACGTTGATAAGCGAACTCATCCTGACACCCTACTGAGCCTGTCAGTGACAAAATCCGTGCAGTCCGGTTCGTTCGTCTATGAGCATCGCATGGCGGGCCTAGGGGGTTGGTAAAAGTCAGACCCCCAAAAGCGGTACAAGTCGTGTCGGAGTGTAGCCCAAAACACCCTGAGATACTACTGGAATACCTACCAGTAAATCTCCTGCCTTGGCCAAGGACTTCGTGTAATGGCTCTCCTAGACACAGCGCGATCTCACCCCCAATACCAGGAGAGACGAACCCCTGCAGATCCGCTCACTGCCTCCATGTGGCTCGGGACTGTACCCAACTAAAACCTGTTTGCACGACTCCTTTGAGCCGTGGTAGGGTAGTAATCAAAGTACAGTGGGAACTCACACGAGACAAATGACGATCTCAGGTCGATGAACTAACCTGTACACATGTCACCAGGGAACTGCTATCTGACGTCAGGTATAATACCAATTAGCAGGTTCCCGACGAGTCCTGTCCGGTGTACACATAACCCAATGAGCACCTGTATACATCTTAGGTGAACCAACTGACACCAGTGGCTTGTGAGACCGGCCACCGCCCCTCGTCGGGTTCTCGACTGTATACACTAGTCTACTCTAGAGTATCGATGCCCTGTCTCGAAACTCCCACGACTAGGTACCTTTTAAGGATGTGCTTATAGACCCTAGCTCCCACGTATATGATCGCCATCATACTGCTGGCAGTCAAGCAAGAATCCTAGGGTCTCTATCAACGTGCAATATGTTAGTGTATATGCCCTAGAGGCCATTACTATATCATACTAGTTTGTATATTACTTAATGGAAGCTTGGGATATTCACCATTGTATAGACAATCTTGCTCAAAATAGTAGTATGCTACTTGGTTTGTTTCTACTTCAATGTGTGTACATGTGTTTCTTTTAACATATCGCCTATACACATTAGTGGAGCCCTTAGAATCTTTGCTTGATTACCAGCGTTGTGATGGCAGTCACACTCGTGGGGGCTGGGTAATCCTCAAGCACATTCTTATGCAGGTCCCTAGTCGTAGGACTATCGAGACAGGGCATCGATACTCCGGAGTAGACTAGCGTATGCGCTTCTCATCCCAGCAGGGGAGACGGTCTGTCCCACAGCCGTCAGTATGTCGTACTTGAGATAGTATACGGGTGCTCGTTATGTTACGAGTACACTGGACAGGACTCGTCGGGAACTGTTGGTTGGTACTATACCTATCGTCAGTTATCAGTTCACAGGTGACATGAGTACAGCTTAGTCCGCTGACTTGACACTGTCACTTCGCCTCGAGTGTGTTCCCACTGTACTTTGATTACTACCCTACCACGGCTCAAAGGAGTCGTGCAAACAGGTAGTAGTTGGGTGCAGTCCCGAAGCACTTGGAGGCAGTGACGGTTGATAGGATTCGTCTCTCCCGGTATTGGGAGTTGATATCGCGCTGTGTCTAGGAGAGCCATTACACATAGTCGTCCCTGGCCAGGGCAAGCGAGATGCACTGGTAGGTTTCCAGTGTTGTCTCAGGGTGTTCTGGGCTATACTCCGACACGACTTGTACCGCTATTAGGAGACTGACGTTTACCACCCCCTAAGCCCGCCATGCGATATTCTCAAAAGAACAGACCGGACTGTACGGAGACTGTCACATTCAGGCTCAGTAGGAGTTCAGATGGGTTTCACCTCGTCCGTCTTCTTATCGGCATCTACCTGGGGTCCGTTACGCACAGCTAGTGCCGCTTGCGGTCTGTAGTTAAACCCACTGCCAGCGTAGTGTCGAGTCTTTAGAGTCCCACACAGAGAGCTATTCACCTTTAGGCAAAAGAGTAGGGGTCGCATGGTTTTGCGACGGGGTTCGGTCACATCCGTGCACTTGTGCATGTTTAGTGTCCGGGCAGTTATCACTAGCGGGCTTTGGTTTAAGCCAGATCCTAGTGTACGTTTTGGAATTGGTTTTATCTCATTTGTATTCGTGTTCCCCGGAACGCGGATGCGGGTGTGTATGCACGGTTGACAGAGACAGCGGCAGAGGATTCTCATTAGGGTTGTTGACTGTTGACTTTTGCTAAATCCTAATGAAAATAAGAAATATGATTAATAATAATATTAATTAAGTATTATTGTGCCATGGTTGGGTTGAAAGGTTGACTTTGTTGACTTGTTGACTTTGTTGACCGGTTGACTAGGTTGGACTTGTTGACCACCATCATGACAATGGCTATCATTTCATGGCATTGACCTTTGCTTGCTTGTTTTGTTCACAAAATGCATTAAATGCATGAAATGATAAAGCCATTGACATGAACCATCACAAGATGCTTAATTATTGTTATTATTGTGATTATTTTGTATTATGAGAGGATGGATGGAAAAAGGCTTATTCATTCTATCATTCTCATTCTCTCTCATCCTCAAGCTCTCCCTCTTCCTCTTGCTCTCTCTCTAGCTCAAGGAAACTCCCTCTCATGAGTTGAGAACCATTTCCTTAGAGATAAAACCCAAAACACTTCTCTACTCATCCTAAAATACAAGGTCTAGCAAACCAAGTGTTCTAGTTTCCTCTAGTTTGAGGTTGAAGCCAAAGGTAGAAGCTTTCAGGTGGATCCATCTTCGGCGCAAGGAGACAACGAGGTGAGGCCGATCCGACTACCGCAAGGAGTTGAAGAGAAGGAGTTCAAGTTAAGGTATAACCCCCTAACCGAGTAGGTAAAACTCCTAGTTATGTTGTTAGATAGTTGTTTAACAAAGATCCGTATTTTGAGTCCATGTTACCCCACCATAGAAAATCGTTTTTCACCATTTCCGCAACCCCAAAGAACCGGGGACGGGTAACGTGGACTTACACAATAGTGATCAATAATGTCACCTAAAGCAGTATACGATGATAAAGATAAACCAGATAGCATACTATCATCTTGAGTAAGACTGTCCAACCGGTATAGGTCCTCCCTCAATCATTGCAATCACGTGCCTGTGATCCAATAATTGACTCTGAGGGTACTATGTCCAACACGCGACAAGTCCTTATAGGTTTGGTCTAGATATTTTTTTATTAGCTCAAGATAATGCGTATGCAATTAGTGATTTGTGGGGTCTTAGGAAAGGTGATGAAATCCCCACCCAATCTTAATTGGTGTTATAGCCCCTTAATGTCCGTATTATTATATGCAAAGCGGTAAACAAATAAAATCTAAAACAACAAAAAATTTATTTGGCGGCGGTGTAATCTGTGCAAAGAAACCTGAATGAAATACAGTATAGTGGAATTCACAGTGAAGATAAAAGGAAAGAGAGAAGGTGAAAAAAACTTGGGGCTCAGAAGCCTCAAAGTTGCCACGGAACCGCCGTACAACACAAGATTTGACCACGGTTCCGCATTCAAACTTTGGACTTGGGGCCTGAAAATTTGTCCCTGTACTCCCCTTACTCTCTACTCTAAAATAAAATGCTCTGTTTTCTTTTTTGATTACTGTACTTGCTCCAGATAGCCTGCACACTTACACACAAAAAATATCAAAAATAACAAAAAGATTTTCTTTTTATATTATATTTATAATTTTTTTATATATACAAATAAGAATATTAACCCGAATAATAAGAAAGAATACGTTACCGTCTTCCCAGCAACGGCGCCAATTGATCAGCACGCTTTTGGCGTGTCGAGTTTTAAGAGTTCTAAAGTTATAACCGCGATCAGGACGGTGTCGCTTTGCAGCTAGCCGGTTGAGCACGGGTCGATCCGTAGGGAGATGGTTATATGTCCGTTCGAGTTTTAGATGAATCAATAAAGAATGTGTATATGTTTGTTCACTTCTTTCCTAAATGTTCGTATTTTATGTTAGCTTGTTAAAATTAAGATTAGTTAGTAGAGTTAGGATTAGCCTTGTGCTTATCTTTTATCATTCTTAAAACAATATTGGAATAATCGAAAGTAGAGTGGATTAGGAGGACATAGGAATGGGATTTGTGAGTTTAAGCAAGCTTTCCAACGCTAAATCCATTCCTAGTGCCCCTTATCCGTCCACTAAATACGCTTATTTCCAACCCTCGGCCAAACACTCACAACCATGTATCCAATTAAGTCACAACTACATGTCACGTTGTAGTGCACTTAAAAGACTTCTCGACTTAGGTCGCGGCTACATGTCACGTATAGCGCGCCTAAGTGAGAGGGTTGCGTTTGTTTGGTCGGGGTTCGTTTCAAAATGTTTGGCGAAGAGAAGCACAAGAGATTTTTCCGTCCCTCATATCACCTTCCTTAGCCTTAACAAATGTGGAATTATTCACACATTATAAAAGAAAATAAAACAAAACAAGAAGGAAGAAAAAACGGAAAAGGAAAATACGGTTTTACAAATGGTGCAAGATAACTTTTAGGTTTTCACCTAAGAAAGGAACTCCGTCGAAATACCATCGCTTGAAAATAATAAGGAAAAGAGAGAATGAAAAGAGCAAGAAGAAAAATAACAACAACTAGTTAACAACAATAAATAAAATTACAATACAAGATAATAAAATTACAAGGCAAGAAATAAAAGAGACAAGATACTAAAAACCCTCATCTTTATTGATCTTCCACTCAAAAAGCTCTCACTACAATTTTCATGGAGGAAAGAATGAAGAAGAAGAAGAAGCTAAACTAAACTATACTAAAACCTAATAAAAAGAGGCATGAAAAGAAGACCCTTGGTTTGGCACAAAACTGGGCTATTTATAAGCTGCGTGCTGAAACCCTAGGGCAATATTCTCTGCCCAAATGAAATGTCCAAACTACCCCAAAATCCGAGTTGACACTAAGTCAACTCGGCCACGAATCCGCCGCCGATTCGCCATATTGGCCGCGGATTCGCGGCTCTTTTGGGGAGTTGGCTTGTCAGATTTTGTGGGTTTTCTTGTGTTGCTTTCTTCTGTTATTCTACATGCTCCAAATCGCAAATTGCATCAACAATTTCTCCAAATCTGCAATAGTCCAAAATTGCATCAAAAATAATACATTTGATCTCATCTCCCTCGAGCTCCGCGCACCCATTGAGTTTTGTGCTACCCCTCTCGTGCTTTGTGCTTGTCCGAGACACGAATGACCACTGTCATATGTCTTGTCTCGGGAACTGGTACGCGGCACTGGACGGATACGGATGACCGGAACCCGGCTATTATCTGCTGGCAACAGATGTTCTGCATTTTAGCGTAAATGTGGAGATTTTGTATCGTTTGCGTTATTTTGGACTAGGAACCTATAGCCTGTAAATATGTAGCAAATACGGATTAAAAGCACCTGCATATAAACAAACGAGCATAAGAATGGGCAGTATTAAATGCAATATTCTGGTGTGAACAGGTTCACGAAGGAAGATGTTGTAAGAAGAAGTCGCTAGGTCACTTGAGACGAGAATACAGATCATCGAGAGCTTGAGGCCTCAAGAGAAGAAAATACCGGATGTAGGTTTGATAATCCTTTGTTTCAATACATTTCTCATACAATTATCGAGAATATCGTGTACTAATACTTGCCTATTGATAGCACTATAGTACCTGCTCGATTTAGATGAATTTCCGGATGACGGCGGCGGCGGCGAGTGAGCTAGAGATGGAGTGGAAAAACACAAAGCGCACTCGCATCGACGAATCACTCCATTTTGTACGTTTTTACGTTTTAAGAAGTTGTAAAATACGATTATATGAATAATATGTTGATTATAATTCGTATCAAATTCTCGGATTCTATAATTCCGTGAAGTTGTTTAAGTAATGAACTTTATTTCAATATCGTATCGGATCATATTTGTAATTATTATCTATTTTCGTTGTTTTGAATTAATTATGGAATGGATTGATTTTGTATGCAGTAAATCCGCGAGTATTATGATGTGTATTGGTTGTTTGTTACTTATAATATCAGTAATTGAATTGAATTTGTATCCAATGCTCGACACCCACTCAAAACCTGCTATGTTTTTTCTCTGTATGAAGCTTATTCCGTCAAGTAAATTCCGTCGGAATAAGCTGTGCATTGACAAATCTGCCCAGTTTTTTCGACCTTATTTAGTCGGCTTTCTGCCGACGAAATAAAAAAAATACCCGACGGGATAGATTTATTTCATCGTTTTTTATTCCGTCAAACTTCGGCCAATGGAATAAACTTATTTCGTTGGGCGCCTATTTATTCCGTCGGGTGATGCCCGACGGAATAAAGGGTTGATTCTTGTAATGGTCCAAGAATTAGATCGATTTGATATTGTTCATGTGCTGGATTAAGTTCCTCTATTTATGATCTTATTTTGATCTCTAAAAATCTTGCATCTGAAACAATTGATCCAACACATGAAAACTTACAAATATGCATATTGATCACTCACTACTTGACCATAGTAATTTTATTTGTTTCTTTTACTTTTTACTTCAAAGAAATCATTCGATAGAATATAAATTGCGATTTATTAATGAACAGGCAACAGAAAACATCATAGAAAATCAACAGCACCTTGAATACAGTAACACAGTAACAACATTACATCCTTGGGAAGAGAAATGTAGGTATAAATATTAATTTCTAGTGAAAGATGGTTTAATTTAATTGCACAAAAAGGTAAAAAGAATATATACAATTTTAAAAATTAGAGAAATCTAGCAAAGAAATATTATTACCATTTGTTTTTAACTAAATCTAAATTATATGAATATTTTTAGTGAAGCGCCAACTTTTAAGTGAAGAATGCGCAAAAAGAAGAGGCAAATGTCAGTGCATGCGATGAAGGTATGGAGAAGCGTGATCTTTCATTGCTATGCATGGCTAGCTACTCTTTTGACTTTGACTCATTATATATATATTCTAATAAAAAATATATATATTATTATTTCACTACATGACAAGCAGCTAAAATCCAACTTCTTTTGCCATTCAAGTTCAAGAGTTTTGAGTCAAATTAATCTTTTCTATACGTTATATATAGCTCTGTATGAACGCTTTCATCATATCATGATTTTTTCTTAATATAGATTATTTTATTATTATATTCGTTTTAATAATCCCAATATTGGGAGACTTGGGTTTTCTTCAGTACTCCGGTTCATTTCTCTGTAGCTACTTTCAGCGTTACTCAATGTTTAAGCTTAGCCATGCTGTAGTCCACTTAAAATAAACGTCTACTCAAATTTCTATCCCCAAAGCTGCTGCTTCCAAATCGAAGGTCAATTACAATGATAATATCTCTATATATAATGCATAACTATGGTTAGAGCTCCACCCTTCTTCTTGCTTCGTGAAAAAAAGAGAAAAATCCTTACCCTCTTTGGTCCTTCACATCATCTCCCTCACCTCTTAAGCCCTCTAAATCATCTCTTTCTCTCACTCCTTCCAAAATACAATTAATTGTTTATCCAGAACCCTCCACAACATCAATCCCCTTTTTAAAAATAAATAAATAAATAAAACTCTAAAACCCTCCACATCTCTCTTCCCTCTCTCTCTTTTTCAAATTTTTTTAAACTAACACATGCAATCGCACGTGCATAAATTCTAGTTTTTGTTTATAATACAAATACCCACTTGATGAGTTGGACACCCTCCCCTTTCTCTAAAATTCAAAGAAAAAGGAGAAAAATTCTCTCCTAGGCCCCCCACCTCATCATACTCTTCTTTTGGGGGCTCCACCTCATCAAGGGAGAGGACAAAAAAATGATGCCTTCTAATGTAAATTTACATTCTCACTTGTATGAAATTTACACATAAACCCTCAATATTTACAAATTTACACATATACTCATTCTCACTTGTATGAAATGCAAATTTACACATAAACCCTCATCATTTACAAATTTACATATATACTCATTCTCACAATATGAAATATTATATTTGACACGTGCAACGCACGTGCACAAGTTCTAGTTAGGGGTAATTTATACATGCTAGATGCTATGAACACTGCTTCAAATAGGGGCTGCCCCTACGGTTAGGACCGTAGGGGCAATGCACTGCCCCTACGGTGGGGGCAAAAAAAACATCCGTATGTCAAAAGGGCGTAGGGTCAAGTTTCTGCTCCTACGGATAAAAATTTGCCTCTGCTGACATAACCGTCGGGGCAACTGTCTTTACGGTTTCCAACGTAAAATTAGTTAATTTTTTTAATTTATGAAAAAAAAATAGTAATTTTTTGCTCCTACGGTCAAAGCTGTAGAGAAAAATTAAAATTATCCGTAGGATCAGAATTTCATTTTAATAAAAAAAAAAATTATAATTTATGTCTCTACGGTTATCACTGTAGGGCATAAATTTGGTCCGATTAGATCGTAAGGCCAGGCATTCATTTTAATAAAAAAAATTCTAAAAAATTGTAATTTATGCCTTTACAATTGTCACCGTATGGGCATAAATTTGGTCATACGGATTACACCGTAGGGACAAAATATCAGCTTTTTCCAGATATTTTGCCCCTACAGTTGCAGCCTCAGGGGCATCTGTTTTTCTTATGGTGTCAACTGTAGGGGCATATATTGCCCCCGTAGGGATAAAGTTTCATATATATTTTTTTAAAATGTTTTTCCTGTTTTTTCCCCGTCCTGTACACAATAATATATCTATATCGCACAATATATCGTATAACTAAATACAAAAATATTTAGAAACAACATTCCACAAATAATATATAGCGAAATAAAAAAAATAATACGAAATCAATCTAAAGTAATGATCATAAACATTCATATACACAATCGATGTCAAAAATATACAATATGTATCAAATAAAGTACATACAATCTCCAGAAATCCAAAAAAATAAAAAATCTACGCTGGCTCCATCCAGGTGCTCAAGTCCAAGTATCTGAAAATTTAACGCATCTGCTCCTCGATGCAGCCCCGTGCCGACAAAATCTCAAGTAATGAAGGTGTGGCATGTGCAGGAGTAGGAGTGGGATGTGGAGCCGAAGGAGGGACATGCATAGAAGAACCTAGATGAGTGGCCTACGGAGCCGGATCCTTAGGAGTGGCCTGTGCAGCCGTAGCCGAAGTAGGGGATTGCGGAGCCGCAGCCGAAGAAGGGGTATGTGGATCTGCAGCCGAATAAGTGGCCTATCGAATGTGTAAAGTTTTTATGTTTGTGTAATAAACGAATAAAGAACGGTGTACTAGATTTAGTCTATATGTATAGTTGTGAAATTCTAAATCTAAAAATTAAGTCTTGCGGATTAAAATGATGTGTTATTGATTTATAGGCTCGTCGCTCTGGTTTGTTTTTGTGCTTCTTATTGTTGTGTTGTTGTTGTTGTTGTTGTTGTGTCTGTGTGTGTATGTGTCTCTGTATGCGCGCGTTTGTGTGTGTGTGTGTCTGTAACATACGTACCATCATCTCCTGCAACATCTTGAATTTGGAGTTCAGTGCATCGAACCACTGCTCTAGACGTCGCTCGTGGAAGTAGGAGAAGTAACTGCCGGAGAGAAGCATAACTTCATATGGGTCCTGCTAGGACCAATTCTTCGGCCTCTTTCCCAACCACCATACACACAGACAGATATCCTAAATATTGGCCACTTAATTTCCATCAATGATATGCTAAATATTTAAAATGATGGAATGATACTATGAACTTTCAGAATTTCTAAAATCTTCCTTAATGGTGTTAAGGGAAAATATGAAATGAGGATATATATTATCCATCAATATAATTAACCAAAAAAATAATAAACTCATTACTAAAAATTATTATATGCCTAAATCTCAACAATCCCCGTTCTCTTTCTTCTCTTCGTGCTTTTGATCTCCCTTGTTACTGATCAGAAAATTCTAGCTAGATCCGAGTCGCGGTCACTTCGAGAATGCCTTTGCACTACCTGACGCCATAATTTTGATCTTCATTCTTAGAGGTGGTTCCTGAAGTCCTTCAACTCTAAACTTAGACCACAACCAAGTTGAATTGCTTGATGTTCATAATCTTCGAAAGTGAGAGAATATTTGGTTAAGAACTTCTAAATGTGGATAAAGATAACGAGGAAGAATAAGAATAGATAAGAAGGTAATAAAATAGAACTTGAAGGGCATTTTCATCTTAAAAGAACAGTTGGAAAGTCAAACTCAACGGTTGACTAACAGCTGGTAGTTTTCTGAAAACTTCAAGACAGCATTTCATTATTTTAAAAGTTCAAGATTCCATTGGTGAAACCAGAATTCATGATAGCAAGTTGAAATTTAGTCATAAGTCATAACATTATCTATAAACCAGTTTGTAAGTGTGAAGCAGAGTCTATTTTCTAAATAAATAAATCTTAAAATAAAAAGATACCAGTTTACCCAAAAATTATATTTTAAAAGAAAATGTTTGGATGGACCCCACAGTACACAATCCATGTGATCAGTGCAGACCAAAAACATCCGTAATAAACTCATTCTAAACAACAACCACCGCCTGAAACGACGACGGTTAATTATATTATATTATATTATTTGATTCCATCCAGAAAATTTACGAAAACGCCACTCGATTCGGTTTCGAGTCTTTTCTCATGCATGCAGGGCAGATATAACATGAGCCCTCGTACGGGACGGAGGCTGACGCAGCGCCGTTTCATCATTCTGAGGCCGTTAGATTTAACGGTGACGGCGTTGGGAACTCCGTGAAAGAGGGCGGTCAAATGGCGGCGGAAGGACGTTAGATGTCGGGGTGTCGGTTGGTCTGCCGTGACGGACGTTTCCTATTTGTAGGCCCTGTTGTCCCCCCTTGCCGTTTGCTCCGTACTGTACCCCTTTCCCTTCCCCATTTTTATTCCGTTTTCTTTGCATGACTCTCTCTCTCTCTCTCTCTCTCTCATTGCACTCTAATTACATTGTACGTCTCATAAATTTTTGTATTTGATTACTCACCCATGTATCAAAAGTTTTTTTTTATTTTTAAGATACAATTTTATACTGAGATCGTAGATTAAGTTATGGTTAAATAACAAAATATTGTCTCAATCTCTATTGTTTAAGGTCATGAATTTAGGGTTTGGTAACCCTTATATACGAAGTCATAAAGTAATTTCAAACCTATTGGAAGATTTTGAGAATTTTAAACTTAGCTCATGTAATTAGCAAATTTTTTAATCTTGAGTACAACATAGTCATTTCAGAATGTCAACCAATTAAAAAATAATATATCCAAAAAATGAATGTGGCTGATATGAGAATATTAAAATTGATTAGCGGTAATTAAAAAATATATACGGGAAGAAATTATATTCGAAACAAGCTAGAGTTAGCCCATATAAAGGATAAGATGCGAGAGAACCGATTGAGATGGTTTGGACATGTGCAACAGAAACGAATCAATGCTGGTTAAAAAAATGGAAAAATTATACTTCATGCCAGCGCAACTAAGAGTAATGATAGAGCTAAACGAATATGGATAAAGTCGATTAAGAACGATATGTTAATTGTTAATTTGATCAAGAAGACGGTGTCGTTCACAAAGAGGGATGGAAGAGAAGAATTAATATAGCCGACCTTAAAAATAAATTTGGGATGAAATCTTGTTATTGTTATTGTACGACATAATCGTATGGTTAATAAAAGTAGTTTACATCAAAAGAATACTTTTATGTACAGTTTATATATAAATTGATATGGATAAAATGACTCCGATGGCTGGTCATACACAATTTTCCTTAACCAACACACAAAATTGATAGAGTTTTGGGGTGGTGGGCGTGTGCACATCGGCTTTGTTGTTTGTGGCCAGCAACAAAACCATTGCACTCTATTGTTATATAGGTTGCTATATTTTGATCATAGGCATTTATCAGTATCCAATCTCGATCAAATACCCTTCAATATAGCACAGTGAGAAATTTAACTGATAAGTCATCGTTTCGGTTGTTCACTGAAATTTAGCCTAATAGTTTTTACCATTTTTCAAGATTAAAAATAAGAACATCATGGTCCAACACTTGGAAAATTAGTAAATTAAAACTCTTAGAGTAGTCTGTGAATTAAGCAAATTCTAGAATTAATTAGAAGGATAATTATGATAGATGAATTCAACTTACAAAACTCACAAGTATGCACAGAGTCTGATCATTTAAACATAAGAAAGATGTTGGGCCCGGGGTGTGATACCCATTAATTAAAAAGGAAAGGAAAAAATCACTATTGTCTTGCATGCCTCTCTCTCTCTCTCTCTCTCTCTCTCTCTCTACTGCTAAAAAAGAGAGAAGGAATGCATGCTTGATTCTCTTCAACTTTCTCTCTCTAGACCATTCTCTCTCCTCGCTCTCTCTCTCTCCGCCCCCTCCTATTTAAACAAGCAACTAACTTTCCATATCAAAATTAAGGAACAGCAACAAATTAACATTTCACAGCTGATCTCCAATTAAAAGAAAAAAGAATGAGGTTCTATGATCATGAGGAGGATCAAGAGGAGCAAGAGCAGGGAGCCCCTGCGGCTGCATCGCTAGTGGGTGGTGGTCCCATGGCCGCCGGCAGCTACAAGTGGGGCCCATACGAGACGGTGCTGAAATTGGCGAGCGGCAACGCGGTGGTGGTGTTCAGCGCCAGCGGGTGCTGCATGTGCCACGTGGTCAAGCGCCTCCTCTTCGGCCTAGGCGTGGGCCCCACCGTCTACGAGATCGACCAGATGATGATGATGGACAGGGCCACCGGGCCCGAGATACTGGCCGTGCTGACTCAGCTGGTCGAGGCCGATCCTGCCTCGGCAGCTGGCGGAGGCGGAGGCGGAGGCGGAGGAGTTCCGGCGGTGTTCGTTGGCGGGAAGCTGCTGGGGG
Source organism: Agapanthus africanus (assembly GCA_030015575.1). NCBI lineage: Eukaryota > Viridiplantae > Streptophyta > Magnoliopsida > Asparagales > Amaryllidaceae > Agapanthus > Agapanthus africanus. The sequence continues at coordinate 767,523,794 of JASDDO010000019.1, read as the reverse complement.
GAGTGGAGAAGGTGATGGCCTGCCACATCAATGGGTCCCTCGTGCCTCTCCTCAAACAAGCCGGTGCCCTATGGCTTTAATTGATAATAATTATAGATAATTAACCCATGATCATGATGCATGCATGAGTTTTAATTATATAGTTAGTTATAGTTAGTTAGTTAGTTATCATTTAGATTATGAGTTTATGTTAGCTGTCGATCGCTCACTCTCTAAGGCTTCTGTCACTAGCTAGCTAGCTAACTGTGTGTGTACATATATGTTAGGAGATTAATGGTGGAAAGAAATGTATTATGATCCTAATTATTAATCAAGTATGATGCATGCATGCTGTTAGCTAACTATATATATGGATCAGACATCAACAATATTAATTAATATACATTTTCCTGCGAGCTAAGATAGAGTTTTAATGTGTGTGTATATGTAATCTGCGTTCATACAGAATACTATAGGATAGGCAATGATAAATTGGATAGGTTTGTTAATTAATTAATTAATTAATTGTTGAAAGATTAGATGTTGAAAGTAGTATTATGAAGCAAGAAAAAAATCCAATATGAAAGAGATTATTAAAACTAAGTTGTATTTTTCCAAAAAGATTAATGAATGAGTAAAAAAAATATTTGCTCTAGCATATACATATAAGATTCAATATAATTAATTTCAGCGCCAGTGATGAATAGAAGGATTTATATTGTAACCTAACATATCAAAATCCGCACATATAAAAACAAAGTTTATCCCAACACTTAGTAGTTTGTTTGCAAATTCGCACTTAATTGGTATGCTTAATTCCTTATAACAGCTCTCTTGGATTTTATGAGGAATGCTGGCTGGAGATGTCGTTTACAAGAAACACTTTCTCAGAACAAAAAAATATATGTTTGAAAGGCATTGTTCTATTTAACCATAAAATATATTACACTTTAATTTTTTTTTAAATTATTAAACGAAGGTTAATTAGCACCCCATGCTTCACTAAAAGATGATTTAACTAAACTATGTCAAAAGAGGGGAAGAAAAGAAAATAACAAAATACATCAAACACCACCGATTACCACAAGTCGATTTTCAAAAATATTTAAGCATGCTTCTTAATGCTAAAAGAATCGGTCATCTAGCATTCGTGTCTTTTCCGTGATTTCCCTTCAACGCATGATCAATGTCTGTCAATATATATGTCCAATTTCCGATCAGTTTTCTTCTTTGATTAATCATACTTTAAATCTACGGATATACCTGGTCCTCGATCGAGCTATCCAGTCCTTGGTCTGGCTACAATTACAATTTGCTGTACAGTTGGTACCTTTTCATTATTTTTATTCTCCATAACTTACATATATAACTCTAATTAATTAGCAAAAGTTATAAAAAAAAGGAGAAGTAAATAATCCATCGTCAGATACCCAAAACAGGCCATACACGATGCTGGAAACTGAAAAAGGCATCAAATTATTGGAGGACTTTCAAAACATAGACTGCTTAGAAGACCACAGTATATATATATATATATATATATATATATATATATATATATATATATACACCCATGCGATCTTTTGCAAATTCTAAACCACACAAACAAATTAATAAAACAAATAAAAAGGTTTAAGTAAAGAAAGGCAGTCTCTCTGAGCCAAAGATTTCGCCCTTCTATTTTTAGCTCCAGATGATATATCAAATGCGTCATTAAATAATAATTAATTTTCATTAAAAGAAAAAAAACAAGACCAACAACTCTCTGCAGAGATAATGATGCATCAACAGATAACTACCGCATATCGATCAGTTTCTTTTTTCAGAGCAACTCTTGACTCATGCCACCGACCATGACGTCACCCCTCCCCAGCGATTCCCATTTCATCATCCCCGCTCCATTAATTTGAAGTGAAGCGGTTGTTTATTTCAATGGTTTTGTTATGAATGAGGGATCTAGACAATTAAGTTTCAAGTATAGATTAATTGCACTGATAATTACTAAGTTAGTTTTACTGTATATAAATTAATTGCCAGGTTACCCCCAAATTCTCCTAGATTAAAAAATAACTTTGAAGGGTAATGCTTTTCCTATCAAAATGGTAAGAAAGAGAGATCCTCGCAAACTCACGTCTCTTTGATGGAATGTGTCCCTTCCCATCAAAGAGGCATTGGTCCAATAGGAGTCTTGGTAGGAAATCTCTTTTCTTACATCTCGATATGAAAAACATTTCTCGACTTCGAACATATGTCCCATATGTCTTTGTTTCTATAGTATTGTCTTTCGGCTAAGATGAGTCAATGCATAACCATAGGAGTTCAGTCGAGCACAACACCCGGTTTTACATAAAGTATACGGATGAGTCTTGTGCCTTATGCTTTAAGTAAAACGGGACTTGCCCTGGGTCATCCGTTTCAAGTTTATGGGCTGGGTCCTAACCTTATGCCTTAGACCTTCTGTTTTAGGGTTAACCATCTGCATACATGCCAATTTTACTTGTTTGGTTTCCTATCATTTTTTTCCACCATTGATACCATACATTTTCAAAATGCATACATACCGAATACAAGTGTTGATTTGCAGGGGTTTAAGTCTTGAAATTTTAATACCGAAGAGTTTTTCGCGGCTTTTATTGGTCCAAGTGACTAAAGCCTATTGATTTGGAATCTAGGACTTTAAAACCAATTTTTCTATCAAATGATGAGTTTGATAACTGGGAAAGAAAACATGAAAAATAGTAAGTGCGGGCCGCACGCCATTAATTTAATAATTTTTAGATATAGTACTTGTCACAAAAATTTGAATGCTTTCCAGGTAAATATGAGGATAAGGTCATTCCAATTTAACAATATATGTATATTCATATCATCACCTTATGAAATATATGCAATTCTTCACCGACCATATATGAAGCAAAGCTACAAGATGAATTTGACAAATAGAAAATTAAAAAAATATACAAATTAACCCCAAAAAACAATGGCTTCTAATCTAAATCGGTAGCGATCCAACAATACCTCTAGATTTCAAATTTTGGACAAAAGATAAGAAAACTGATAGATTCATTACATTAAATTCTATTCAACTAAATAAACTCTCAGCAAAATTGTATTATCGTTTTCAGTCTTCATACAAATGCCGCATAATCTCTAAAGCACCATCGTAATTTAACAAATATCAACAAAGCCCGAATTTTCAAATTTTTGACAAAAAGCTTTCCCCACTGAATCATACAATTACATCTCACAACCTGTTGAGGCTCAGCGTTATGCACCCTAGTACTCACAAACACAAGGCCCACATTTTCACAGTAAAGTTTACATGAACATAGAAATACGCATTCCAATGAAATCACAGAGCAGCTAAAAATTATCATAATACATGCAATGTAGGTCGAACAATACATGAGGAATTTATGTTACATACACCGAAGCGATTTCAGATAACCCCTTCTCTTGTGACAGTCACGTAACGTTGCCTTTTTTGTTTATTGAGTATGCGATATCAGAATGGGGCCTGCATATGCAAACTGAAAAAAGCATGAACAAAGTGATCCATTGGTTAAATTGCAGGAAAAAAATAAGGGGGGAAAAATTAAGTAAAGATTGCAGTACCCTCACTTTATTTACGGGAAAAACAATTTTACACTCTGATCAATAGTTGGTATTTTTCTGTTTCCTACAGCATTTTTTCCCAAAATAACCATATAACTTTGTGCCATTTTTCTCTAACACCTTATTATTGACATTACATATTCTTCACAAGGATATTATGAGTATAAGAAGTTGCATGATATGAGACATATTATCATTTATTAAGGGGAAAAGTGTTTTGGAAAACAGATGATGCTATTCTGCTGTTTGGTAAAAAGTGAGGGGAATTTCTTGCAATTTAGATGGAAAGCATAAGCATCAGCATATGTTGTGCCTTTGTAAATACCTAAAAATTACAAGCAAACTAACAATTTTGAAGCATAAAATCTTAACAAAGAAAATAGCTAAAATTAAGTCGGAGCTACCTATTCTCTTTCCTTATAGGAAGTAAAGTACTAGCTGTATAGAGCACTCTGAAGGAGCATTAATTTTACCCCATGAACTAATGAAAATGCACAAAAAACAATTAAAATAAATCTCACAGATTTTAACTTCACCTGGGATTTTTCACATGAAGCAAAGCAAACACAATGGTGATAAAAATGAAGGAGCAACCTGCAGAAACATAGGCTACGCCTAGGAAATTATTTCTGCCTCCCAACCAATTTGATGTTGTAAGAACAAGCTTTTTCTTTCCGGCCGAAGCTATAAGTATTATAGTTGTTGGCAAGGTGCACTGTTATGAGTTCATTGGCCTCCAAGTCCTCCTCAATTATACCGTATAGCTTACGAAACTTGGGAAGAGCAGCAATGTTTTTAAGAGTTGGCCCATTAAAAGTTTTATCAGTTATTCAATAATTAGTTATGTACTAAAATGTTTTTGTTGTGTACTAAAATATTTTTAGTTATTATAATTAGTTTATGTGTGTTAATATATTGTGAATAATTAATAATTGGTTGTTGATAAGCTATTACTCATTTCTATAAAATGGTAAAACGATGAATCATGTATAAAGATTTAGTAAAAATTTATTATATGGAAATCCATAAACATTTTTAATGGTTTTAGTTTAAATCATATTAGATTATTTATAATGTATAGTATAAAACATATAATTATCTTTTTTTTAAAATTATATTCAATAATTATTTTTTTCAATCAAAAACTAATAATGCACGTATAATTCATACAAAGCTAAATATAAATACTGACTTTATATATAAATTTTTCTAAACCTAAAACGTTTAAGAATAAATTTCACAATCCATAAATGTTTTAATTTTTAATTCGTGAAGATTATTTTTAGTTGGAATAAGTTGGATCTATACATTTTTTATCCCATATTGCTTACATATTAAGTGTAACAATTATGTGTAATGTATAAATTCAGATATAAATATTTTAGATTTTTGATCTCATGCGTTACGCGTAGGGTCAAAGTCTAGTATATATGCATTGGCAGGACACATGACATCATGATATTCATTGATCCATGTGTATGTGTATTTTTCAAATCCAAGAATCATTAATAATAGAATAAGAAAAGGTAAGACGATATGACTATAGAAAATTCCTTCGGTGGCACATTACTATATATATATAGAGAGAGAGAGAGAGAGAAAGAGGGAGAGAGAGGAGGAGGAAATGTGCCATAGGAGGGAGTTTCCTTCTATGGCGTCGAAAAAATACACCCTCTATGATTTTTTTGACGATCGGTACAAGAATGTGGATCATTTATCATGTAAGATGTAGATCAAGGTTGAAATTTGTAACGTTTTAAAAATCGTTCAGGGTAATTATATATTAATTAGTGATAGTACTCGTGTTTTCCGTAAAACCTAATTATAATTATTTTTCCACATAGACATAATTATACCTATTTTATTTATGTAATGGCTTATTTATGGGTGCTTTATTAGCTACTTATTAATTGCTAGTTTACTTAATTATTTTCTTTAATTATTTATTTTTAAATATTATTTTAAGTTTTCACTTATAAACTAAATTAGTGATAATTATAAATTAGTATGGGTTAATTACATATTAGTGCACCATGACAACTTAACACTCATTTTGTAACATGTTTTTTCTTTCAAAAAATTTCTCAATGATTCTAGACAATCCTAAGAAAAACTATAATAGAAAATAAATAAATAAAAAAAAATGAAAAGAGTTGATAATTGAGGTATGGGGGCATGTTGACTTAGGGTATGGTCACCTCTCTCACTCACCTCACCTCTCCCCTCACCCAAAACGAGCAGCCCCCCAAAGGCTCGGCCAAAGCAGCCCCCTTCCCTTTTCTTCTTCTTCTCCACTTGCAAAACCCTCATTTTCATCTTCAAAAAAATCCACAAAAAACCATCATTAAATTCTAGTTAAATCTTCACTAAAATTCCTTGGCATAAACTAAGCTAGGATCTTGATGCAAGTAAGCATTTTGGGTGGCCAAGTTTGCAAGTTAGATCTCCAAAATCTTTGAGGAATAAAACTTAATCCAAATCCTAGTTTGTTTTGTTAATGTTTACTTTAATATAAATTTAATTGGGTGTTAATATGGTTTTAATTACAAGTTTTGATTTTAAAGAGAATGTTTTGGGTTTAAATTAAGGTTTTTATCACTTAATTAAGTTAGCTTAGTGTAGTTTAACATCTAATGCTTTATCAAATATAATCTACTGGTTAAACTTGCTAATCTTTACTTTTAAATTGTCTAAATTATGTGTTTATGCAAATTAATTGTATGTTTAGTGTGTAAAAGGTGAGATTAAAATTAGTTAATATTTGTGTGGCTAAATTAAGATATTTATGTGTGGTTGTGGCTACTAGATTTACTAAACCATCTAGTTTTGTACTAAAATGGTTAATTGTTGCTTACTAGGTTTTTAGAATAAAAATATTTTAATTGAGTTGAGATTGTGATGATCTACAACATATTTCCTATAATATTTAGTGTGATGTAAATGCGCGATTGGTACGATTGGATTCTAGAATTGGTGGTTACTACGCATAGCGACTCCTAGTTATGGTTCATGGCGATGTCTCGCGCGTTTTGTGCACCAAGTGCATGCACGTTTAGTTAGCGCACGTTAATTTCCTTGTATCGTCTTGACTTTGCGTCTATCTAAATATCTATCCTCTTATTTACTTTTATGCGATTCTAGGATCGGTTGCGGAGACGTCGGACACGACGTGGAAAAGAAAGGCTGTGATTGGATCAAATTAGCCGAAACATCCCGATGAGTAGATGTACACATGTATGGGGGATCGTCTAGATGGCACAAGATGCCCGTTAGTTAGGATTGTCAGTGGTTCTTGTAGTTATATGCGTAGTTTTCCAATCATTCATGGCATGGCATTGCATCTTCTTACATATGATATTATTACCTAGGACACTTGCACCATTACCATTGGTTCATACCGCACATGCACTATTTATGCAAACACACACGCCATTGGTAATTACTATGTCACGAACACTATAGAACTCACTTTAATCAGTATCTGAGCATTTCATCGTATATGATATGAAACTTGTAGTTGTATGTTCATCTAATCAGAATGGATACGTAGAATTGCTAGTCATACATACCCCATTGCATCATCATTTATACATAGTTTTCTAGTCATACATCGCATTGCATATTCTCGATATCATGGACATCCATCATCACCGACATGTCTATATATTGTGATTCTTTTGGAAATTTCGATATTTATAAGATTTTTGGATTTTTAGGAAAACCGCAAGACTTTTATAAGCTTATTATCATTTTAAAAATGCAAGTTGCGGTTTTCTCGTGATATGATGTATATGTCGTCCACTATGAGTTTTCCTGATTTCTGTTGGTTTTCGAGACCCGATTCGAGAAGTTAGATGAACCGTCTCGGGTACATGGTGGACCAGGTACGGTACCCCGGGACGATAGTGTTTTTGTAGGGATGACAATAAACCTGACAGGGGCGGACTACCTACCGGTGATATCTGGCACGGCGGATATCCGGAAGATACCGATCGTAGTCGTGAGATTTGATGATATGGGACGATCCGGACTGACGGAGCCCGAGATATTGAGGACATTGTGTCGATACTTGACACGGACTTTTCTGTCGATTTCATTGATGATACTCCAGCTTTTATTATACAAAAGTTTTACTGAGATAAGAATACAGATCTTCTCGTTATATCTAGATTTCGTGTTGATTATCGCATCATATTGGTATATGTAGGTTGTGACGTATTTGCGTGCATGCTTGCTTACGATAGACTTATTAGATGTTGCTTACTACTCACGAGTTGGCAACTCACCCCGTTGTGCCACATTATCTTGCAGGTCTGACCCGTCAGCACAGTAGCGGCGGGCGTACTTCCTCATTTTGCTTCACTTGCTGTAACACCCGGACCTTTTTATACCAAAGTCCGTATTTTGTTAATTTAGAATCCTCTTTATTCTTAATTGTGAATTATTTATTTTTTTACAAATTTATTATTATATTTTATCTTTCAAACCCCATTTCTTTTTCCAACAAATCCCTTAGGACCAGCCCTCATTTCTTTTCTACCATTTTCTTCATTCCCCAGCTCTCAGCCCATTCTTTCTCTATTTTGTTAAATTAACTAATTAAACTCCCTTGGCCCACAGCTTAAGCCCCTATTTCCTTCATTCTTTTAATTTACCCAGCCCAAGCTGTTTTCAGTTAAAGAAATTATTTGATTTTGTTAAACTCAGCCCAAACCCTGGCTCGGCCCATTCTCTATTTTATCCAAAATTTCCATATATTTTTCTCTACCCTATTTCCTTCATTCTTTTAATTTTACTCAGCCCATACGTTTAAATTCACTTTCCTTCTTTCTTTCAGCCCTCTCAAAATACTAAACCTTTTCTTTAAATTTTCCCCGGCCCAGCCTTCATTACCCTCTCCCCATAATTCTTTTATCCTCTGGCCCAACTCCCTGAGCCCATTCCCTATTTATAAATTAATTTCTCTTCCTTTTTTTACTTGGCCCGGCCCACTCTCCTCCAGCAACCCATTCCCACGCACACAACCCGACCCGGCCCGCTACTCTTCTCCTTCTTCCCGTTGCGATTCTCCCGCGCACGTTTTCCTTCGCGAGCGCGCTTCTCGCGCCGTCTCCTCCGCCGTCGCCGTCGCCCTGCCGTTACCCCACGTTGTCAACATCGTCGCCCTCTCTCTTCTCTCTCAATCACTCATTTCTCTGTCCCTCAAACTCAAAACCGACCACCTCCCACTACCTCCCTCTGCTCTTCGCTAGCCACTCACATCACCGGCATCACCTCAGCACCACCCTCATCATATCCCTCCACCCAAAGATCCTCCACTACTTCCTTCACCAGAGCACCAAGCTCCATCTCGAGCTCCCTACAGCCCACACCCGAGCTCCCCTCACCACCGTGACCACGAGCACCTCGCCTCCGTCACCTCCAGCTCCTCCAACCTCTCCGCCGTCGACTAGATCCGTTTCCGGCCCCCATTCCATCAACCCCCAACTTCTCCAGCCACGCAACACCCAAACCCACGAGCTCCCTCCCTCACTGCACCCATCCAAGCTTCTCAACCCCTGCCGTCGATCATTCTCCGATCATCACCGTCGCCGCCAAACTCCACCCTCGCTCACCCGAGCCTTCCTCCTCACGCCCTCAATCCCTCTCTCTCTTTGCTTTCCCCCTCTCTGTCTCTCTCTCTCTTTCCTTCTCTCTCACTCGGCAGAGTCTCTCCCTCTCTCCCGATCACTCTCTCTTTCCCACTCTCTCTCTCTCTCTCCCTAACACATTCTCTCTCTCTCTACCTTTCTCTCTCTCTCTCTCTCTCATCTCTCTCTCTCTCTAGCACTCTCTCTCTCTCTCCAAATCTGAAACCGTCCAACACAGCGAGCAACTCCATATCAACCGACCACCAAACTGCGAGCCGTCGTGCCGAGACTCGTGTTCGAGCCAAGTCAGGTGCCGAGCCGCGCGTGTGTCGCGCGTTCGTGACGTCACAGCCACCGTACATCGCCTAGACGCCTCCAGGCAAGTTCTTACTTGCTTTCATGCTATTCCGTATATATTACAAATCAGAATCGTAGATATATTCCATGTTTGCTTGATGTTATATATTGTCACAAAACTGTTCGATGCTTGTTTCCATAGAAAATCATTATCGTATTTGACGGAACTGGACATATTATATTGGCCCTTGTAGAGATGATTAACGTGTGCAAATTTCATTAGAAAATACGACTGTTAACAGTTAAAATGACTACCCCCAAGTTTAACCGTAAAGCTGAAATTCTATTGCACCTGAAAACCGTTAAATTCACCATAAATCATATACATATTAGAATGGTGCGTTCGAGGGCTCAAATCGAAGCCGACTCGATGAACTTTAACCATATACTAGTTTCCAGACAATCATGTACTTAAACTGTGATGATATTCGGATCGGAGTGCGACTCTGGACTGCAGTCCAGAGCGACTCCAGTTATTGGTTGCTGTTCCACAATGGGTACCACAGGAATTACTTAACTCGTAGATTGCGGAACTCCGCTGCTTATTGTAGGCAACTCTGTTAGCTAGACAACACAATTGATTTCATACTGTTTCGTTACCGTTTGATATTTAATCTGAAATTTAATAGATCGGGACACATAACAGTCCCAGCAGAATCAGAACCGACATAGTAGTGTTAAACCTTGTATAATTCCTAACGTACAGATGCGATTGAAGATCCGTTTGTTGCGTTGAAAACTTTACTAAAAACCCTAGAATTTATCCAACTGTAGCGTCACTAAAATCCGATCCCAACTAGGATCAAAATGCGTTGCGAAATGGATTTCTGATTCTGAAACCGGATTTTCAGCCGCGTGCGCTTAAAATGAAATAGTTATAACTAATGATCCTGGAACCCGATTGGCTTAAAACAAAATTCTATGGATGGATAACCGTACATATTAATTACTACCTGTTTATCGTTTCGCTAAATTATATACATATGTTTCATGATAAATCGTGCAAGTGATAAACTGTTGTTTTTATGACACCTTAATTGTGCGTATATACTGTTCATGCATCATATCATACCTATATCATTATAGTGATAACCTAGTGATATCGTGCATTTACCCAGTGTTAGATTTTAGTGATGATTGTGGCAAGTACGTCAGTGTTCGTGTATCCGTGATTAAGTGAAAGTGATACGTACTTGTACACAATCAGTGACCCTATTATTCTATTGCATTGTCGACGTCTGTGGGATGCGTGTACGTGTGACTATAAGTGGTATGGGACACTTATGGAAGCGCTTGCACGGGTGTCACAGATAAGGCATCCGACACTGCCATTTATCTTAGGTATTAGTCGGGACGTGCTTGATGGAGGTCCTGCCTCCAGTTCTCGCGCAGACTTGTCACGGATCGATTAGTATTTAGGGTGATGGTTAGCGTTTGATGTAGACCACGGGGTGTGGGGTAGTTCAAGTGTGAATTCAACAGAATCTCGGGAGTCCCATGCCGGCTTATATATTTAGGGAGTTATATGGAGATTTACAGGGTATGTGCTATAGACACCGTGATACATTCGTTACATGTTGGGCCCGTGGTCCCTTGCCCTTGGGTTCTACCCTTGGGTGGAGGACACTCGCGAGTGGTTGACTCTCACACTTGGACTGACGATAGGCTTATTGACCTGTGCAGTGAGACTTAGAGACTGATAGGGTTACTGTCGTTTACATTCCTTATATACTGTGTTGACATACATGACATCGTTATACTGCTTTACTGCTCCGCTGCATTTATATTCATGCTGTTATTGATTTATTGTTATTCATATCCTTCACCACTGTTAGAACTGTTACTTGATTATATACATTATATTGCTATTGTGTCGCTCTGACGACCTGAGTATGCATGCTCAGTGTGAGAAGACGATTTAGCCTGGACCAGGGCATTACAGACTTCCTGACTTGCTTTCCCGAGTTACATTCATTGGTTCCACTCCAGGTCAGTCTTTACATTGTTCCTTTCAGTTACTGCATTTTCCCATTACCTGCGCATCATTTACTGTTTACCAAGAAAAGCTAGAAGCCGAAGTGTGACTACGGCGGGACTTTTCCTTGACCGTAGGAGCATGGCTGGCCTTGTCTACCCCTCGTATTCCGTATTTTGGGAAGCGGGGCGTGACACTTGCATTGACTTGCGGTTTGCTCATTGGTGGATCGCGAGGATATTTTTGATCTCACCTTGTGTATTATTATTGTATCTAGTACACTCCATCTACCTTATCTACCATTTTCCACAAGTTGTATATTGGACTTAGATGGTGAGCTTGTGAGATTTGTATGTATTCTATTTCTGGTGTCGATGCTCACTTAAGCCGACGTGGTGTTTTCTTATTTCTTGTTTTCATATGCTTATCTCATATTATGATATATATTGCATGTAACTGTGATTCCGCCATCGGCGAAGAGTTAGCTCTCTCTTGGGTATGCCTTTATTCATTTCTTATATGTATCCTTGTTTTGTACCCGTTTGGGGCCAGTATTTACAAAGGAAACTCTGCCGAAATTTTTATAAAAACTTGAGTTTATTATAAGACTTTCAAAGTGATTTTCTATGTTAACTTAACTTTTAAACAAGTTTTCCTTCACTCTATTTTCTTTAAATGGTTTAGATTTCTGGGTTTTGGCTTACTTAGATTGCGTTACTCTTCTAGACGTTGCGTAATTTAAGTGCCGGTCACGTTCCACATATTCGGGTCGTGATAAGGTTTCGGCCGAAACCACCGATACGTGGTAGTTTTGTATCGGTTAACCATCATGATATTCATTGATCCGTGTTTGTGTTTTTTTCAAATCCAAGAATCATTAATAATAGAATGAGAAAAGATAAGACAATATGGATCAATGAATGGTAAACCATCATGTATCCTGCCACTATAGGAAATTTCTTCGGAGGCACGTTACTCTCTCTATATAGAGAGAGAGAGGAGGCGGAGGAAAGGTGCCATCGGAGGGAATTTCCTCCTATGGCGTCGAAAAGATACACCCTCCACGATTTTTTTAGACGATCGGCACCCATCATCATATAAGATGTGGATCATTTATCATGTAAGATGTGGATCAAGGTTTGGGGTTTCGGCCGAAACCAATGATACGTGGTGGTTTCGTATCGGTTTCGGTGAAGACCGATACGAAACCAACCGAGACCAATACAAAACCAACCATACAATATCGTTTCGGCCAAAACCTTTAAAAACTTATCTTTGATACCATTTTTACTGTCATTATGATCATTCCTTCGTTGTTAGAAAACCGCAAAAAAGTGAACCCAAACCCTATATTAATACTTATCTAAGTATACTTTTCAATATATTTTGCATCATAGCTGGATTTTTAAATACTGGGATTATTGTCTTGTAATATAGAAGTATAAATTGAAATATTTAATATATCTATACTTATATATGTTGTATCACCATCAAAACCGAAACCCAAACCGAGATTTGCGAAACTAGCTGAAACCCAGTGAAACTAATAAAATTATGAGAGACCGGAACCGAAACCGAGTTCTCGAGCTTTGTGTGGATACACCAAATTTCACGTGATTCCATCACTTCTTCACCGTTGATTTAGTGGGAGCAAAATTAACGGTTTACCGACAATTGAACTTTTTACATTGCTAATTCAATGATATAAAAATGGTGGAATCACATGAAATTTGGTGTATCCAAATCTTACATGATAAGGATGATAATGATTGCTGTCGGTCGTCAAAAAAAATCGTGGAGGATATAAATATTTGACACCGCCTAACGAAAAAGCCGCCTATGGCCTCTTTTCTTCATTATATATATATATATATATATATATATAAAGAGTGAATAATGGAAGAAAAGTGTCATAGGAGGAAATTTCCTCTTATGGCATTGAAAAAATACACCTCCACGATTTTTTCTGACGATCAACTTCTATCATGTTCATCATCTAGGATATGGACACCAAATTTTATATGATTCCACTACTTTTTCACCGTTGATTTAGTGGATGCAAAATTAATAGCTTACCGACAATAGAACTTTTTTACATTGCTAATCCAACAGTGAAATAGCAGTTGAATCAAATAAAATTTGGTGTGTCCGCATCTTAGATGATAAAGACGATGATGATGATGGGTGCCGATCGTCGAATAAAATGTTGAAAGGTGTATTTTTTCGACACCACCTAACGAAAAAGCTTCCTAAGGTCTTTTTTTCATTATTCTCATATATATATATATATATATATATATAATATTATTGATTTAATGGTGATATTTGAACCAATGTTGGCTTCTTATTGAAAATTCGGATGCGTTACTGGTTACCACTTTAATCATAAGCTTAGCCTTGTGTAGTGGATCAACAATTCTTTTATACCATGTACTCTAGGCAAGAAAGGAGCTTCCAATCTATAATATTGTTAAAAGAAAAAAGTTATTTAACCATATTCTTGTTCCATCACTTATATACTCACTAGGTGACTCCTTTTATGTATAGCTGCTTTTCTTATCTTGAAAATCTATATATCTTATTGAAACTGAATATAGTTATATAGTAGAGAGATACTATCATGAATAAGTTCGATCAAATTTAAATTTAAGTTTCATGACATGATTGTTAGAAAAATTGTATTAATAATATATGGAGTAGGAAATCAGATGGAATTTAAGAATTTTCCTCTTTACAAAGATTTGCATCCTCCTCTTTGTTGATTTCGTCTCTTTCTTCTCAAGACTTAAACTAAATCAAGCGGTGATTATTGTGTCCTTAAAATTCGTTGTCTTATGATTTCAAATTCCATCTATTTGCCCTAAAGGTAATTTAAACCCTCTATACCCTGACCACCACCATAATCAAAACCAAAAACCTTTCCCAAGTTTTAATATTGTATCAACTCGCCGCCTCAACATGATGCTATGTCCTTTCTCAATCAAGGCATTCCACATATCGATTTCAGACCTTCTTTTATAGACCAATTAATTATTACTTTCTTTTTATATTTTTAACAATTTAATCTTAAAGAAGGAATATGTTTTACTTTGATTTGTACATATATTTATCCAATTTGGACGTTATGAGATGCTTTGACGGTTAATTGTTGGTTAATGATCTAGTTGCTAGATATTTTTATTTAATATTTTAAGTATGTTTTGGTTATTAAGTTTTATTTTTTGAATTGAACCAACAATTATTCAGGACATAACAAGATTCATTCTTGAACAAGTCATTAGAAAAGATTCCACGATTTGAGTTCGATCTAATAATGATGAAGAACTCATGTAGGATGGGGTTCAGTTTCATCTGAGGTGAACTACTCATAATGATTATAAATAGATTTATTGTATGAAATGCAATACTCTTCTTCTTGATGAGTTTATATTCTAGATCTAATAATTTTTTTGTAATTATGATTATTTATTTTTTTGTTTGTCTCATTACAAAATTAAAAATGTATTTTATTTGACTACACGGTTTATTCATTTCTCATCAATTTGTCTTTTTCCTTCTATATTTAAGAGCTCTTTTTATCATGCATTTCAATACAGCCCAACTAACAACATAAATATTAGATAAATTACAATAAAATACTCTTAATTATCACAGCTTTCACTAAAACACTTAAAATATTTTTTATTACAATGAGATACGTTAAGCCATGGTTTTTAATTTTTAAGGGATTTTTCCCTAAAGCACCCTCAAAAATAGCACTTACAGTATTTTACAGGGAAAAAAGCACTTAAAGTATTTTACTGGGAAAAAAACTTTAAGGTATGTTAGTTAAAAAAAAACACAAAAGTCAGTGATTGGTGCATTTTAATACACATTTAATACACATTTATATAGCCATATTTATCTTAATTTTATATATTTTATACTACTCCAGATATGTTTTGTTAAATAATGCAGATTATAGGGTTAAAGGGCAAAAGTGCACAAAAAGCATATTACGTACGTTGGATATGGACAACTTTGAGCAAACAAGTTATTCAAAGAAACATTTTTTTAAAAATATTTTATTTATTATTTATATTTATATTTATATTTATATTTATATTTTATTTTATTTTATTAAAAAAATGGGAGAGGAAGTCCCCTCCACTCACATGAGGGGAGAAGAGGCTCCCGCTAAGTGGGAGAGGGAGCAGGGGCTCCCACCAAGTGGAAGCCTCCCCCTCATGTGAGGGGGTAGCTCCCACACTTAGTGGAAGCTAGTAGGAGCTACCCCCTCACGTGAGAGCGAGCAGGGGCTCTAAATTTTTATTTTAATGAAGTTAAATTCCAAAAGATTTTATTTGGAGTTAAACTCTTCAAACGATTTTATTTAGAGTTAAACTCCAAAACATTTTATTTGGAGTTAAACTTCTAAAAGGATTTTATTTGGGGAGTTAAACTCCAAAAGATTTTTTTTATTGTGAAGTTGAACTCCAAAAGATTTTAATTGGAGTTAAACTCCCAAAAGAATTTCATTTGGAGTGAAACTCCAAAAGATTTTTTTATTTATTTATGAAGTTGAACTCCAACAGATTTTAAATGGAGTTAAACTCCTAAAATAATTTTATTTGGAGTTAAATTCCCAAAAAGATTTATACGGAGTTAAACTCCCAAAAAAAATTGTTTTATTTTTTTTCTTAAGATGAAGCTCCCATTGAATGGGAGCTTCCCTCCGCATCACATGAGGGAGGAGGGGCTCCTACTAAGTGGGAGCTCCCCTCCCCTCATATGAAAGGGAGCAAGAGCTCCCAATAAGTGGGAGCGTCTCCTTCACGTGAGGGGCTCCAAAAGTTTTATTTGAAGTTAAACTCCCAAAAGTTTTATTTGAAGTTAAATTTCCAAAAGAATTTTATTTGAGGAGTTATACTCCAAAAGATTTTTTTTGTGAAGTTAAACTCCAAAACATTTTATTTGGAGTTAAACTCCCAAAACAATTTTTATTATGGAGTTGAACTCCAAAAGAATTTTTATTGTGGAGTTAAACTCCAAAAGATTTCTTTCTTTCTCTTTTGAGAAGAATCCCAAAATGGGTTCTCTTGAAACTCCAAGATTTAGATCTTGAGTGATGAAAAGAGACCCATTTTTCTCTTGATAGAGTCTTAGGAGGTGGGTTTCCCTTCTTCTCCCTCTCAAATTGGATATTGAGAAGGGAGAAGAAGGTAGCGAAAATCTTCTTTTTTCGGATATAAGAGTTAAACTCTCCTTCAGTGGATTTATGGTTAAATTTTATTTAGTTTTGAAAAAAAAAGAGTTAAGCTCTTGATTTAATTGAAAAATGAAGAGGAAGAACTCGAGAGAGTGAGGATGGAGGCACAAACCCTAGAGATTTAATGGGAATGCGTTCTTTTTTTTCATTTTATCATGTTGTATTATATAGGCTTATAAATTTATACATGGCCCATTGGGCTTTACAAAATGGCATTTTTCTCATCTCATGTCCCATGTGCTTATTTCTTTTGCATATGAGCCATGGACTTTATAAAAATTTGGCTTTATGCCCATTTTTCTTGCATTTATTCATAAAAATTATATCAAAATTATTTATTACATAATTTTCATTTTGGCATGGGGAAGGCTGGCCGCGGGGTCGACCTGGGCTTGGACCCACCTGGTTTGGAGTTTACTTTGACTTTGACTTGGTCAATCGGAGTGTAATTTTTGACCCCAACAAAGTGTCCCCCATCAATAAATGCACACCGCGTGTATATGTTGTGCGTATGAAATTGATGGATCTCGTTCGCGTAGTGTGACTTGATTTGGTTCCCGCTTTTAGGAAGCTGGCACTGTCCTTTTTACGACATGGACGGTCGATGCTTGATGTATCTCCCAGACGGGGTGTCGGTATATGGCGTATCCCCGGCACGGAGTGTCTGTTTGACGTTTCCCCATCACGGAGTATCGCTTGTTTGACGTGTCTCCGACACAGAGCGTCGCTGGTCGATGTATCCCCGAGACAGAGTGTCTGTTTGACGTTTCCCCAGTACGGAGTGTCGCTGGTTGACGTGTCCCCGGCAAGGAGTGTTTGTTTGAAGTTTCCTCGGCACGAAGTGTCGCTGGTAGACGTGTCCCCGGCATGGAGTGTCGCTTGTCGGCGTATCCCCGGCACGGAGTGTCTTTTTCACGTTTCCCCGGCACGGAGTGCCTTTTTCATGTTTCCCCGGCACAGAGTGTCTGTTTGAAGTTTCCCCGGCCCGGAGTGTCTGTTTGACGTTTCCCCGGCACGGAGTGTCTGCTGTTTGACATATCCCTGGCACGGAGTGTCGCTGGTTGACGTGTCCCCGGCACGGAGTGTCGCTGGTTGACGTGTCCCCAGCACGGAGTGTCACTGGTTGACGTGTCCCAGGCACGAAGTGTCTGATGTTTGACGTGTCTCCGACACGGAGTGTCTGTTTGACGTTTCTCCAGCACGGAGTGACTGTTTTACGTGTCCCCGGCATGGAGTGTCTTCTGTTTGACATGTCCCCGGCACGGAGTGTCTGTTTGACGTTTCCCCGGTACAGAGTGTCGCTGGTTGTCGTGTCCCCGGCACAGTGTCTGTTTGACGTTTTCCCGGCACGGAGTGTGTCACGCCCCGCTTCCCAAAATACGGAATACGAGGGGTAGACAAGGCAAGCCATGCTCCTACGGTCAAGGAAATGTCCTGCCGTAGTCACACTTCGGCTTCTAGTTTTTCATGGTAAACAGTAAATGATGCGCAGGTAATGAGAAATGCAGTAACTGAAAGAAACAATGTAAAGACTGACCTGAAGCGGAACAAACGAATGTAACTCGGTATGGCAAGTCAAGAAGTCTGTGATGCACGTCTAGTTCTGGTCCTGGCTAAATCTTCTCCTCACACTGAGCATGCATACTCAGGTCGTCAGAGCGACACAATAGCAATATAATATATATAACATCAAGTTACAGTTCTAACAGTGGTAATAGACATGAATAACAGTAAATCAATGACAGCATGAATATGAATGTGCAGTAATCAATGCAGCGGAACAGTAAAGCAGTAGAACGATATGTCACGTATGTCAACACAGTATATAAGGTATATAAATGCCAGTATCCCTATCAGTCTCTAAGTCTCACTGTACAGGTCACTAAGCCTATCGTCAGTCCAAATGTGAGAGTCAACCACTCGCGAGTGTCCTCCACCCAAGGGTAGAACCCAAGGGCAAGGGACCACGGGCCCAACATGTAACATGTATATCACGGTGAAATATCACATACCCTGTAAATCTCCATATAACTTCCTAAATATATAAGCCGGCATGGGACTCCCGAGATTCTGATGAACTCACACTTAAACTACCCCACACCCCGTGGTCTACATCAAACGCTAACCATAACCCTAAATACTAATCGATCCGTGACAAGTCTGCGCGAGAACTGGAGGCAGGACCTCCATCAAGCACGTCCCGACTAATACCTAAGATAAATGGCAGTGTCGGATGCCCTATCTGTGACACCCGTGCAAGCGCTTCCATAAGTGTCCCATACCACTTATAGTCACACGTACACGCATCCCACAGACGTCGACAATGCAATAGAATAATAGGGTCACTGATTGTGTACAAGTACGTATCACTTTCACTTACTCACGGATACACGAACACTGACGTACTTGCCACAATCATCACTAAAATCTAACACTGGGTAAATACACGATATCACTAGGTTATCACTACAATGATATGGGTATGATATGATGCGTGAACAGTATATAAGCATAATTAAGGTGTCATAAAAATAGTATTCTAACACTTGCACGATTTATCATAAGTCCTATGTTTACAGTTTAATGAAACAATGAACGGGGAATAAACAGTATATTCAGTTATCTAACCATTGAATTTAGTTTCATGCCAATCGGGTTCCAGGATCATTAATTATAACCATTTCATTTTAAGCGTTCGCGGCTGGAAATCCGGTTTCAGAATCATAAGTCCGTTTCGCAACGCATTTCAATCCCAGTTGGGATCAGATTTTAGCGACGCTACAGTTGGATGAAATCTAGGGTTTTCAGTAAGATTTTCAACGCAACAGACGGATCTTCGATCGCGTCTGTACGTCAGGAGATATACACTATTCAATACTAACATGTCAGTTCTGATTCTGCTGGGACTGTTATGCGTCCCGATCTATTAAATTACAGATTAAATATCAAACGGTAATGAAACAGAATGAAACCAATTGTTTTGTCTAGCTAACAGATTTACCTATAATAATCAGCAGAGTCCCGCAATCTACAAGTTAAGGAGATCTTGTGGTACCCATTACGGAACAGCAAGCAACAACTGGAGTCGCTCTGGACTGCAGTCCAGAGTCGTACTCCGATCCAATTATCATCACGGTTTAAGTACAGGAATGTCAGGAAACTAGTATAGGGTTAAAGTTCGTCGAGTCGGCTTCGATTTGAGCCCTCGAACGCACCATTCTAGTATGTATATGATTTATGGTGAATTTAACGGTTTTCAGGTACAATAAAATTACAGTTTTACGATTAAACTTGGGGGTAGTTGTTTTAGTCGTTAACAATCAAATTTTCCAGCGAAATTTGCACACGTTATCCATCCCTACAAGGGCCAATGTAATTTATCCAGTTCCGTCAAATTTGATAATGATTTCCTAAGAGAACAAGCATCGAACAGTTTTGTGATGAATAATCTAACGGAAAGTAAAACATGAATTATATACGATGTCGATTTGTAATTAACGAAAGTAGCATGTAGCAAGTAGCGAACTTGCCTGGAGGCGTCTAGGCGATGCACGGCAGTGGTAGTGGCACGAACGCGACACACGCGCGGCACGGCAACGCCGATTCCGGCACGGCACCACAGTGACAAAAGTGTCGATCTTGGCTCGAGCTTGTCGGAGTTGGCTGTTGCGGGCTCGGGCAATATCGTGTGGTGGTGTAGGTTGATAGGGAATGGAGAGATAGTGAGATTTCGAGAGGGAGAGAGAGTGTGCTAGAGAGAGGGAAGTAAGAGAAAGAGAGAAGTGTGAGCGAGAGAGAGAGAGAGAGTTAGAGAGAGAGACAGTGAGAGAGAGAGAGAGACAGTGAGAGAGAGAGGGTTAGAGAGAGAGACAGTGAGAGAGAGAGAGAGAAGCAGTGAGAGAGAGAGAGACCGTGAGAGAGAGAGAGAGAAGCAGTGAGAGAGAGAGAGACCGTGAGAGAGAGAGAGTTAGAGAGAGAGACAGTGAGAGCGGGGAAGGCAGAGGAACTGAGGGGAGAGAGAGAGAGCGAGATCTGTTAGAGAGAGGGGACACAGAGGTTAGAGACAGAGAGGGTGAGGAAGAGAGGGATGTTGCAATTTGGGGAGTTTGTGAGCAGGAGGAGGCGTCGGCGGCGAGAAAATGAGGGGAGAGAGGTGGTCGACGAGACGTAGTGGAGTGCTAGCCGACGTCGTGGGTGGTGTTGGGAATTAGAGGGTAGTGAGGTTGGTGAAGCGGGGTGATGGTGATGAAGTTGGGTTGGGACAGCGACGATGATGATGATGATGACGACAACGATGGTGCGGGGGGGGTCGGCTCGGGTGTTCAGTGGTGATTGAACAGGGGTGCAGGCAAAGGCGCTCGGGGAGGCAGTGGAGGAAGAGAGGAGGAGGAGGGAAGGAAGGGCTCGACGGTGGTGGCGGAGCTCGTCGGCGAGGGGTGTGAACTGGGAGTCTTCGAGAGAAGAGAAGTGTGGGTTCGAGGGTGAGTCGGGATGGGAAGGAGAAAACGCGCGCGTCGTGGGTGTAACGTCGCGAGAGCGGGGGCGACGGCGGAGGGAGCGGATCGCGACGAGGAGTAACGGCGCACGAGCACAGCGTGGGCACGAGCGGAGGAAACGGGCGTGAACTGTGGCGAAGAGATGGGATCGCGCGTTACCGTTGGGGATTTAAAAGAAGATGAACAGTAGTGGGGTCGGGTGAGCTGAGGGGAAGCGGACGCGACAGAATGAAGTAGGTTGGGCCAAGTAAAATAAAATAAATAAGAAGGAAAAAGGCCGGGCTTGAGAATTTTAAAATAAAAGAAACAAAATAAATAATATGGGGAGGGACCGGGCTTGGTTGGGCTGCTGGGCTCAAATAGAATAAATGGGCTGAGGGAAAATGAAATTTGGTTAAAAGGAAAAATTAGGGTTTAGAAGAAATAGGATTTAAATAAATCAAATAAAATTCAAAAATAACAACTATACAGATATTGGTATAAAAGGGCTGGGTATTACATCATACCACTCTTACAAAAATTTCGTCCTCGAAATTTAAAACTAAACGATAGGTTATACAAATATAGGCAAAAGCTATTATATTGCAACTAACACATAAGGGTTTATTAGAACTCCGTGGACGAAGAAATTTAAAATATATATATATATATATAAGTAAGAACAACATATGGAAAGGCAGGTCTAAATGGGTATAAGGCAAGAATAACTATGATGGCAACTACGTGTATACGAGAATATAGGTATCAATAACGAACAATAATAATCAGAATGTGTTCGATAAAAGTCGAAACTCACATATGTGCACAACTAAGTCTATTAAAGCAAGCAGAAAATAAGCATAAGACTCAACCATTTATAATAGTAATCATAGGCACAATTCTCGAAAATAGAATAACGACAATAAAGTAGTGAAAGATTAGTCGGTAGGTTAAAACATTTTAGAATAGTGTATCGATCAAATAGCGTAGAAAACTCATATAGTGAAAATAAGAAACATGGAACAAAATATGCGCGGTATAAGGTTACGCTACTGAAAACTGAAGATAATAATAGTGTGCTTACCATACATAAAACTAACTAGTCAATAACACTTACTCTTCGATAAATGCAAACTACTGGAAACCAAATCTCGAATAATAAAGTCCCTATATATATATTTAGGGTAATAGGAAGAATACAAATAGGTGTAGGGCCAGCTAAGGTAATGATTACAAGGAAGTGTGGCTCATTCACAGGTTGGAGTATATGGCAGCTTTAGGCTGAAGATCAAAGAGCCTGGAATCGGGTCAGCGCAGAAAGTAATATTGAGCAACAAAAGGACTACAAGGTGAAAGTATGGGGGAGAAATAACGATCGGTAAATCCTATGAATCAAGAATTTGATGGGTTAGCTAACTCGGAAATTCATAAGAAAGGTCCTCATCCCAGAAGGATCTCAAACGAGACGCAGACAAAGGATGGAGGGTGAAACTCAAAAGATCGGGTATGGTACTTGTTAATCTGAGTGAGGGTCGAAACGGCACAAGGTGTAGGTGTGGACAGTAAGGGTCTTAGGAGGAAACGGAAAAGGGACAAATCGAAACATCGAGTCAAACAGTAAATAAAAGATTTGCGAACTCAGAAGATTTATTTCATCCCAGAATATTTTAAACAAAGCATCATCAAAAACGAAATGTGACCCTAAACTATATACAGATTTTATTTGGCCAAGGAAGACAGCATCAAAAGAAGTCCTGTCAGTCGCGGTTGTGGAGATTCAGTAGGTTGCGGTAGGCTTGCGCACTCAGGTAGGGGCGTCCATTTCCATATCGCCTCGCAGGCATCGCCGCTGGAAGTTCTTCCACAGAAGGGTCTTGATCTTCTGGTCCTTCTTCCTCGGATGGAGCTTCTTCATCGAGATCCGATTCCATGTGATTCTCTTCTTCTGGATTTTCTTTCACGGGATTTTCCTCAACTGGATTTTCTTCTATCGGGTCTTCATCGGGATCTTCCTCTATCGGGTTCTCTTCAGGATCTCCTTCTTCTTCGTCGGAATCAGCTATCACGTTAAACTCTGGGGCGGCTACTCCTTCGTCTTCTGAATCGTCGTTTCCGAAGTTGACCTGGGGACCGTTGATCTCATCGTCAGAACTCATCAGCGTGCGGTCTAGGGAAACACACGACTGTGCATCCTCACCTAGATGCGGCGCTGCTCCAGGGTGGGCCATGACCAGAAAAGAAAGAGTCATGATTAAACAACGGAACACATCAAGAAGAATAGTTAAGTGTACGAAGTATAGAAAGATATGCGGTGGCAGGAATTTTAAAAGAATCAAGATTAAATGTTGTGCTAATGAATAGTATGAACAAGGGAAATGACAAGGGAATGATGCATATATATTACGATTCAAATTTTATTTCATTCAACAAAAAGTTCGACGGATACAAAGGTTCAAACGGAAAGAAATGTTTATAAGAGGATGACAACATAATACTGAAATTGGAAAACATAAAATTCTTCTTTGATTGCCAGAACGCTGCATCATCGTCATGCGAGTTGAATCCTGTGTTGGGTCCGCTTTATCCTCGAAATTCGAACTACGCAGTAATCCTCACTTGGCAGCAGTGGAGAGTGTGGATGAGTCTCCTCCTTTTAGCTCCTTCCTTTCTGGGCAACCGTTGATAAGATGTTTCTTGGACCCGCATATCAGACATTTCCCTTGGGCGCGGCGACAATCCCTCTGAAGATGTCCTGGTCTCCTACAATACCCACAACATGGGGTCTTCTGCTGCTTCTGTCGCGGGGAAACAAATTGACGCTTCATCTTCTTCTCCTTTTCTCGTCTAACGGAAATCCCTTTATGATAGGAGACTCCCGCTGGGGTCTGACTCACCTGTCTTCTCAGCCCTTCAGCTAATAAGTTGTTTGTTCGCTCCTGGGCTTCCTTCAAACCTTGCAGTGCACTCAGAATCTCAATGGTCTGATTCGGGGGAGCGGATATGGACGAAGAGTCGTTGAAGGACATGATCCTGAGGCAACAATTTTGAGAATGATATAAGTCACAAGCCAAACTAATCAAAATATAATATGGATAGGAAAAAAGATTCAAGAATATCAGAGATGATGCATTTATTACAAGTGGAGAATCAACCGTATGACTTTAAGTCACTTAAACAGGGTACGGCAGAGCGAGTGCAATCACGTAACCTTGTCAAGTGACCCGAAACCCTAGTGAAAGGATAGCTGAACACACGATGTGAATATGGATCAAGGATATCAAGTTTACAATCTAGACTGAGGGATGTCATAGATTGTCAAGCTCTACACAGAAAACTGCAATCCCAATCGAAGCAAAACCTGGGCTCTGATACCAACTAAACCATGTCACGCCCCGCTTCCCAAAATACGGAATACGAGGGGTAGACAAGGCCAGCCATGCTCCTACGGTCAAGGAAATGTCCTGCCGTAGTCACACTTCGGCTTCTAGTTTTTCATGGTAAACAGTAAATGATGCGCAGGTAATGAGAAATGCAGTAACTGAAAGAAACAATGTAATGACTGACCTGAAGCGGAACAAACGAATGTAACTCGGTATGGCAAGTCAAGAAGTCTGTGATGCACGTCTAGTTCTGGTCCTGGCTAAATCTTCTCCTCACACTGAGCATGCATACTCAGGTCGTCAGAGCGACACAATAGCAATATAATATATATAACATCAAGTTACAGTTCTAACAGTGGTAATAGACATGAATAACAGTAAATCAATGACAGCATGAATATGAATGTGCAGTAATCAATGCAGCGGAACAGTAAAGCAGTAGAACGATATGTCACGTATGTCAACACAGTATATAAGGTATATAAATGCCAGTATCCCTATCAGTCTCTAAGTCTCACTGTACAGGTCACTAAGCCTATCGTCAGTCCAAGTGTGAGAGTCAACCACTCGCGAGTGTCCTCCACCCAAGGGTAGAACCCAAGGGCAAGGGACCACGGGCCCAACATGTAACATGTATATCACGGTAAAATATCACATACCCTGCAAATCTCCATATAACTCCCTAAATATATAAGCCGGCATGGGACTCCTGAGATTCTGATGAACTCACACTTAAACTACCCCACACCCCGTGGTCTACATCAAACGCTAACCATAACCCTAAATACTAATCGATCCGTGACAAGTCTGCGCGAGAATTGAAGGCAGGACCTCCATCAAGCACGTCCCGACTAATACCTAAGATAAATGGCAGTGTCGGATGCCCTATCTGTGACACCCATGCAAGCGCTTCCATAAGTGTCCCATACCACTTATAGTCACACGTACACACATCCCACAGACGTCGACAATGCAATAGAATAATAGGGTCACTGATTGTGTACAGGTACGTATCACTTTCACTTACTCATGGATACACGAACACTGACGTACTTGCCACAATCATCACTAAAATCTAACACTGGGTAAATGCACGATATCACTAGGTTATCACTACAATGATATGGGTATGATATGATGCGTGAACAGTATATAAGCATAATTAAGGTGTCATAAAAATAGTATTCTAACACTTGCACGATTTATCATAAGTCCTATGTTTACAGTTTAATGAAACAATGAACGGGGAATAAACAGTATATTCAGTTATCTAACCATTGAATTTAGTTTCATGCCAATCGGGTTCCAGGATCATTAATTATAACCATTTCATTTTAAGCGTTCGCGGCTGGAAATCCGGTTTCAGAATCAGAAGTCCGTTTCGCAACGCATTTCAATCCTAGTTGGGATCAGATTTTAGCGACGCTACAGTTGGATGAAATCTAGGGTTCTCAGTAAGGTTTTCAACACAACAGACGGATCTTCGATCGCGTCTGTACGTCAGGAGATATACACTATTCAATACCAACATGTCAGTTCTGATTCTGCTGGGACTGTTATGCGTCCCGATCTATTAAATTACAGATTAAATATCAAACGGTAATGAAACAGAATGAAACCAATTGTTTTGTCTAGCTAACAGATTTACCTATAATAAGCAGCGGAGTCCCGCAATCTACGAGTTAAGGAGATCTTGTGGTACCCATTACGGAACAGCAAGCAACAACTGGAGTCGCTCTGGACTGCAGTCCAGAGTCGCACTCCGATCCAATTATCATCACGGTTTAAGTACAGGAATGTCAGGAAACTAGTATAGGGTTAAAGTTCGTCGAGTCGGCTTCGATTTGAGCCCTCGAACGCATCATTCTAGTATGTATATGATTTATGGTGAATTTAACGGTTTTCAGGTACAATAAAATTACAGTTTTACGATTAAACTTGGGGGTAGTTGTTTTAGTCGTTAACGATCAAATTTTCCAGCGAAATTTGCACACGTTATCCATCCCTACAAGGGACAATGTAATTTATCCAGTTCCGTCAAATTTGATAATGATTTCCTAAGAGAACAAGCATCGAACAGTTTTGTGACGAATAATCTAACGGAAAGTAAAACATGAATTATATACGATGTCGATTTGTAATTAACGAAAGTAGCATGTAGCAAGTAGGGAACTTGCCTGGAGGCGTCTAGGCGATGCACGGCAGTGGTAGTGGCACGAACGCGACACACGCGCGGCACGGCAACGCCGATTCCGGCACGGCACCACAGTGACAAAAGTCTCGAGCTTGGCTCGAGCTTGTCGGAGTTGGCTGTTGCGGGCTCGGGCAATATCGTGTGGTGGTGTAGGTTGATAGGGAATGGAGAGACGATGAGATTTGGAGAGGGAGAGAGAGAGTGCTAGAGAGAGGGAAGTGAGAGAGAGAGAGAAGTGAGAGAGAGAGAGAGAGAGGGAAGTGAGAGAGAGAGACAGTGAGAGAGAGAGAGAGGGTTAGAGAGAGACAGTGAGAGAGAGAGAAGCAGTGAGAGAGAGAGGGAAGTGAGAGAGAGAGACCGTGAGAGAGAGAGAGTTAGAGAGAGAGACAGTGAGAGAGGGGAAGGCAGAGGAACTGAGGGGAGAGAGAGAGAGAGATCTGTTAGAGAGAGGGGACACAGAGGTTAGAGACAGAGAGGGTGAGGAAGAGAGGGATGTTGCAATTTGGGGAGTTTGTGAGCAGGAAGAGGCGTCGGCGGCGAGAAAATGAGGGGAGAGAGGTGGTCGACGAGACGTAGTGGAGTGCTAGCCGACGTCGTGGGTGGTGTTGGGAATTAGAGGGTAGTGAGGTTGGTGAAGCGGGGTGATGGTGATGAAGTTGGGTTGGGACGGCGACGATGATGATGACGACGACAACGATGGTGCGGGGGGGTCGGCTCGGGTGTTCGGTGGTGATTGAATGGGGGTGCAGGCGAAGGCGCTCGGGGAGGCAGTGGAGGAAGAGAGGAGGAGGAGGGAAGGAAGGGCTCGACGGTGGTGGCGGAGCTCGTCGGCGAGGGGTGTGAACTGGGAGTCTTCGAGAGAAGAGAAGTGTGGGTTCGAGGGTGAGTCGGGATGGGAAGGAGAAAACACGCGCGTCGTGGGTGTAACGTCGTGAGAGCGGGGGCGACGGCGGAGGGAGCGGATCGCGACGAGGAGTAACGGCGCACGAGCACAGCGTGGGCGCGAGCGGAGGAAACGGGCGTGAACTGCGGCGAAGAGATGGGATCGCGCGTTACCGTTGGGGATTTAAAAGAAGATGAACAGTAGTGGGGTCGGGTGAGCTGAGGGGAAGCGGGCGCGACAGAATGAAGTGGGTTGGGCCAAGAGATTGGGCCAAGTAAAATAAAATAAATAAGAAGGAAAAAGGCCGGGCTTGAGAATTTTAAAATAAAAGAAACAAAATAAATAATATGGGGGAGGACCGGGCTTGGTTGGGCTGCTGGGCTCAAATAGAATAAATGGGCTGAGGGAAAATGAAATTTGATTAAAAGGAAAAATTAGGGTTTAGAAGAAATAGGATTTAAATAAATCAAATAAAATTCAAAAATAACAACCATACAGATATTGGTATAAAAGGGCTGGGTATTACAGAGTGTCTGCTGTTTGACGTGTCCCCGAAACAGAGTGTCTGTTTGACGTTTCCCCGGCACGGAGTGTCGCTGGTTGACGTATCCCCGTCACGGAGTGTCGCTGGTTGACGTATCCTCGAGACGGAGTGTCTGTTTGACGTAGAGGCCGTTGTAAGAATTGGTTAGTTTGATTTGTTTTCCGTTTTGACGACGTGGAGGTCGGTGCTGCCCTTTTTGCGATTTAGACGGTTGGTGCTGTCCTTTTTGTGACTTAGACGGTCGGTGCTGCCCTTTTAGCCACTTGGACGGTCGGTGCTGCTATTTTTGCGACTTGGACGGTCGGTGCTGCCATTTTAGCGACTTGGACGGTCGGTGCTTGATTTGACTTGCTCCGCTTCTTGCGGTGTCAGGGATTGGAGTTGACTTGTTCCGCTTTCTGTGGTTCCGGGATTTGATTTGACTTGCTCCGCTTTCTGTGGTGTCGGGATTCGACTTGTTTCCGAGGTGGAACTTGATTCCGCCAGGGAGGTCGTTGGTTTTCTTGCTGATTTGATGTGATTTGAGTTGACATCAGCATCGCTACATTGGAATATGGTACCAGGAGCGAATTATCATTTGCCATGAGAGGATTTGGGGATTTTGGTTTTGGTTTAGCATCAGCACCTGCTACACTGGAATATAGTACCAGGAGCGAATCATCATTTGTCGTGAGGGGATTTCTCTTGTTTCCAGCTTAACGACTTAGGGATCATCTGTTCCCAGTTTAGCGACTTAGGGATCATATGTTTCCAGTTTAAAGACTTAAGGGTCTATTGGATCGAAAGTTTGGAATTTTAGGGTTGGGGTCGGCATCAGTATTGCTAACACTGGAGCACAAGTGCCAGGAGAAATTTATCATTTGCCTTCACCCGTTGGGGAGCAATGGCTTAGGAGACAAGTTCAAGTCCCTATCATCTAAGGCTTTTCAATTTTATAAGCCAGAAGGGTCTCATAAAAGCATTTTCTCCCTACGAGTCTAAAGGATCTCGTAGGTGTATTTTCTCCGTGGGAGTCATGAGGACTCCCAAGTGTGTTTCACTTGTGAGTCGTAAGGATCTCACAAAGGTGTTTTCTTACGAGTCGAGAGGATCTCGCAAGTTTTGTTCTCTTCATGCATCGTGAGGACACATGAGTGAGTCTTCTCAAATGGAGCATAATTCCAAGGGCGGAGACCGGCCGCTGGACTGGTGATTGCGGTGGGGTATGGGTGTGATGAGAATTATCTGAGCCAATGGATTGTATATGGTAGTCAATTTGGGGACCAATCGTAGGGCTGGGAGAATTTCGGGAAATTGGATGGCGTCTGCATCGCTGCACTGGAACATGGTACCAGGAGTGACTCATCATTCGCCGTTTGGAGGTTTGCGGATTTGAATTTTAGTTGGCGTCTGCATCGCTACACTGGAATATGGTACCAGAAGCGACTCATCATTCGTCGTTGGGATATTCGGGGATTTGAATTTTGGTTGGCGTCTGCATCGCTGCACTGGAATATGGCACCAAGAGCGACCCATCATACGTCGTTTGGGAATTTGGGGATCTGGATTTTGGGTCGGCATCAGCATCGCTAACACTGA
This sequence comes from Agapanthus africanus, assembly GCA_030015575.1. Taxonomy (NCBI): domain Eukaryota; kingdom Viridiplantae; phylum Streptophyta; class Magnoliopsida; order Asparagales; family Amaryllidaceae; genus Agapanthus; species Agapanthus africanus. Next base: position 767,493,936 of record JASDDO010000019.1, on the reverse strand, counting down.
AGTGTAGTGCCAGGAGCAACTCATCATTTGCCGTTTGGGAATTTGGGGATTTGGAATTTGGATCGGCATCAGCACCGCTAACACTGAAGCGTAGTGCTAGGAGCGACTCATCATTTGAAGTAGCCCGTTGGGGAGCGATGGATTAGGAGATAGGCTTATATCCCTATCGTCTAAGGCTTTTCAATTTTATGAGCCGTAAGGGTCTTATAAAAACATTTTCTTCCTACGAATCAAAAAGATCTCGTAGGTGTATTTTCTCCTTAGGTATCGTGAGGATTTCTAAGTGAGTTGCTCCTTTGTGAGTCATAAGGATCTCACGCTGGGATATTCTCCTCAAAGGTCGAAAGGAATTTGCGAGTGTATTTTCGTTTCTTTTTCACGAGTTTTCACCCTTTCGGGTTTTCACAAACTCGCCGGCAGTCCTGCTGGTTTTACTCACTGAGCCCTTTCGGGTTTTCATCCGTGCCTGTTTTGCTTGTGGACATACCGTTTTTTACTTTTATTTCCCAGTTTAACGACTTAGGGGTCGAATGTTCCCAGTTTAACGACGTGGTAGTCAACTGTCCCCAATTTAACGACATGGTGGTCAACTGTTGGAGCCTGGGCTCGATTCTGCAGGAACCAAGGGCTCCTTTGGTTTAATTGCATAACTGGGCTCTTCGTCATCTAGACCGAGCCGGTGTTGGATGGCAACAACCACGTCATCGTCATGGGTATAAGGCGTAGGAGGACTTGTTCCTCTGGACTCCATCATGTAGACCGTATGGGTTGTGTACCCGTCTATCGCTTCTTCATTGGAAATGTTGCTCGTTTGGTTCTTAGCTTGTTGCCTTGGTCCACTCTTTTCAGAGCAAAGCAGATGTCTGAGAGAATCAGGTTCCCGAAAGATTTCGGTCTCCGTTTGTATGCAACTGACGGTCGCAGCTTGTTAACATGCCTTTAGACAATTCTATCTCTCCTGCCTTGTATTGCTTTTCGACCCAATCTTTGAAGATGAAGCAATTCTCAATGGCATGACCTATCACTCTGTGATAGGGGAAATATTTGGGTCGTCGGTCATATTCTCTTGTTGAGGTCTTTTTGATTCTATCAATTGTAGACCGTTTCTTAGGACATCCTTGAATATTTTTCGGACTTTGTCCCTTCTGAAGGAATAGACCTTATCCAGCTTCTCTTTCAGTAGAGATTCTCCTCCCTCTCCGAACACTGGCTTCCGAGGTTGGTTGGCATTAGGCCCGCTCATCTCTCTCTTATTTCGGTTAGCTGAAGTGTTAAAAGATTCAGTATCATCAGAATTTCCGCCTTTACGATTATCGTTCTTTCGGTTTCTCCAGGACCTATTATTATTTTGGGAATCAGAAGACTCCTGTATTTAGCGTTCCAACATCTGAACTTTCCTGGTCAGCTCTTGGAATGTTTTGAGACCCGCGGTGCAAAGAAACGAGGCCATCCAATTATTGAGATTTTCGACGAGAAGGCTGACAGATTGGTCATGCTCTATCGGCGGTTCACATTTGACGGAGAGATTGGGCCATCGGGTTATAAAATTCATGCTGCTTTCGTTGTTCTTTGGCTTGGTTCTTACGAGGTCAGCAATGATGATTTTATCGCTGACAATCATGAACTTTTGCTTGAACATGGATTCTATTTGAGCGAACATCGTGGCCGAGTCATCCGGTATGCTTGCATACCAATCGAAAGCAATATCGGTCAAACTATTGACAAATTGACGGAGAAGGAGCGCATCATTTCCCCCAGTATTCATGCATGATATTTTAAATTGGGCAATGTGCCGGTTCGCATTTCCCGTCCCATCGAACCTTTCAAATTTGGGGACAACATAGCTAGTGGGAAACTCCACAAGATCATATTGTGCAGATATGGTCTCCTACTGCTGCCGACCTCTTTTTGCACTTCGGCTTCGGCTGCCAATGTTTTGACTTTGTTGGTGACCAAATCCATGATTTGATCTTGAGTTGGCAGGTTGTTGTCATCGGTAGTCAAGACATTTCCCGAGATAGGATGCGGCCGACTTTCATCCGGCTCGCCCACCTTTGGATTTGAGGGAATAGGCATCGGCTGTCTCGGGACACCGTTTTCCGGTTCATGAGCAGAGACCTGCGCTTAATTGGGCGCCTAAGAGGCAACTTGGGCCGTGAGCTGTAAAATGATGTATGTCAAGTCGTCAATTTTCGAGTAGAGCTTGGCCATCTCCCTGTCTTTGTTTCTGATTTCTGAGCTACTTTTGGAGCTCTTGGAGAAGTTGCTGCTCTACGGTCATGAGATAGAAGATTGGCTCCTCTTTGCTTTCCGAGCCTGACTCCTCATGAACCGAGGGATTTCTCTGCTCATCGGCCTCACTAGAAGGGTTTTCATTACCTTCCAGAGGAGGTTGGTCTTGGAAATTGGCAGTCACATTCACAATAGATTAGATTTGAGATGTGGTGGCCCCATCCTTGCTCTTGCTGTGCGTGCCCACCATATAGACAGTGTGGACCACATGTCCAGCCATATCTTTATCTTTGGCAGCTGATTTTTTGGATCGTCGTCGTGGCCCTTCCTTTTCTGGAAAGGATAGGTGACTGAAAACGGTTGGCCTGACTGGGTCCTTGGGTGGTGCGGTCTGGCTCGCAGTTTCCTTGACTCTTGCGGTCATGGCATTCTTCTGGACCAATTTCAGTAGTTCAAAAGAGTTAGCAAGCTTTACAGCTGATTCAGTTGTTATTGAGGGATAACCTCGTTCTTGGAACCCCACGAAATTCCAACTAGCAGAAGCCCTAGCCCTTTTGTTGGCTCTGTATCTGACCTTTTCTGTCTTATCTTCTCGATATTTAGGGCTAGGCGGATATCCGTTTTCCGGGAAGCCACCGTGAGTCGATTGACGGGGAGCTTAGAGAAGATACCCGATCGAGCAGTTGTCAGGGACACCACTGGAGCTTGCCCGAGATGCCTTATTATTTTGTTGGCATTGGTGTCCTTACCCCCAGCTGGAGCAACGAAGAGTTGTTCGGAGATAGATTTATGCTTGGGTTGAGGTGCCTTCGCGGCCATGACATTTGGCATTTTCCCTTTTGAGGCCGGTTTATCTGTCACCGGGGCATGAGGAGCAGAGATGGCGTTAGCTGGCACGAACAGAATAGAGCCAAATGGTAGCAGCGGCTCCTTCCACTGTCTTCCGAGACTGGCCGGGAGGATCGTCCTACCATCCATCTTCATCGTGTAGGAGATGAGAGCCGTGATGAAAGCTGAGCTTGTCCTTGGAAACATTGTTGAGAATTGATCGCTTGAAATCCTACATGAAGGAGTATTATTTTAGTATCAATATCGATATGTATGTTGATTGAGTTCGCATGAACGTTTAATCCGAAATATGAAAGGAGAGAAAAAGTCCCATCGGGTGTGCCAGAACCTGTAAAGTGTTTTTCGCTACCCCATTGAGATGGGAATACGCGCACTTGTCAGACGTATTACAGATCCCCCCTATTTAGGGTAGACCCAGATTTATTGATTGTGGGAATCTAAATCTCAAGTAGCCACAGACTGAGCTGCCGTTAATTATCTCTTACTTTTGGAGCGAGAGAACCTCCGATTGACGGGTTAAATCGAGCATACGAATTCAACGTGAGAGGGAGCAGAGGCTCCCACTTAGTGGGAGCTCCCTCCCCCTAACGTGAGAGGGAGCAGGGGCTCCAAATTTTATTTTTTTAAAATGTAGTTAAACTCCAAAAGATTTTATTTGGAGTTAAACTCCCAAAACAATTTTATTTGGAGTTAAACTCCAAAATATTTTAAATAGAGTTAGACTTTTAAAAGAATTTTATTTGGGGAGTTAAACTCCAAAATATTTTTTTTATTGTGAAGTTGAACTCCAAAAGATTTTAAATGAAGTTGAAACTCCCAAAAGAATTTTATTTGGAGTTAAACTCCAAAAGATTTTTTTTATTTGTGGAGTTAAACCCCAAAAGATTTTAAATGGAGTTAAACTCACAAAAGAATTTTATTTGGAGTTAAACTCCCAAAAAAAATTATACTGAGTTAAACTCCTAAAAAATTCATTTTTCTTAAGAGGAAGCTCCCACTGAATGGAAACTTCCCTCTCCCTTACGTGAGAGGGAAGAGGGGCTCCCAGCCTCCTCCTCACGTGAAGAGGAGCAGGGGCTCCCACTAAATGGGAGCTCCCCTCTCCTCATGTGAAAGGGAGCAGGGGCTCCCACCCTTCATGTGAAGGGGGAAAGCTCCCACTCCCCCACGTCCGGGAGCAGGGGGCTCCTACTGAGTGGGAGCCTCCCCCTCACGTGGGGAAGGGAACCCGGGCTCTAAAACTTTTTTATTAAGGAGTTAAACTCCAAAAAAATTATTTGGAGTTAAACTCCCAAAAGTTTTATTTGGAGTTAAACTCCAAAAGATTTTTTTTATCGTGGAGTTAAACTTCAAAAGATTTTTTTTATCGTGGAGTTAAACTTCAAAAGATTTTATTATGGAGTTAAATTCCAAAAAAAAAAATTATTGTGGAGTTAAACTCCAAAAGATTTCCTCCTTTCTCTTTTAAGAAAAAACCCAAAATGGCTTCTCTTGAAACTCCAACATTTAGATCTTGGATGATGAAAAAAGACCAGTTTTTCCTCTTGATGGAGTCTTGGAAGGTGGGTTTCTCTTCTTCTCCCTCTCCCAAATTGGATCTTAAGGAGGAAGAAGAAGGCAGCAAAAATCTTTTTTTCCTTTTTTCGGATATGAGAGTTAAACTCGCCTTCAGTGGGTTTATAGTGAAACTTTATTTAGTTTTGAAAAAAAAAACTAAGAGATTTAATTGAAAAATGAAGAGGAAGAACTTGAGAGAGTGAGGATGGAGACACAAACCAGGGAGATTTGATGGGGAATGAATTCTCTTTTTTTTCCATTTAATCATGTTGCCTTCTATAGGTTTACAAATTTATACATAGCCCCTTGGGCTTTACAAAATGACATTTTGCTCCTCATACCCCATTTGCTTATTTCTTTTGCACATAAACCATGTGCTTTACAAAAATTGGGTTTTATGCCCATTTTTTCTTACATTTATTCATAAAATTTACATCAAAATTATTTATTACATAATTTTCATTTTGGCATGGGAGGCTGGCCGCAGGACTCGACTTGGGCATGGATCCACTTGACCTAGGTTTGGGCCCACCTGGCTTGGGGTTTACTTTGATTTTGACTTGGTCAACGGGGATGTAATTTTTTACCCCAACATACCCAAGAGAAAATGTATTACAAGGTATCCGTTTTTAGATGCATATTAACAATGCATTAGATTAAAGGCAATTTATCTCCGTTGTAAATTTAGATGGGTGCTTACTGCATATCTAAGCAGAATATTACCAGCATCCAAGTAATTTATGTGAACAAGGCAACTCGTACAATTCAATCTTCCAATTAACAACAATTTATAGCTCATAGGTAATAAATTTTCTAGTAAATTGGGTCTCGGGTCGACCGCAGCGGGTTCATTGTGGTCGCATGACCCAAATCGTGGAGGGAGGATGGGCCTCTCCCCAACTAACCCAATGACCCCATCCCTTTTGTTTCACTCTCTTTGACACCACGGCGACCGCAACACTATTAGCCTCTAGATTGTATACCGAGACTCGAATCATTTCTTCCACAAAAAATTATAGGCAAAAGTCAAGGACCTAATAACCTACGAATCTTTCTTGAACTAGTGACACTTTGGAACCGGCCGAACAAAATGTTTGCAAAGATTTCTGCCCTAAACCTTTTTCTACAATCTTCTTACGAGTCAAAATAAATCTTTTCCAAATATAAATACATAACCGGTGTAGATAATTAAATCATTCAACACTTAGGCTGGGCCTTTAGTAAAGAGCAGCGTTGCTTCCCTTCATGGTTTTGCCAACGGATAATGATCATCAAAGCATCACAATGCTTGGGCCCTGGGTTCTGTACAACAATGAAAGGTTACTATAAAACCCCCTTCAACTTCTATAAATAAAACCCCATACCAATTGTTTTGAAAAAAACAAATTTTCTTCTCTCACAAATTATCATCAAATTATTTTTCAATTAACACAAGAGTTGCAAAGATTTTGAGATCGGGGGGTTTAATCAATATTGCTAACTTCGTTGTATTCTGGAAGTGTATCGTCCGTAAATCCAATAGCAAATTCAATACCGAGTGAGGAACGATAAGCACTTTAAAGAAAGTTGTATTCCACGTGCCTCGAAGTCTACTTTTTTCTTAATTGTGTTATAATACTATTTTCGTCTCCATTAACCCAAATATTCCAACAATTTAAAGTGCTTAGTCGGCTAAAAATGGAAACGGAAATAAGTGTTAATTCGATCAAACTGTTGAATCAAGATTTGATGAAATTAGACCGCTTCGATGGTCAAAACTTTACTCAATGGCAAGACAAGATGACATTCCTACTTACGGCTCTTAAAGATCTTCTATGCCCTTGAACAGATGCTTCCACCAATTCCGGCACCTACCGCTACCGATGCCGACTAAGTAAAAGAAGAAAGACATAAGCGCGCTGAACACGAATTACTTTGTCGATGCCACATTTCGAGCACGCTCTCCGACCGTCTCTACGATCTCTACACCAAGACTACATCACAAAAAGAGATATGAAAGGCTCTTGAATATAAATACGAAACGGAGGAGCAAGATACAAATAAATTTTTAATTGCAAATTACTTTGATTTCAAAATGCTTGATGACAAACTCATACTTGAACAAGTGCATGAGTTACAAGTCATTGTTAATAAGTCAATGTTAATAAGATCTGTTGTTTGAATATTACTTTACCGGAAATATTCCAAATAGGAGCAATTATTGCTAAACTACCACCATCTTGGAATGAATTACCTAAGAAAATTATTCATAAAACCGATGACTTTACTTTGGAACAAATTCAAAGGCATTTTTGCATTGAAGAGAAATATCGCCTACAAAATAGGAAGGATGATTCGTTATCAACCAAAGTAAACACTCTTGAAAAATTATGAAATAAAGAGAAAAATTGATCTTAAAGGTTTAACAATGAGTTGCAACCTAAGAATCATGATAAGTTCAAGAAACATAACAATCCCAATAAAACAAATACAAAAAATGGTTTTTGCTTTAATTGTGGGAAAATGGGACATTTCAAATATGAAAGTAAATTTCATAAAAGGAACCATAAGAACCATGCAAATATGATCGAGGATAACTTAGTTGCTATAATGACCGAAATCCTTATGATCACTAAGGATTCAGGTTGGCACTTTGACTTGGATGTCACGGTTTACGTTTGCAACGATAAAAATCTTTTCAAAATTTATGAAGTGACTAATAGACAAGAAGTTCAAATGGCAAATCAAAATGTTGCTAAGGTAGTCGGAAAGGGAATGGTTGAACTTCAATTTATTTCGGGAAAGAAACTCACTTTGACCAATGTTTTTCACGTCCCTGATATCCGAAAGAATCTTGTATCCACCGATCTAGTTTGCAAAAGAGGAATTCGTGTTGTGTTGGATTCCGGCAAGTTAATTTTGTCGAAAAATGATGTATTTGTTGGGAAGGGATATTCTTATAATGGGATGTACAAATTATGCATTAAACAAAATCATCGTTCTCTTTATATTGTTGATTCTTATTCTTTATGGCACAGTAGACTTGCACGTATTAATTCTAATACCATTAAAAACATGTCTAAACTTGGTTTTCTCTCTTTTAATCATGATGATAATTCAAAATGCGAAATTTGTGTTCAATCTAAAATGACTCAAAAAGCTTTTCCAAAAGTAGATAGATCTTTAAATATTTTATATATAATTCATTCCGATATATGTGAATTGAATTGGGTGGTTTTTGACAAGAGGTGGAAAACAATATTTTATAACGTTTATTAACGACTTTTCTAGATATTTATATGTTTATTTATTAAAAACAAAAGATGAAGTTTTTGAATGTTTTAAGAAATTTAAAAATGAGGTTGAAATTTTTTTGGAAAGAAAATCAAAATTCTTAGAAGCGGTAGAGGCGGCGAGTATTTATCTAATATTAATTCTAATTATTTTGATGAGTATGACATTATACATTTAGTTATCGCACCATACACGCCGCAGCAAAACGGTTAGGCCGAAAGAGAAAACCGTACACTTCAAAATATGATTAATGCTATATTGTTGCATGTATATTTACCAAACAATTTGTAGGGAGAAGCATTGTTGACCGCATGTCACGTTCACAATAGGATTCCATCTAAATCTAGTTTATGTCCATATGAGTTGTGGAAAGGTACAAGCTTAATATTTCTTCTTTTTTTGAGTTTGAGATTGCATTGCATATTATAGAGTTCCCAATCCTAAAAGAATGAAATTAGATTCTAAAGCGAATAAAAGCATATTCATTGATTACACGGAAAATAGCAAGGTATATAGACTGTTAAACTTGAAATCTAATGTGATCGTGGAATCTCGTAATGTCGAATTTTTTAAAGATAAATTTAATGTAGTTAAAGTTAATAATAGCACTAGACTAGAAAATCCTAATGTTCAAGGAGATGTGCAAATTGGGAAAAGGAAAATTGATGATATTGTTTTTGAACCTGGAAAAAGTCTAAGACCTAAAAAGAAGTTGGGTCCCAACTTTATTATTTTTTCTAGTTGAGGGTTATAGAGAGGGTGTTACTCTCATAAGATTGAATTTATTATGCATATTGAAAGTGATCCTAAATCTTATGAAGAAGCAATGAACTCTAGAGACGTCGCATTTTGGAAAGAAGCGATTAATGATGAGATGGACTTGATTATATCTAATGGTACTTGGGAACTAGTTGACTTGCCTCCCGGATCTAATCAATTGGTTGTAAGTGGATGTTTACAAGAAAATATAATGTGGATGGATCGACTCAAACTTTTAAGACTAAACTAGTTGCTAAGAGTTTTAGGCAAAAAAAGGGTATCGATTACTTTGACACGTATGCACCGATTGCTAGAATTACATCTCTGCTCATGTTGATTGCATTAGCATCTATTTATCATTTGCATGTATATCAAATGGACGTAAAAACCGCATTTTTAAACGGAGACCTAAAGGAAAAGCTATACATGGAGCAACCCGAAGGTTGTTTTAATCGGTAATGAAAAGGTTTGCAAATTAGTCAAATCTCTTTATGGATTAATATAAGCCCCGAAGTAATGGCATAAGTTTGATTCAATTGCCATGTCATATGGTTTGAGGCATAAAGATGCCGATAAATGCATTTATTTTAAATCGCATGCTAACTACACCGTTATATTATACTTATATGTTGATGACATGTTAATTATCGGCACCAATATAATTGCAATAAATGAGACTAAGAGTTTATCTATCTTCAATGTTTAAAAAAAGATTTTGAAGAGGTAGACACTATTTTGGGCATTAAAGTTACGAAGCATGATAAAGATTTTTCTTTATGCCAATCTCATTGCATTAGTAATCTACTTATGAAATACAAACATCCCGAAATTAAAGAGCATAATCCCCCTTTTGATTCTAGTAAATTACAAAAGAATACGGGTAGAGGAATTGCACAAAATGAGTATGCTGGTATTATTGGTAGTTTAATGTATATTGTGCATTGTACTCGAACCGATATTGCTTTTGCCGTTTGTAAATTAAGTAGATATACTTGTAATCCTAACGGTACAAATTGCTTTCCAATGGTCACCGTTAGGATTACAATTGGAAAGAATAGCTCCACAAGTGGTTAAGTTTTTACCTTGGAGGTGCAGAGATCTCATAGGGTTCTAAGAAGCAAACATGTATATCGCATTCAACCATGAAATCCGAGTTTATTGCTCTGACCGGAGTGAGAAAGGAGACGGGGTGGCTTAGGGATCTATAAGTAGATATTCTTATATGGCCTAAACCAATACTTAGTATATCTTTATATTGTCATAGTGCAACCACACTATCAAGGGCTTATAACAAAAGTTATAATGGAAAGTCTCGACACATTAGTCTAAGACATGAGTATGTGAGAGGCTTAATTGATAATGGCATTACTTTTGTTAAATCAAATAATAACTTGACGGATCCTTTCACAAAGGAGCTCTCTCGAGAGTAAGTGAAAAGGACATCTCAGGAATGGGTCTGAACGCTAAAACAATTTCACCGGTAATGGAACCCAATATATTAGTAGGAAATGACTGGCAATAGATTTAATGTAATAAAAACAAGTTACTGACAAATGATAGTATGTGCACTGATAACATTTATATATTTGCATTTGGAGATATCAGTGCCAACCGTTGTACAGATTGGAGGATGAGTTTTTCAACTCTTAACAAGATTCATATCCATATAAATGTATTGTCTACTTATAACGGGGACATAGGAACCTACATATATGAATGTAGAAGTGGTGTCGTTTCTCACTAGAGTTTGGGGTTACCCTTAGGAGTGTTCATGAATTCCAGGAAAGCACATAACATAGCCAGAAATAGTGCTAACAACATTGATCTCATTGGACCTTGATGAAATGTGTGTATAACATTGATCTCGTTGGACCTTGATGAAATGTGTGTATGACATCTCCGGTTAGATCACATAAGAGATCTTGATTTAAAGTCGCGGCCATAAGTGACTTCGATTTAATTTTGAGTTGATTATATTAAGTGTAAGGTTTAAACCGAATGGTACCTACATATAGTGACAAATTATCACACAACTCTTGTTACACTATATTATATTATATTATATATTTCAAATAGGGGAGAATTGTTACTATTTGAATATATAAATTAATTATTTTGTTTAAGACATTAGTATAAATTTTGTTTTAATCTTAAACTAATCTTTCAGAGGCTCTTTGTGATTGAAACAAATGGTCAAACCTTTGACCGATGACTATTAACCATTATACCAATTCATTTGAAAGGAAATTTTGTGATGGGCTGGGCCTTTAATAAAGAGCAGTGCTGCTTCCCTCCATGGTTTTTCCAACGGCTAATAATCATCAAAGCATCACAGCGCTTGGTCTCTCGATTCTGTACACCAGTGAAAGGTTACTGTAAAACCCCTTCAACTTCTATAAATAAAACCCAAAACCCAAAAAACAAACAAGTTTTCTTCTCCCTCTCTCTCTCTCTCACACACACACAAATTATCATCAAATTATTTTCCTATTAACACAAGAGTTGCAAAGGTTTTGAGCCATATTGCTAATTGTCGGCCCCAATTGACTTCGTTGTATCCTGGAAGTACCAATAGCAAACTCGATAAAGAGTGGGGGACGATAATCACTTTAAAGAAAGCCGTATTCCACGCGGCCAGAAGTCTACAACATTTTTTTCTAAATTGTTTTATAATACTATTTCTGTCTCCATTAACCCAAATATTCCAACATGAATTAGATAAACAAAAATAAGTACTGTCTCAAGCAACCTCAATCCACTACTTCCACTAGCTTATTATAAACCCCTAATATGAAATTTGAACCTATTGTGAATTTGATGGCTATATGAAACATTTTGAGGCCTCCAAATTAACTATAATATAGTTCAATAAACTTTCAGGTAATCGAATTAAAGGTGACAATTTGCAACGATCTCTTAACAATTAAAGAAAAAAGCGTCATCAAAAACTTAAAACCTAATTTAAAAAATTGCATAACTTGATGATTACCTCCTGATCGCCTAGGAACGAAGGGTTGGATATGAGATCCGTTGCTAGATCCTGACGACGACGACGACGACAAGCTTAGTCTCTCCATTTCCATCAATTTCTATTTATTCCCACACCCCCCCCCCATTTTGCCCCCCTTTTTGGGGATTAAACATCCCCCATTAGAGAGGACCTCTTTCTTCTTCGTTAAAATAAGTGAAAAAATTTAGACGTGAATGATTTTCTCCTCTCTCTTTTTTCCCCCCTAATAAAATGATTATGACGAAGGCGAAGCACCAGTGACGAACACTGTACCGCGGAGAATTTTAACACATTTAGATCTGACGGTCCAGATTTTATAAGCACGAATCTTAACAAACTTTGTATGGGTACAAACGGGTATTAGATGCTGGATCCGACCCCTGAGATTAGGATTTAGGACTACATTTAAAGCTTTGAATGTGGAAGTGTGAAACCAAAACAAGAGTTTGCACCACCACCACCACCACCCCAAAAAAATACAGCAAGAGTTTGCCCTTAAACGTGCTCTGACTTCATAATTTGCATCCAATTTTGCAGTTCAACCTCTCCTTCTGGGTTGTGGTTGGAGCCATTTAACCTATTTATTTATAGCAAAATAACAACTAATTGTAAGAACAGAAGAAGGAAAGAAACAAGGGAATTAATTAGCGTAAATTGTCAAAAAAAACCAGGCACTTTTTTCTGTTGTCAAAAAACCCCCGGCCTCGAATTGTTAGTCAAAAATACCCTAGAAAAGTTTTTCGTTTTGAAGAAACTCCTTACATGAAATATCTAGTAGTTGCCTGTTATATCTAGTTTCCTGCAATATCATAGCCAGTAATATCTAAATCGCTGCCTGCAATATCTAAATAGATTATATGAATTAGTTAGATATAACAGGTTACTACGTAGATACTACAGAAAAAAAATTATTGGGTTTTTGACTATTGTTTTGAGACTGGGTGCTAGTTAATTTTTTGACAATTTACCCTTGAATGAAACTCGCAAAAAAGGATTCCAATTCCCAAACCCTTAAAGGAATTTTAAAGACGGAAACAAACAACAGAACTTGATTCATTTTCAGCATAAAACCTCCCTTTCTTTCTTATTCTTACAGTAACTAATTGTAGGCATTTTATCAAAAGTCCCTTCAATTTTCAAATTAGCCAATTAGCAGTGGACTTGTTCGAGGCACATAGTTCTGTGATGGACAATAGGAGTTTATGAGAGAAAACCCGGGATCGAACCTGAAATCTTCCATTTAATGTTTCGAAAAGAGACACGCGGTGCCGGTGGTCTTCATTGCGATCAAAAATCATCTGTGGACTTGCATCATTCTGTATAAGTTAACACCGTCTAGATTAACTTAAAGTTTTCTGGCTTTTCCACTGGGTTATTGGATATACAGGTTATTGGATATATGGCATGTTGTAAGAATCATGTCTCTTTTTTTCAATAGAAATTACTTCTTTTGATTCTATCTTTTCATTGATAAGACCATGACTGATTTTTGAAGTGTAAAATTCTGTATTAGTGGAAACATATCTCTACTCGTCCTATATTTCACACCGACAGTCGATCTCTTTTTTTTATATATATTTAAAGAAACTTTGAAAAATACTGTACACTACTTTTCATTTCAAGCAATGCCCATCATCATTCCATTTAGACATTCTCCCCGGATATTCAAAACTCAAACTTCAAACACATCCACACATGCAAACACCCCCCACGCCACCCACCAACCCCAAAAATACCCCAAAATACCACAGATAAAAAAGGGTAAATAAAAACCCAAAACACACAAAAAAGCAATTAAAAAAATAATCCATCCATCCTTTCATATTTCTATAGATATCTCTAAAACTTCGATCTAAAATCACATAGGATGGTTTTAACCATACAAATCTACCATACATCCGCCTGCGCATGCAAGTATACTGGTGGGTTAATAACTAAGAATCTGACAGGGTGTTCTCTCTGCATTTATATTTTTCATCATCCTTCCAGCTTAGAGTATCAACGAAAACAAAGGGTTTATAGCAACCAAGTCATCTGATTAACCATTTTACTTAGGTAATACAAATAATCTTCGGAACAAATTTGTTAAGATGAAGATGCAAAGAGAGAACAGGGTACACAGCAGCACAAAATGTTTTCTGAAAATAAATCTGTAGTAAATGCAATAAAACCATGTATTTCATTGTTTTAGAAATGATACTGCTCGGTTCCTTGGTCTGGTACAACCATAAATTGTGATCACAACTAGGACAAGGAAAAATCGGTTATCGTTTTCGCTTAACTTGACCTAAATGTTCCTCGTCAAAAATAAGCCACATAGTGAGTCTTGATCGAATAATCCTGAAATAACATTGAGAAAAATCAACTATTCGAAAGCATGAAGTGAGTTGTCCAAAATAAATACAATGAAGAAGGCAAGAAAACAAATATAGCTTCTCATGAAAATAAATATGTAAAAGAACAAGAACCAACTAGGTAGCATTTCCAAGATTACCTTAATCGCACAGACCAATATTCAGTTGGTAGAAAAACTAAGTTTCATCTCTGTCAGTAAATTGAACGAAAGCCAAAAAACATGAATGGTGCGTAATAACACCTCTAGAAACTACACATAAAAATTCAAGTATGGGTTGAATAGCAGAAAGGTCACATTACATCTATAAAATGAGCACTCTCACAAATGTGTATCAAGGACACGAGACCTTTTTATTTTGGGGGGCGCTTTTTTCTATTATTTTTTGGGGTGGGGTGATGGTGGGGGTCGGGTGGGGCTTGTTTATTATATCCATCGACACTTCCAATGTTATTTTTTTTTTTTAAAAAAAGTTTCCATGCGCTTTATATATTTGCCTTGACCACATAAGCGTATGGTTTCCGTTTCTAGAATAGAGACTAGATTTTAACTGACAATTTAGGCTCTGTTTGGGAGTGGAGTTGAGTTTTCTAAACCGTAGTTTCATAAGTTAGCAAAGCCAAACTCCAAAATTCTAACTTAGGATTGTTTGGCTACCATTTTGGAGTTGAGATATCTGTAGTTATCTTAGCCCATATATTGAGAAAACCGCAGTTATCTCAACTCCAATCTGATCCAAGTTTTGTAAACTCCATTTTTGGAGTTTGAGGCAAGCAAACCATAGTTTGCTTCCCTCTATCTCCACTTAAAAATAAACTACTGTTATCCCAACTCCATGTCCAAACAGGGCCTTAGCACTATTTCACAAAATAAAATTAATCCACCAACTCTATGAAAAGATGTATGCAAAGACCTACTTTTAAATACAGAAACACACGCATGCATAGACATCAGAAATATATGATGTGACTATCAAAATGAAGCTATTCGTTAATGGGAAACGATACATACTGATCACTTAATCAAATGCGTGTCAAAACACTTCTTGATCATGTCCTCGGGTTCAAAATATATTTTTTATTTTAGACACTCCTAAACACATTCATAAAATTTTCGTGCATTTCTTATAGGGAAAATTTCATAAAGCACCATCAAACTAGGAGATCTTTTGAGATAGCACTATTGAACTTTAAAAATACCATGAACCCCTTTTGGACGGTATTTTTGATGTGGTATTTTCGTCAAAAAAAAGTCATATTCGGTTTATTCGTAACTATTCAGTCCACAAATACGGTCGTTTTGGGGTTATCCGATTCGCTTATGTTTTATACGAGTTGACAAAATTAATATATTCATACTACCAATTCAAGGGTTTTTTTTGTTTTTTTTTGTCTTTCTTTTTTGTGGGAGGGGGGGTTAGGGGAGAAGGGGGTCATGGCGTTTTAAAGTTCGATGGTGCTAATCTCAAAGACTCATAAAGTTCGGCGGTGCTATATAAAATTTACATCATCTTATTTATGTATTTGTATACATAAAGATATAATTTTATTTTAGGCTTAATTCCAAAAAACTACCAAACTCCGTCTCAATTACAAGAAACCACCAAATTCTTTTAAAATTACGAGAAACTACAATGCTTTGAAAAAATTTGGTAGTTTTTTGCAATTATTGCTGATGTGATACCTTATTTATGGTAGTTTTTCGTAGTTTTTGAAAGTTTTGTGGTAGTTTCATGTAGATTTTGAAAGTTTTGTGGTGGTTTCCTATATTTAATAAGAATTTGGTAGTTTCTCATAATTAGGCCAAAATATTTGGTGGTTTTTTGGAATTAAGCCTTTATTTTATTTTTTCAGTGAAACGTAAAGATTTAATTTTCAAATTTGAAATAATTCTATTGAAAGTATATAGCACTTTGTCAATGTAAGTAAAATGAAATAACCAACTCTTTGAAAAAAATTGAATACCGAGTCATATATTTCGGACGCTGAAACAAAAAAGCTTGAGCTCTGAAAATAAATACTGTTACCTTTAGTTATTTGTGAAAAGAAACTGTTTGCTACTACTATTTCAAGAACGAGATTGTTTTTCTTTTTATATACCGGACACCCAAATGATTGGTATTTCTGAAAAGAGCACCAAGACCTCAACAACAACAACAACAACAACTGAGCCTTTTAACCCAAGCATATGGGGTAGGCTACATGAACCAACATTTCTTAAAAAAAATAACCGAGTTTTTAAACTAAACTCTATATCCCTCAGGATACGCTTGGTAGAAGGTAATCTAGGTGGTAATCCTAGATTACCATGAAATATTACCACGCTTATTTAGGTATAAAAGATATTCCCGGAAATATAGAATTAGTATGGTAATCAAATGACCACATTTCATGATAATCTTATTCCTCCCAAAACATGTCTATTCTAAATTACCATGAAATATTCCCGCCTAACATGAAATGAGCCATGGCCATCCGCCGTTGGCCTCCCTCATCACCAGCTGACCGGCTGGCCCCGCCACCCATCATCGGTCGTCCGGCGGCCGGCCCATCGCCTATCGGCCGTTCGCTACCGGCCATTCGCTGATCGTTCGCCGGCCGACCCACCGTAGTTCGTCGCCGATCATCCGCCTGCCGGCCCCGCATGTTGCTCGCAGACCCGACGCCGATCAGCGGTTTGTCACCGGTCTCGCCGCCATCCACCGGCCCTCCTCCAACCTCGCCACTGGTCGATGGTTGCACGTATAGTTACTGGGAATGATTAAAATATACCAAGCATGTTAATACAAAATTTCTTGGAATTAGATGTCTAATCATTTCATTCCCGAAAATGCGAGGATTTCCAGTAATCTTCTATTCCATATACCTAACGCAATCTCAAGTTAACTTCCATCCATTTACAATCCAAACTCTACTGATTCCTTGTTAATTATAACTGCAAGCTATGAAGCACAGATACTCCAAACGCCTCACAAATCGTCCCCAAATACATATCGAATACTGATACTCTCATAAACTCTCAGAAACGCGACTCGAAAATACGAATCCCCTATTTTTTATTTAAATAAATCAAAAAATATTTGAAAACTTTAGGATACTTCTCGATTTACGAATCGGATACCTCACCCGATTCATTATGGTTATTTTTCAATTCGAGACTAATATTTGACTCTAATTGATTTTACCTTTAATTCCGATACCGCTACGGTTTTTACAGCATCAACAAATTCTAGGACCGATCCTGCGTCCCTCTTAGATCCGAGACCCCACCAGAGATCGCACACGATTTGATACCTCGCCACAGCCTCTCATGATCAGTTCGAATCAGCTTTATGGCTAGATTTACAATTTAATGTTATGATACCCTATTTTCAATTGTTCAATTGAAATTAATTGAATGCTATTAGAGAAAAATAGTATGATTGGATCGAATTGGTATTTGAATTCAAAACCTTTTGATTTAGAACCTGATAAATAAGAATGCTACGATTGTTTTCTTAGAATAGCATGTTAAGGTGTTAATTGAATATATGTGATGTAATCTTGCTCTTCTATTTATTTATATATTTATGTATATATTAAAATAATCATATATATATAGTTAGAAAAATTGAATATAAAAACGTATCCCGTATCCTAGTTTTTGGAAAATTTTGTTTCCGCGTATTCATATCGTATCGTATCGGATGTTCGTTCGTGTTTCCGTGCTTCATAGGCTATAAGAGAACTAACAAGTCAAAAGACTCCAACTACCCTTTCCCCTTCTCCCACACACTTGGTATTTCATCCCTTCTCCATCCCTAAAGCTTTGTTGTGCACCCTTTTGATGAAAACTTGGCAGATTTTAGGGAAGAAGAGCTGGGCAACATTCGAAAGGGAGCAAGCACAAGAGAAGTTTCAATAATGGAGTTCTTCCACCATTATCAACAGCCCTCTCTCAAAGTTCAAACCAGGGCCAAAACCAAAACCTTCCTCATGATGCTTCTGTTATTCATCTTCTCTTAATTAAGCTCTCACCTTCCTACCTCTAACTGAGAAACCAGTAACTCGAGAGGTACTTTGCATTGAGACTCATAACCCTAATCGCATAAACCAGCCGTAATTTGCGAAAGAATAGAGAGGGGTTGAAGAAATTGGAGAATGCTGCTGGGATTGAGGGCTCTTTCAGGCAGCACTGATGGAGTTTCAAGATAGGAGTTTGAGAGAGAAGAGGGCTGGTGCAGTCATAAGATGAAGTTTCAAGACTAATCTAACCCCAGGCAAATAAAGTTGCTTTTATACGAAGAAGATTTGGATATTTTTTGTTGGAAGCTTTGGGCATCTTTTAGAAATAACGGATATTTGGGTGTCCTATATGTTCTTTTTAAAATAAAATGAAAAAGAACTACAGAAAATATATGTTTCTACCGGCATGCAGTTATGCCGAATCCTATGATTTTGGGGCATAACTCCATAACAATGTTAAATTGAACCAAACCCTATATGTAAGACAAGGTAACAATAATTTGAGATGCTTTAGAGCCCTAGACATGTGCTTGAATTATTGAATGAAGCACAGGGATGACTTCTGCACTCATATGAACTTTCTATACCAAAGTGATCAATTAGGAGGAAGTGCTGAAATTAACACTGTAATCATATTGTATGCTTTGAGCACATAGCCTTAACCGTAATCTTGTATCTACAATCATCTCTAGCAGCAGATACCACTTCACCTTATTTTTTGTGTGCTTTTGAGATTCTACATATGCTTAAATATTTTATGTGCCTTTCGCAACTTGCAACTCATTTATAACTTGCAACTCATCTATAATGTTTGTATTGAACAAGGAAACAGCCACGACAAGAATTATGGCTATCTAGCACGAAGTGATAAATTAATAAATAAGCTCTAGCACTCACATCTTATTGACGAACCAGCAAGACAAGTCAGCCTGGACTTTGTATTAACCTCTGACAATGGATCGGGCTTCTCCGTTGCGATCATCCGAGCATCCCATGTTCGTATGACGCCATCAGATGACGCAGAAGCTATGATGTTAGGCGCTTCTGTATTTTGACCACCTTTTCTATTCTTGAAGACAACAAGTCCTTTTACACGAGCTGAATGAGCATCCTCTATGCAATATGCAACTTTCCCGCTTGTAGGGTCCCAAGCAGTAATATTATGGTCCTCGCCACCAGTAAACAAAAGTCCGCCCTGTTGTATTTCAGTCAACTTTAGACATAACCAAACTGTAAAGTACAGAATATTCAAAATGCCACCATCACCTTGAGATGGAGCAAAACAATAAATCAATAGGATATATAACGTATATGAAATTTCCTCATTTATGTGAAACAGAAAAATCAGCTATCAGTGAAAAACATGAATAAGAGAAAGCAATTAAACCACTGCAAAACACAAACACTTCTTCATGTGCTACGCATTATATGCAAAAGTAGAACTCATGTATGAAAGTTGAGAGATTTTTGAGCTACACGCTTCATGTTTTTATGTTATTCATTTTGTAATAGCCGGTTCCCTTGTGTACGTATTTTCCGTATTTTAATAAACTTTGTTTCCCAAATTCTATCAATAAATTTTCCCTATATTTTTCTTATTTTACATTTCCTAATTATTCCTAATATTTTTCCTATTTTCTTTTTCCTTAAACCCTAATTTCTAATTTTAACCTAAACCCTATTTCTATCAAACCCTAACCCTAAATCCCAGCCCTGCCCCCCCCCCACCAAACCCAAACCCAACCCCAAACAGCCGAACCCCACATTCCTTTCCTCTCGCTCTCTCTTCTTTTATCCCCAACGGTTCTTCTTTTCTTTTAAAATTTTTCCTTAATCCTCTCAAATTCTCACCTGAAAATTTCTAATTAAATTCTCTTAGTTACTCATTAATTTCCTTAATTTCCAAATCCCTTCATCTCTCTCAAATTCTCTCAAAAAAAATCTCTCATTCTCTCTCCCTCCAGTCTCCAAACTTCCGCATCCAACCACCGGCTCTGATCACCGCGAGCACCAACACCACCGGCGCCTCACTGCCGCCGCAACCACCTCGTCACCGGCCTCCGCCTCCATCGCCTACATCCGAGCTCCACCTTGCTCCCGCACCACCATCTCCCTCTACCCCCAGGCTCCTCCCGTGGCACTCCTCTGCACCGCCGACCATCCACGTCACCGACGTCACCCCAGCACCGCCTTCAGCCTCCGCCTTGGCTCCTCCAAGCCACCACAACCCTCGTTGCTGCCCCAACCCGAGCACCACCTTGCCACCCTCGCCGTACCTTGCCACCATCGCCATGCCTGAGCCACCGCCGGCCAACCCCCTCTGCACTCGACACCGCCGGTCTCCTGCCCACATCACCGCAGTCAAGCCACACCGCCACTACGTGCCCTACACAAGCTAGCCTCAGCTTCAAGCCAAGCCCGGTCATTTCACATGTATCCGTCGCAATCGTCGCTGTTCCGGTCGCCGTCATCACCGTCCATGACGTCAACACCATCTTTGTGTCCATCACCATCGTCAAGCAATAGCCGTCACGACGCCGGTGCAACTTGTCGCAACCGTATCGTGTTCGAGTCTCACTCGCTCCGCATAGACGTCGTCTCGTGTGTCGAAACAAATTTTCTTCGGTCGTGTCGCTTCTATGTCAGCGAATAAGACAAGTGAACCCTCTCACTTGCTTAATCATGCTATATATATAGTTATATTAATTAGCTTGATAAATGTTAATCGTGATTATATATATATATATATATCAAGTGTTATACGCGATTGTCGTAATCAAAACTCATTTTAAAATGCCAGAATTTGTGACCGATAAATTCCTTTATTGATAATGAATATCATGTAGGGATTTGAGTTAATAATATTGATGTTTAAACAATGACATGACGCCCCCATTTGGAGACATAAAATCTGGAATTTACCGTATGCATCGTATTGAAAATTCATACTAAATTGAATATAACTCGAAATGAAACGTTCAAGGGCTCATATCGAAACCAACTAAATAACCCTTAATCCTCTGTAGAGGGTTATTGAATATTGACATGTTGCGACAATGAAAATTGTATAGAAATATGGCTTTCGACTGCAGTTCGGAGTAGTATTTTCTGTCGATACCTGATTTGAAACACCTGTATATCCCTGTGCATATCTGATAATATGCGGCGACCCATATCGTTGCGTAGATAATCGAGTTAGCTAACTGATGATGATGGTTTCATTTAATCTAAGTGTTATTTGATATTTTAAAAGTATTTTAAACTGTCAGCGTGGTCTACTATTTTCTACGGTGGCATTTTATACGTAGTGACCTTAAACAAAACATAACTCTCTGTATATAACGACTATTACTGATCCGTCTGTTGCGCTGAAAACTCAACTGATAAATCTATAATTTTCCAACCTGAATGACAATGGCTGCTTTATTAAATTAAAGTGTATTTACTGCATTTCTATCATGTCATGTGACTGTTTTACACTCAGTGATTAATGACTATTTACACTGATATCCTAATGTCTGCTTTGCATTGTCGAGTGGTGGTATCGATTAGATTGTGACAGGTACGTTAGTGAAAGTGATTAAAAACGGAAGTGATATAAGTGCAAACGTGATTAAATAGTGAAAATGACACATAATTGCACACAACCAATCTGATACATGAACATATACTATAACCTGGGGGAAATAGGAAAATCGAGGGTAAAATCGAATTCGTATTTAACGAGATACGGCGTTTAGAGAATAATCATTCGATGTTAGTGATAGTGATATATTTTTTTGTTGTGCCTAACAGTACGGCTGACGGAGTTATGTCCCGGACACGGTTTTGACCGTAGCATTGGTATGCAGGAGGGGCCTTTGTTAAGCACGAGAACTTTTTTCCACCGATCGATTTCAATTGACTTAGAGACTAATAGGTTTAGTGACATGGATATTGCATTGATTACTGAACTGACACATGCTATACTATATACCTATGCCTACTATTTCACTCATGTCATTACTCTATGCATGCTACTTCATGCTTATTATTATTGCACATATTATATATATATATATATATATTGCTATATTGTGTCGCCCTGACGATCTGAGTATGCATGTTCAAAAGAACAAGTGGACCTGCCCCTTTCGAAGAGATTGCGGAGATCTAAACCAGCGACGTCAGCTTATTTGTTTCCCTCGCTACCATCCGGTAAGTTGTTTTCTTGATGTTACAGAATCGTATCTGTTGCCTTCTAATTCTTTTAAATGTGATGATTAGTGATTGTATTTCTCTACTTGTGCGTGATTACTACTTACCATGTAGTGCTAGACGCCGAAATGTGACCACAACAGGATTATTCCTTGACCGTAGAAATATGATTAGCTTAATCATCTCTCGTATTCCTTATTTTGGAAAACGGGATATGCCATGGTTTTATTGGTATCAGAGCACCAGGTTTAGAATGAGATTGCACTTCCGTCTAGGGATCCCTTGATTTATACCCAATTGTATTGCCTTTCACTTCATGTAATCCTTGTTGCATCATCTTTCAATATCATATAATCCTTGCTCATCTCCTTCTGTTACCTGATCCTTTTCTTTGCTTATCATTCAGCGATATGGTCTTCCCAAACGACCACTCCTCAGGCTCCAGTTCCAAAGATCGCACTGAAAGGATCCTCGGTGCGTTGACGACCCTTGCAGAAGCCAAAGAAAGGAAGGCAGATCTTCTAGCTGAAGGTCCAAAGGTGATTACTGCTCAAGGAGGATCTACAGCTGTTATTGCCGCTCCCGAGGGCACTTTTGTACTAGCTACTCAGGTTAGGGTTGGTACCGTTTCAGACTTCAGGAGCCTTCATCCGGCCGTATTCACGGGCGTAGCAGAACCACTTGAGGCCGAGCAATGGCTGATCAATGTGGAAAACCTTTTGACAGTCGCTCGGGTCCCTGATGCTGACAAGGTAAATGTGATGAAGATTCAATTAAAGGATGAGGCCCGCACAAAGTGCACAGTTGAGGAGAGCAGACTCGGCGAGCCTATCGAGTGGAGCAAATTCAAATAGTGCTTCCTGGACTATTACTTCCCAGCTACAACCAAAGAAGAAATGGAAGAAAAATTCATCACATTGAGACGAAATGGCCGACTCGTAGACGTCTATGCAGCGGAGTTCAACCCACTGAGCCGCTTTGCTCCATACATGGGCCGCCAGAGCTAGACGGTTTTAGCGGGGGCTTGACATCAAGTTGCAACAGCTAATAGCTTCTCTTGACCTGCAGACATTTGCTCAGATGCTGAACGCTCCTCGAATTCAAGAAAGGTTCGCGGCCAAGGCCAAGGGTCAACGATCGGTAGATAAGAAGTCCCCAGTGGTTCAATCACAAGAAGAAACTCCTTCTCGCGGAGAAATCCCAGTTCAGAAGCAAGAGGCGGTACAGATGAAGCGCTCATTTGTTTCTCAGCAACAACAGCGAAAAACCCTGGTTTATGGTTTATTGCAAGAGGCTGAGGCGTCTTCAGAGAGACTGTCGCCAGGCTAAAGGACAGTGATTGATTTGTGGATCTGATGAATATCGAGTCAACGACAGCCCTCGAAGAAAAGAGCTACAAGGAGAAGATCCGTCAATGCATTCACCATCTTTTGAGTAGTTGTTTGTTATTGTTGTTTTAATTGTTTTCATTCTTTAAATTTCGAGGACAATTTTCTGTAAAAGGGGTATGATATAATAATTGGTTCCCTTGTGTACGTATTTTCCGTATTTTAATAAACTTTGTTTCCCAAATTCTATCAATAAATTTTCCCTATTTTCCATTTCCTAATTATTCCAAATATTTTTCCTATTTATATTTTCCTATTTTCTTTTTCCTTAAACCCTAATTTCTAATTTTAACCTAAATCCTATTTCTATTAAACCATAACCCTAAAACCCAGCCCTAGCCCAACTCCTCAACAAACCCAAACCCAACCCCAAACAGCTGAACCCCTTTCATTTCCTCTCCCTCTCTTCTTTTACCCCCAATGGTTCTTTTCTTTTAAAATTTTTCCTTAATCCCCTCAAATTCTCACCTGGAGATTTCTAATTAAATTCTCTTAATTACTCATTAATCCCCTTAATTTCCTAATCCTTTCATATCTCTCTCAAATCCTCTCTAGAAAAATCTCTCGTTCTCTCTCCCACCTTTCCAAACTTCTGCACCCAACCGCGAGCACCAACACCCCTACCGGCGCCTCACTGCCGCCACAACCACCTCCCCTCCAACGCCACCGGGCTCCTCTTCACCTCCATCGCCTGCACCCGAGCTCCCTTTACTCCCGCACCACCATCTCCCTCTACCCCTAGCTCCTCCCGCTGCCTTCCTCTACACCGCCGGCTACCCACGTCAGCGGCGTCATCCCAACACTGCCTTCAGCCTCCGCCTTGGCTCCTCCAAGCCACCATAGCTCTCATCGCTGTCCCAACCCAAGCACCACCTTGCCGCCCTCGTCATACCGTGCCACCGCCCCGTCTGAGTCACCGCCAGCCGACCCCCTCAACACTCGACGCCGCCGGCCTCCTCCCCGTGTCGCCGCAACCAAGCCGCACCGCCACTATGTGCCCTACACAAGCTAGCCCCAGCTTCAAGCCAAGCCCGGACATTTCATTGAACACCTGAATCCGTCACAATCGCCGTTGTTCCGGTCATCGTCGTCACCGTCCAAAACGTCACCACCATCTCTGTGTCCATCACCATCGTCAACGTAATAACCGTCGCAACGCCAGCGCACATCACTCGTAATCGTATCGCGTTCGAGCCTCACTCGCTCCACGTCGCATAGACATCGTCTCGTATGTCGAGACGGATACTCTTCACGTCGTGTCATTTCTATATCACAGACCAAGGCAAATGAACTCTCTCACTTGCTTAATCATGCTATATATATAGTTATATTAATTGGCTTGATAAATATTAATCGTGATTGTATATATGTATATGTATATATACATTCCAAGTGTTGGACGCGATTGTCGTAATCAAAACCCGATAAATTCCTTTATTGATAATAAATATCATGTAGGAATTTGATTTAATAATATTAATGTTTAAACCATGAAATGACGCCCCCATTTGGCGACATAAAATCGGGGATTTACCGTATGCATCGTATTGAAAATTCATACCATATTGAATATAACTCGAAATGAAACGTTCCAGGGCTCGTATCGAAGCCAACTAAATAACTCTTAACCCTCTGTAGATGGTTATTGAATATTGACATGTTGCAACAATGAAAATTGGATAGAAACACGGCATAGCAGTATTTTTTGTCGATACCTGATTTGAAACTCCTGTATGTCCATGTACACATCTAATAATATGTGAAGACCCAAATCGTTGCGTAGATAATCGAGTTAGCTAACTAATGGTGATGGTTTCATTTAATTTAAGTGTCATTTGATATTTTAAAAGTATTTTAAACTATCGGCATGGTCTGCTGTTTTCTGCCGTGGCATTTTATACGTAGTGACCTTAAACGGAACATAACTCAATGTATACAACGGCTATTACTGATCCGTCTGTTGACTTGAAAACTCAACTGATAAATCTACATATTATTGAACTGCAGTGACGTCTAATTACGTACATAACTAATGGTAAAATACGTTCGCAGTTAGACTTTCAGTTCTGAAACTGGAATCCCAGCAGTGAACATCTGTTTTAAAATGATCATATCTTCCTAACCAGTACCCCGATTGAAATGAAACCAATTTTAATGATTAGTTAAATGAGTCTACTTTATATGCTTTTTATATTGCTTCACCAAATTCTGCACGTATAATTTATAGTGAATTTTCCAACCTGAATAACGTCGGCTGCCCTTATTAAATTAAAGTGTAGTTACCGCATTCCTATCATGTCATGTGACTATTTTACACTCGGTGAGTAGTGACTATTTATACTAATACCCTAGTGACTTTTGCATTGTCGAGTGATAGCATCGATTGGATTGTGACAAGTACGTTAGTGAAAGCGATTAAAAGCAGAAGTGATATAAGCGAAAGCGTGATTGAACAGTGAAAGTGATGTGTACTTGTACACAACCAATCCGATACATGAACATATACTATAACCTGGGAAAAATGAGAAAATCGAGGGCAGAATCGAACTCATATTTAACGAGCTACAGCGTTTAGAGAGGATGATCATTCGATATTACTGATAGTGATATATTTAGGTAGTTGTGGCTGGCGGCACGGCTGACGGAATTAAGTCCCGAACACAGTTTTGATCGTAGTCTTGAGCATGCATGAGACCCTTATTAAGCACAAGAATTCTTTTTCACTGATCGATTTCAATTGACTTAGAGATTGATAGGTTTAGTGACATAGACATTGCATTAATTACTGATTTGACACACATGCTATACTGTATACATGTGCCTGCTATTTCACAATCATGGCATTACTCTGTACCTGCTACTTCATGTTTATTATTATTGCACATAATATATTTATATATATATATATATATATTGCTATATTGTGTCGCCCTGACGACCTGAGTATGCATGCTCAGAGGAAGAAGTAGACCTACCCCTTTCGAGGAGATCGCGGAGATCTAGTCCAGCGACGTGATTATTTGTTTCCCTTGCTACCATCCGGTTAGTTGTTTCCTTGATGTTACAGACTCGTATACGTTGCACTTTGATTCTTTTAAATGTGATAATTAGTGATTGTATTTCTTTCTACTTGTGCATGATTACTGTTTACCATATAGTGCTAGAAACCGAAGTGTAGCTACGACGGGATTATTTCTTGACCGTAGGAGCATGGCTGGCCTAGTCACCCCTCGTATTCCGTATTTTGGGAAGCGGGACGTGACACATTTCTTAGCTCATGTTTCATAAACCTAAAATCTCATGATTTGCCAAGACAAACTTATAATTTTTATAATTTTAATGAAGTACATTACAAAATCTTGTGAAAAGTTTTGCTTTTGTGTCGGTTTTACAAATTAATTATGATCTTTTTCTTTCTCTTTTCTTGGCCTTTCCATGATACATCATATCCTTGCTTCCCCCCTCCAAGGCTAACTTATCCTTAATAGTATCCGTCCTAAGTCTTCAGACCAAACTTCATATGCGCATTGGAAAAATAGAAAGAAAAAAACCTTGGTTTTTTCTTTTGGTGTATGGGGTCGTTTGGCCAAGGTTTCTAACCTGAATCTAGAAAGAAGGTTTAGCCAAATATGGATACATTTTTTTATTATTTATGCTTCACATAGTAGTGGTAATAAATTCTTAGATAGCATTACATTTGAACTCTGTGTTAACATCGTTGTAGAGGCAAAGATGCTTCTTTCTTGAAAATATTTCAAGTAATAACTCTAAGGCTCCATAATTTATCTCTATATCTTCTTTTGGTTCTTTCTAGAGTGAATTATCTATATACTTATCCATTTTTAATTATGTGTGAGCTAACTTTTGAACCGAGAAGAAGCAGGATAGGTATGATTAAGAAAATCTAGAAGATGCGTTTATATTTAGCTCGTAAAATATCTTATTTAAGACTTCTACGATGTTATCTCATTTTGTAATGCTCCTTATTGAAAGAAAGCTATTGTTGATGAGATCTACCATATATCAAAACATTATTTATATCCAGTGTTCTAAATATTGTCGATCTATTTCGCCCATCGGTCGGTATATCAAAAATGGAAAAGAAACGAAACGATATAATTGACTTACTATTTGCCAATATATCGATTGTTTGACATATATTTGCCAATATAACTGACTTTACATCTTTTTGTAGTTTTGGAAAAATATCAGACGATATATCTTAAATTCTTAATATTTGCCAATATATCGATTGTTCGATATCGGTTAAACTGTCGTGATTTTTTCTCAAAAATTTATTTGGTTTTCGGGTAATACTGGAATAAGATCCGACCCGTAGGATTACTTAAAGTCAAGAAAATTTTAAAAAACAGATTAAAACTATTCTTATCTCTGTATCAAAAAAGACTATTAAAACCCAAGATCCGCATCAACCCAATTTGGAGTCCTTCCATCGATATCTTTGGAGCTCGCCAAAGTTAGACGAAATCCGATGTTTTTCTTCTCTTTCGTTTTCAAAGAAGTCTCTCTGTATGTGTGATGGCCAATTCTAAGAAATACATAACGAATTTCTGAGCAATTTAGGTTTCAATTCTCATAAATTCGGCCCTGAAATTCTGAGATATTCAGTCATAATTTTTTGATAAAATTGTCATCCAGAGAAAGAGGGTTGCCTTCAAAGACAAGAGAAGGACAAAACTCATATTAAAACCTAAGACCAGTCAATTAATATAACTCTTTGCCACTAAGCTATAAAAGAAAAACTCATTTATAAAAGCCAACTATTTGTATTGAGTTACATTTATGATATTTAATAAAAAAATAAACAGTCCGATTTTTAGAAAATATCTCCTGATATATAATAAAATCTAATATCCAATATAAAAACTTTTGGGCCGATACAATACCGATAGTCGATATTTAGAACATTTTTTGTATCTTTTCAAACTTATCTCCTTGTAGTAAAATAGAAGAATATAAATGGATATCTAAGAATAAACTAAAACTTAAAGGATTGATCGACAAACATAAAGCTAAATTAATAACTAAAAATTATTGTTAAAAGACTATCATTGATTCTTTTTTATGTGTATTCTCATGCTGTCATGCTGTCAGTATGTTATCTATTCACGTGTTGGTTGATTTAGCTTCTATATATTAGCTTCAATTTTGTCATATGGATATAAGAACATTTCTTAATGGTGATCTTAAAGAGATTTGTATGAAATATCTCGAAGTGTATGTAGCAATGTTACCTGGAACGCGGAATATTTCGCTACGCAAAACGAAAACGTGAAACGCCGCTTATTGTAGAACGCAGTACGATAGCCTTCTTCCATATGTTTATATGGGATGGAAAACATACTTCTAAAAGGAAGTGTTTTCACCATTTGTATGTATGTGTATTTATGTATAATATATATAAATATAATTCAATTTCTTTGGCTAAAAAATAAATATTTTTTTTAGTATAATCCAACACAAACCCGATCAAATACCCCATTTTACTTGAATTTTGATCGGGACGGTGATTCTTCTGATCTAGAGCGCTAGTGTTCCCAAATTGAGAATGACCGTTTCAAATCGCAATTCGCTAGCGGTTTAGCGGTTTATGGTAACATTAGTATGTAGTTCCAAACCAAGAATATAACCATACAAACTTCAAGAGATTCTTTATGGTTCAAATCAGCACCTAAACAATGGCATAGAAAATTTGACAAGGTAATTACTTCACTCGGTTTTTAATGAATAATTTGAAATAACTATAATAGTAAATAATGATACAGTTAATCTATCTTTATGTGCCAATTATTTGATTTTGAGCATAAATCAAAATATTTTGTCGCAAATTTTGGCATGAAAGGCCTTAGCGAGACTATTGTGACCCTTGAAATTAAATATTTTAAAAAAAATTGTTAGGTAATTCCATTTCATAGTAAAATTAGATTGATAAATTGTGATAAAGGTACATATCTAATAAAAGGGCTTGCACACCTCTTAATCACACCCAGCACTTGGTTAAAATAAAGGGTTTTTTCTATATTGAACCTCTAAAACTTAGCTAATTATAAATACAACTTAAACCTTGCTATTTCTAAATACAGCCCCTAAAACTTCTTCGTTAATCAAATAAGACCCTTTGTTAAGTTAACCTGGGTCATGCTTGGATCAAAGGTAACTTGGGTTAGGGTTTTAATAATATTACCCTCATCTACACTTTCTTCAACGAAGAATTCTCCAAACGATTACAATGTCACTCCTTTCCTCTCCAAACCTTTTTGTTCCCTCAAATCTTTAGAACTCTTCAGTGTGATGATGATGGTGGTGATGCATCCCTCTGAAGCTATCTCATCGTTGAAAGCCCATTAGAGTTGTTCAAGAGATTTAAACGGAAACCCTAACTGATCACTAAAGGTAAGATATTATACACCCTGCGTTTTCATTTGTGTTTAAGGGTATTTTTTTAATCCATAGTGACGGCATTGAAGTCAAATTTAATTTAGTTAGGAGGAGGATACCTGCAACATCAATGGTTTGATAGGATATTTAAAGGGAAAAATAAATCCATTAAAGGGTATTTCATCATTTTAACCCCTAAAGGTTAAAACTACCGACAAGATGGATAGAAATTAACCACGGGGTCCTAATTAATCTACTTAGAAGTTTTGAGGGTTATATTTAGAAATGGTAAGTTTTAGGGGTTGTATTTAGAATTAGCCAAGTATTAGAGATCCAGTATAGAAAAAATCCTAAAATAAAACAACCCTCTCTCCAAAGATAGATATGCCTAAGTAATTGGTGCTCTTAATTAATTGCGCAATTACACTAGACCTCACATAGCATATACACTTAGCGGGTTGACTAGAAATAGCAGTGTACACATTGGGATATTATAAATAGATTTGTAAGCTACTAGAAAAACAATGTATGCTCTATATTTATTTGGATATCGAAACTATATTAGAAGGCTATTCAGATGCCAATTATATTACTTTCTCATGATGTGAAATTCACATCTAGATTTATTTTCCTTTTAGGAGGAGTTTTGTGGATATTAGTTAGAAAAACACTTACAACTAGAAGTAAGATGATAACAGAATTAATTGTTTTAAGTTTTAACTTCATGTATTGAGACAAATGGCTTAAACATGCTCTTAGTCAATTACCTATCATTACCTCTATGTTTACTACTATTACTATTTATAGTGATGACAACCCTACTATGGAAGATTATGTGCCCCAAAAAAATCAAATGACAAACTAAACTGGCACCTACCAATATGCATTTATCTATTAAATAATATATGGATTCTAATATAATTTCTTTAGATTAGATAGATACCAAATAAAATATTGTGGATCCATTTATCTAGTCTAGAGTCTAAAGATAAGTACTTTGTGTACAGGTTTAAACCCTATAAATGTCACCTTGGCTTGATGCCGACACAGAGAATGTTCAATGGGTAAAACACGCAACACAGATAGATATAGAGAATCAATTTACTGAAATAATATTACTCCTAACGATCTCACATAATGATGCTCAAAAGAGTAAAGGCTAGATGAAAAGCCGAGTTTGGTACTCTTAAAAATTACAAGTCCTTATTTCAAAACCAGAAAAAAAAAGTCCGAGGCCTAACAGCAGAATACTCCTTTACTAATATTCTCGAGGATTTTCCTGTAGAAGTGGTTTCCTGTGGTCGTGGTCGTGGGATTTGGCTAATTTCTAACTACTGCTCGAAAGGGTACTCGACACATGGCCATATAGCACTCAAACTAGGACCTCTCGAATTAAGATTTGATGTGCATTATTTTCATGTGTTTGGATAAACTAGTCAGTTCGAGAAGAAGTGCAAAAAGTTGCTAAGTAAGGTTCAAATAAGATCGGCACCTCACCTTAGAGTTTTCAGTACCTTCGTTTTGCATCATATTCAATCTCATCATCCAAAAAATGGATTGGTGGGGGATTGGTACATAATTCAATTTTTTTGTATTAAAAATATAACTAAACTCCGTTTTCTCATCTTTTTGCACGATAGCAATGGATACTTTTATAGATCTCTATAAAATCCCTTCTCTCTATGTCTATTACATAAGCTTGTGGCTCTTTTATTTATCCCTCTAAATGATTTTCGAACTTCTCTTAGAAAAGATGCCTTTGGTCTCAAGGCTCGGAGTCAAGTTATATTTTGACAAAGTCGAATTACCTAACAAGTCATATAGAAATAGAAATGTCACTCACACAGTAGTAAAACCACAAACGCTATGCTAGTCTATCTTAATTTGTTCTCCTGAACTTACTCTCTCTTCTCTCCCTCTGTTCCTCTATAATGTGCAAGCTGCAGCAACTACTGCTTAAACCTTTGTTTGTAGTTCAAATAATCGATTTACAACAGGCATGCTAAATACCACTGAGTACATATAAACAATGCATGTATTTTCACTTTTATAAGAATCACATATGGCTAAATTTGAGAGTTGTCGCATAAGCGTTCAATGAATAAAAGATTAGTTACCACAAAATTCAACACCCAAACGAAAAAAGTTATAATCTTTTACCTCGCCGGCAGCAACACAAAGAACCCTTTTGCTCGCCTCCATCTCACAAACAACCTTCGCATCCTCCGAATCATGGACCCCAACCTTCCCCTCACTCACCATGAAGAACTTCTCCCCATCATCGCTATACCTTACAATCTCCGCCTCTTTCGCCAACCTACAGCTGAAGCTCCTCCTCCCTCTAATCAGATTCACCATCCCCAAACACGAATCTCTCCCCACACTCAACGCAACTCTCCCCGATCGATGCACCGCCAGATCATTCACCCCCTTCCGATGCACCTCCACGGTCTTCAGATGCACGAACGGATCTGCGTCGTAGATGCAGAGGTTCCCGTCACCGCCGGCGCTGATGAGATTGCGGGGGAGGGAGGGGGCGAGGGGGGAGGTGAAGAAGGAGAGGGCGGTGACGGGGCCGCTGTGGTCGAGGAGGGAGCCGATCTCGGAGGAGGAGGCAAGGTCGTAGATCTTGATGGCGTCGTCGGCGGCGCCTGAGGCGGCGACGGGGCCGGCGGCTGCGAGGGACTTGATGGGGGAGGTGTGGGAGGGGTAGGAGAAAAGAGGGGTTAGGGTTAGGGTTTTGGGATTGAGGGAGAAGCCCCAGATGAATTTCTCGTAGGAGCCCGCGATTAGAAACATGGTGATGGCTAGGGTTTTGGTCTTTGAGAATGATGAGGGGATTTGGGGTTTATGCGAGGGTGATAACGGGTCGGGATCCGTTTAGAGTTTCGGGTCGGGTAATAAATGGAAACGGTGAGGGAACTTGAATTAGACATAGCTCATGCGGCGTAACTTTGTCTTCTCATATCTCGCACTCTATTTCCTCGTCCTTCAATCTATTTAATCTCATATCGCGTCCCGTATAAAACCCTAGCCTTGTCGTCCAAAGAAACCCCAAGATCTTCAGCGGACTTGTATAATTCTCCTTCTTTACAATTTAATTCGCTAAAGATCAAAAGCAATTTACCCTTCTCTATGTCTGCCGGCTAAAGATCAAAAGCAATTTGCCCTTCTCTACGTCTGCCGGCTACGGTATACAATTTTCCCAAATCGTTATAATTTTTTGCACAACACATCCTTTCATATAGTCTCAAATCGGTATTTCGTACCTTCATTGTGAGTTAAATTTGATATCGTGATGCTTGTAATACTCAACTCAAAACTCAAAACCCAGCTGTTTATAATGGTTTGGTTATGTACTGGTATTAGTTAGGGGTTTCCATCAACTTCTTAATCAAAAGAAAGCTGTTGATTTGTAATACACACCCTGTAGCCACAAGTGTTGTAGTAATAGGGTCAATTCAGCACCGGATAGGTTCAGCTACAAGGAAAACTGGACCTTCTTACAGAAACTCTCGCTACAGCCCAAGAGCCAAAACAATGACGCTCTTGAGGTCACGAAGAAGGTATAATCGCATTAAGCTTTAGATTATGTGTCTTACTGTGTCACAAAAGTATCAAGCTAACAAAATTGTCTACTATATTCTATATTGATTTAGTTATATGTGCAGAGCAACCAAACCTTTGAGTGGTCCGTATGCTTCACAACATCATCCACTGATTTGTTTTCTGTCTTTGTTTTTAGTCAACTTAATTTGGGTATTAAGTTGACGAGGAGATAAGGTAAGAAGCAAGGTCTCTAGTATCATAATTTTAGTTTTGTTGTTATTTCAACATAGTTTATTCTTATGATTAAATTTGCTCAGATTGGAAATGTGCATGCTTTTGGTTTTATCTTGTTGAAAATGTTTGAAGTGTGGTTTGGTCTTTACCGCATAGTACATGTGATTTCGATAAGGGTACTATTGATTAAGTTTTGCAATTACCAATAATAGCTCTGTAAGAGTGTTTGCCGCAACAATTTTATTAGATATAGTTTTACTAATTTATGCGTTACTTTATATTGAGTATTGATGAACTTATTTTGAGATTTCAGCTGAATTTGGAACTTGCACATAGTTTTGAAATAGAAAATACGTCATTCAAAATTTTCCTCTTGATGGAATTGGTACTAATGTATTATTTTTAGTTAATCAAAACACATCGACAGTGCTTGCTCAAAAGTAAATCTTACTTGGAAGATAAAGAAAAGGTGGCAACTGAGGCAAGTATTCTTTTAATATGCTTCTCATTTTATGTTTATCGCATGATATTTTTGCTGTATCTATGTCTTTTTAAAAGGAGTGGTTTAAGCTTCGTATTTTTAAAAGTTTTGCTGTTTTGAAAAAAATCGAGTGGTTTTGAAATTGTTCCAACGATTCAGTTTTGGTTTGTTTTCTTTGCATTAATATAATGCGTCCCATCAATTAATCCTACAATTGCAGAAAACAACGAAAATATAACGTACGCTTATGCCATCCGCATTCGCCACGGGGCTCCGGCATCACCCGTTAGGTTACTTAACTAATGACAGAGCGGAGGCTGGACTAGCGCGGATGCAAAACAGAAGCAACGTCTACTAGATATCATATATAGATATATACATTCATCAGATGCAATGTTAGCCATTCCAGATCACAGATGAACATATTGGATATGCTAGAAATCCGTGTTTCGTTTGAGCCTGCAACGAAAGACGGATTACACGGTCGCGATGAATAGCCAAACCCCACCCTAGACCCCTACGGGTGCGGCAAACTACCCGCCAAATACCCTAAGTGAAGCAACCTCCCTCAACAAAGTGAGTAGGCCACTCGGGACTTCATAGTACTCGGAAGTTTGTGCACCCCACCTTGGGTCTATCCTAGAAGCAAAAACAGTAAAAGAAATAATATACAATGGTGGCTATAATCTCAACCCGGATGTGCGACCATAAAACAATATTACATCAATTTATAATTTACATCAAATGAAAAATGAAAAACACTCATCTCACATCCCCGGCTATTCATCCACGACAATCCAACAAGTTCATATACACAAACCAATATCACAGATCACAGATATGTGCACCCTCCACTAATCGATGTATAGCGATTAGCAGACGTTCAGCACATACAACACATTACAGATATAATCCGATTAGCTAAAGTTTATAGAATTTCGATCGACAAATTTGAAACTACCCCAAATACAACATTGTACTCAAAGGAATCTGGGCAGAAACAAAGTATCTGAAAAATCACAAAACATCAAGCTGGACAATCTGCAAGAAAAACGAGTTGACTCCGAGTCGACTCAGCCGCGGATCCGCGGCGAAACGCATGGTTTTGCCGCGCTTCCGCGGCAGTCTGACCGAGTCATAAGCTCGCTTTTCTTGGGTGTCCCTAAAAAAACCTGCACGTATTTTTCAGGTTTCAGAAAATATTTTTAGACCTGTTTTGAAAATCGGCAGAAAACATAAATTTTTGATGTATTTTGCGATTTTTCCGAGATCGAAGTTCTAAAGACTTTGCTAACATGTTAGTTGTTGTTTAGCTATGCTCTGATACCACTGTAAATCTATGTTACCCACCCCGGTGCTTAACGGGGAGGCGGAATAGGTAAAAAACAAATTTTTCTTTAAAGGAAACATAGACTAACCATGAAGGATCTTTGCTAAACAAAAACTAATAAACTAACATGGAGCTTTAACTACTAGGTTAAGAAATTATACCTAAAGCTTGAACTCCTTCTCTTCTTGTGTTGCTTCTCCTTGTTGTGAGCTTCTAGAAGTGGTGTAGATGGCTGCTCCTCACCGTCTTCTTTATGCCAAAGAAAGATCCACCCGAAGGCCTCTACCTTAAACTCCAACCTCTATCTTGAAGTAACTAAGATGCTTAGTGCGCTAGACTAAGAACCCTAGAGTGAGTAGAGAATTGTTTTGGTGGTTTGATCTCACAATGCTCTTGATTTTCAATTCATGAAACAAGAGAGCCTTGAGAGAGGAAGAGGGGAGAGCTAGCAAGAGAGAGAAAGTGTCATCATAAAATGAGGTGTTTGCTCTCATATGATGAAAAAAGAATAATGGTAGTTTTAATTAGGATAATTGTCATGGTTTATGTTGATTTGATCATTATCATGTCATAATTAATGCTAAGCACAAAATATCTCATGCTTAACAAAAATATCTAAGTCAGCAAAAGTCAACAAGTCAAATGGTCAAACCAATTAACCATGATACAATTATCTCTAATTAAAACTCATTAATCAATTTCCTCCATCTCATTATGATTTTAATCAAGTCAATGGTCAAAACCCTAATGAGGTTTCTCTACCTCTGTCAACTGTATATACACACCCGCATCCGTGTTCCGAGGAACACGAATACAATAAGACCGAACCAACCCAAAACTAAATACTAGGATCTGGCTTAAACCAAAGCCCACTAGTGTCAACTGTCCGAACACCAAGCACGCACAAGTGCGCGTATGTGAACGGACCCTGTCGTAAAACCATACGACCTCTACTCCGTTTTGCCCAAAGGTGAACAACCCTCTGTGTGAGACTCTAAAGACTCGACACTACGCTGGTAGTGGGTTTAACCACAGGTCGCAAGCGGTACTAGCTGTACGTAACGGTCCCCAGGTAGATGCCGATAAGAAGACTAATGAGGTGAACCCATCTGAACTCCTACTGAGGCTGAATGTGACAATCTCCGTACAGTCAGGTCTGCTCGTCTGAGAGTATCGCATGTCGGGCCTAGGGGACGGTAAACGTCAGACCCCTAATAGCGGTACAAGTCGTGTCGGAGTGTAGCCCAGAACACCCTAAGAAACTACTGGAAACACTACCATTAAATCTCGTTTGCCCTGGCCAGGGACTTTGTGTAATGACACTCCTAGACACATCGTGATATCAACCCCCAATACCAGGAGAGACGAATTCTGTCTAACCGCTACTGCCTCCAAGTGCTTCGGGACTGCACCCAACTACTATCTGTTTGCAAGACTCTTTTGAGCCGTGGTAGGGTAGTAATCAAAGTACAGTGGGAACACACTCGAGGCGAAGTAGCAGTGTCAAGTCAACAGACTAAGCTGTACTCATGTCACCTGTGAACTGTTATCTGACGATAGGTATAGTACCAACCAACAGTTCCCGACGAGTCTTGTCCAGTGTACTCGTAAACTAATGAGCACCCGCATACTATCTCCAGTACGACGTACTAATGGCTGTGAGACAGACCATCTCCCCTGCTGGGATGAGAAGCGTATACACTAGTCTACTCCGGAGTATCGATGCCCTGTCTTGATAATCCTACGACTAGGGACATAAGGATGTGCTTGTAGATTACCCAGCCCCCACTAGTATGACTGCCATCACAACGCTGGTAATCAAGCAAAGATCCTAAGGGTTCTACTAATATGTATAAGCGATATACTAAAAGAAACATATGCACATATTAAAGTAGAAATAAACCAAGTAGCATAGTACCATTTTGAGCAAGATTTTCTATACAACTGTGAATATCTCAAGCTTCCATTAAGTAATGTACAAACTAGTATGATACAGTAATGGCCTCTAGGGCATATACACTAACAGTTCTATCCATATAGGTCCTCCCTCAATCATCACAATCACGTGCCTGCGATTCAATAATTGACTTAAGGGCACTATAGCCAACAGTTGTTGCGTGTTGGCAACAAAAGCCGCTTTCCCTTTACCCCTGTTATTTCGAAGGTCCTTATTTAATAAGGAAGGCACGTGGCCCATCTGGTCCATTTGGGCCAGTTTATCAATCAGAGCCTGGAAGGTTGTTGGTTTGAATAATGTCATGAACTGGGACACAGTCGTTTGAGGATCTAGGTCCCAATGAACATGCCCATGGCGGGAGATTCTTCAATGCGCTATTTGCACTTAATCTATAGGTTCCGCCACCGGATCGTATATTGGACCCGGGTTTCTCCCGGCTTTACCCTGGCATTAATTAATGCCGTGATTGGAGTGTGCTCGCTCATGCTAGCGAACTGCTGTGTGAACAGAAATTCCATCTCTGTGAATGTTTTTACGGAGTCATTTGGGAGCTCCGAGTACCATTCAAAGAATGTTTCCGAAATGCTTCCAACGAACTGGCGAAGCAACAGTTTGTCGTCACCTCCAGTGTTGCCGCATAGAGCTCTGAACTACGCGACATGCTGGTGTAGGTTGCTTATCCCTCTGTACACATGTAATTTGGGGATCATATATCCCTGAGGGTATTTGATTTGGTCATACCAGCCTGGATACGGTCACCCAGTTCTAACAATTTATCCAACAGCCTCATTAGCTTGATGAGCTCTAATTTTTTGAGCAATGTAATCATCAAGAGCAGCCTTGGAGATCGTTTCTTCCTTGGCCACTGATAAGGCCGGAAGAGAGTTTGATGTTTCCCCTCTGCCATCTTCGATGATTATCGGCGGATCTTCGGCTGAGAGTTCTGGTTGGATCATCATTCCAACCATGTCCTGGAACAAGAGCGTCATCTGCTTCATGTTAGCAACTTGTTCAGCGGCTTCTTTATCCTTTCTTTCAAGCACCCTTCGCAGGAACTCTATGCGGTCTCCTGCTCCTGGCGTTGTTCGGCTGTTGTATCCGGAATTTCTTTCTGCCCGGTAAGTGCTGCCGTTTTGGTCATCATTTCCAGGAGCTTTTGTTGCTGCTCCTGAGCTTTTGTCAGCGACCGAGTTTGCAGTCGGTGACTCACCGAAGCACGACTTTCATCTTTTCCTAAAGCCATGTGGACCGTATGTACGATCATGCCCCCAGACTTGGGGCGTTTGGGTCCATCGCCTTTGGAATTTGCCGCCGGCAGTGGGATTTTCTCCAGCCTCGTCCTTTTGTGGGAGGTTGAAGCTGAAGGAGCCGTTGTAACAGGCACCCATATAGAAGAAGTTTCTTATTGTATGACGGAGGAGTGGTTTTTTTCTTTCCGAACCTTCAATTTGTTCGGTCGACGAAAGTGGTTTTGATCAATCACGGAGTCCTGGACTTTTCGCCAGACCCTATGAATTTGGGAGAAGAGCCGCTGATGAGGCTGCTCCGGCTTTGCCTGCACTGTAACCTCTGCAGACGGGGGTGATTTCTTTAGCACCACCGTTGGAGAGTTCTTTCGCGCCCTCTTAAGCGGATCAAATTTGTTCCCGGTTGGAACAGCAGCGTCAACTTCTACCATTGGAGCCGGTGGAGTAAGTCCAGAGAGGGAGTTGCTCGCAGCTTTTCTCACTCGGCACCAGTGGCGACGTTGAGCATGCCTTGTAGAAGTGACCGCCTCAGTTTTAGAAGCGCCTTCTTCATGCCCCCGGTTTTGCTGAGGGTCTTCATCATCCTGTTGAAGACCGACATCCTTGGCAAAGTTTGAGGAGGGCCGGCCAATCGTTCAAAGACCGGCTTTCTGATGGGAGAAGCGCTTTTGACGGCTTCGTCCATAGCAGGAGTTGGGAGGGCTATCAATTTTTGGGCAACCCTTCAAATATCACGAGCCTCTTTGCGGGCATGTTCGAGCTTTTGGTCCGCCTGTTGAAGGCTGAGATGTCAGATTTGGACGGCCCGTTGAGAGGGGCCGTTATGGTTGCCAGTCGATCGAAGACCGGCCTTTTAGGAGCTTCCTCTTATGGCGCTGAGGCACCGAAACTCACTGATGGGAGTATGGCCCCAAAGAACAATCCAGTAATGGCTTGCGTAACTTTCCCTACCAGTATTGAGAAAATAGAGGCCGCGTTGGGCCCGTAGGTCACTCTTCCAGTTTGGGTGGAGCGAGAGTAGTTGTTGCAAGAGGCGCAGTTGAAACCCATCGATTTTCTAGGTAGAGGCAAGACACCAAATTTTAGTACCTTGAATCCAAGGGCAACCATAACGAACCGCGATTTTGTTCGCGAAACACGACACACGAAGTGTGGAATGGAAAGTGGAAAAGGTCCCACCGGGCATACCAGAATCTGTTCATCGCCTAAAGACAGGGATTAAGACGTTGGAACATCTGGCCTGAATTTTAGGGGCATATGCTATTTGAACTTCTCCATCTACCTCTCCAAAGATACCAAGTTGATTTATGGCACCATATATCAGAGATTTGGACAGATGCGACCGTTGTAGCAGATTATGTCAGATTCCCCCTCATTTTATGAGGGTTTTTTGATTGTGGTGACGCTCTTCCTTGCCGGCACAAGCCCCTGCAGTTAATTACGTTACCGCATTGCGATAACCACTTTCTCCTGCTCCGACAGTTTACTTCGTGTCGTGTTATTTTGTTTTATTTTGGGTTCAGGTTTTGGCTGATTCTATCTCAGGTGATTCCCCGGTTGAGGTGGTAAATTCCTAAACTTCTTAGCAGACTTCTTTCTTACTCGCATCAGCCCGTGAATTGTATATGGAGACCATTTTATGTCGTCGCCCGTAGGGCGCAGATTAGTCCAAATCCGTATATTTTAGATTTGGGCTTGGGTCAAGGATTTGCTTGACGGGGTTTTAAACTTAGGTTATATATTCCTTTGGTTCAAAAATATTTTGTTTTATTTAAGGACCGTTAATCTAGTTTGAGATTAAGATCAACTTAAATGTATGAGTATTTAGGCTCAATCTATTTTAAACTAAGGATACATTAGTCATGTTTGAGACTAAGATCAACTTAGCAATATTTTTAAGGATCATTAAATTTATTAAGATCCAGAGCATTTAGGCTCAGTTGCAAGAGAGACTTAGCCAATTTGGGCTTACTCGGTCTTTATTTGTTCTATTCAGAAGTGCTAAGCACTTATTTGGGCTCTATTTATTCAACCCCCTTTTTATGCAAAAGTGCTAAACACTTATTTAACGTTCTGACACCCACATGGATATCATGTGAAGCATTCAATTATGGGCACTGCCCAATCAGTGCTAAGTAC
Source organism: Agapanthus africanus (assembly GCA_030015575.1). Classification (NCBI taxonomy): domain Eukaryota; kingdom Viridiplantae; phylum Streptophyta; class Magnoliopsida; order Asparagales; family Amaryllidaceae; genus Agapanthus; species Agapanthus africanus. Next base: position 767,452,978 of record JASDDO010000019.1, on the reverse strand, counting down.
TCAGCCATTTTGGATGTATATGAAGTGCTAATCACTTTTTATATGGCGCCCACATGAGGAGCACGTGCGGCGCTGAGCGCTGCCCAATCAATGCTAAGCACTCATCCGTTTTGGCTGTATATGAAGTGCTAAGCACTTTTTGTGTGGTTCTCACATGAGAAGCACGTGTAGCGCTGGGCGCTGCCTAATCAGTGCTAAGCAATTAGCCGTTTTGGCTATATATGGAGTGCTAAGCACTTTTATTAAGCGCCAACGTGTGTTTTACGTGAGGCGCTGGCCTTATGTTTTGGGCGCCCGTGTGTTTTTCACATGAGACGCTAGGCGTTGTTAAGAGGGCCCATGTGGGAAACACGTGAGGCGCTTGTCACGCCCCGCTTCCCGGTGTACGGGAAGGGGACACGGCGAGGCCCGCTACGTATTTACTCTGAAGTAAATATGCTAAGCGTATCTAAGCAATATAATGAAAGTACACAAGAGAAATGACAGTAGATGTAACTGAACAACAACTTTTATTTATTCAACAATTCTTTACAATTGCAACTGGAAAGTAAATACAAGTCTGAAATGCAATGCCTAAACAATGGCATAACTGAAATGAAAAGTATGTACAAGTAAAGTCTAATGCTCAGGGTCTTCTGGGAACTGCTCCAAGTTTTATGAAATAGGCTCGATCTCCAGTGGGTCGGATCCTCCTGACAACATTCCAAAGAAGAAGAGAAATAAGAATATCGTCAGCGAACAATCGCTCGGTAAGTTCTAAAGAAAGAAGGAGAGGAATAGACAGATAATAGAACATGTGAAGTAGATAGGTTATATTTGTTATGCTAGCGTAGTTGTTGTAGCTTGGTAAAGAATATGTCAGTGTATACGAGAGGAGTCCAACTTACACTGCGGACTTTGGTAACCCGTAGTACAAGGCTCCGTCGATAAAACCACGGAACAACGACATGGATGTAATTACGTCTTTTAGTGACCACCTCGTGCCACCTTTAACATGTTCCGTACCAATCCACCCCTTTATAAACCCCGTAATGTCTTTTGTATTGATTGTACTGATTGTATTGTATTGTCTTGTAGTAAATGGAAGACTTGTCGAAACCATGATATCAGTAAACAGAATGGATATAAATGGGTAGTCATGTAATTAGAGTATATCCATGGTTCGGTTCAGTCTTGTTCATGTTGATATGGATTGTATTATGGTATTCATGGATTCATATTGTACTGTAGTTATACTTGAATTGAATTCAAGTCAGATTGATTTTAGATTTGACCATGACTCGAACTGAGTCAGACTTTTAAACAGAATTGAAGTCCTGATTGTTTTGGAGTTATCGTAACTGCTGCACATGGACGGCGGAATTTGTGTCTTTTTCCAAGACAATTACCGTGTTGATAACACCGTTGTTAGGTTGTCTACCTTAGATAGGCAAGCACCCATATTCTCCGGCTCCCTGACGCTCAAAAGAACCGGTCCCGCTTAAACCTATATTTACTAGGGTCCTTATTGTAATTTAGTATAACTTGAAGGGGTTTTATGTAAAAATAGTTTTGATATATTTCAAAATACACCTCAAGTATTTAATTATCGTCTTTAGGGTTTTCATAATTGTAATTTTTATAACAGTGCAATATTCTAGTGAATATAACCTAGTTTTCATTGTACATGGTATTTTAGTGTAATCTTGGAATGGTATTGAATTGTAAAGGTAGTTTCATGAAATTTGTGATTCTTTTGATTTATAAAACATGGAATATATATATTGTATATTTAAAGTAAATATTTTGATAGTATTTATATATATCTAATATTTATAAAAAAATATAGAATTTTATTTATTAAATAGAAATCACATTTTTCTTAAAAATTGCATTAAAAATTTCATCGAGATCGAATGCTCCTTGCGGAGGTCTGCATCTTGCTCTACTAGGTCCGAGAATGTGCGATAACCCGCACCATCCAGATCGGGATTCCCCAAAATGGGTTGTAGAGGCGTATTTGCAAGGAATTAAGTAATACACTTTTAAAGAAATCGGTTTTTGAATGTTTATGGTATTTAATCGTAAACTCGTATTTTCCCATAAACTAATGTCCCGAGTGTTATCGTGCTATGTCAAAATGTGTGTTGTGATGAGATAGGTCATTACCTCGTGAGTTTTCTTAAGGTAATATAAGAGAATATGTTGAATTGTGTTGAAAATAAAGTATATGGTATTTAACCGTAAAAATTCGATAAAGGTTGCATAATAGAATCTTTTGAGATAAAACTTGTTTTAATGGGTTTGTTAATTATTACTAAACAATCTAATAAAAATTTGTAGGTTTATTATTTAAAAAAATTAGATTTTTAAAGAAAAGAGAATCGGAAGTCGAAATAACTCCGCTTCCGACGAGTTTTGAAAAGGAGAAATTTTAGAGTAGCAAAAGACGAGGGGAGAGGGGACTTACCGGTTATAAAGAAAGAGGGGAGATGGAGAAAGCTTTCGAAACCGTCGGGGCGTCGTTTTGTCGCCGGAATCTTTTCGAAACGTCGTCGGAATTTCTCCTCTTGCTAACTTCACTTGTACAACTTGGGACTTGGAAATTTTAGAGAGTTTTTTGTAATGAAATTCTGAATGAGGAGGGATGAAATGTGGTGTGGTATTTATAGGGAAAATTAGGGTTTAGGGTAATGAAGAATAGAATTAAAATATGCATTAAAATTTGGTTTAATGCTACTTTTTAATTCTCTATTTATTTTTAATAAAAACAAACAGTACATAGGTTAAAGGGGGAGGCCAAGGGGTGTGGAGTAAAATTTTTGGGGCATTAGCAACGGGGGGGGGGGGGGGGGCGGCGTCGGCCCCCTTGCTCATCCCCCCGGCCAAAAATCGAGGGTTTGGGTCTTGATCTCTGCCACGTGTCCCTGTCGCTTGGTATACCTCAGTGCACGTGTTTGATTACTTAGTGACTTTTCATTTTACATATAGTGCACGTGTAAACCTTTGGGTTTCTAAAAGATTAAAAGAAAAATCAATTAAAAATATATGTGTAGGGATTCTCTAGCACCATCCTATGTTTTGGGTTGCATCATACATGCCGTATTAAAATTTTAGGGGATGCTAAACAATACCAACCATGAATCGAACTAGAAAGTTAGGGTAACAAACTACAGTATCACATACTAAGTGGTGTCTAATACTAAGTGGAGAGAAATACAACCTTTGTAGACCTCCTCTTGTGACTCCTTCGATCGAGTAGGGTTTGAATCGGTTCACTTGAATCCTTCCAAGTCCACGATGATCCACCACGAAGTCCCTTTGTACAAGCTCCTAGCTTCACTTGATCTTTAAAGAAGCGGAGCAAAAAACCTACACTAATGGGCTAGGCCAGTATAGATTGGTGATGTGGGTTTGGATCTCACTTAAAAACCTTTTTTTTTTTAATTTCTTCTCTCACTTTTGAAACCCTAAAGAGCTTGAATGAGAGAGAGGAAGAAGATGATGGCTCAACTTGACTCAAGAGAATAATGCTAACATAACCCCAAGTGAATGAGAGTAATACCATGCTAAACTATGGTTACAAAATATCTAGATATTTTGTGACTTGAGGTTTAGCAAAACCATGGGCTACAAAACCATGGGCAAATGAAACCATTGACTTCGGTCAACTCAAAAGAGTTGAATAGTCAACCATGATTTTGTTGCCATTTTGCTTTTCTCAAATAAACAAAAATATATAAATATGTTACCATGTGAGTCTTGCATTGCCACCACCAATGTATCATCAATCATGACACATGTATGCTTGCATTGTGCATCCATATCAACATATACATACACTTATGCATGCATCATAAAGAAATATGTTTTAATAAATGAGCTAATGGACTTAATATTAAATCAACACTTGATTTAATAATCCGGACATATCACACATAACCCATCTAATAGTAAACACCTGATTAAAATACGGTATCTAATACTCACATTTAATCGAGCTCCCGCGCATATCCCATATGCACCCGCATCGTTTCGCCTGAGATAGGAGACCCCTTTATGGGACTTTAAGACTCGTCAATACTCTAGCAGTAGTCAGTGATCACATCACATGCCCACAAATCGTCAGTGGAACAAGCTGTACGTAACGACTCCCAGGTATTGAGCTATCAGAAGAAACACAAGCGAAACTGCTAAAACTCCCGTCGAGCCAACTGGTAACACTTACCGTACAGTCCGGTCTCTTCGTCAATAGTGATGCATATCAAGTCTAAGGGTGGTATCGTCGACCCCATTAACCCAATAAATTATGCCGGTATATGGCTCATAACAGATCGAGAAACTACTGATAACACTTATCAGTAAATCTCAACAGCCCGGGCCAGAGATTTCTTGTTATAGCCAATCGTACATAGCGCAACAACAACCCACAATACCGGGAGAGACGAGACCCCTCTTATCGCTCATTGCCTCCATGTGCCTCGGGATTGTACCCAAAATCCACCTGTTTGCACGACTCAGTAGAGCCGTGGTAGGGTGGAGATCAAAGTACAGTAGGAGGACACACAAGACTCTATGACGATCTCGGGTCTACAAACTAACATGTACCAGTGTCATCTGAGAACTGTTATCCGACGATAGATATAATACCACATAGGAGTTCTCGGCGAGTCCGTTCAGTGTACCCAGTCTCACTGAGCACCCGTATATGGTCTTTGGTGTCACCACACCAATAGATATGGGATCATCCATCGCCCATCATATGGGACAAATAACGTATACGCTAGTCTACTCTGGTGATATCGATGCCTGTTTCGATACACCCACGACTAGGAATATTTCAAGGATATGCTCATAAACTACACATGTCCACTAGTATGATCCGCATCATAATCTGGAACGTCTTAAAATTAAATAAATAAATTATTAAATAAATAAAACTCTTTAGGTGAATTTTCTGATAATCGGTAAAATAAACCGTATTTTCCGTAAAACTCAACTACAATTATTTTTCCATATTTATTTAAATATGCCTATTTTAACTATATAATTGCTAGTAATTGATATTTTTTGGTCACTTATAAATTATTAGTTTACTAAAATATTTCCGTAATTAATTAATTTCAAATATTAACATAAGCTTTTAATTATACATTTAATTAGTGCAAAATACAAAATTGAATGGGTTAATTACATACTTAGAAACCATAACAAACTAAAACCCAGTTTGTAACATAATTTTTAATCAAGTTATTCCAAGTTCTAGTGGTTTCTAGGGTCAAGGGAAAAATAAAATAAAATAAATTTAAACTAGGAAATGATGTAAATTGCAATTATGGAAACTTGAGGGGTGTTTTTAACATGATTTTTTTTATACAAACCCACACACACACACCCTCCTCACATGGCCGAGTCCATGTGCAGCAGTCCCATTCTCTCTCTCTTCAACATTTTTTCCCTAGCAACAAATATAAAGAAAATTAATTAATTAAAGAATGGGTTTTAAAAGAGGTCAAATTGGGAGGCTTCTATAAGTTTCCACACACCTTTTCTCTCTCTCTCTCTCTCTCTCTCTCTTTCTCCCTAGTTTATGGCTGAGCCTCCTTTTGGCTGCCCCAAAAAATTTCTCACCCCATTTTCCAATTAAAAATCCACATAAATCCATCAAAAAAATCCAAGCAAAAACTCATAAACTCAAAACAAATTCTTCATCCATTTTCCTTAGCCTATTCTAGCTTGAAATATGGAGCAAAGGAAACATTTTGGAGGCTAAGTTGCAAGTTGATCTCAAACTTATTAAGGTATAATCTTAACCCAATATTTATTTTGTTGGTAATTACTTGAATCCAAAGTAATTAAGTGTTAATATGGTTCTATTTAGAAAGTTTTGAAAATTTAAAGTCAAGGGTTTGAATATGAATTAGGGTTTAACCATCACAACTAGGTTAATCAAGTGTAATTTAACATCCTAAGATATGCACAAATCTAGATTTGTTGTTAAATTGTAAAGAGTTACTTCAAACTTATTAAAATTTGATAATTTTACAAACAAGGTTTTTATAATATATATATATATATATATATATATATATATATATATATATATATATATATATATATATATATATATATTGGTGAGATAAAATTATGATGAGGGTTTCTATCATTAGATTATGGTTTTAATGGGTAAATTAACATGTTAATTGAAAGCAAAACCTAATTTGGTTACTAGTTGTTAATTGTTAGTTTAAAAATTATGATAATTATGCTAATTTGGTAACTAGGTTTTTAGAAATTAATTTAAAATGTAACGTTTTAGAAATTGTTTTGCGAATTTTCCGTTTTTAGGGTAAAATAGTCGGTGTTTTCCGTTTTAACCCGATTGTGATCAAACTTCTGTATAGACTTGTCGGCACCTACTTTAGCTAGAATAAAGCTAGTGCGCGGACTTTGGGAGTCAATGAGAAGTTTTGGTTCACATAGAATTTTTCCCTAATTAAATATTATTTTAATGTTTTATTTGCGCACTTTATTAGTGGTAATTACATTTTAGCTTGGGTTAATTACTACTAATATGGTTTTATGCTAATCTAATTACTAGATATTTTGTTAAACCCTCCATCCATAATATCTAGATATTTTGTAAATTAAAATGAATTTTTAAAAGAAAGGAAAAGGTGGCAATTTGCATTGAATGAAGCATTAATTGAATTGTGCTAGAAATTTCTTCACAATTTACACAACACCCCCCACTTGAAATGGCTGGCCACTTCCCTTGGCTGCCTAAATTTTCCCCCTCCATTTCTATCTCATTTTGCTTCATAAAGATCATCAAAAATCACAAATAAATCCCACAAACTCATTTATAAATCAAAACCCTTCATTCTTGAACTCAAAGTAAACTTGGATCATCATGGAAGACTTCATTTTGGATGCTTAGATTTGGTGTTTTGTTGTAAGTTTTTGAATCATTTTGGAGGTATAAAACCCTAACCCTAATGCTTAATTCTTTTTTTTAAATCTTTAATTAGCTTATTAGTTGTTAAATTAAAGCTATTTAAATGCATGTTTAAAATTCTAGAAATGGTTTTTGGATAATTAATTAGGGTTTTGATTAGTGAATAAGTTAATTGTTAATTTTAGGCAAGTGAAAACTTAACCTACTTACTAGATTTGTTAAATAATATTTTTCCTAATTACCTAATTAGCTTAATTACAAACTAGACTTTTGCTAATCCTAATTAGATGAGATTAAAATTATAGTAAATGTTTAAATGGTTTAACCTTGCTATTTAGTGATGTTTGTAAATACTAATTTGGTAAAAACTTATAGTTTGGTACTAAAATGATATATGCTGCTTACTATATTTCGGTAAGCTTTAGGCGTGGGTTTCTTTTGTCCTTGCGACGTTAATTATATTGATTCCACGCTATATCTTGTGTTGGGAATGCGCGATCGGTACGATCAGGGTCTAGGTTTGGTAGTTGTGTCGCTTTGCATTCCTAGTTAGGGTCGTACCGATGTCGTTCGTGTTTTTGCGTAGCTTTTACTCTTGAGTTGGTTTCGTAGTGTCGCTACACGCGTTATCCAGTTGACGAACACTTGAGAGTATGTTTGGAGTTGGTGCGTCGGTCAAACGTAGTTTGTATGTGTTATTGGTCGATTGATAATAAATACTTGTTATATTGTTATTTGCTTTCAGGATCGCAGGCGGGGACTTCGGGCGCTGCGAACAGGGGAAAGCGAGTAGTCGGCTTTACTTAACCAGGAACGTTGGTGAGTAGATTTAAGATCTACAGGGAAATCGACCGCACAGCGTTATGCGTCTGGGCTAGAGATGTTATGAATTGTCGTATATTCTATTTCATATATAGAGTTGCGCATACACTTTATTGCTTAGTTATTTGTTGTGCTTAGACTTGTACCCTTAGGACACTGCACTATTATTGACGGCTCATGTTGCACGAGCACTGATTGTATGCTACACACACACTGTCAATAATTGCCATGACAAGTACAACACACATACCTATATGATATTGTTTGGTTAGGGATATTGGGATATTGATTCATATTTCTTTATGCATATGACATATAGCATACCGTATACCTACATGCTTATACATATGCCTTGACATGCTTACATGCTAGTTACCTATATACCTATAGGGTATTGTACCATTAGCGATAGGTGCATACACACATAATGACATAGCTACATATATACCTTGCATACATACTTCACTTATACCTGGAGGGTATATTACATCATTACTGATAGGTAGATATATATATATATATACCTTGCTATACCTTTATGTTTACACCTATATCTGGTTATAACTGCATGTGCACCTTTATTCGATGTTATATTAGACTTGGAGAAATTAGGAATCGCATGATTTATATATTAACTTGTTGCAGTTAAATAGCAGCTTTTTCTTTATATGCTTACATTTCAGTTTTATGTAGCATATATTATATTCATGGATTTTCGCATTGAGATATGGATTTTTCATGATATTTTCTGGATTTGAGGACCATGGTAGTTTCATGAAATTATGCATTATTTGAAAAACCCGGTTTCTCTTGATATGATATTTCAGCATCCACCGTGAGATTTATCGGTTCTGATATATATATACCCCACGCGAGGAACGGAGGGAGCCATGTGCGGGTACATGGTGGGACCCGGAGGTACCCCGGGGCAAGAGTCGTGGAGTAGACAATGAGTTAGTGGGGGAACCATACCTTCCGGTGACAGTATCTATGACTCGGCGGTTATCGTGGGGATACCGACGTGAGTCATGTACGTATGGATACGTCGAGAGGCGAGGATCAGAACTAGGCACTCGAGCTTTCGGTATAGCGTATGATACATACCTAACAGGGGGCCAGTCGTAGTGACAGCACCTGATAGATCAGTATTTATGTGTCGATGCTTGACACTTGGTTTCATGATATTTTTACTTCTAAGTATATATAATAGTGGAATGGGACGCTGTTATATATATATATATATATATATATATATATATATATATATATATATATATAAAAGTGGAATGAGACGCTAATATATATGTATACATTTCAATTCATATACATCATCATAATTATTCATGCAAATATACTTATTCAGGATATATGAGTTTCACTTGATATTAGATTCAGGATATATGAGATTCACTTGATATTGGATACAGGATAATGAGATTTACTTGATATTGTACATTCGGGGTTTGTGAGACTTACATGATATGAGAGCCAATTTGGGGGCTGATTTGAGGAATTGGGATTTGGATTGTCTTGATGGACTTTGGTCCTACCACTGTGTTAGGATTCCGTGGAAATGACATGTTTCATCTCATACTTCGCATTTATTGTTTATGCACTGCTTCATATATTAGTAGTACCTGATAGAGTACCTTCCATGACTGTTGCATTTACATAATTTATTTTATATTCATTGCTTAATGTATTAGTTGTACCTGCTAGAGTACCTTTCATGACTGTTGCATATATACATTGTCATATCATTGTTTCATGTATTAGTTATACCTGATGGGGTACATTACATGACTGTTGCATACATATTGCCATATTACTGCTTCATGTATTAGTGATATCTGCTAGTGTACCTTTCATGACTGTTGCATTCATATGACCATTTATTGCTTAGCTTACATATGTTAGATTCGCGTTGTACGTGCATACTTGTGATTACCTGCATATGTTATTTAATATTCATGAGTTGGCAACTCACCCCCGTTGTGCCACAGGGTTTTGCAGGTTGTTTTCCAAGACTAGTCGAGGCAGGCTATTCATCATCATATCATCTTTTGCAGCGGATACCGCTTCGGCCCACAGTGTGCAGTTTTGCTTAGGTGGGTTTTGCGGTTATCCAAGATTGTTTATTGTATATTCGTTGTATCCATGTATTCTCCATCTACCATTATCTTGATGACTTAAAGATTTGATGTGAGGACGATATTGTATTTTATATTGTGACTTGGATGTCTTTTATGCAGTTTTACTTCTATCGTCTTTTATTTCTTCGCTACGGTGTCGTATATCTGTTGTGGTGGTTGTTTTCCGCCGTTGGGCGTGGATTTGCTCCTGTTGGGGATGCTTTACTTAAATTTATGTTGTACCCATTTTTGGGGTTGGTTTTTACAAAGGAGGTGCTGCCAAAATTTTCGAGAAAATAGAGTTGGACTTTTAAAGAATTTGGGTTGAGATTTTAAATGTTTTAAAACTTCTATTATCACTTACTACTTTTGATGGTTTAGATTGCTAGGTTTTCGGTTACTTAAATTCCGTTACGCCTGTAGACGTTGTGTAGTTTAAGGGCCGTCACGTGCCAATTTCGGGTTGTTAGAAAGTTGGTATCAGAGCGCTAGGTTTTACCTTTCGGAGTGTAGGATGACCTTGGTATGATGGAGTAGGTAGCTTAAGCAGAGTAACGTAATGTGTGTATGTCCGCGGCATACTCACGACGCGGTACTCCGCCTAAAGTGACCTAAGTACAAATTGCTTGAAATTCCTTCCTTGATGATTCATATCCTTGTGATTCGATTTCCGTATTCTTATCGAATCTTTTTTCCATTTATAGCCTTTGCCGTCGATGACTATGGGGACTCAGAGTGATGCAGTGAGGGCCGAGGTCAGAGTTGACTCGGGTGGGATGAGAACTGACCAGGATGGCACTCTCGTTGCACAGGAGCAGATGGATCCGCCTTCGACAGATCATCTCGCTGGGCTTGTGGCAGATATGCAGGACATGCACCAAACAATGAGTTCATTGGTTGAGGCCATTCGAGCGCAGCGACAGGAGGTTGTCACCCCTGTTACACAGTTGTTCCTTGCGGTCAGTACACAGTATTCCGTAACCTACATAGCACCAGTGGATGCTGCCCCAGTTGACGAGGCACGTCTTTCAGAGACTTTGGGAGTTCCGAAATAGTGGAGGACTCGTACAGGTGTACCAGCCCAGAGACAGAGGCGTAGTCGCCGAGACAGATTTCGTGACCGTCGCGGGAGTAGCAGAGGCTTGGGACGAGGACAGTCGTTCAGCTCTCACCTCCAGGAGGGTCAGCAGTCATCGCGTGGATGTTTCTGGTACGGGAGCCTTCATCACCTCATCAGGAATTGTTCCTTAGCACCGCGTCAGACTCGTCCTCGGAGAGGTCGTGGTCGCGAAGGGTTTGCTCAGAGGGGACAGGTTAGTAGAGGAGGATTTCAGCCAGTTGCGGGTAGAGGGCAGACACGAGAGTTTGCTTCTACTCATCGGGACGCGCAGGCGTCCAATGCAGAGTTTTCAGGTATTCAAAATTCGTATGTTCTTTTGATGTACTTGTTTGTTTTACACACTTTGTGCCGTGGTTGGGACGAGAGTCGTGTTAGCTAGATTAACCGTTGTTGTGTTAACTTCTGTCAACGATTCTTTTGTTGCGCGACACGTTTTTCAGTCGTGTGCCAATCGAATAGGAGATTGAGATTCGTCCGTCGTTGTGATCCTTCTAGAGATGTTGGATTTGACATTCTCCTGGGCACGGACTGATTAGCTACGTGCTAGGCGTCTATGGACTACCGCGAGGAAACAGTCAGGTTTTGTTTTCCTGGCGAGTCAGCTCTTGTTGTGCAGGGGGACAGTGGTGCCGCCTCTCACAGCGTGAATTCAGCCTTTTTCGCTAGTCGGCTTTTGAGGAGAGGATGTCGAGGATTCTTGGCTTTCATTCGTGATACCGGAGCCACAGTGAGTTTGTTGGACCGGGTTTCCATCGTGCGAGAGTTTTCCGACATTGTTTCAGATGAGCCGGCGAAGCTTAGGGAGCTTAAGCATCTGCTGCAGAGTTGCTAGATAGGTGGGCCTTGTACGCCTAAGTGTTTCGCTTTGAGGAGCTCCTATTTTGTTCGTCAGGAGAAAGACGGCAGTTTGAGATTATGTATTGATTTATCGTCAATTGAACCGGCTTACGGTGGGGATAGGTATCATTTACCTCGTATTGACGATTTCTTGATCAGCTCCAGAGTGCGAGACATTTTTCTAAGTTGTTTGGGATCTGGTCATCATTTGTTGCGGGTTCGGAGTGATGTCATTCCGAAGACTGCTTTTGTGTGTGCTACGGGCTTTATGAGTTTTGGTGGTGTCGTTGGGCTCACCAATGCCCTAGCAGCATTTGTGGATGTGATGAACCAGATTTCTTCAGGCTGTTCCTCGACCAGTTTATTGTTGTGTCATTAATGACATTCTAGTCCATTCCAAGAGTCGTGAGGAACGTGAGCATCACTTGAGGATTTGTTTTGCAGATACTGGGAGAGCACCAGCTGTCTGCTAAATTCTTGAAGTGTTCCTTCATGCTTGATTGTGTTGACTCCTAGGTCTTGTAGTTACGGGAGACAGTTTCGTATGGTTCAGAGGAAGATCAAGGCCATATGGTTTTGGCACAGACTTGTGTACGGGACGGAGGTCCGCAGATTTTTAGGCTTAGCAGGTTTTACCGCCGTTTCGTGCAGGATTGCTTGTGTATCGCTGCACCATTGACTGGACTGACCGGAAAGGAGGTTCTTTTTTCTTGGACTGAGGCATGCGTGCGGAGTTTTCGGCAGTTGAAGACTCGGTTAACAACTGCACCAGTTCTTTCTTTGCTTTCTGGTTCGGGCGACTTTGTTGTTTAACTGTGATGTTTCACGAGTGGGGCTCGATTTTGCGCTGATGTGGCTCTATAGAGTTATCGCTTATGCTTCCCGACAGTTGGAGGAAGTACGAGCAGGATATCCCACTCCTGATCTGGAGATGGCCGCGGTGGTCGTGCGTCGGAGATTGGAGACACTACTTGTTTGGAGAGTCGTGTCAGATTTTCATGGACCACCAGAGCTTAATGTACATCTTCCTGCAGCGGGTTTGATTGTTGAGACAGCGTCGTTGGATGAAGCTTGTGTAGGATTGTGTTTGTGAGATACTGGTTACCCGCGGCAAGGAGATTGTGGTAGCTGATGCTGGAGTCGTAGGCCCGGGGTTAGCTTGTTCCAGCTGTGCGCAGTGTTGAGACAGTTTTCTGCAGATTTACAGTTCTTGTGCGATCGTTGAGTACAGCTTAAGTTCATCTCTACTGAGGGGACAGCTTGCTCATGTCCGCGCCCGTCCACTTTTCCTTAATCGCTTTCGCGAGGCACAGCCCGCCGATGCTCGTTCATCAGAGATTCTTGAGCATACTCGGCTGGGTAATGATTCGGAGTCCTTGATTTGTGACTAGGGTATGCTACGTTTAGGGACGCGTTTGTGTGTACCTGTTACTGATGGGTAAAGACGCGAAATCCTAGAGCAGGCACATCAGTCAGCTTTCTGTGTTCATTCAAGTCCACCAATATGTGACGTGACTTGTAAGATAGTTACGGGTGGACAGGGATGAAGAATGAAGTTTCGGATTTCATTTCCAGGTGTCTGTCTTGTTGTGAGCTAAGGTTGAGCACTTGAGACCGGCTGGAGAGTTGCAACCTTTAACCGTTCCGGAGTGGGAATGGGAGCAGATCTCCATGAATTTTGTTGTGGTGTCTACCCCGGTCTAGACAGGGTGTGACTCCATTTGGGTGTTTGTTGTCCGGTTATGCTCAGTTTGCTCAGTTGTTCTTTGTTAAGTTATGCGTTGCACGGAGTTCCTTCTTGTGTTGTATCCAATGGAGGCACCCTGTTCACTTGCCGTCTTGGGTAGGAGCTTCAGGAAGCCTTGGGTACCGGTTGAGCTTTAGCTCCGCTTTCCATCCGTTGGCTGATGGTTAGACAGAACAGACTATACAGACTCTGGAGGATATGCTTGTGCGTACGTACTAATTGTTGTCGGCAGTTGGGATCGTCACTTGCCATTGATAGTATTCTCCTTGGATAGCAGTTATCAGGAGACATTCCAATTGGCAACCATGGGTTTTGTTGTTAGGTCGTGTCGATCGCCATTCTGTTTTTCTAACTCTGCGTAAGTAGGATTGTTGTTAGGTCGTGTCGATCGCCATTCTGTTTTTCTAACTCTGCGTAAGTAGGATTTTTGGACCTCAGCTAGTCTAGAGATTTCGGAGATGATCTAGTTGTTCAGGCCAGGATGAGAGTAACCCAGTGCAGACAGAGATCTTATGCCGACCGTGGTGGTTGCAGACTTGAGTTCGCAGTGGGAGATCATGTATTCCTACGGATTTTCCGATGAATGATGTGTTAAGTTTTAGGAAGCTTATTCCAGGATTGTAGGTCCTTTAGAGGTCCTCAAGCGAGTTAGTTCCGTTGCCTATAATATGGAACTTCCGCCCATATTATTGAGTATTCACCTCATTTTCCTTGTGTCGATACTTCGCAATTACCTTCATGACCTTTCTCACATGATTCAGCATCAGACATTTAGCTTGGACGCGATCTTTTCGTTCACTAGCAGCCTATAGTGTTAGTGGATCGGCAGGTGGAGAAATTTCGGTCAAGAGTTTTGCCATCTGTGGAAGGTTTTCTTGGCGTAGCCGTACAGTGAGGTGATCACTTGGGAGGCTGGGAGCGAGATTTGGGAGTTTTTATACTCATCTCTTTGAAGGTACGTTTAGTGAGAATTTTAAATTCGGGGACCGAATTTCTTTAGGGGGGAAGATTGTAACGTTTTAGAAATCGTTTTGCGAATTTTCCGTTTTTAGGGTAAAATAGTCGGTGTTTTCCGTTTTAACCCGATTGTGATCAAACTTCTGTATAAACTTGTCGGCACCTATTTTAGCTATAATAAAGCTAGTGCATAGACTTTGGGGGTCAATGGGAAGTTTTGGTTCACATAGAATTTTTCCCTAATTAAATATTATTTTAATGCTTTATTTGCTCACTTTATTAGTGGTAATTACTTTTTGGCTTGGGTTAATTACTACTAATATAGTTTTATGCTAATCTAATCATTAGATATTTTGTTAAACCCTCCATCCATAATATCTAGATATTTTGTAAATTAAAATAAATTTTTAAAAGAAAGGAAAATGTGGCAATTTGCATTAAATGAAGCATTAATTGAATTGTGCTAGAAATTTCTTCACAATTTACACAACACCCCCCCACTTGAAATGTCCGGCCACTTCCCTTGGCTGCCCAAATTCCCCCCCTCCATTTCTATCTCATTTTGCTTCATAAAGATCATCAAAAATCACAAATAAATCCCACAAACTCATTTATAAATCAAAACACTTCATTCTTGAACTCAAAGTAAACTTGGATCATCATGGAAGACTTCATTTTGGATGCTTAGATTTGGTGTTTTGTTGCAAGTTTTTGAATCATTTTGGAGGTATAAAACCCTAACCCTAATGCTTAATTCTTGTTTTAAATCTTTAATTAGTTTATTAGTTGTTAAATTAAAGCTATTTAAATGCATGTTTAAAATTCTAGAAATGGTTTTTGGATAATTAATTAGGGTTTTGATTAGTGAATAGGTTAATTGTTAATTTTAGGCAAGTGAAAACTTAACCTACTTACTAGATTTGTTAAATGATATTTTTCCTAATTACCTAATTAGCTTAATTACAAACTAGACTTTTGCTAATCCTAATTAGATGAGATTAAAATTATAGTAAATGTTTAAATGGTTTAACCTTGCTATTTAGTGATGTTTGTAAATGCTAGTTTGGTAAAAACTTGTAGTTTGGTACTAAAATGATATATGCTGCTTACTAGATTTCGGTAAGTTTTAGGCGTGGGTTTCCTTTGTCCTTGCGACGTTAATTATATTGATTCCACGCTATATCTTGTATTGGGAATGCGCGATCGGTACGATCAGGGTCTATGTTTGGTAGTTGTGTCGCTTTGCGTTCCTAACTAGGGTCGTATCGATATCGTTCGTGTCTTTGTGTAGCTTTTACTCTTGAGTTGGTTTCGTAGTGTTGCTACGTGCGTTAGCCACTTGACGAACACTTGAGAGTATATTTGGAGTTGGTGCGTCGATCAAACGTAGTTTGTACGTGTTATTGGTCGATTGCTAATAAATACTTGTTATATTGTTATTTGCTTTCAAGATCGCAGGCCGGGACTTCGGGCCCTGCGAACAGGGAAAAGCGAGTAGTCGGCTTTACTTAGCCAGGAACGTTGGTGAGTAGATTTAACATCTACAGGAGAATCGCCCGCATGGCGTTATGCGTCTGGGCTAGAGATGTTATGAATTGACGTATATTCTATTTCATATATAGAGTTGCGCATACACCTTATTGCTTAGTTATTTGTTGTGCTTGGACTTGTACCCTTAGGGCACTGCACTATTATTGACAGGTCATGTTGCACGAGCACTAATTGTATGCCACACATACACCGTCAATAATTGCCATGACACGCACAACACACATACTTATATGATATTGTTTGGTTAGGGACATTGAGACATTGATTCATATTTCTTTATGCATATGACATATATCATACCTGTATACCTACATGCTTATACATATGCCTTGACATGCTTACTGCTAGTTACCTGTACACCTATAGGGTATTGTACTATTAGCGATAGGTACATACACACATAATGACACAGCTACATGTATATCTTGCATACATACTTCACTTATAGCTGGAGGGTATATTACATCATTACTGATAGGTAGATACATATACCTTGCTATACCTTTATGTTTACACTTATATCTGGTTATAGCTACATGTGCACCTTTATTTGATGCTATATTAGACTTGGAGAAATTAGGAATCGCATGATTTATATATTAACTTATTGTAGTTAAATAACGGATTTTCCTTTATATGCTTACATTTCAGTTTTATGTTGCATATATTATATTCATGGATTTTCGCATTGAGATATGGATTTTTCATGATGTTTTCTGGATATGAAGACCGTGGTAGTTTCATGAAATTATGCATTATTTGAAAAAGCCGGTTTCTCTTGATATGATATTTCAGCATCCACCATGAGATTTATCGGTTCTGATATATATATATATATCCCACGCGAGGAACGGAGGGAGCCGTGTGCGGGTACATGGTGGGGCCCGGAGATACCCCGGGGTAAGAGTCGTGGAGTAGACGATGAGTTAGTGGGGGAACCATACCTTCTGGTGACAGTACCTATGACTCGGCGGTTATCGTGGGGATACCGACGGGAGTCATGTACGTATGGATACGTCGAGAGGCGAGAGTCAGAGCTAGGCACTCGAGCTTTCGGTATAGCGTATGATACGTACCTATCATGGGTCAGTCGTGGTGACAGCATCTGATAGATCAGTATTTATGTGTCGATACTTTACACTTGGTTTCATGATATTTTTATTTCTAAGTATATATAATAGTGGAATGGGACGCTGTTATATATATATATATATATATATATATATATATTAGTGGAATGGGACGCTAATATATATGTATACATTTCAATTCATATACATCATCATAATTTTTCATTCAAATATACTTATTCAGGATATATGAGTTTCACTTGATATTGGATTCAGGATATATGAGATTCACTTGATATTGGATACAGGATAATGAGATTTACTTGATGTTGTATATTCGGGGTTTGTGAGACTTACATGATATGAGAGCCAATTTGGGGGCTGATTTGAGGAATTGGGATTTGGATTGTCTTGATGGACTTTGGTCCTACCACTGTGTTAGGATTCCGTGGAAATGACATGTTTCATCTCATACTTCACATTTATTATTTATGCACTGCTTCATGTATTAGTAGTACCTGATAGAGTACCTTCCATGACTGTTGCATTTACATAATTTATTTTATATGCATTGCTTAATGTATTAGTTGTACCTGCTAGAGTACCTTTCATGACTGTTACATATATACATTGTCATATCATTGTTTCATGTATTAGTTGTACCTGATGGGGTACATTACATGACCGTTGCATACATATTGTCATATTACTGCTTCATGTATTAGTGATACCTGCTAGTATACCTTTCATGACTGTTGTATTCATATGACCATTTATTGCTTAGCTTACATATGTTAGATTCGCACTGTACGTGCATACTTGTGATTTCCTGCATATGTTATTTACTATTCACGAGTTGGCAACTCACCCCCGTTGTGCCACAGGGTTTTGCAGGTTGTTTTCCAAGACTAGTCGAGGCAGGCTATTCATCTATCACATCATCTTTTGCAGCGGATACCGCTTCGGCCCATAGTGTGCAGTTTTGCTTAGGTGGGTTTTGCGGTTATCCAAAATTGTTTATTGTATATTCGTTGTATCCATGTACTCTCCATCTACCATTATCTTGTATGACTTAGAGACTTGATGTGAGAACGATATTGTATTTTATATTGTGACTTGTATGTCTTTTCTGCAGTTTTACTTCTACCGTCTTTTATTTCTTCGCTACGGCGTCGTATATCTGTTGTGATGGTTGTTTTCCGCCGTTGGGCGTGGATTTGCTCCCGTTGGGGATGCTTTAATTATATTTATGTTGTACTCATTTTTGGGGTGGTTTTTACAAAGGAGGTGCTGCCAAAATTTTCAAGAAAATAAAGTTGGACTTTTAAAGAATTTGGGTTGAGATTTTAAATGTTTTAAAACTTCTATTATTATTTACAACTTTTGATGGTTTAGGTTTCTGGGTTTTCGGTTTACTTAAATTGCGTTACGCCTGTAGACGTTGCGTAGTTTAAGGGCCGCCACGTGCCAATTTCGGGTCGTGACATAAAATGTGGGATTAAAATCTAGTTAGGGTTTTTAGCACATCATTAAAGTTTCCATGAGTGGTTTACCAATTTAAATTATGCAAAATCTAGCTTAGTTGTTGAATTGTGAATTTTGCTTTAAAAAGTGTTAAAATTTGATATTTTTGCAAACTAGAATTTTGGGTTTAATGGAAATTGATGAGATTAAATTTAAGTAATGGTTTTTATGATCTACTTATGATATTTAGTGAATATTATGGCCACTAATTTTCTTAAAACATCATGTTTCGAATTAAAACGGTTATTTGATGCTTTCTGGGTTTTCGGAAATAAATCGATTTGATTTATTTTGAGGTTTTGATTACAATCTAATTCATATTATAATTAGTGATTTGTGAAATCACGATTGGTGTGTTTGGGTTTTTCTTGATCAATCGGCGTTTGTACGCCGATGTCGGGGGTTATTTGGTTATTTTGCATGAGCGGGTCATAGGTTTTAACCTATGCGCGTTTCGTATGCTGTTTTGATTTTTATCCGCGATTTCGGTTCATGATATTTTACATGTTTGCATATAGGTACCCCTCAAGTGGACTTCGGACGATGAAGAGGAGGATGGCGGCATCGAATTCGGCAGACAAAGACCAGATGAGTAGATGTATATCTACGGGGGAAGTCAGGTGGATGGCGTATAGCATCCCCACAAACGTAGAATAAGGATATTATGTACTATTATTAGGAAGTCGGACGTGACCTTAGACTCTTGACGAGTAGGATATTATTGAAAACTTTAAGTTGGATTAGACTGATTTAGAAAGACTTAACCAGAGAATGATTGCCCTGGAGGGAATTCGTAGGTTTCATGTAGACACACACACGCACACACACATACACTTGACTTGGTGTATATGTGTATATATATATGTGTGTGTGTGGGGGGGGGGGTTTCTATATGTATATATATGTAACATTTCAGAAAATATAAAATATTATTTTTGGAATTTAATATTAAAATAATATTTTTCCCGAAAACTGCCGGATTTGCGAAATTGGGGTTTTCGAAAAAGGGTATAAATATATACCAATAATTGTGAAATAATTGGAAATTAAAATGATTTATTCATTTAAAAATATATTTAAAGGATTTGGCATTTTAAAGATTTATTATATGCAGTTTTGATAAAAAAACCGATTAATGCACTGCTAATCGCGATTAAGCCAAATCCGTGTTTCTATAGTTTTCCATGGCTAGTGCACCATGACATGTTATATGTTGTTTCATTTCATTTGTGTCATGTGTTATGGTTTTATTGTCGTGAGAAAAGAAAAAGAAAAGAAAAATGTGTCATGATGAGTTAGAGAGAGAGGGGACATAATGATGACTTGGAAAGTGAGTGGGTGAGAATAATTGAGAGGGGGGGTTGCCTCATATCTTTTCCCCGCCATTTTTGCATCTCCTTCTTCATCTTCCTCATCCTCATCTCCCTCCACCTTCAACCCCTAAATCCACTTCTAAAACTCCATCAAAACCCTAAACCCCTTTCACTAAAAATGATCCCCTCTTCATGCTCTCATTGAACCAAGCAAAGTGGAATTTTGACAACCTTGGGACTTGTAGGGTTTTGTTTGGGAGTAACCATAAGGTATAACTCTTTTCATTTAGGGTAGTTTGATTTCCTAGCTTGTTGTTTAAGTTTAGAAGTCGTTTAGTGTTGGTTTTGTGAACTTTGAATCCTAGTGAAGGGTTTGGGATATTGATGATGTTAGTGGCTGTCAATAGGACTTTTGAGGTGATTCTAGAGTTGGATTTGATGTAGTAACCAAATTACGGATTTATAATTTTGTCCGTGCCGGTTTTGTGAGAAAATAGGGTGTGCAGGGAAATCTGGAGCAACCCGGGGAATTTTTGAGAGTAGCAAACAATACCAGAGACCAAATTTGACCAATAGGAGACCACCTTGACGAGACAGACCCAATATGAGCCGGGGGACCAGAGGAGGCCGGATTTTTTGAGGAAGTGGCCGGCCACTTGGTGGGTAGGGGTGTCTAGGTTGTTTTCATAGCTCATATGCACCCTATATAGCACCCCGGTATTGTTTGTGCGCTTTGTTTTAGCCTGAGTCAAAATCTGGGAACACATTAGTGTGATTTTTGGATATGTTTTCCGTATTTTGAATGTTTAGTTTTGATATTTAGATTTTTATTTGGTTGTTGAATATTTGTACATCAACGACTAGGGGTAATTTTTTGGTTTTGCATACGTGGGCTATAGGTTCTAACCTATAGGCGATCCGTGTGCCGTTTTGCTTTCTGGACTTGATGTTAATAGCGATTGCAATTGTTTATTATTGTAGGTACCCTCACGTGGATTCTGAGACGACGGAGCATGGCGTCACCGACTTCGGCAATCGAGGACCAAGGTGAGTAGATCTATATCTACGGGGGAAGTCGGGTGGATGGCGTATAGCACCCCCGCACACTTTGATGGAAACTGATTTATATATAGATTATGGTTAATGAAACCTTTAATAGAAAACTATAGATAAAGTAAAAGGTTAGTTAGAGAATCATGTTAGAAACTAAGGATAGTTAGAAGTGATATGATACGACTAGTATGTGATGACGGGACTTGAGGATGAGATTTGATGATATTGCCGTTTAGGGTACTATAGGACTAGATAGTCGACGTAGATGCGTCATCCGAACCATACTTATTTCTAAACTAAAGAATCGTATGCATCTTTTAAATAGATACCTTGAGGGACGTTATGGATTTTCAAATGATATCTTTTTCTTAAAAACACCGTAGCCCCTACTTTCAAAACTACGATTCGCATCTTTCAAAAGTTGTTTGTATGGTTCGGGTGTGTATGTTAATGCTTATAGTAAAGGTAGAGTGTATTTGTAAAATTGACTTGATGAGGGATATAAATGCGATGAAAAAGATATATGACGCGATATGATGATTTGGTGATATGTTGGTATACGGATGCGAGTCGATTGAGATGATTTATACCCTGTCGGTCCCCTGATATGAGATTATCACGGATGTGACCTGGGACATAGGTATATAGAGATATTTATATGTGTTGTGAATCGTGAGTGTTAGCCGTACGTGACGTTAGGTCCGTACCCTCCTCTTCTTATAGGATGATAGGATCCCTGATAGCTTAATGCCGCCGTACGATGATTTTCCGTACGTGATGAGTTGACTTGAGGTTTGATCCATACCCTTGACTAGGGGATGCCGTACGATGGGGTATACCGTACGGGATGTTGTCTGGCTAGATGCCGATTGATTGATTCACCGACTCGATCATGTTAGATACATATACCTGTCAGCATTTGCATTTGATTTATCTTATGCTGCATTCATATTATTCTCATTGCATTGCTTATACCTGTGCTAGTACACCTGCACCATTATCGATGATGCGTATGTTACACGTACACAGATTTGCTGGCTCACACACTTCATCATCAATAATTGCCTTGTCACTACACAGTAGGGTTGCTACATCATGATATACATATTGTACACCATACTTGCGCACATACATATTGTACACCATACTTGCGCACATACATATTGTACACCATACTTGCGTACATACATATTGCACACCATACTTGCGGACATACACATTTGTACGTCCACACTTGCATATATACACATATGCGCCTTTATACGATATTGCATTCAATTTTAGAGATTTGGGAACCACATGATAAATTTTAAAAACCGGATTCATTTAAAAGAGCGGTTTTTCCTCGATATGTGCATATTATTGTTCCATGTTGCATGATATATGGATATGCTTACATTTCTGTTATATATCGCATACATCATGCTTTATGATTACACGCATTGAGATATGTTGTTTTCATGAGATTTCTGGATTTGAGAACCGTGGCTATTTCAAAAAAAAAGCATGTACTGTTTTAAAAACCAGTTTCTCTTGATATGATATTTCAGTGCGTCCACTATGCGTTTTCTCGGTTCTGAGACGTGTGACAGTGAAACCCGGTCGAGGAGCTGGATGAGGCTGATTGCGGGTACATGGTGGACCCGGTATGGTACCCCGGGACAAGAAAGGGATGCTGTGCAATAAACGGTAAGCCTGACACAGGGACTACTCCCTACCGGTGATAGTATTTGCGCTCGGCGGATATCCGGAGGATACCAACCGGAGTCGAGAGATGATATGGGCCGATCCGGACTGACGGAGCCCGTGGGCCGATCCGGACTGATGGAGCCCGAGATATGAGGATTTACGTGTCGATGCTGGACACGGGTTTCATGATGTTTTCGGGTGTCGATGTTGGACACCCAGGTTCCATGATTTTGATGTGCCGCGAGGGGCACCATTGATTCATATCCTTATACTTTCATGCACACTCGTTATGATATTTATGTGCATACAGACATTGATCATGTAGTGGGACGGGATCCACATGCATACATACATTGAGTATATGGTTGGATGATATCCGCATACACATAGGTGTTGATTACATTGTTGGCACATATACGACCCGGTCACCCTAGATATCATAGTATTACCTTCATGATATAGTTGACCTAGGAGTCGTTGTTTATTCGATTTCTACTTTTAGATGTTTTTCTACTCACGAGTTGGCAACTCACCCCCGTTGTGCCACAGTTCTTGCAGGTTGACCGCATGGATCCGTAGAGGTATCGCGGGCACATAGCTTCATTTGGGTGTTTGGCATTGGTAGGTGGGGCATTTGTATTGTACCCACTCTTGTATTTATATTTCATATTGTATATAGTCAACTCCATCAATCAAAATTAGTAAATTGTATAAGTAATGAGACTTAGTGAGATTGTGGTTAAGAGACTTAGAGCGAGGGGTTTTCCGCTACTTGTGGTTTTAATGTCTTGCTTATTTCCTTATCTTTTGTGGTGATCTTCGCTGTTGGGCGTCGTATACTTATATTTATTGTCTTGCGTGGTTGTGATCCGCCGTTTGGCGAAGAGCTAGCTCCCGCTTGGGATGCCTTTATCATTATCTTGTATATGTGGTTTTGGATCAAAATATACAAAGGAGGTGCTGCCCGAATTTTTATAAAACGACGAAACATGTTTTCAAACTGGTAAATTTTACTTGCATCATTCATGTTCCTTTTCCATGCATTTTAGAAACTTTATTTCATTATACCTTTATTTCAAAACTTCACCTCCTTTATTTTCTTAAAAGGTTTAGATTTCTGGGTTTCAGCTTACTTGAATTACGTTACGCCTTTAGACGTTGCGTGATTTAAGTGCTGGTCACGAGCTAATATTTCGGGTCGTGACAATATATATATATATATATATATATATATATATATATATATATATATATAAAACATATACACGTGATATGAGGATGTTATATGATATCCGGGGATGAGTCGGTATGACTGGGCATGATGCCATGAGATAAAGATATACGATCGAGTATGATATGAGATGTACTGTGATATTAGTGGATCGTTGGGAAATGAGAAAATGGATGTTTATACATAAACGATAATAGGTGATGATGACATTGAAATGTACGAGACTTTAGAATAGAACCCGGATTGTAATATGTGACTTAATCACGATATGATATATGACATGTTATTTCCAGGATCATTTGACGATGTATATTTACATAGACAATGATATATGTTTGATGATATTGGGATGTATGCGATTATAACACAGTACCCTTAATCATGATATTATTTGATGATGATACTATACGAATGATGATGTATATATGTGATAGTTGATCCGTACCTCGATTTTGGGAAGCCGTACGATGGATTTTACCGTACGAGGCATAGATGTGATGATTGATTCGCACTCTTGACTCGAGGAAGTCGTACTACATACATGACGCTATTGAGGCTGGATCGCCGACTACTATAGATATCGACTCAGACTTTAGGAGGATTCTTCTTACCTTTCGACCAGTGTCTTTAGTTAGTTCCTTAGATGGTTAGGTAGATCTTAGTTTAGTCTCGAGTCATACTTATTTTCAAAACTAACGAATCGTGCGCATTTTTAAAGACAGCCTAAGGGATACTACGGATTTTTCAAAAGACATATCTTTTCATAAAAACCCCGTAACCCCAAACTTTCTAAAAACCACGATTCGTGCTTTTCAAACAACAAACTGGATGACTCGTAATTAGTATGTATTCTCTAGTTGTGCGTTACTACACATTCACCATCATATTTATGTTGTATTCATCGCAATGCATGTCCACACATATGTTTCTTTAGCTAATATGAAACTCTGTCTGTTAGGATACCAGCACCATTACCGATGATGCGCATGTTCCACATACACTTATTTGCCGGCTCACACACATCATCATCGGTAATTGCCATGTCACGTACACTTTAGAACATATTATCTTTTTATTGATATAATCAGCTAAATGCTAATCTAATACAATATTGTGTGATTACTCTCATGTGCTAGTTTAGACATTGCATTTATTACTTAGACACTTCATGCATTCACATATTCATATTATCATGCAGTATTGTGGGGCGTATGCCAATACTCATTATTTACTTACTCATGATTTTGGGATTTTGGATTTCTATGAGATTTCTGGATTTTGGGGGAAAACCGAAAGAATTTAAGAAAAGCTTATTATTATCATTTTTAAAATGTAAGTTGCGGTTTTCTCGTGATGTATGGGTCGTCCACCATGAGTTTTCATGTTTTCTGTTGGATTTTGAGACCCGATTCGAGGAGTGGAGGAACCGTCTCGGGTACATGGTGGGCCCGGTACGGTACCCCGTAGCGAGAGTGTTTTTGTGGGGATGACGATGGGCCTGGCTGGGGAAGATTACCTACCGGTGATGTCTGGCGCGGCGGATATCCGGAGGATACTGACCGTAGTAGTGAGATTTGATGATATGGACCGATCCAGACCGACGGAGCCCGAGATATTGAGATTATGAGATATTGAGACTATGAGATATTGAGACTATGAGGTATTGAGACTTTGAGATTTACATGTTTTGTGTCGATACTTGACACGGATTTCCATGGATTTCATTGATGATGTTTCAGATTACCATACAAATTTTACTATGATAAAAGTAACGATCTCTTATACAGCTATATCCAGATTTCATGGTTGATTGTTTTACATTCATGATGCATGCATACTCATACATTTGACATGTTACTACTTGAGACACTGACCCGAGCACTGAGTATTGCACTTATGCATAGGTCCTTACCCTGTTACTACTAGATGTCTAGTGTTAGGTTAAATATATTATTATGACCTAGGAGAGCGTCGTGCATGCGATTTCTACTCACAGATATCTTCTACTCATGAGTTGGCAACTCACCCCCGTTGTGCCAAATTTTCTTACAGGTTTCGATGTACAAGTTTCCTTGGCAGTTTGCTGGCACATCATTTTATTCAGGGTGATTTTCTTGGTAGGTTGGTTCACTTGTATCAGGACCGCCGCTGTACTTTTATTATTTCATTTGTATCTAGTAAGCTCCATCAACCAGACTTGTATTATTGGTAAATTTAGAAGACCAGTTGTTTTTATTTCGACCTTAGAGTCGCGCTTGTATTATTATGGTTTTTTTCCTGGTGGACTGGTTTTCTTTTGAGTTTTGAGCCTCGTCCTTCGGCGTTGTATATTATAGTGCATTGTGTGGTTGTTTCCGCCTTTTGGCGTAGAGCTAGCTCCCGCTTGGGGATGCCTTTTTATTTCTTGTATATATTATTCTTATTTGTATCCGTTTGGGGCCAGTTTTTATAAAGGATACTCTGCCGAAATTTTTGAGAAAATTTGATGTTGCTTTTAAACATATTTTCCTTCACTTTTCTTTTAAATGGTTTAGATTTCTGGGCTTCGGCTTGCTTATATTACGTTACGCCTTTAGACGTTTCGTAATGTAAGTGCCGGTCACGTTCCGTACCTTCGGGTCGTGACAAAGTTGGTATCAGAGCGCTAGGTTTAACCCTTGTCTAAGTCTAGGTTGACCTTGGTTGATGGAGTAGGTGACTTAGGTAGAGTGACGTACCGTGGGTATGATCCGCGGCATACTTACGATACGCTACTCTGCTTAAGAAGCCTTAGGATGTACATTTCTTTGCACCGTATTCTATTTGTTCCTTTGATCTATTTTCGTCGATATCGAATGGTGGTTCTGTTATCACGGTCGCATGGGCAGAAAGAGCTGCGGTTAGAATGCGATGACCTTTAGGGTATTGTCTATTCTAGAAGGTTGAAGCATTGCTTAGCGTGCGGACGAAGGGTATTCACATGTCGTCCAGACGAAGTTAAAAGGTTCGAACGAATACCAGAAACCCATTTTCCCAAGTTTAAGGTATTCGAAAGAACATGCAGGTATTTCTATGGACCCTCTAGAAGAATGAAACCCTAACTCGACATAATGACCATGAGAACGCTGGTGAACCTTTGGGTTTGCGGCAGTTCCACGGTGCCATTAGTGAGGCTTGGGTTTGCCCTTCTACGGCTGGTCCGCAGATGCTGGGGCATGTACTGGATATTTTTAAACTGTACTTGAGTATTGAGCTCTCGGGGAATTATGAGATTTTGATGAATCGATCGAAAAGTTTAACGTAGTCCGGATATCAGGTGAAGGGATAGATTACGTGGGAGGCTCTAGATATGAGTATAGCCGTTTGTAGCGCCGTTCGTACAGCTACGGAGAGACAAGTTCGAATCAGTCGACACCAGAGGAAAGAGGAGCACATTGACGTCGGTGTAACGATTTGCGATTGGTGATTCGAATATCACATTTCCGTTGATTGGATTCTGGTATTTCGATGATTTCGTTTTAGGATTGGTATTTCCTATGTGTACATTCATTACACTCTATTCGTGTTTCATATATCAGTTGTATTGATGTTTGCATACCCAGTGCACTCGATTTGGTTTTATACATTTTAAGATATTGATTTGATTTCGTGCATATGGGTTGCACATGATTTTGACGTATACTTCGACATAGTTTTCATGAACTTTTCGTACTGTGATTTCGATTTTGATATTCGATTTATGTTTTCGTGCACCATGTGCACTTGATTGAGATTCTTGCACACACTTGGCGCACTTGATACGATTTTTTGCACACCAGATGCACTAAATCGGGATTTTGTGCAGATTAGATGCACCTGATATTGTTATCGTGCACGCCCGTTGCACTTGACAGATATTTTTGGTGCACGCCCGTTACACTCAGTTTTGTTTCTGTGCGTATTCGTGGTATCTATATTTGATTTCGATTTTCGTGCGCACCGGACGCACGTGGTACCTTGTATACTGTATTTGAGATTGATTTCATTTTGAGCAGTACGTTTTTTTTTATGATATTTACTATTTGGTGTAGTATCCGAGCAGGACTGTTCTGAGAACAGTACCTAGGTGTTTTTGCATGTATTTCTTTTTAAATGTTTGGACGATTTTACTACGAGACGTACTATATGTACATGTTATAGTTTTGAATATGTCATGTTGATTTCGTATTGGACCTTGATATTGTATTTTCACCATAACTCCGACGATTGCGTTATGCTTGACGGAGTTTTTATTTTTGAGTTATGTACTTGTTTTTCATGTACATGCATTGCGCTAAAATGTGTTTTATGTATTGATAATTTCGGAGCCCCGACGATTTGAGTGTTTTGCTAAATGTTTTAGTATTTGGGGGGAGTTTTAATTTAAATTCGGGGACCAAATTTCTTTAAGGGGAGAAGATTGTAACGTTTTAAAATTAAATAAATAAATAATTAAATAAATAAAACCCTTTAGGTGAATTTTCTGATAATCGGTAAAATAAACCGTATTTTCCGTAAAACTCAACTATAATTATTTTTCCATATTTATTTAAATACGCCTATTTTAACTATGTAATTTCTAGTAATTGATATTTTTTGATCACTTATAAATTATTAGTTTACTAAAATATTTCCGTAATTAATTAATTTCAAATAT
This sequence comes from Agapanthus africanus, assembly GCA_030015575.1. Taxonomy (NCBI): domain Eukaryota; kingdom Viridiplantae; phylum Streptophyta; class Magnoliopsida; order Asparagales; family Amaryllidaceae; genus Agapanthus; species Agapanthus africanus. Next base: position 767,424,341 of record JASDDO010000019.1, on the reverse strand, counting down.
TAACATAAGATTTTAATTATACATTTAATTAGTGTAAAAAACAAAATTGAATGGGTTAATTACATACTTAGAAACCATAACAAACTAAAACCCAGTTTGTAACATAATTTTTAATCAAGTTATTCCAAGTTCTAGTGGTTTCTAGGGTCAAGGGAAAAATAAAATAAAATAAATTTAAACTAGGAAATGATGTAAATTGCAATTATGGAAACTTGAGGGGTGTTTTTAACATGATTTTTTTTTTATACAAACCCACACACACACCCTCCTCACATGGCCAAGCCCATGTGCAGCAGCCCCATTCTCTCCCTCTTCAACATTTTTTCCCTAGCAACAAATATAAAGAAAATTAATTAATTAAAGAATGGGTTTTAAAAGAGGTCAAATTGGGAGGCTTCTATAAGTTTCCACACACTTTTTCTCTCTCTCTTTTTCCCCCTAGCTTATGGCCGAGCCTCCTCTTGGCTGCCCCAAAAAATTTCTCACCCCATTTTCCAATTAAAAATCCACATAAATTCATCAAAAAAATCCAAGCAAAAACTCATAAACTCAAAGCAAATTCTTCATGCATTTTCCTTAGCCTATTCTAGCTTGAAACATGGAGCAAAGGAAACATTTTGGAGGCTAAGTTGCAAGTTGATCTCAAACTTGTTAAGGTATAATCTTAACCCAATATTTATTTTGTTGGTAATTACTTGAATCCAAAGTAATTAAGTGTTAATATGCTTCTATTTAGAAAGTTTGAAAATTTAAAGTCAAGGGTTTGAATATGAATTAGGGTTTAACCATCACAACTAGGTTAATCAAGTGTAATTTAACATCCTAAGATATGCACAAATCTAGATTTGTTGTTAAATTGTAAATAGTTATTTCAAACTTATTAAAATTTGATAATTTTACAAACTAGGTTTTTATAATATATATATATTGGTGTGATAAAATTATGATGAGGGTTTCTATCATTAGATTATGGTTTTAATGGATAGATTAACATGTTAATTGAATGCAAAACCTAATTTGGTTACTAGTTGTTAATTGTTAGTTTAAAAATTGTGATAATTATGCTAATTTGCTAACTAGGTTTTTAGAAATTAATTTAAAATATGGGATTAAAATCTAGTTAGGGTTTTTAGCACATCATTAAAGTTTCCATGAGTGGTTTAACAATTTAAATTATGCAAAATCTAGCTTAGTTGTTGAATTGTGAATTTTTCTTTAAAAAGTGTTAAAATTTGATATTTTTGCAAACTAGAATTTTGGGTCTAATGGAAATTGATGAGATTAAATTTAAGTAATGGTTTTTATGATCTACTTATGATATTTAGTGAATATTATAGCCACTAGTTTTGTTAAAACATCATGTTTCAAATTAAAACGGTTATTTGATGCTTTCTGGGTTTTCGGAAATAAATCGATTTGATTTATTTTGAGGTTTTGATGAGTTACAATCTAATTCATATTATAATTAGTGATTTGTGAAATCACGATTGGTGTGTTTGGGTTTTTCTTGATCAATCGGCGTTTGTACGCCGATGTCGGGGGTTATTTGGTTATTTTGCATGAGCGGGTCATAGGTTTTAACCTATGCGCGTTTCGTATGCTGTTTTGATTTTTATCCGCGATTTCGGTTCATGATATTATACATGTTTGCCTATAGGTACCCCTCAAGTGGACTTCGGACGATGAAGAGGAGGATGGCGGCATCAACTTCGGCCGACAAGGACCAGGTGAGTAGATGTATATCTACGGGGAAAGTCGGGTGGATGGCGTATAACACCCCCGCAAACGTAGAATAAGGATATTATGTACTATTATTAGAAAGTCGGACGTGACCTTAGACTCTTGACGAGTAGGATATTATTGAAAACTTTAAGTTGGATTAGACTGATTTAGAAAGACTTAACCAGAGAATGATTGCCCTGGAGGGAATTCGTAGGTTTCATGTAGACACACACACACACATACACTTGACTTGTTGTATATGTATGTATGTATGTATGTGTGTGTGTGTGTGTGTGTGTGTGTGTGTGTGTATAAATGAATGTGTGTAGGTTTCTATATGTGTGTGTGTATATATATATATAACATATACACGCGATATGAGGATATTATATGATATCCGGGGATGGGTCGGTATGACTGGGCATGATGCCGTGAGATAAAAATATACGATCGAGTATGATATGAGATGTATTATGATATTAGCGGATCATTGGGAAATGAGAAAATTGATATTTATACATAAACGATAATAGGTGATGATGACATTGAAATGTACGAGACTCTAGAATAGAACCCGGATTGTAATATGTGACTTAATCACGATATGATATATGACATGTTATTTCTGAGGATCATTTGACGATGTATATTTATACAGACAATGATATATGTTTGATGATATTGGGATGTATGCGATTATAGCACAGTACCCTTGATCATGATATTGTTTGATGATGATACTATACGAATGATGATGTATATATGTGATAGTTGACCCGTACCCTGATTTTAGAAAGCCGTACGATGGATTTTACCGTACGAGGCATAGATGTGATAATTGATCCGCACTCTTGATTCGAGGAAGTCGTACTATGTATGTGACGCTATTGAGGCTGGATCGCCGACTACTATAGATATCGACTCAGACTTTAGAAGGATTCTTCTTATCTTTCGACTAGTGTCTTTAGTTAGTTCCTTAGATGGTTAGGTAGATCTTAGTTTAGCCTCAAGTCATACTTATTTTCAAAACTAACGAATCGTGCGCATTTTTAAAGACAGCCTAAGGGATACTACGGATTTTTCAAAGGACATATCTTTTCATAAAAACCCCATAGTCTCTAACTTTCTAAAAACCACGATTCGTGCTTTTTAAACAACAAACTGGATGACTCGTAATTAGTATGTATTCTCTAGTTGTGTGTTACTACACATTCACCGTCATATTTATGTTGTATTCATCGCATTGCATATTCACACATATGTTTCTTTAGCTAATATGAAACTCTGCCTGTTAGTACACCAGCACCATTACCGATGATGCGCATGTTCCACGTACACTTATTTGCCGGCTCACACACATCATCATTGGTAATTGCCATGTCACGTACACTTTAGAACATATTATCTTTCTATTGATATAATCAGCTAAATGCTAATCCAATACAATATTGTGTGATTACTCTCATGTGCTAGTTTAGACATTGCATTTATTATTTAGACACTTCATGCATTCACATATTCATATTATCATGCAGTATTGTGGGGCTTATGCCAATACTCATTATTTACTTACTCATGATTTTGGGATTTTGGATTTCTATGAGATTTCTCGATTTTGGGGGAAAACCGCAAGAATTTAAGAAAAGCTTATTATTATCATTTTTAAAATGTAAGTTGCGGTTTTCTCGTGATGTATGGGTCGTCCACCATGAGTTTTCATATTTTCTGTTGGATTTCGAGACCCGATTCGAGGAGTGGAGGAACCGTCTCGGATACATGGTGGGCCCGGTACGGTATCCCGGGGCGAGAGTGTTTTTGTGGGGATGACGATGAGCCCGGCTGGGGAAGACTACCTACCGGTGATGTCTGGCGCGGCAGATATTCGGAGGATACCGACCGTTGTCGTGAGATTTGATGATATGGGCCGATCCGGACTGACGGAGCCCAAGATATTGAGATTATGAGACATTGAGACCATGAGATATTAAGACTATGATGTATTGAGACTTTGAGATTTACATGTTTTGTGTCGATACTTGACACGGATTTCCATGGATTTCATTGATGATGTTTCAGATTACCATACAAATTTTACTATGATAAAAGTAACGATCTCTTATACAGCTATATCCATATTTCATGGTTGATTGTTTTACATTCATGATGCATGCATACTCATACATTTGACATGTCACAACTTGAGGCACTGACACGAGCACTGAGTATTGCACTTATGCATAGGTCCTTACCCTGTCATACTAGATGTCTAGTGTTAGGTTAAGTATATTATTATGACCTAGGAGAGCGTCGTGCATGCGATTTCTACTCGCAGATGTTTTCTACTCACGAGTTGGCAACTCACCCCCGTTGTGCCAAATTTTTTTACAGGTTTCGATGTACAGGTTTCCTTGGTAGTTTGCTGGCACATCATTTTATTCAGGGTGATTTGCTTGGTGGGTTGGTTCACTTGTATCAGGACCGCCGCTGTACTTTTATTATTTCATTTGTATCTAGTAAGCTCCATCAACCAGACTTGTATTATTGGTAGATTTAGAAGACCAGTTGTTTTTATTTCGACCTTAGAGTCGTACTTGTATTATTATGGTTTTTTTTCTGGTGGATTGGTTTTCTTTTGAGTTTTGAGCCTCACCCTTCGGCGTTGTATATTATAGTGCATTGTGTGGTTGTTTCCACTTTTTGGCATAGAGATAGCTCCCGCTTGGGGATGCCTTTTTATTGCTTGTATATATTATTCTTATTTGTACCCGTTTGGGGCCAGTTTTTACAAAGGAGACTGCCGAAATTTTTGAGAAAATTTAATGTTGCTTTTAAACATGTTTTCCTTCACTTTTTCTTTTAAATGGTTTAGATTTCTGGGCTTCAGCTTGCTTATATTACGTTACGCCTTTAGACGTTTCGTAATGTAAGTGCCGGTTACGTTCCGTACCTTCGGGTCGTGACCTAATCTCAGTAGTCAAGCATAGCATAAGGGCTATATCAACATGTATCGAATGAGTGAAAGCATGATCAAATGAACATGTCAAGATAAAGTGCAACCAGATAGCATACTATCATGTCGAGCAAGAATGTCCCCTATACACACACACACACATACCGGTACATAAACTATCATATAATGGCCTCTAGGGCATATATATATCCAACAATCTCCCACTTGCACTAAGGCCAATTATTGGCGTATCTCATACCAAATATCTCAAAAAGTCGCTCATGCTGCGGCAGTGGGAGGGCCTTGGTGAGTAGATCCGCGGTGTTATCTTTTGTATCTACTCTCCGAATCTCGATCTTGTGGTGATCAACTATCTTCCGGATCAGATGATATCGCCTGAGGATGTGTCTGGATCGCTGATGGGACCTGGGCTCATTAGCTAACGCCATAGTTCCATTATTATCACAATACAAAGGTATTGGATCAATAATGGTTGGAACTACTCTTAGCTCCTAGATGAACTCCCTCATCTAGACGGTTTCCTTGGCAGCATCATTTGCAGCAATATACTCAGCTTCCATCATGGAGTCTGCAATGGTATCCTGTTTGGAACTCTTCCAACACACCGCTCCTCCATTGAGGGTAAAGACAAACCCTGAGATAGATTTGCCGTCATCCTTATCACTCTGAAAGCTCGAATCGGTAAAGGCCTCTATTTGGAGATCTCCGTTACCATACACTAAGAACATTTATTTAGTCCTTCGCAAGTACTTAAGAATGTACTTCACTGCTGTCCAGTGATTCTCCCCTGGGTTGGATTGATACCTACTTCCTACACCCAGTGCAGAAGCTACATCAGGGCGTGTACATAATATCGCATACATTATAAATCCTATGGAAGAAGCGTACGGTATAATGCTCATACGAGCTCTCTCTTCATCAGTCTTTAGGCAAAAGTCCTTGGAGAGAGTGACTCCATGACTAGCGGGTAAGGAACCCCGCTTGGAGTCTTCTATACTAAAGCTCTTTAGGATAGTGTTAATGTACCTGGTTTGGGACAATCCTAGCAACTTTTTAGATCTATCCCTATAGATCTTCATGCCCAATATGTACGAGGCATCACCCAGGTCCTTCATGGAGAACCTTTGTAATAAGAATGGTTTGACCGATTGTAGCATAGGAACGTCGTTTCCTATCAGAAGAATGTTATCCACGTACAATACGAGGAATGTGACAGTACTTCCTACAATCTTCTTATAAACACAAGGTTCATCTAGATTTTTGACGAAATCAAACTCTTTGATAAGATCATCAAAACAGATGTTCCAACTCCGTGATGCCTGCTTTAATCCATAAATGGATTTAAGCAACCTACATGCTTTCCCGCTGCTCCCACTATCAATGAAGCCCTCTGGCTGATCCATATAAACGCATTCTTCTAAATCACCATTTAGAAAAGCAGTTTTAACGTCCATCTGCCAGATTTCATAGTCGTAGTGAGCAGCAATAGCAAGTAGGATCCGAATGGATTTAAGCATGGCTACTAGAGAAAATGTTTCGTCATAGTCTAGTCCTGGTCTTTGTCGAAATCCTTTCGCCACAAGCCTTGCCTTATAGGTCACCACTTGCCAATCTACACCGATCATTCTCTTAAAGATCCATTTGCACCCTACGGGTTTTACCCCAGAGGGTACAACATCTAAAGTCCATACTTTGTTGGTGTACATAGACTCCATTTCGGATCTCATGGCATCCATCCACTTCACAGAGTCACCACTCGTGATAGCTTGCTGAAAATGGTAGAGTCATGATCATCCACGATGTAATCTTCTCCATCACCATCAACGAGAAAACCGTAGTATCTCTCCGGTGGGCGAGAAGTCCTACCAGATCTACGGAGTGGCTGAGGTTTATTGGATTCTGTTGCAATATTAGGTTCAACCAAGTCGTCATTTGTAACTTGTGTCTCTAGAACCTTTTCTAGATCTACCACATTGCCATTAGTATCATTCGAAAAAATCTCATTTTCCAAAAATGTGGCATGTTGAGAAACAAACACCTTTTGTTCCTCCTTGTGGTAGAAAAGGTGTTTGTTTCTCAACATGCCATATTTTTCTTCCATTTGTTGGTCGTAGTCTCACTTTTGTATCGTCTTTCATCGTTTTCACTGTTTTTGTTCCGAGAACCTATAACCTGCAACTATGTAGCAGACATGGGTCAAAAGCACCTGTTTATTTGTAAAATGAATAAGAATGGGGAATATAATAATGCAATATTATGATATGAACAACTGGCTGAACGGTTAGCGAAGTTGTAGAATGTAATTAATCCTGGCTAATTTTTTATTTTTAAGGTTTGAAGGAAAATTTGATAAAAGCAGTGGGAGACATCGATTAAATAAGATAAATAATCAATCTGATCTTTCCAAGAGCTTTTGCTGAGTGTATTCTTTTCTCTCTCTTAATGGCAGATAAGCATGACTGGACTTAAGCTACTATTAGAGAAAAACAAGCTTACTGGACCGAACTATAAAGACTGGTTGAGAAACATTAACATTGCTCTCATATATGATAAAGTATCATATGTCCTCACTGCCTCAGCCTTGCCCACCCCAGGCCCTGAATCTTCTGTTGCGGATAGAGAGATCCGCAAAACGTGGGATATTGACTGTGCTACTGCCAAATGCATCGCGCTTGCATCGATGGACAATACACATCAAAAGCAGCATGAAGAGATGGATGTTCAATCCATCTTTTTTCATACAAAAGAGTTGTATGGAGAGCAATCTCGTATCCTACGATACGAAGCGTCTCGAAAGCTGTTTCAGATGCGGATGGCTCCTGGCACATCAGTAGGTAACCACGTTTTGAAGATGATAGCTCTTATTGAAGAGCTTGAGGGCAGATGGACAATGGATAATAAATAATATACTGATATTGTTCTACAGTCTCTTCCCTCTGCCTTTGCTCCATTCATAGTGAACTTCAACATGCACAACATGGAGAAGTCACCACCCGAACTTCTCAATATGTTGAGAAATGTGGAGATCACGCTTAAGGCAAAGTCTCCCTCTCTACTTGTTGGACAATCTACTTCTTCCGTCCCGAAAGCCAAGGCCAATGGAAAAAATAATAAGAAATCCACCAAACCGAGAGGTGGAATCAAAAAGGCAAAAGGGAAAGACAAATCCAAAGCTGTGAAGTCGGGAATAGGAGAATGTTTCTTTTGCAAGAAAACGGGGCACTGGAAGCGGAACTGTACTGAGTACATTGGTCTCATGAAAAGGAAGCATGGTGATGCTTCAGCTTCAGGTGTGTTCGTAACTGAAAACTGTTTTTTTATAAACTCTGCTTTCTGGGTATTGGATACCGGTTCGGGTTCTCATATCTGCAATTTTGTACAGGGGTTGAGAAATAGTAGTGTTTTGAAGACCGGTGATCATACTCTCAGAGTTGAAAATGTTTCCGATGTACATGATTTTTCAGTAGGAGAGTATCACCTAGGGTTGACATCGGGTTGTATATTGGTTTTGAACCCATGTTATTTTGTACCAAGCCTTCTTTGTAATATAATATCCGTTTCTTTGTTAGACAATGAAGGATATCATTTTGTATTGCAGCACAATGTTATGAACATTAAACTGAATCAAGAGTTGATTGGTTATGGTACACTTAATAACGGGATGTACGTCCTTAATCAACACACAGTTTTCAATATACAACACACAAATAAAAGAAAATTTCCAGATATTGACCGATCGTGTCACAAATAAAAGAAAATTTCCCAACATGCCACATTTTCTGGAAATTTTCTTTTATTTGTGTGTTGTATATTGAAAACTGTGTATTGATTGAGGACGTACATCCCGTTATTAAGTGTACCATAACCAATCAACTCTTGATTCAGTTTAATGTTCATAACATTGTGCTGCAATACAAAATGATATCTTTCATTGTCTAACAAAGAAACGGATATTATATTACAAAGAAGGCTTGGCACAAAATAACATGGGTTCAAAACCAATATACAACCCGATGTCAACCCTAGGTGATACTCTCCTACTGAAAAATCATGTACATCGGAAACATTTTCAACTCTGAGAGTATGATCACCGGTCTTCAAAACACTGCTATTTCTCAACCCCTGTACAAAATTGCAGATATGAGAACCCGAACCGGTATCCAATACCCATGAAGCAAAGTTTATAAAAAAACAGTTTTCAGTTACGAACACACCTGAAGCTGAAGCATCACCATGCTTCCTTTTCATGAGACCAATGTACTCAGTACAGTTCCGCTTCCAGTGCCCCGTTTTCTTGCAAAAGAAACATTCTCCTATTCCCGACTTCACAGCTTTGGATTTGTCTTTCCCTTTTGCCTTTTTGATTCCACCTCTCGGTTTGGTGGATTTCTTATTATTTTTTCCATTGGCCTTGGCTTTCGGGACGGAAGAAGTAGATTGTCCAACAAGTAGAAAGGGAGACTTTGCCTTAAGCGTGATCTCCACATTTCTCAACATATTGAGAAGTTCGGGTAGCGACTTCTCCATGTTGTGCATGTTGAAGTTCACTATGAATGGAGCAAAGGCAGAGGGAAGAGACTGTAGAACAATATCAGTATATTGTTTATTATCCATTGTCCATCTGCCCTCAAGCTCTTCAATAAGAGCTATCATCTTCAAAACGTGGTTACCTACTGATGTGCCAGGAGCCATCCGCATCTGAAACAGCTTTCGAGACGCTTCGTATCGTAGGATACGAGATTGCTCTCCATACAACTCTTTTGTATGAAAAAAGATGGATTGAACATCCATCTCCTCATGCTGCTTTTGATGTGTATTGTCCATCGATGCAAGCGCGATGCATTTGGCAGTAGCACAGTCAATATCCCACGTTTTGCGGATCTCTCTATCCGCAACAGAAGATTCAGGGCCTGGGGTGGGCAAGGCTGAGGCAGTGAGGACATATGATACTTTATCATATATGAGAGCAATGTTAATGTTTCTCAAACAGTTTTTATAGTTCGGTCCAGTAAGCTTGTTTTTCTCTAATAGTAGCTTAAGTCCAGTCATGCTTATCTGCCATTAAGAGAGAGAAAAGAATACACTCAGCAAAAGCTCTTGGAAAGATCAGATTGATTATTTATCTTATTTAATCGATGTCTCCCACTGCTTTTATCAAATTTTCCTTCAAACCTTAAAAAGAAAAAATTAGCCAGGATTAATTACATTCTACAACTTCGCTAACCGTTCAGCCAGTTGTTCATATCATAATATTGCATTATTATATTCCCATTCTTATTCATTTTACAAATAAACAGGTGCTTTTGACCCATGTCTGCTACATAGTTGCAGGTTATAGGTTCTCGGAACAAAAACAGTGAAAACGATGAAAGACGATACAAAAGTGAGACTACGACCAACAAATGAAAGAATCTTGATCAAGCCTACAGTTTGGAGAATAAACGAAGACCAATGAACAAGTTCACAAAGTACAAAGGCAGCGCAGGATTCAAGACTTCGACACGAAGCAAACGGTAAAAGTCCACGACTTTATTCACTGTGGAAATCTGGAAGAAATCTAGAAGACAAACTGAGAAACCAAGTAAAGAAATAAGAAGCCAAAAGCAGCATAAAGAACCTCAGAGAAAATGAGCCCACAAGCCCCCTACATGGCCGCGGAACCGCGGCCAAACAGGGGTTTTGGCCGTGGATCCGCGGCCATGGTGTGCCCGTGTCGGTGCAGAAATCTCGTGTCGGTGCGTCGGTGCATTAGTTAGGTTTCTTAGGGGGTAAAATTGTAAAAGCAGATGTGCGTCGACTGTAACCCTATGGTTTCTATGAATCTATAAATAGAAGCCCTAAAACCTTTTTTAGGTCATGCCTCTTTTCATTTCATAAATTCAGATCTGTAATTCCTGTGTTGATGTTTGGAGAGAGCCATCAATAAAATTAGTAAGTTTTCTATTTCATTGCCTTAGTTTATTTTTAATTTAGAATGTCATTCAATTCCCTAATGAGCGAGTAGTCTCCTCGCTTGTTAGGGTTAGCTTTCGGGAAAGGCTTGAGAGATGAACTCTCTCACCCCTTTCTTGCCCCATCATACATAATAATTAGGACAACACGCATACATACACACACCGTTCCCTGCGGTACCTTACCCCTCGAGGTAACGGTGATACCGTAGTATAAAGGACCGGTTGTGTATGTTTTCCATGGAGGTTAGGGTAATAATTGAGAAAGGAAGGATAAAAACCTAGAGGAAGAAACATCGTTTCTTCCCGATGGTACTAATCCCCTTTATTAATTATTACCATAACACCTAATAGATCTAAAATAGGGCATTGAAAGCGGTGAGGAAACATTCAATTTCCCAACTTACCCTAAACCTAACCCTAGCAAGATTCTAGTCTTAGTATAAATCAATTTAGGTTTTAGAGATAATCCATTCACAACGTTTGGAATTAACTCGTTAGAGCGATTAGGAAATTCACAAAATCCCTGTGGACCGACCCGTACTCACCGGCTAGCTACCAAGCGACGCCGTTCTTGATTGTGGTAATATTATTTTTGATAAATCAAATGGCGCCGTTGCCGGGGATGGCGTAGTATTTTCTTTTTGCAATTTCGGGTTAATATAAATTAAAAATCATAAAAACAGAAAAAGAAAAAGTATAAAATTTTTATCATTTATTGTTTGAAGGGTATTTTTGTTTGAATTTTGCAGGATCTACAATCGAGTTCGGATATGAAAAATCCAGAGATCAAAACAGAAAAAGGCAGATCTGAACAGCAGAGGATTTTACCAACAGAACAACAGAAAAAATCTTGAGACTCGAGCCACCCAATCCACCGCGATTCCGCCGCCGAAACAGCCTTCTGCCGCGCATCCGCGGTCCTCTGGTGAAGTCTCGGGATCTGAACCGTACGGAACACCGCGCTTCCGCCGCCAGAACCCTCTCCTTGCCGTGGAACCGCTGCCTCCTGGTGACATCGGCACGTGCAAATTTTTCTGTAAGCTTCCCTCTTTCTCCTCTGCAAATCCCTATATATCTTCTGTCAAATCTTCTGCAGGATTCTTTGCGCTTTAAAAAAATCTCCCCTTCCAATAATTGATCTTGTGTAGGATTCTTTGCGCCGCGCTTAAAATAAAAAAATTTGATTGCAAGTGGTTGTTACTGTTTTGCATATTTTTAATCGGATTTTAAGGCGCTTGAGACTAATCCAGATTGGGTGGGGATTTCATCACCCTTCCCAGGACCCCAGAAATCACATAAGGCATATGCATTGACCATTTTTAATTAAAAAAATACTAGACTCAGCCCTAAGGACGTCGCGCTCAATAGGACAGAGGACTAGTTGTAGGCATCGACCGTTGATCCTAACCTGACTTTGCGGTGTCTAGGCAAGTGTGTCTAAGGCGAGTGGTTACTTAATTAGGGCCACTACTTGTAGTGGAGAGCCTCCCACTCACCTGACACTTATCTGGCCGCAATTGGCGGTGAAGAGGCGGTTTGAGGTCCTATTTCTAGCCCTTTGGAACAGTTAGGAGCTGTCTAGCTGACCTAGGTGACCCTAGATCTAGGCCTGATTGTGCATTTGTGTCAAAGCCTTTTATCGGAAAATCTTTTGCAAAAAGTTCCACATAAAAAAAGGAATTTTTTTTTATAAAAACTTGCAACTTGTCGCTTAAAATCCATGCACCTCACCACCACCCACTTTCTTCTCATTGACATTTTCTTACCCCCACATTCTGTTTTTCACCTTTTTGACTACACTACCTCTTTAGTGTATGTCCGTTTGGACTAGGGACACTAGCGCCCGATTAGTCCGTGTTTCGTTGGTACCGACCGACGAAGCTTTCGACTCTGAAGTCGAAATTCCTTCCACTTCCTTACCTCCACCTTCAAATTCTTCTTCCGAAGGTATGTCGGGATATAATCCCAACAACACCTTACCCACGAGACTGATTCCACCTCCGTTAGGTGCGAATAACCCGAATCACCCGCCTGTTGAAGCACCCCAACGAATCGCGCTCCGGGATCTCTTCTACCCTGTCCGCACTGCCTTACCTACCTGTCTTTCACTCCCACCGGCAAATGGGGACAATTTTGAGATAAAACCCCACTTCATCAATATGCTGCCAAAATTTCACGGATTGGAATCCGAAGATGCCTATATCTTTATCAACAAATTCCAAAACGTTTGCGCTATGATGAAAATAACCCAATTATCAGATGGTGCTATAAGGCTAAGGGTCATTCTTTTCACCTTATGTGACTTAGCCGAGAAGTGGTTATACAGCACAGTATCACATTCAATTAGAAATTGAGACGAGTTTGTTAAAGCTTTTCTTAAAAAGTTTTATCCTTATCACAAGACCGCGAGAATTCGCAATGAGATTATACAATTTTCCCAGCTTTCTTCCGAACCATTTTGGAAGTGTTTTGAAAGATTCAAAGACCTACTGGTTCAATGCCCTCACCATGGGATCGAAAATTGGCAACTTTGCCAAACATTATACGAGGGATTGAACCCAGCAACGAAGCAGTTGCTAGAAACCATTTGTCAAGGTCACTTTCTAACCAAATCTAGTGAGGAAGCATGGCAGTTTCTCGAGGATCTTACTGAACAAACACTTCAGTGGGAAAACACCAAGATCACCTCATCTTCTTCTATTGGTCAATCTAGGGCAGGTATACATCAATTAGATATGTCGATTGCTATGAAGGCTGACATGGCCGCACTTACGAAAAAGTTAGAAGCCATTGAGACCAAAATCTCACCGCCTTCTCCTGCCCCTGTTTTACCCCCATGAACTTTTTGTGCTTGTTGTTCGGATCCATCACACCTTACCGAAGAGTGTCCTTACAATCCACCTGTTCAAGGACAATATCAAGTCAATGCTGCCTTTCAGCAACGACAAAGAAATGATCCTCACTCTTCGACCTATAATCCGGGTTGGAGGAGTCACCCAAATTTTGCTTGGAATCAAAATCAACAATTCCAAGGAAACAACAACTTTCAAAGGCCTCCTCCTCCACAACAACAAGCACCACAACAAACTCAATACCAGCAACCTTTCCAACCACAACCTTATCCAAATCAAACGAACAATTTTGTTCAACCAAATGATGATAAAGTTATCTCGCTAGAAAAAAGTCTAGATGCGTTTCTCAAGCAATCTATACAATCCGCAGAAAGGTTAGAAAATTCCATCCAGTCTTTGGTGCACAACAATGCTTCACATGATCAAAGCATCAAATCTATTGAGGCATAAATTGCACATAACTGCTGCGTTGAGCGAGAGAGAAAAGGGAAAGCTTCCATCTCAACCATTGCCAAATCCCGGTCACACACACAACGCACATGTCACATATGAATATCAAAATCATAATGTAAATGCGGTGACCACGTTGAGATCTAGAAGAGTGTTGCAAAGTAACGTGGGTATTAGTGATGACACCCCCGCCGGTGGTTCTTCTTCTTCTTCATCCTCTTCTTCTTCTTCTTCTTCTCCGCTAGAGCCTATTCTTCATTCTTCAAAAGGCTCTTCTTCTTCTAATCCGAACGGACCCACTTCTCACTTCACGAACACACCCATACTGGGATCCGTTCCAACTCCACATTCTACTCCACAGACATTGGACTCAACAGATTTTCAAAATGCTCCATTTCCAAACAGGTTGAGTCCCAATAAACCAACTCCACAAATGGAGAAAATTATGGAGTTATTTAAACAGGTTAGCATAAATATACCTCTCTTGGATGCAATCCAACAAGTCCCTTCGTATGCGAAAATCTTAAAGGGCTTATGCTCCTCGAAGAGAAAATCTCAAATACCCAAGAAAGTGCTAGTGGCTAGTGCAGTGAGCAATGCCATTAACCAACCTTAACCCTTACCCCAAAAACGAAAGGACCCTGGCTGTCCTACGATTTCAATAACAATTGGGGATAAGAAAATCAATCGAGCACTTTTAGATCTTGGGTCTAGTGTTAACCTGCTTCCCTACTCCGTGTACGAGCAATTAGGGGTTGGAGAGTTGAAACCCACTCGTTGTACTCTCCAAATGGTTGATCGATCAATCACCCATCCTAGGAGTGAGTTAGAGGATGTGTTGATCAAAGTAGGGGATTTCATATTCCCCGTTGATTTTATTGTTATGGACACACAACCAGTTGCTAACCCACGGAACCAAATTCCGGTGATCCTCGGTCGACCATTTTTGGCCACTTCCAATGCCGTAATAAATTGTCGCAATGGCTCCATGACTCTATCCTTCGGGAAGATGTCTAGTGAGTTCAATATTTACAAGATAGGAAGTCTGCCCCCGTGCCTAAAACTAGTACACGAGAAGTTTGCTTAATTCACGAAATCATGCAGGAGGACTGCGAGCTTGAAAGATTTCTGTTTGATGACAACAGTTTTGACGCCACTAGTGCGTCCCTCCTTGAATCTAACACAGTTGACACAACCGATATTGATTATGAATGTTTCACCTTTTCGGACGATTTTGACGATTCACCGCCCGAATATGAGTCTTTTGAATTTTTAGATGAGTTAGTTGAACCATTTAATTCGGTTGTTTGCAGTGATTTCGAAACAGTGTTGGAGTCCTTTGAGTTTGAGGTAGATTCCCCAATTTTGCCTTTGATTGTTTCGCCTCCGAAACTCAGACTAAAGCCCTTGCCGTCTCACCTTAAATATGCTTACTTAGGTGAGAATGAGACTTTTCCCGTTATCATATCGGCCTCTCTAGCCCTTAAGCGAGAGAAAGCCCTTTTAATGGTCTTACAAGATAAGCGGCAAGCTTTCGGCTGGACTATGGCGGACATCGAGGAGATTAGTTCCCTCATAATTGAATATCATATGCATATGATGGATGATGCCAAGTCGATAAAGGATCCACAGAAACATCTTGGGGATGGTGTGGATATTTAACCTCCTCCTTTAGAAGTTGAACCACCCCCTTTTCTTTTAATAAGCTACGAGAATGCCAATATTCCACTTATTGCTGATCATTCCCATTCTCGTTTTGATTCATCACCTCCTCCTATCTATTCACTTCCACACTTTCCATACCACCACTTCTATCTTCTTCAATTCTTTTTGGATCGGTACAACATGTTCTCCCACCAACCGATACTCTATACAGATAAAATTTTCAACTGGTTGGTGTTGACGTTTGGTCTTTGCAAAGTTTGGCAATGACGTTTAACATTGTTTCAATGAAGTTTGGGGGGGGCCTTTCTGTATATATATTTTTATTTTTCTTTTACCAATAAAAAGAAAAAGAAAAAGAAAAAGAAAATAAATAAATAAACAGGGGAGTGCCGACATTTTGACCCTCTTGGTATGGCATGACAGTGAGGACACTGTCAAAGTTAAGTTTGGGGGTATGCTCGGTAAGTCTTCTCCCTTCGCATTCATGTGTATTTTTTTGCATTTGCATACTTATTTTAAAACCCATAAAACATTGAAAATTTTAAAAATTATAAAAATTAATGTATTCAATTTTGGTCATAATTGACTTGAGTTTGACAAATAGGTTAACTAGCTAGGAACAACTAGATCTTAGACTTAGTAGATTAAAAACCCTAAAAATAAACTTTCTTAAAGTTTAACGATAGAAAGTATATGTCTTTGTAGTTTATCTAGAAATAGGCAAATTTTGAGTTCACTTCTTGGGCTAAGTTTAAACAAAGAAAAAGTATTGATATTTTTATTAGAGTATAAGTTTGAAAGATAATTCCTAGCTTAAGTCTAAATTATGAAAATATATACCCTACAAAATTGCACAAACATGAACCTTGAAACTTGGAATAGTAGAGGAGACCTTGAAATGCTCTTGTCTAAAGTCCTTAGTACGAAGAAAATAAAAAAAATACAAGTGTGAATAAAGAGATAAAAAATATGAGCACTGGTTTTTATGATTACTTAAGGCTGCAAAAATAGAAAAATATTTAACGAGGGTGCTTCATCACCTAGTGCCTTAGACCAACTGGTTTGGGAGTCACTGCTAAAGCCTTAGGTGTTGCAAGACTAGGAATTACGCTTTAATGTGCAAACACATCTTGTAATCGGTTGTTGGTACCTCAAGAAGTATTAACAGTCGCATTAAGGATGTGTGAGCGATATTCATCTAAAAATTCACCTATTAAGAAGTGCTTTGGACAACGGACAAGAGTATGATTACTTGATTTGAATTTCCAAGTGTAGGGGTGATATATAGACACACGTAGGGGTATGTGATTAGGATTTAGATAAGAGATAGGAATGAAGAATAAGACTTATGATAAAAATTTCTAAGTTGAGATAGAACCCTAGAAGGAAAACTTAAAAGATGTCGAAAGCTAAGTAAGTTTACAAAACATTATAATCTTAAGTTAAATGATAAGGAAGTGTGAAAAATACGGGTGGATAATTTACGAGTCGAAGATAATAGAATTCCTTGTTAGAAAACCTAATTGGAGAATAAAAGTCGATAAGCCAAATTGATAGGATTTTGTGGGTAGTATCCGCTGAAAACCCTCAGGAGACAACACTCCTCCTACTAGGGACACCTAGAGGTTTAACGGCTTGTTGGACGAGCTCAGTGCAATCGCGATTCCCTGGGAAATTTAGGTTAGGTTTTTGTTGAGAATAAAACTAGGTTTGCTCGAGGACGAGCAAAAGATAAGTTTGGGGGTATTTGTTCATATCATAATATTGCATTATTATATTCCCCATTCTTATTCATTTTACAAATAAACAGGTGCTTTTGACCCATGTCTGCTACATAGTTGCAGGTTATAGGTTCTCGGAACAAAAACAGTGAAAACGATGAAAGACGATACAAAAGTGAGACTACGACCAACAAATGGAAGAATCTTGATCAAGCCTACAGTTTGGAGAATAAACGAAGACCAATGAACAAGTTCACAAAGTACAAAGGCAGCGCAAGATTCAAGACTTCGACACGAAGCAAACGGTAAAAGTCCACGACTTTATTCACTGTGGAAATCTAGAAGAAATCTAGAAAACAAACTGAGAAACCAAGTAAAGAAATAAGAAGCCAAAAGCAGCTTAAAGAACCTCAGAGAAAATGAGCCCACAAGCCCCCTACATGGCCGCGGAACCGCGACCAAACAAGGGTTTTGGCCGCGGATCCGCGACCATGGTGTGCCCGTGTCGGTGCAGAAATCTCGTGTCAGTGCGTCGGTGCATTAGTTAAGTTTCTTAGGGGGTAAAATTGTAAAAGCAGATGTGCGTCGACTGTAACCCTAGGGTTTCTATGAATCTATAAATAGAAGCCCTAAAACCTTTTTTAGGTCATGCATCTTTTCATTTCATAAATTCAGATCTGTAATTTCTGTGTTGATGTTTGGAGAGAGCCATCAATAAAATTAGTAAGTTTTCTATTTCATTGCCTTAGTTTACTTTTAATTTAGAATGTCATTCAATTCCCTAATGAGCGAGTAGTCTCCTCGCTTGTTAGGGTTAGCTTTAGGGAAAGGTTTGAGAGATGAACTCTCTCATCCCTTTCTTGCCCCATCACACATAATAATTAGGACTCCATGCATACATACACACACCGTTCCCTGCGGCACCTTACCTCTCGAGGTAATGGTGATACTGTAGTATAAAGGACCGGTTGTGTATGTTTTCCATGGAGGTTAGGGTAATAATTGATAAAGGAAAGACAAGAACCTAGAGGAAGAAACATCGTTTCTTCCCGATGGTACTAATCCCCTTTATTAATTATTACCATAGCACCTAATAGATCTAAAATAGGGCATTGAAAGCGGTGAGGAAACATTCAATTTCCCAACTTACCCTAAACCTAACCCTAGCAAGATTCTAGTTTTAATATAAATCAATTTAGGTTTTAGAGATAATCCATTCACAACGTTTGGAATTAACTCGTTAGAGCGATTAGGAAATTCACAAAATCCCTGTGGACCGACCCGTACTCACCGGCTAGCTACCAAGCGACGCCGTTCTTGATTGCGGTAATATTATTTTTGATAAATCACCAGTCCAGTGCCGGTACTTCTGAGGGAGGTTCCCCGTGCTTTCGCACGGACCTAATTAAAATAAACCTCATTTTCCCAGAGGCGTAGCCTCGTTGACACCTTTCTTGACACCTAATGAGTTAGCTAATTATAAAATGCAAAACTCTCCCGGGAGCAACTATTGCTCACAGTAGGATCGGGATCCTACTATCATATAGAAGGTATGCAATCTTATTGCAAATTTCAACTCTTGAAACTCCCGATATGGTTTTCACCCCAGCACTTATGACTTTGGCTACAGTCAACATATCATAAGTACTAGTCAAGTTCTACCCTTCATTTCATGATTAATTAGACCCACTCACATGACCCTTGGCTATAGTCAACATAATCATGTGACTATCCTAATTAATCGCATCATATGCTATATAGGAAGACATCACTTAGCTACCGTACACTACGCCTTGGCTAAAGTCAACATACGTAGCACGAATACTAAGTACTCTACTTCCTAAAATGATGGAGGGTTGCGAATAGTTTTTAAGAAAACCTTTAACGTTTTGAACTTGATATCGTTGTAGAATCCAATGGTTTTAAAAGGAGTGGTTCAAGCTCCACAACTTGAAAACTTGCTTTTTCACAAAACGCCGAGTAGATTTCAAATCTGATTCTACAATATCTTTTTAGGTTTCTTTTGTTTATATTAATCTTATTAATGTAGTTCCATCATTTAAGTCCTTAAGCCATTACAGAAAAGAAACGAAAATAGAACGTACGCTTATAGCATCCGCATTCTCCACAATGTCCTGTTATGTACCGTTACGTTACTTAACTAACGGCATAGCGGGGTGGGACTAGTGTGGATGTAAAACATAAGCAACGTTTATTATTAATCATATATATAATACACTATTCGTCTCAACATATAAAGTGATCACATCACAGAATATCAACAGCAGAATCACATATATGAAAATACAGGTTATACTAGGAGGTCCGTATTTTGTATTTAGCCAACAATAGAAAATACTGATTCCACAATCGTGATGAATAGCCAAGCCCACACCCTTAGACCTCTACGAGAGCGGCAAGTGACTCTACCAATTCCAGAGTTTAGGAGACCCGGTCTCGACTCCTCGAGATGGCCTCCCACTGAACCCTAGAACCCGGTCACTTGTGCTCCCCACCTTGGGTCTATCCTAATGCGGAAAGTAAATAATATACAACAATGGTGACATCATCCTCAACCCGGAAGTGCCCCAATAAAAGAATATTACATACAATTAATTTTACATGAATGAAAAGAAAAACTCTCATCTCACATAAAACCCCCGGCCATTCATTCACGACGATCCTGTACATCATATCTCAGCAATACATAATATCACATATCATCAACGTAACTAAGTATGCATACCCCAATTGTCGTTGATGTATAGCAACGAAACCGGCGATACACCACATACTATACTTACGGTCGCAGAAAAGAAAGTGAAAAACTATAACAATTGGAATCAACACTGCCTTTAGACATCATAAACCCGGAATATCACATATTCTGGATTTCATGCCTAACAATGCAAATCTTATATTTAGGTCTCAACTATAAAAATACATTTTCAAAAGAAGCCGGGTAATTCAACAAGATTCCCGATTCTACTGAGGCCAAAATATTAGATTTATATGCAACTAATTACTTTTCACAAAACTAATTAGTGTAGATTTCAATTATTGTATCACATTCACAAATATCTAGACAATGTTAAACGTTTCGATCGAGTCACCAAACACCCACAAATTTCCCCGAAAGCACAACACTTGAGCAAAGCTAAAATACCCAAAAACGTGCCACAGTGCTTATGGTCCAACCGTAGAAAGGTCAACCCTTGCCTCACCTATGACGCCACTGGACTACGACAAACCCTAAGATTCAACCGTGGTTCTATGGTCATAGAATCGAGTTAGGGTTTTGTTCCTCTAGAGGGTCCATAGGGTTACTTGCATGAACATTCAAATATATTTAACTTAGGAAATTCCAACACTTGGAAAATTTCCAGCGAGGGTAATGAGGTAGTGTGTGATGTTCGTTCGAACTGTTTAATGTCGTCCAAGTTACCAAAAACAATGTTAAAATTATGACTACAAAATACTCTGAATTAGCCCTTAAGAAAAATTAACATCATATGAAATATTGGGTTAAATAAACAACATCTGAAACCCCAAAATCTATAGACCAGAGCACAGGAAAAAATCGAGGCGATTCTGGGCACAAATGGCCGGCCTGCTCGGTTTTGAGGGGCTTGTGCTCGAGTGAAATCCGAGGGAATTGCCTCAATTTTGTTCTGTGCTCTGTATGCATCATATACAAGATTCTGCAGTTGCTAAAAAAAATTTTCAAGCCCGTTTTAAAATCGACAGAGAGAAATATTCAGGGTTCTAGAAAATCGTTATTTCGGAGTTGTTTCGGTTTCGTAATTAATCTAATATCGTCTAAGTTTCTAGCTTGGCTCTGATACCACTGTAGGGATTCTCTAGCACCATCCTATGTTTTGGGTTGCATCATACATGCCATATAAAATTTTAGGGGGTGCTAAACAATACCAACCATGAATCGAACTAGAAAGTTAGGGTAACAAACTACAGTATCACATACTAAGTGGTGTCTAATACTAAGTGGGGAGAAATACAACCTTTGTAGACCTCCTCTTGTGACTCCTTAGACCGAGTAGGGTTTGAACCGGTTCGCTTAAATCCTTCCAAGTCCACGATGATCCACCACGAAGTCCCTTTGCACAAGCTCCTAGCTTCACTTGATCTTTGAAGAAGTGGAGCAAAAAACCTACACTAATGGGCTAGACCAGTATAGATTGGTGATGTGGGTTTGGATCTCACTTAAAAACCTTTTCTTTTTAATTTCTTCTCTCACTTTTGAAACCCTAAAGAGCTTGAATGAGAGAGAGGAAGAAGATGATGGCTCAACTTGATCAAGAGAATAATGCTAACATAACCCCAAGTGAATGAGAGTAATGCCATGCTAAACTATGGTTACAAAATATATAGATATTTTGTGACTTGAGATTAAGCAAAACCATGGGCTACAAAACCATGGGCAAATGAAACCATTGACTTTGGTCAACTCAAAAGAGTTGAATAGTCAACCATGATTTTGTTGCTATTTTTCTTTTCTCAAATAAACAAAAATATATAAATATGTTACCATGTGAGTCTTGCATTGCCACCACCAATGTATCATCAACCATGACACATGTATGCTTGCATGTGTGCATCCATATCAACATATACATACACTCATGCATGCATCATAAAGAAATAGGTTTTAATAAATGAGCTAATGGACTTAATATTAAATCAACACTTGATTTAATAACCCGGTCATATCACATACGACCCGTCCAATAGTAAACGCCCGATTAAAATACGGTATCTAATACTCGCATTTAATCGAGCTCCCGTGCATATCCTATATGCACCCCGCATCGTTTCGCCTGAGCTAGGAGACCCCTTTGTAGGACTCTAAGATTCGTCAATACGCTAGCAGTAGGCAGTGATCATATCACATGCCCACAAACTGTCAGTGGAACAAGCTGTACGTAACGGCTCCCAGGTATTGAGCGATCAGAAGAAACACAAGCGAACCTGCTAAAACTCCCGTCGAGCCAACTGGTAACACTTACCGTACAGTCCGGTCTCTTCGTCATAGTGCTGCATATTAAATCTAAGGGTGGTATCGTAGACCCCATTAACCCAATAAGTTATGCCGGTATATGGCTCATAACAGATTGAGAAACTACCGATAACACTTATCAGTAAATCTCAGCAGCCCTGGCCAGGGACTTCCTGTTATAGCCAATCATACATAGCGCAACAACAACCTGTTGGAGATAGTGCCCTCATAGTCAATTATTGGATCGCAGGTACGTGATTGCAATGATTGCGGAGGACCTATCCCGGTAGGACAGTCTTACTCGAGATGATAGTATACTATCTGGTTTGCCTTTATCAGTCGTGTACATGTTCAGGTGACTGATTGCATGTTACACTTTGATAGAGCCCTTAGGATCTGGCTTTACTACCAACTGTATGATGGCGATCATATACGTGAGAGTTGGGTAGTTTATATGCATATCCTTAATTGTGGTCCCTAGTCGTGGGAGTTTCGAGACAGGGCATCGATACTCCGGAGTAGACTAGTGTGTACAGTCGAGACCCCGACAAGGGGCGGTGGCCGGTCTCACAAGCCACTGGTGACAGTTGGATCACCTAAGATGTATACAGGTGCTCATTGGGTTATGAGTACACCGGACAGGACTCGCCGGGAATCTGCTAGTTAGTATTATATCTACCGTCAGATAGCAGTTCCCTGGTGACATGTGTACAGGTTAGTTCATCGACCTGAGGTCGTCATTTGTCTCGTGTGAGTTCCCACTGTGCTTTGATTTCTACCCTACCACGGCTCAAAGGAGTCGTGCAAACAGGTAGCTTTTGGGTACAGTCCCGAGCCATATGGAGGCACGTGAGCGGATCGGCAGGGGATTCGTCTCTCCCGGTATTGGGGGCGAGATCGTGCTGTGTCTAGGAGAGCCATTACACATAGCCCACGGCCGTGGCAGGAGATTTACTGGTAGGTACTCCAGTAGTATCTCAGGGTGTTATTGGGCTTCACTCCGACACGACTTATACTGCTTCTGGGGGTCTGACGTTACTAGCCCCCTAGGCGGATATGCGATACTCATTGACGAACGGACCGGACTGTATATACATTGTCACTGTTAGACTCAGTAGGGTTTCTGGATGTGTTAGCTCATCGGCCACCCTTGAGTGCGCTCATCAGCCTCCCTTAAGTTCAGTCCATGGGCAGCCGTTATGCATAGCTAGTGCCGCTGACGGTTTGTGGTTAAACCCACTGCCAGGGTACTGAAGAGTCATTAGAGTCCCCCACAGACAGTTTCCCAAGTTTCGGGCGAAACGTTGTAGAGGCCGTATGGTTTTATGGCAGGGTTCGGAAAATGCACGTGCGTTTACGCACGTGTCGATTTTCGGACAGATGATACTGGTCGGCTTTAGTTTAAGCCGGATCCGAGTATTAAATTGAGTAGGTATAATATCTTTGTCTCAGTTGCATTTGTATTCGGTCGTAATATAAATGCAGGTATATTTATACAGTTTCGGGGTTTTCCTGAAAGTCGTTTCAGGATCACTTTTGGAAGTTGCCAGTTTCCAGTTTTCTATCAGCCGTCTTTTAACATTCGGTTAAAGACGGATTTATCTTTTCTTGAGATGAGTGTGGATTCTTCTAGAAGTTTCTAGAAGAGGTGACTAGGATTAATTGGTGTTGGTTTTTCATTGGTTGCTTTAATGGTTCAATTAATGCATCATGACTCATGCTTTGTTATTAAAGCTTTTTGGATTGCTTAAGATATTTTGTGATGATAAGCTTCTTGCTAATGGTCACCTCCCTCCTCCTACCATCACCTCCCTTCACCATTATATTGGCCGGCCACTTCTTGAGAGAGAGAGAGATCATTTCATTTTTGAGAGAAAAGATGATAGTTTAAGGTGCATGGAAATTTCATTGCTTGATTTTCATTCCATCACCCGATTCCCACGGCAACTTCATTAACCGATCGTCCACGGATATGGACGAAGTGAGACAAAGTATTCTACTCAATCTCTACATCATTCTTGGTCGTCTCTTTTAGCAAACTTGACGACCGAGTTGCCTCGAGTCAGAGGCGGGAGCCCGTTTAAAGAACCGATCATGTGGTGCCACCTCGACGAGGATATCGGAGTTCGACGAGATCGGAGCAGCCGCAACGGAGCGTGGGATGATGGTTGAAGAACGAAGGACTCGGATCGTTCGGTATAACCTTTCTACACTCTTTACAGTTTGTTAGTTTAGCAATAATGGCAGATCCGGGTTAAAGTATACGATAGCGCCAGTTTAAAAGTTTTTATTCCGCATTTGGCGTCTGTTGACTGCCGGGGCGCTAGCGTAGACTTACACAACCCCCAATACCGGGAGAGACGAAACCCCTCCTATCGCTCATTGCCTCCATGTGCCTCGGGACTGTACCCAAAATCCACCTGTTTGCATGACTCAGTAGAGCCGTGGTAGGATGAAGATCAAATTACAGTGGGAGGACACACAAGACTCTATGACGATCTCGGGTCTACCGACTAACCTGTACCGGTGTCACCTAAGAACTGCTATCCGACGATAGATATAATACTACATAGGAGTTCTCGGCGAGTCCGTTCAGTGTATCCAGTCTTACTGAGCACCTGTATACGGTCTTTGGTGTCACCACACCAATGAATATGGGATCATCTATCGCCCATCATATGGGAAAAGTAACGTATACGCTATTCTACTCTGGTGATATCGATGCTCCGTCTCGATACACCCACGACTAGGAACATTTCAAGGATATGCTCATAAACTACACATGTCCCACTAGTATGATCCGCATCATAATCTCAGTAGTCAAGCATATCCTAAGGGCTATATCAACATATACCAAATGAGTGAAAGCATGATCAAATGAACATGTTAAGATAAAGTGCAACCAGATAGCATACTATCATGTCGAGCAAGAATGTCTCCTGAACACACACACACACACATACCGGTATATACACTATGATATAATGGCCTCTAGGGCATACATATATCCAACAATATGTGGCTGGGGGATTCAATCACAGGGGCTACGTCACAGCAGTGCAAGGCTTTACCAATGAGCTACAAGTGCTTTCTTGCTTGTTTCCCAGCGAATACAGAGACACGACCGCGTAGGTCCGTCTTGCCTGAAATTCGGGACAGATGCTAATTGGTGCTATCCGTCCACCTCTCCGAAAATGCCAAGTTGATTTATGGCACCATGTATCGAAGGTTTAAACGGATACAGCCGATGTAGCAGACTTCGTCAGATTCCCCCTCATTTGAGGGGTTTTTGATTGTGGGGACGCTCTTCCCTGCAGGCGCAAGCCCCTGCAGTTAATTACGTTACCGCATCACGGTAACAACTTTCTCCTTCTCCATATGGTCACTTCGTGTCGTGGGTGTTTGTTTTGTGTTTGGTTGCCCGTGGATTGTATACGGAGACTAAGTTATGTTGTCGCCAGTAGGGCGTGGACTAGTCCAAATCCGTATCTTTCTTAGATTTGGGTTTGGGGGGGTTGTGTTTAAGGATACGTTAGCCTTATTTAAGGCTAAGATCAACTTAAACGTTTGTTAAGGACACGTTAGTCTAATTTTAGACTAAGATCAACTTAACGGGATCGTTTAGATCCAACAAGAGAGCAATTGGGCTCTATTATTTAGTTTGATGACATTGTGGTCGGTAATTAGTTTAAGGACATTACGGTCCAATGTTAGTTTTAAGACATCATGGTCGAGGTTAAGGACATCATAGTCTGTAGATTTAAGGACTCCATAGTCCGATGTTAGTTTTAAGACATCACGGTCGAGGTTAAGGACATCATAGTCCGTGAATTTAAGGACTCCATAGTCTGTGGATTTAAGGACCCCACAGTCCGATGTTCATTTTAAGACAACACGGTCGAGGTTAAGGACATCATAGTCCATGGATTTAAGGACTCCACAGTCCGATATTAGTTTTAAGACATCATAGTCGAGGTTAAGGACATCATAGTCCGTGAGTTTAAGGACCCCACAGTCCGTAGTAATGTGTGGTTGTCGGGACCCGTCACCTCTCTGACGATGTTGAAGGATTACAACGACAGATGTCAAAGGAGTAAAAAGATGTACCCTCGAACCGGGTGTAAATTGATTGGGAGAGCAGTTGTGCTCAGTTCAATTTAAATTGAGGACTTACGGCCAGAATTGGGCTAAGTCCAGTTAAAGAGCATTTTATTTTTGTTCTGCCTGTTAGGCCTTTGTTTGGGCTCTGCCCTTTTAATAATGCCAAGTATTGGGCTCTGACATTTTGTCTGGAATTAAATGCATAGCATTTATCAGGAACAAAATGGTGTTCTGATAGTGCGCCACGTAGCGCGTCAGGCTCTTTGCGCCATTTAAAGAGCGCATTGCGCTTCTGTTGGTTAGCGCACATGAGGAGGACACGTGTCGCTTAGCGCTAAGCGCTAGTTTGTTAGCGCATTGCGCTTTTGATTTATGAGTGCGCTGCGCCAGTTTATGGGTGCGCCAGTGAAGGACACGTGGCGCGCTTGGCGCTGAGCGCCAGCCCAAGAGCGCAGTGCTCTGTTTCAGGAGCACAAAGCGCAAACTGTGTCTGTGGTTGACACGTGGCATGTTTTGGCGCCGAGCGCCGATCTAAGGAGCGCAAAAGCGCAGTTCAAGAGTGAAAATCACTTTCCAGTAGCGAAAAGCGCATCAGATCAAATTTAAGATCAAAGAACAAGTTTCTTTTGTTCTTCAAAGGAGGCCTTGCCTCAAGATCCAAGAACCCAAGTTCTTTTTCTTATCAAAAGGCTCTACCTTTATAGATCAAAAGATCTGTGAATGAAGTAAAGTAATTCTTTATTTTAAGGATTGGATCTTTGAATCCTTTATGTTTAATCAAATATCTCGGACTTTTTAGAAGAGGATTCTTCTTTTTTTTTACGAGACGTTTCATCTCTGTTTTTCAAGAAGACAGTTCTTTACCTTTCTTTTCCTTTTGAATTCTTCTCAAAGTTTTCAGAGAGTTTTTTCCTATCGTTCCTCTGTATATATAGACTTGAAGTCTTGGGGCCTTTATATAGGGCCAACTGATTTGTTAAATCAGTTGAAGAGATCTTTCTCTGATTGATTTGGGGATGTTTCCCCACCATTGGATCTTTGATCCTAAGGCTCCTGTTTTACAGAAGGCAATTTTCTTGTTTTTAACAAGATTGGAAAAATCTTTTTATGCAGAATTTGTTCTGTTTTTTGGTAATTCATTATTTACCATTGGATCATTGATCCAGCGGTGCTTAAAGCACAATCTTGTTATTTGGAAAGATTTCGAGAAATCTTTCCTTAACAGAATTTAATTCTGGTTAATTAATGATTTACCATCATTATCAGATCCTTTGATCCAACGGTGGGAATTTTAATTCCAGCGCTGGCGCACCTACGTCAGACATGTGGCACGCAGCGCAGAGCGCAGCGCAACTGCGCTAGCGCACCCGTGCTTGACACGTGGCGCGTAGCGCGCAGAGCGCTGGGTCTGAAGCGTTGCTTCAGCAGAGCGCTGGATCTGAAGCGTTGCTTCAACAGAGGTGTATTTTCACCTTCCTTTTAAATCAAACTTATATTCCCGAGAATCTTTCACTTCCCAATTTTGGAAATAGTTCCATTGTGCACAAAATTTTATGTGCTTCGTCTTTATAAGTCGAAGCAAAGCTTCTTCTTTATAAGTCGAAGCAAAGCTTCTTCCTTTTCTCATCCCAAAAGAACTTTCTCAACTATGGCTTGTAACCGTCCTCATGCTCATAGACAACCATGGGAAGTGCCCATTCAGGACCTTGTTCCTCGCTTTGCTGCGCGCTTGGTGGATCCTCCTTTCACGGATGAGCAGTGCGACGCTGCGCTGCACGATCTTTTGACTCGTGTGGGGTCCCCTCTTCCCCCACACTCTATCTGGCTTCGGATGATCCTTGCGTCGGTGCTTGATGACATCCCCCCTCACCCAGTGGAGATGACCTTGGCGATGCTCGATGCGGCTGAAGACAAGCTCGAGTGTTTCTATGAGGTGTGCCTGATTACTCGGGCTCTGAAAGATTGCTCGGTTCACCTGTTGAGCCAAATAAGAGCCCGGCGGTTTATCATGTCTACTTTTGCAGATGAGCACGGCGCCAATCGGTGGGGGGACACTCCTAGTGAAAATCGCCGCTTCGATGTGCTGGAGAAGGCGGCGAGGGAGTTAGAAAATTTTGTTTATTGTTTTGTTCACCCTTGTGCCACTGATCCCTCGTTTGGTGATCTTTTTTAAATGTAATAATAAATAAATATTTTAATTAAGTATTTTATTATCTGTTAAGTGTTCTATTGTTTTTTAATTCTTTGTTATTCCTTTGTAAGATATTTATCCGCTGCATAATCATGAAGCGTTGCTTCGCTTTCCAATCTTGGAAACTGAGTTTTGCTCTAATTTGGGATGCGCAGCGCAATTGTGCTAGCGCTAGCGCATTCGTGTTTTGACACGTGGCGTGCAGCGTGCCTTGCGCTAGCGCACTCGCGCTCGACACGTGGCGCGCAGCGCAACTGCGCTAGCACGCCTGTATCAGACACGTGGCGAGCAGCGCAACTGCGCCAGCGCGCCTGTGTCAGACACGTGGCGCGCAGCGCAGAGCGCAGGATTTGAAGCGTTGCTTCAATTTTTGACTCTTA
This sequence comes from Agapanthus africanus, assembly GCA_030015575.1. Taxonomy (NCBI): domain Eukaryota; kingdom Viridiplantae; phylum Streptophyta; class Magnoliopsida; order Asparagales; family Amaryllidaceae; genus Agapanthus; species Agapanthus africanus. Next base: position 767,395,320 of record JASDDO010000019.1, on the reverse strand, counting down.
GATTTCTAAACAGAGTTTTGCTCTGATTGGGGGAAGCAGAAGCGTCGCTTCATTTCCAGTCTTGGAATTTGAACAGAGCTTTGCTCTGATTTGGGGACGCAGAAGCGTCGCTTCATTTCCAGTCTTGGAATTTGATCAGAGCTTTGCTCTGATTAGGGAAAACAAATACCCCCCCACCGTTGCGCTTACGTGGTCCCAAACGTGAGTGCAGCGGTGGTAGCATCTCAGTCGTTGGATCAACTTTTGGGGAGTTGAAACGGCTCTCAATGCCTATAAATAGGACCTTTGGTCCCTTTGATGATTTTCGTCCTCTTTCTTGAGAATTTTCTCTTATTCAGAGCGCTGCACTTCAGTTTTAAGAACTTTTCAAGAGTAAAACTCTTCCAAAACTTAGGTATAGTTTAAAACTTTAATAAACCAGGGTTTTACCCATTAACAGAGCTTTGCTCTTTATAGATCTTTGATCTAAAGAAAACACATTTAGGGTTTTATTTAGCAGAGCTTTGCTCCATAGGTCTAAAGAGATTTAAAGGGAACTAAAGAGAACCCTATTAGGGTTCTATTAATAGAGCTCTGCTCTCTAAAAGGATTTTTCTTGTAATCCCTTATTTCATTAATGGAGCTTTGCTTCTTTCAAATCATATAGAAGAACTCTTGAGAGTTTTTCATGGATCTTGAGGATTTAAGATGGAATTTTTATTTTTGATGAATTATATCATCTTCTTAGAGCAAAGCTCTCAAAGTTCTCGGGGGCCTTCTTTAACTTCCCTTCATAACTGATTTTGACAAGTGTCACTCCTGTCTGCAGAGCATTGCTCTCGAGGAGTTTAACTCCATGTGCCTATTTTGAATAAGAAATTGCTTATTCCGTCTGTCTGCTGATCTTTGCTGATTTTCTTTTACAGGTGTAATGGACGCTCACATGTATGATCTCGAAGAGATTATCTCTTACGGAGACATCTGCCGACTTGGCCGTTCTTAGAATCGAGAATTCACAAACACCAAGTGTGCCGAAATTATGAGTCGTTTTGACGCATATAATGGTCAACTGCTTCCTCGGCGTTCCCCTCTTCTGAAGCTTATTGTGGGATCGATCTGGGAAGCGCTCCCTCTATTTTGTACCGGCGTGCCACTTAGAGCATTGGATGCCGCTGAAGATAAGGTGCACTCGGTGTATCTGATGAACTTAATCTCAAAGAGACGGCGAGACAATCTTGTCGATCTCCTGCACCAGGCTTTTCAACAGTCTGCCATACTTGCTGCCTATCGGAGGGTGGAGGATATCCATGGGGATCCCGACGCTTGTGATCGCGAAAGAAAGCTCACTAGGATGGTTCGCCAGGCTTGGAAAATTCTGGACAAGGTCACTTTTGAGTTCCTCAATACATGTTCTGGATTTGCGGTTTTGCCATTGTAATTACTTTAGTAATGTCTTTGTTCATTGCTTTCATAATTGTAAGAACCTTTTTGCAATATGAATGGCAAATTTCTCATTTCAGCGTGTTTTGTTTCATGTTCTGAATCTTTTGCTAATGCATGGATGGGGTGTGCCTCGAACGCTTAATTAAATGCAGATCAGATGTTCTCCTTGTTGCCTTCTTCTCTTTGCTGTGTTGTTGCCATGTGATTTTAGATAGTATATTACTGTCGGTCTTGGATTCTTTGTAGAGTGGTGATGGCTTAGAAAGCAGGGTTAAGATCTGTCACCTAAGACTTTTTCAACTTTATGAGCCGTGAGGGTCTCATAAAGAATTTTCTCCCTACCGGTCGAGAGGATCCCGTAGGTGTAATTTCTCCTTAAGAATTGTGAGGATTCCTAAGTGCGTTTTCTCTTGAAAGTCGTAAGGATCTCACTAGAGAATTTACTTCCTTACGAGTCGTGAGGACCCACAAGTGATGGGTAACATTGTCCTCATCCGCATTTAACGGAGTTAAGGGCTGCTCTGGATGCTTCCCACGGGTTCACTACCGTGTTTGGCAAGGACCAGGCTCCGCTCTGGACGTTTTCCAGGGTACCGTAGTTTAAAAACATTGCGGTCGAGATTAAGGACATCATAGTCCGTGAGTTTAAGGACATCACAGTCCGATGTTAGTTTTAAGACATCACGGTCGAGGTTAAGGACATCATAGTCCGTGAGTTTAAGGACCTCACAGTCCGATGTTAGTTTTAAGACATCACGGTCGAGGTTAAGGACGTCATAGTCCGTGAGTTTAAGGACCTCATAGTCCGATGTTAGTTTTAAGACATCGCGGTCGAGGTTAAAGACATCATAGTCCGTGGATTTAAGGACCCCACAGTCCGTGAAATGTGTGGTTGTCGGGACTCGTCACTTCTTTGAAGTCGTTGAGGAATTACAACGACGAATGTCAAAGGAATGAAGAGATGTACCCTTGAACCAAGGTAAAATTAGTTTAAGGACATTACGGTCCATTGTTAGTTTTAAGACATCACGGTCGAGGTTAAGGACGTCATAGTCCGTGAGTTTAAAGACCTCACAGTCAAATGTTGTTAGTTTTAAGACATCACGGTCAAGGTTAAGGACATCATAGTTCGTGAGTTTAAGGACCCCACAGTCCGATGTTGTTAGTTTTAAGACATCACGGTCAAGGTTAAGGACATCATAGTCCGTGAGGTCAAGGTTAAGGACATCATAGTCCGTGAGTTTAAGGACCTCACAGTCCGATGTTGTTAGTTTTAAGACATCACGGTCAAGGTTAAGGACATCATAGTCCGTGAGTTTAAGGACCTCACAGTCCGATGTTGTTTGCTCTGGATGCTTCCCACGGGTTCACTGCCGTGCTCTGCGAGGACCAGGCTCCGCTCCGGATGTTTTCCACGGGGTCAGAAGTGACATAATCCGCGTTCCACGTAACCGGGAATTTTGCTCTGGATGCTTCCCACGGGTTCACTGCCGTATTCGGCGAGGACTAGGCTCCGCTCTGGATGCTTTACACGGGTTCACTGCCGTACTCTGTGAGGACCAGGATCCGCTCTGGACGTTTTCCACGGGGTCAGATGTGACGTTATCCGCGTTCCACGTGACCAGGAATTTTGCTCTAGATGCTTCCCACGGGTTCACTGCCGTGTTCGGCGAGGACTAGGCTCCGCTCTGGATGCTTCGCACGGGTTCACTGTCGTGCTCTGCGAGGATCAGGATCCGCTCTGGACGTTTTCCACGGGGTCAGGAGTGACGTTATCCGCGTTCCACGTGATCAGGAATTTTGCTCTAGATGCTTCCCACGGGTTCATTGCCGTGTTCGGCGAGGACTAGGCTCCGCTCTGGATGCTTTACACGGGTTCACTGCCGTGCTCTGCGAGGACCAGGATGCGCTCTGGACGTTTTCCACGGGGTCAGAAATGACGTTATCCACGTTCCACGTTACCAGGATTTTGCTCTAGATGCTTCCCACGGGTTCACTACCGTGTTCGGCGAGGACTAGGCTCCGCTCTGGATGCTTTACATGGGGTCACTGCCGTGCTCTGCAAGGACCAGGATCCGCTCTGGACATTTTCCACGGGATCAGAAGTGAAGTTATCCGCGTTCCACGTAGCCAGGAATTTTTCTCTAGATGCTTCCCACGGGTTCACTACCGTGTTCGGCGAGGACTAGGCTCCGGTCTGGATGCTTCACACGGGTTTACTGTCGTGCTCTGCGAGGACCAGGATCCGCTCTGGACGTTTTCCACGGGATCAGAAGTGACGTTATCCGCGTTCCACGTAACCAGGAATTTTGCTCTAGATGCTTCCCATGGGTTCACTGCCGTGTTCGGCAAGGACTAGGCTCCACTCTGGACGTTTTCCACGGGGTCAGAAGTGACGTAACCGGCGTTCCACATAGCCAAGAATTTTGACTTTATCCGCATTTCGCGGAGTCGAGATTTGACTCTTGGTCATCTATGCACCACCGAGTCATGGAAGTGGGGGTTGTCGATGTTCCGCTCTGCTTGATGTTGCATCTGTTGTAATGAGACGAATGTTGAGATACTCTCCCGGCTATCTATGAGCCGTCGAGATTTGGCTTCTTCTTCTGAGGAAACCTGGGGAGGAGGAGTGTGATTCCTTCTTTGTTTGCGCCCTTGGATTGTATACAGGGATTAATGTAATATCACCTGTAGGGCATAAATTTTATTTTTATTTTTATTTTATTTCTTTTCGCGATGCTCTATCATTTCAGCTTTTATATCGCGAAGGTCGCGATTGCCCCATCATTTCGGCTATTTTTCGCGGTGCCTAATCATTTTGGCTATTTGTTTTATTTTTACTCGCTGCTTTTTATTGCGAGTTGCCCAATCATTTCGGCTATTTCGCATGAATACATTTTTACTTGCTGATTTTGTCGCAAGTTGCCCCATCATTTCGGCTATTTCGTATGCATGTGTGGCTTGCTGGCTTTTCGCTGCAAGCTTGGAATCAGACACCGATTTCGGCATCAGCACCGCTACAACTGGGATATTGCCAGGAGCGAATCATCATTTGCCTCTGTCGATGTCGAACAAAGGTAGCTTAGTAAACAGGGTTAGGATTCTGTCGACTAAGGCTTTTGACTTCATGAGCCGTAAGGGTCTCACAAAGGTATTTCTCCCTACAAGTCGTGAGGATCTCGTAGGTGTGTTTTCTCCTCAGGAATCGTGAGGACTCCTAAGTGTATGGCTTCTCGTAAGTCGTAAGGATCTTACAAGAGAGTTTTTTCCTTATAAGTCGAGAGGACTCACAAGGGTTGTTCACCGTGCGAACATATCCCTAGTCACGGGTGGGACCTGGTTAGGAAGATGTTTATTCGAGCCCGTGGATTGTATACAAGGGTCGGTGTTGCACCGCTTGTAGGGCAGTATCGGAGGTTGTGGAGGTTGCTTAAGAACAGGTTCAGGTCTCTGTAGCTTAAGACTTTCAAATCTTGTGAGCCGTGAGGGTCTCATAAGAGGATTCTCCTTACGAGTCGTGAGGATCTCGCAAGTGTAATTTCTCCTTAGGAATCGTGAGGATTCCTAAGTGTGTTGCTCCCTTGTGAGTCGTAAGGATCTCACGCGGGTGATTTCTCCTCACAAGGTCGAGAGGACCTTGCAAGTGTCTTTTAACAAGGTTGCACCCTTTCGGGTTTTCACAAACACTCGCCGGTAGCCCTGCTGTTTTTACTCACGGAGCTTTTTCGGGTTTTCATACGTGCCTATTTTGCTTATGGACATACCGTTTTCTTTCTTTTTTTTATTCTCTTTTTTTTATTCTAACGAGGTTGCGCCCTTTCGGGTTTTCACAAGACTCGCCGGTAGCCCTGCTGTTTTTACTTACGGAGCCCTTTCGGGTTTTCATCCGTGCCCATTTTGCTTATGGACATACCGTTTTTTTATTCCTTTTTTTTATCAGCCTTGGGATACTGCAATCCACCGTAGTTTATCGACATCTCGGTCAATAGCTAGTTTTAGGACATAGTGGTCCGTTGTTAGTTTAAGAACGTTTCGGTCCGCTGTTAGTTTAAGGACGTTTTGGTCCGTTGTAACGTAAGCCGGTTACTACTTATAAAGTTTGGGCTTAGGAAGATAGCGAGTGGACATAGTCATCGTCATCTATCATTGACCTAGGCCGTGACTTGTCAAGCGTAGTACTTCTTCAGGAAGCAACCGTTTATTGGCCTGAAAGGTCTTTCACCATGCATGTCCATGAGTAGATAAGCCCCACCCTGGTAGACCTTGTCTATGATGTACGGGCCTTCATAGTTTGGCTCGAATTTCTCCCGTTTAGCACGATTGGGGATCATAGGTCTTTTGACCACTAGTACGAGTTTGCCCTGGCGGAATATCCTCGGCCTAGTCAATCTTTCGTAAGAGCGCGTCATCTTTGCTTTATAGGCCTCCAGATTTTGTTGCGCTATGAGCCGGGTTTCATCAAGGGCATCGAGCTCCTCAAACCGAAGGTGAGCATTCTCTTCATCCGTTAGCTCATAATGGATTGCCACTCGTAGAGAGGGTAACTCTATCTCGAGGGGGAGTACCGCTTCTGTACCGAATACCAACGCGTACGGCGTTGTGTTCGTGGCCATCTTGAACGTAGTTCGATATGCCCAGAGAGCTTCATGCAGTCTATCATGCCAGTCCTTTTTATTTCGAGACACCATCTTCTTTACAATCTTCGTTAATGTCTTGTTAAAAGTCTCAGCCAGACCGTTAGCTCGAGGATTATAGACTGAGGAGTATCTCCAGTCTATGTTATGCTGTTGTGCGAAGCGGCTGATCTTGTGGCTTCGGTAGGCTGGCCCGTTATCGGAGATGATCCGTCGCGGAGTTCCAAACCGATAAATAACGTGCGTCTTGAAGAAGTGGAGGATATTCTCCGTCTTTACTTCCCTCAGCGGTACTGCTTCTGCCCATTTGGAGAAGTAATCAGTTGTCGCCAAAATGAAACGATGTCCTCTGGATGATGCCGGTTCGATATGGCCGATTATGTCAGTCCCCTACATTTCGAACGGCCAGCTAGCCATTGTCGGATGTAGCGGATTCAGATGCTGATAGATGAAGTCCCCGTGAATCTAGCACGAGTGGCATTGCTTCGCATACTCGAGACAGTCCTGGATCATCGTGGGCCAATAATAACCCATCCGTTTGATCTTCAGCTTCATCTTCGGGCCTGCTTGGTGAGAACCGCAGAGTCCGTCGTGAACTTCTTGGACGAATCTTTTTACTTCTTCAGGTCCCAGGCATCTCATCCATAAAGAATCAAATGACCTCTTGTAGAGAGTATCATTGACGAAAGCGAAAGACAGAGCTCGCTTCATGAGCTGATGTTTTGAGGACGCATCTTCAGGCGTTCGACGGGATTTGAAGTAGTCTATAAAGACTCCTCTCCAATCCTCAGCCTTTTCCTGATCTTTCACTTGTAGGGCCGTTTGCTCGGTCGCTCCCTTTTCTTCGAACGACTCTGGAGATATTTCCACCGGTGCAAGAACCTGACGGCTTTGTACCACGATTTTTACGTCATCGAGGTTCTCATCGGCTAATTCTTTAGCAAGCTTGGCTAATGCATCCACTTTGCTATTTTCCACACGTGGTATGCTTCCCAAGGTGTAGGAAGGTATTTGGGTCAGCAGTTGCTGTACCCTCTCGCCGTACTTCACCAGTTCTGGTTTGCATGTTTGATAGTCGCCATTTACTTGACTAACGACCACCTGGGAGTCTCCGTATATGAGGAGGTTCTCAATCCCCATGTCGATGGCGATCTCGAGACCTGCTATCAAAGCTTCATACTCGGCTTCATTGTTTGTCCTCGACTCTCTTAAGGAGAAAGCAAAGCGCATTATCCCTCCTTGTGGGGTCACGAAGATAAGGTCTACCCCTGATTTGATTATGGGCGTGTTTTGTTTGCGCTTCTTCATGGAGGATGCTCCATCGAAATAAAGTTCCCACCGGGTATCATTTCCGTCGATCGTGTTAAACGCATGTTCGTCTGGCAGATCACAATTCAAAGGGGAATCGGCAGGTATCGGATGATCAGCGAGGAAGTCGGCGATGGCCTGGCCTTTCACTGCCTTAAGAGGCTGATAAGTTATTGAGAACTCCATCAAGAGCAAGGCCCATTTAGCGAGCCGACCTGTCAATATAGCCTTTGACATCAAATATTTGAGAGAGTCCACATTCGATATGAGACGGGCCTCATGCGCTAATGCATAGTGCCGGAGCTTCGTTATCGCGAAGATCAACGCCAGGCAGTGTTTTTCGATGGGAGAATAATTGCTTTCTGCCTCCAGGAGAACTCGACTCAAATAGTAAAGGGCTCTCTCTTTCCCTTGATCGTTCTCTTGTGCCCATAATGCGCCTAAGGAGCCTTCGAGGGCTGTTGTATAAAGAATAAGGGGCTTTCCTTTAACCGGAGCAGCCAGCACTGACGGGTTCTGCAGATACTGCTTGATTTCGTCCAGCGCGCCTTGGCATTTTTGATCCCAGACGAACGGCGTTCCCTTCTTCATCAGGTGGCTGTAAGGACGGCACTTGCCTGAGAGATTGGCTATGAACCGCCGGATGTACGTGAGCTTCCCTTGGAGAGACTGCAATTGTTTGAGAGTCCTTGGCGGAGGCATTTCCATGATCGCCTTGATCTTTGACGGATCTATCTCGATACCTCGGTGTCAGACGATGAATCCTAGGAATTTACCTGAGGACACCCCAAACACGCATTTGAGAGGGTTCATCTTCAAGTTGTATTGCCGAAGGCGTTGAAACACGATCTTCAGATACTCGAGATGTTCCTCGTATGATTTGCTTTTCACCACGAGGTCGTCGATATAGCATTCGACGATTTTATGTATAAGGTCATCGAAGATCTTCGTCATGGCCCTCTGATAGGTGGCACCGGCGTTCTTTAGACCGAAAGGCATTACCTTATAGCAGAATATACCTAAAAAGGTCCGGAAAGCGGTATGTTTCTGGTCTTCGGGATGCATCTTTATCTGATTGTATCCTGACGATCTGTCCATGAAGGAGAAGACTTAAACTGGCACTGGGAAGTCGTCTTTCAGGCAAGCTTTATTGAGATCCCGGAAGTCCACACATATGCGCACTGTCCCATTTTTCTTCATCACCGGGACGATGTTGGCGATCCAGTTAGGATACTGTACTTCTTGGATGAAGCCAGAGTCGATTAGCTTCTTGAGCTCAGCGTTGATGCTCATCTCAAGCTCGAGCCGCATTCTTCTCGGTGCTTGTTTGATTGGCTTGACGTCCGGGGATATTGCTAGTTTGTGGACAGCAATCTCTGGATCTAGTCCTGGCATCTCGGAATAGTTCCATGCGAAGCAATCCCTATGCTGCATAAGCACGTTCTTTAGTGTAGCCACCCTTTCTTTAGACAACAATTCGCTGACGAACGTCGGCCGAGGGTCACTTGTCGTCCCCAAATCAATTTTCTTGAGGTTATCTGCAGTGGTATGTATTCCATCTTCCAGCTCTTTTGGCGCTGGTGGAAATTCCGAGATTACTTCGTCATCATTGTTTTCGAAGCACCAGGGGAGGTCATCCATATTCTCAGGCTCTTCTTTTGATAGTGTTATCATATGACAAGTACGAGCTCGCTTCCACGACCGGTGTTGATCTGGTTCTACTCTCACAGATTTAGGTTCATGCTTTTGCGGCGAGGTTACCCTCCAGCTGCTGGATAGAGCGAACTTGCCTTGCTGATATTAATCTTCGACCCAGTTCTTGAAGGTGAAGCAATTTTCGAGAGGGTGTCCTATTGCTCGGTGATAGGAGCAATAGTCCGGATGAGAGACCTCGTTAGCTTGCTCAGGGTGTTTGGACTCCGGAAGTGTAAGCATTTGATGTCTTATGGCAAGATCAAGCATCTTCTTTGTCTTGTCTTGAGGAAAAGAGTATGCTCGACTCATCTTCTTCATAAGGGACAAATCCGGACCGCTCGATTCCCGAACGCGTGACTTCTTGGTCGCGCTTTGTTGCTGTCGAACGCCTTTTCCGCTCTTTGACTTGTTTCTGCCTCTGCGTCGAGCCTTTTGCACAACGGGTTGACAGGGAGGAGTCTTTTCATCTTTCGCAGCCTGTTGAAGAAGGCGCTGAGTCCTGGCTTTCTCGTAGATGGCCATTTCGCGATTATGGTCGTCTCGAACTTTTTGACCAGCTTCCCTTATAAGCTTGTCCATTTGTTCTTCGAACGACGGACTAGGAATTTTCACGTCAGGGGCTCTTTCTGGTTCAGGGTTAGCATTTTCCCATTGAGCATCTCCTTCTTCATCAAAGTCATGTACGACATAGCAGTCGCAGAGTAGCTCCCGTTTCTTGGACCGAACATATCCAAGCCCGATCGCTTCCATTCTCCCGTTGAGCAACTTGCGCTGAGTTCCGGGAACGTTTCAGATCCTGTCATAGAACTTAGCTTTTCGAGCGATCTGTTTGAAGGGTATCCCTTGGCGCTTCAATAGCCTTTTCAAGCCTTCCGTGTAACATCTAGGCAGACGGATGGGCTGGAGCCTGTCAAGTATGGAATCCACGCCATGCCAAACTTCTTTCTCCACTCTTGTTTCCGTGGATCAGTAGAATAGGATTGCCTGTTTACCTTTTCGCCTGGGAGGGACGTAAAATGTTTGTAGCTCTTGCACGCTATAAGCTTCAAGTGTGTCGAGATCTTTGTAGTGCTCCTGCGGAATCATGGTAATTTTCAAACTCTGATTATCACCAGCGAATGCTTTTATTGATGGCCGAGCGGAGAATATAGCATGGACCTCATCTTCCGAATCACTGCCAAAGATCAACATAGGAGCGGACGGTCCAGGCTTGTTGTACTGGGGTGGACCTGAATAAACTATCTCTTCCTCTTCCTCGGTATCACTCCCGAAGATTGGAATGGTGGTGATAGCTTTGTTTTCCGGCTTGCGACATCTCTCTGTGTCCTCGAAATCTGGCAAAAAGTATTTTGCATCTTCGTACTTACGGACTTCATTCATGGAGAATGGGTTTAGCTCTCCCGTTATGGTATACTCGAGACCATCCTTAAAGTATTTCATATACCGATGTTGTGTAGAAGGGACGATGTTGTACTCGTGTAACCAAGGCCAGCCAAGCAAAGTATTGTAGCATGTTTTGGCATCGATGACATGAAATTTAATATCCGTGACAAGTAGCCCGAATCGTAATGTCAATATCACAGACCCGAGAGTCCGCGATGACTGGGAGTCAAAACCAGATATGGTGATTTTATCACGAGCGAGATGCTGGACGCTCATGCAGATTTCCTTCAACACTCGCACGTTGAGGAGATTGACGGAAAACCCATTGTCGACCAGGATTTTGCCTATCTTGATATCGTGACAATATCCGGAGACATATAGGGGACGGTTGTGCTCGCACGTCCCGAGGAGGAGATCTTCATCGCCGAAGGTAATATCGGCTGTGTGTACTTCTTCCAGCTCGTCTTTCATCTTCTCTTCGGCGAGGAAAGCTTGGAATTGCTCTGGCTCTTGTAGCACCTTGATCAATGACTCCCTTGCTTCTCTTGATAGTAAAAGAGCATCGAGAATGCTGAGCTGCGAGGGTAACTTCCTTAAGTGTGCCAGAACGTTGTAGTCTACCTTATTCTTCTTTGGCGGGTCCTTGGCAGTCAGCTCTTTCATGACTTGGTCATCCAGGGCGATATCCTCAGAGACCTTTTCCTTTCCCTTATCTTTTCTACTCGCGGGTCTGAGATTCTTTTCTGGAAGCGTGCGATTGCGCAGCTGAATGTTTTCACAGACCTTCAGTTCTTCCTCCCTCCCCAAGGTGGATTCTTTAAAGAAAGGGCCTAGAGCCATTTCCTCGTCAGAGTCGCTCCCGAAAGTGAGAACCTGCGATCCCCCGGTGTTGATCGTGCGACAGGTACCGGTAGTTCTTTTATGCTCCTCGGTCGCACTTCTTTGTTCTCGACGAGTTTTGCGTTTCATTCGTTTAAAATGTTGCCGGTGAGCAACATATCCCTGCCACCATCTTTTAAAAGCGTCGCACTCTTCAGTAGGGTGCGAAATCTTTCGATGATATAAGCAGTAGCTAGGATGCATCTCTGCTTCACCGGGAGTGTTTCCTTCGGAGGGTGGCAGCTTCATTCCCATTGATATGGCTTTAGCGAACCTTTTCCTCGTCTTGAACTTGTTTTTATCCGCGACGGATGTCTCTTGATTTGGTGGGAGTGTCTCGACACTTTCGTCTAGTCGCCGGCGTTTGGCTCTTTCAAATATGGCCATCTCACGCTCCCGATCGGCTTTACTTTTCAGATGAATCTCATTCAGGAAAGCGTCGATCATTTCGTCTGACGGCCATAGAAGTCCCGGCTCATGATTTGCCCCCAGTTTCTTAGTGCAAGGAGCGTCTTCTTTGTCTAGCGATGAATAAGAGATCACATGGCAACTTGCTACGTAATCCTCAGATTTGTCCGACGATTCTTCTCCATCATCTTTGTCCTCAAGGACGTGGCCGAGGAACTCTTGGAGCTTGATTAGAGTCCGCGCCTTCTTGTTATACTCTTCTAGCGCGTCAATCTGTTTCTACAGGTCCGTGCGCTTGTCGTCAGGCTTCACGGGCTTCTTGGATTTCTTCTTCTTTTTCGAAGATTTCGGCGGCTGGGCGTGAACGCTTTGGCTATCACCATCAATCTTTGGAGTTGGGCGCGGCTTAGCATCCCCTCGATGACCTCAGGTTCCAACGGATTCAGCCGGATCCTCCAGCCGAAGATCCTCTGCCAGCTCTGTCAACAGCCTAAGAGGAAACACTCTCTAAAGATGCCCTGGATGATTATATTGCTCAACAAATACGAGTTCACTAGGAAAATGAGGCGGCCGGCCAAGTTGTGAAAACTGGGCGACCATACCCAGGATGGTATGATCAGATAAAATACCCGCCGGGCTACACGATCCCCAAATTCCACGTGTACAAGGGGACAGGCAATCCCCACCAGCATGTCGCCAAGTTCAGAGGTCTGTGCGGCAACACCGGGGGCGATGATAAGCTTTTGCTCCGCCAATTCGTTGGCAGCTTATCAGAGACGGCGTTTGAATGGTACTCCGAACTACCAAATGACCCCGTCAAAACTTTCGCAGAAATGGAGTTACTGTTCACCCAGCGATTCGCGAGCGCAAGTGAACGCACCCCGATAACAGCGTTAATCAATGCCAGGGTGAAGCCAGGCGAAACTTGGGTTCAATATGCAATCCGATGGCGAAATCTGTGGTCGAAGTGCGAACAACACATCGAAGAAGCACCAGCGGTGGGCATGTTCATGGGCACCCTAGACCTTCATGCAACTATTTCGCAGTTCATGATGTTCTTCAAATCGACCACGTTCCAAGCTCTAATCGATAAATTGGCCCAGATGGATCAGATGGGTCATAGACCATCTCCCCCGAAGCCAGAACCGTGGAACGAAAAGGGTAAAGGGAAGGCGACCTTCGTTGCGAACACTCAACAGCAGCCTAGTGCTCCAAGACTATCGGATCAATTGGAAGAGAGACGACGCTATTACAATGAGAAAATGAAGCGCCCTTACTCATTCCCGCAGGATAAAACGAAGAGGCCGTTCGAGCTGGCGGTGCGCAATAGGCTTATCAATTTGCCAAATCCAAGGCGACCACTACAACCCAGCGAAGTGAATAATCCTAATTATTGCCCTTACCACCAAACGGTAAGCCATCCGATCGAGGATTGCTTCGTCTTTAAGGGATAGATCGAAGATCAGTACCAACAGGGCAAGTTCGCGTTGTCCGAAAAGTGGAAAGTGAGCCCACCACAACCGCACACTCCTAAGGGGATGAACACACCGGGGGCAACGTGCTCTTTTGTTGAAGAAGCCCCATAGGAGGTCGTTCTTTCCGCCAAAACCAAAAGGATGCTGAATGATCTCCAGACATGCCCAGCAATTAGGTGGCGTATCATCATCCCGACCATGTCTTGGAATAGAAGAGCAATTTGCTTTATATTGGCCGCTTGTTCCGCAGCCTCCTTGTCCTTCTTTTCGAGCATTCTCCGAAGGAATTCAGCATCAGTCTCGTGTTCGTGACGTTGTTCCGATGATGCCTCCGAGCTTTCTCTTGGCCCGGTGAGTGCGGCCATGGCAGTCAGCATCTCCTGAAGCTTCTGCTGTTGCTGTTCCTGAGCTCTTGTGATGGATCGGGTAAGTGGTCGGTGGCCCGTAGAAGCGCGGCTATCCTCCTTCCCGGATGCTATGTAAATAGTATGCACCACCATGCCCCTAGACTTAGGGCGTTTGGGCTCAGTGCCTTTGACATTTGTCGCTGGCACGGGGATTTTCTCCGGCCTTCTCTTCTTATGAGCGGTCGAAGCTGAGGGAGCCGTCGCAGTGGGCACCCAGATAGCTTTTCTTGGCTTGGCAGGATGACTTTCTTCTTGTTGAACCTTCGCCCTTTTTTTGTCGGCGGGGGTAATCTTGATCAACCACTGAGTTCCGGACCTGCCGCCAGACTTTGTAGATCTTGGAGGACAGCCGCCGAGGGGACTGTTCTGGCTTGGCTTCCGCAACATTCTCCACCGGAGGAGGAGATCTTTTCAGTACAGCGGTAGGAGAATTCCTGCGCACCTTATTCAGCAGCTCGAAGCTGTTCCCAGTTGGAATAGCAACATTGATTTCCACCATTGGGGCTAGTGGAGTTAGCCCAGAAGGGGAGTTGCCCCCGGCCTTCTTTACCCGGCGCCAGTGGCGACGTCGAGCGTGTCGAGCTGATGGAGTTGATTCGGTGACGGGGGTGACTTTGTCTTGCCCCCTGTTCAGGTGAGGGGCTGTTGATGGTGTCAGCCTGTTGAAAACTGATGTCCTTTGAGTAGCAGGAGCGGGAGTGGGAGTTGGGACAGTCAGTCTTGTAAAGACCGACCCCTTGGCAGGAGAAGTCGCCTTGACGACTTCAGGAGCAGGGTTGGTTACTCTCTTCGGAACAACCTTCTCTGGGATTGCAGGCTTCATTGTGGGCCCACAGGAATTTTGGCCCAATCTGGAGAAGACCGAGGCGCCGGTGCTGGACGACCCGTTGAGAGGGGCCTCAATAGCTGTAAGTCGATCAAAGACCGACTTCTTGGGAGCTTCCGGTGTCAGCACAGGAGCGGTGAAGCTCGTTGGCGGGAGCATGGTCCCGAAAAACAATCCTGTGGTGGCTTGAGTGATCTGTTCCACCGGCATTGTGAACAGGGAAGCCGCCTGGGGCCCATAGGCCATGCCCCCAGTTGAGGCAGGACGTGGGTTGCAGTTGCATGCGGAACACTTTGCACAAGTGGACGCCATTGATTCTTTGCTTTCTGCAGCAGGCAAAACGCCAAATCTTAGTACCTTGAAACCCAAGGGCAACCATTAGCAAACCGCGATTGGTTCGCGAACACGACACACGAAGTGTGGAGTGGAAAGAGGAAAAGGTCCCACCGGGCGTGCCAGAATCTGTTTCCCACCGAATACAGAGACGCGACCGCGTAGGTCCGTTTTGCCTGAAATTCTGGGCAGATGCTAATTGGTGCTATCCGTCCACCTCTCTGAAGATGCCAAGTTGATTTATGGCACCATGTATCGTAGGTTTAAACGGATGTGTCCGATGTAGCAGACTTCGTCAGATTCCCCCTCATTTAAGAGGTTTTTTGATTGTGGGGACGCTCTTCCCTGCAGGCGCAAGCCCCTGCAGTTAATTACGCTACCGCATCACGGTAACAACTTTCTCCTTCTCCATATGGTCACTTCGTGTCGTGGGTGTTTGTTTTGTGTTTGGTTGCCCGTGGATTGTATACGGAGACTAAGTTATGTTGTCGCCCGTAGGGCGTGGACTAGTCCAAATCCGTATCTTTCTTAGATTTGGGTTTGGGGGGGTTGTGTTTAAGGATACGTTAGCCTTATTTGAGGCTAAGATCAACTTAAACGTTTTTTAAGGACACGTTAGTCTAATTTTAGACTAAGATCAACTTAACGGGATCATTTAGATCCAATAAGAGAGCAATTGGGCTCTATTGTTTAGTTTGATGACATTACGGTCGGTAATTAGTTTAAGGACATTACGGTCCAATGTTAGTTTTAAGACATCACGGTCGAGATTAAGGACATCATAGTCTGTGGATTTAAGGACTCCACAGTTCGATGTTAGTTTTAAGACATCACAGTCGAGGTTAAGGACATCATAGTCCGTGGATTTAAGGACTCCACAGTCCGTAGTAATGTGTGGTCGTCGGGACCCGTCACCTCTCTGACGACGTTGAAGGATTACAACGATAGATGTCAGAGGAGTAAAGAGATGTACCCTCGAACCGGGTGTAAATTGATTGGGAGAGCAGTTGTGCTCAGTTCAATTTAAATTGAGGACTTACGGCCAGAATTGTGCTGAGTCCAGATAAAGAACATTTTATTTTTGTTCTGCCTGTTAGGCCTTTGTTTGGGCTCTCCTTTTTTAATAATGCCAAGCATTGGGCTCTGAAATTTTGTCTGGAATTAAATGCATAGCATTTAACAGGAACAAAATGGTGTTCTGACAGTGCGCCACATGGCGCGTCAGGCGCTTTGCGCCATTTAAAGAGTGCATTGCGCTTCTGTTGGTTAGCGCACATGAGGAGGACACTAGCGCTTAGCGCTAAGCGCTAATTTGTTAGCGCATTGTGCTTTTGATTTATGAGTGCGCTACGCCAGTTTATGGGTGCGCCAGTGAAAGACACGTGGCGCGCTTGGCGCTGAGCGCCAGCCCAAGAGCGCAGTGCTCTGTTTCAGGAGCGCAAAGCGCAAACTGTGTCTGTGGTTGACACGTGGCATGTTTTGACGCCGAGCGCCGATCCAAGGAGCGTAAAGGCGCAGTTCAAGAGTGCAAAGCACTTTCCAGTAGCGCAAAGCACATCAGATCAAATTTAAGATCAAAGAACAAGTTTCTTTTGTTCTTTAAAGGAGGCCTTGCCTCAAGATCCAAGAACCCAAGTTCTTTTTCTTATCAAAAGGCTCTGCCTTTATAGATCAAAAGATCTGTGAATGAAGTAAAATACTTCTTTATTTTAAGGATTGGATCTTTGAATCCTTTATGTTTAATCAAAGATCTCGGTCTTTTTTATAGATCTAAGATCTTTTTAGAAGAGGATTCTTCTTTTTTTTTTTACGAGATGTTTCATCTCTGTTTTTCAAGAAGACAGTTCTTTACCTTTCTTTTCTTTTTGAATTCTTCTCAAAGTTTTCAGAGAGTTTTTTCCTATCGCTCCTCTGTATATATAGACTTGAAGTCTTGGGGCCTTTATATAGGGCCAATTGATTTGTTAAATCAGTTGAAGAGATCTTTCTCTGATTGATTTGGGGATGTTTCCCCACCATTGGATCTTTGATCATAAGGCTCCTGTTTTACAGAAGGCAATTTTCTTGCTTTTAACAAGATTGGAAAAATCTTTTTATGCAGAATTTGTTCTGTTTTTTGGCAATTCATTATTTACCATTGGATCATTGATCCAGCGGTGCTTAAAGCACAATCTTGTTATTTGGAAAGATTTCAAGAAATCTTTCCTTAACAGAATTTAATTCTGGTTAATTAATGATTTACCATCATTATCAGATCCTTTGATCCAACGGTGGGAATTTTAATTCCAGCGCTGCCGCACCTACGTCAGACACGTGGCACGCAGCGCAGAGCGCAGCGCAACTGCGCTAGCGCATCCGTGCTTGACACGTGGCGCGCAGCGCGCTGGGTCTGAAGCGTTGCTTCAGCAGAGCGCTGGATCTGAAGCGTTGCTTCAACAGAGATTTCTTTTCACCTTCCTTTTAAGTCCAACTTATATTCCCGAGAATCTTTCACTTCCCAATTTTGGAAATAGTTCCATTGTGCACAAAATTTTATGTGCTTCGTCTTTATAAGTCGAAGCAAAGCTTCTTCCTTTTCTCATCCCCAAAGAACTTTCTCAACTATGGCTTGTAACCACCCTTATGCTCGTAGATAACCATGGGAAGTGCCTATTCAGGACCTTGTTCCTCGCTTTGTTGCGCGCTTGGTGGATTCTTCTTTCACGGATGAGCAGTGCGACGCTGCGCTGCACGATCTTTTGACTCGTGTGGGGTCCCCTCTTCCCCCACACTCTATCTGGTTTTGGATGATCCTTGTGTCGGTGCTTGATGACATCCCCCCTCACCCAGCGGAGATGACCTTGGCGATGCTCGATGCGGCTGAAGACAAGCTCGAGTGTTTCCATGAGGCGTGCCTGATTACTCGGCTCTGAAACATTGCTCGGTTCACCTGTTGAGCCAAATAAGAGCCCGGCGGGCTATCATGTCTGCTTTTGCGGATGAGCACGGCGCCAATCGGTGCGGGGCCACTCCTCGTGAAAATCGCCGTTTCGATGTGCTGGAGAAGGCGGCGAGGGAGTTAGAAAATTTTGTTTATTGTTTTGTTCACCCTTGTGCCACTGATCCCTCGTTTGTTGATCTTTTTTAAATGTAATAATAAATAAATGTTTTAATTAAGTATTTTATTATCTGTTAAGTGTTCTCTTGTTTTTTAATTCTTTGTTATTCCTTTGTAAGATATTTATGCGTTGCATAATCATGAAGCGTTGCTTCGCTTTCCAATCTTGGAAACAGAGCTTTGCTCTAATTTGGGGTGCGCAGCGCAATTGTGCTAGCGCTAGCGCATTCGTGTTTTGACACGTGGCGCGCAGCGCCCCTTGCGCTAGCGCACTCGCGCTCGACATGTGGCGCGCAGCGCAGAGCGCAGCGCAACTGCGCCAGCGCGCCTGTGTCAGATACGTGGCGAGCAGCGCAATGCGCAGCGCAACTGCGCCAGCGCACCTGTGTCAGACACGTGGCGCGCAGCGCAGAGCGCAAGATTTGAAGCGTTGCTTCAATTTTTGACTTTTAGATTTCTAAACAGAGCTTTGCTCTGATTGGGGTAAGCAGAAACGTCGCTTCATTTCCAGTCTTGGAATTTGAACAGAGCTTTGCTCTGATTTGGGGACGCAGAAGCGTCGCTTCATTCCCAGTCTTGGAATTTGAACAGGGCTTTGCTCTGATTAGGGGAAACATTGCTGTTCAAAAGTAAATCAAATTTATAACTTGTGCTTAGGCTTAGATACTCCTTTTTGTATTTTTGAAAAAAAATCTGTACAGAAAATTTAGGATTGTTACATTCTACCCTCTTTATAAAAATTTGATCCTCGAAATTTGTAGAAGGAAAGTGTAACAGATTCATGAAAAGTTTGATGATAGAATTATTGATAGTGCATGAAAAATATGTGGAAGAATGAAAGAATACAAAAGTTTTGGACATATGTTAAGGAATTACCAGGGTTACCTTGGTCTACAGTCTCATCTTCTATGGCTGCTAATGTGAAAGCCTGATGCCGGGGTACATTCTTCCTAGATGGAGGCACATTCCTGTGTCCTTGGGGCATATTCCTCAGTGCATGATGGAATTGACGATTAGGCTGTGCAGGAGGTCTACATGGAGGTGGCGCTGGAAAAGCTAGTCGTGGAGCAGGTGCCTGGATGGCTGGCCACTGCGGATAAGTGTTGGGAGTTGGAACTGTGTTGCGCCTATAAGGACATATTTCAATTCCATGATTGGATGTGCCATAAACTAAGCACAGGCCTTTTGCGCGCCTACAGTCCTTCCACAGGTGTCCATCCCTCTTGTAGCAGAAGCAAAAATCTGAACTTGGCCGGTTATTGTTTATACCAGTCTCCTGAGTTCAAAAGTTGGCTTTGAAGAGGCTCCTCCAGCTATCTGGGTGGCAGGGCACTTCACTCCGGCAAATTGAGGTCTACCCTTGTTCTTTATTACTGCCTCATATCGACAGGCAGATTTTAGAGCCAGTTCGTGAGTTGGGAAATCCCCTGTAGCTAAGGCGGCTTGAATTTCCTGGTCCAACCCTTACTAAAATCGTCTAGACCTGATCTCAGCAATCGGTATCAAGTGTGCCGTGAACCTACTGAGCATGGTAAACTCAGTATCATACTCATCTACAGATTTGGTCCACATCGAACCCTATTGTAGATGAATGAATTATTGTTCCATATCAAATCGGGCAGCTCTGGAAAGTACTTTGCGTCGAACATGTCGCGAAAGGTTTTCCATTCGATCCGTTGGTCAAGACAGCT
The DNA here is from genome assembly GCA_030015575.1 of Agapanthus africanus. NCBI lineage: Eukaryota > Viridiplantae > Streptophyta > Magnoliopsida > Asparagales > Amaryllidaceae > Agapanthus > Agapanthus africanus. The sequence goes on along the minus strand of JASDDO010000019.1, from coordinate 767,375,762 downwards.
TTCTTCCGCCTTCCACCAAACTCGGGCGTTGTCAGTGAGTTGCAGCTTCGCAACTCGTACCCAAGCAATCTCTGGCACTTGTGCTGCTGCCAGATCATCCTCGATGCTCTGAGCCCATTCTTCAGCTTCCAGAGGGCTCTCTTTTCCCGATAATTGCTTTGGGTGCAATGCCCGGAATTGCTTTACTCCGGGCTCTTCCGCTTCTGAACGGTTCAGTAATACAACAGTTTGCTGCTGCTGTCCTTTCAGGAGGCTTTGGATCACCTCAAGCAGTACCGTCTGCTCATTGATCGGAGCAGCAACGGTAGGCGTAAGCGGTAGAGGTGGTGGTGAGTTGTTGAAGTTGATGCTGGTATTGTTTGGAGAATTCATAACCTTGAAAGAAAATAGAGTTATGATAGATTCAAAGTATATGAAATTGTAAGATTCAAGGAATCTGAAATGTAAAGAATGTTTTTAGTTGCTGATTCTTGCGTTATATTACTTAGGACTTCATGCAGAATTGACCTGCATGTCCATGCAGAACTGACCTACATGGTAGGGTTCCATGCAACACTGGCCTGCATGGGACACCAACAAAACCTGTCACACCCCGCTTCCCGGTGTACGAGGAAGGGACGCGGCGAGGCCTGCTACGTATTTACTTTGAAGTAAATACGCTAAGCGTATCTAAGCAATATAATGAAAGTACACAAGTGAAATGATAGTAGATGTAACTGAACAACAACTTTTATTTATTCAACAATTTTTTACAATTATAACTGGAAAGTAAATACAAGTCTAAAATGCAATGCCTAAACAATGGCATAACTGAAATGAAAAGTATGTACAAGTAAAGTCTAATGCTCAGGGTCTTCTGTGAACCGTTCCAAGTCTTCTGAAATAGGCTCGATCTCCAGTGGGTCGGATCCTCCTGACAACATTCCAAAGAAGAAGAGAAATAGGAATGTCGTCGGCGAACAATCGCTCGGTAAGTCCCAAAGAAAGAAGGAGAGGAATAGACAGATAATAGAACAGGTGAAGTAGATAGGTTATATTTGTGTCACGACCCGAAATAGCACGTGACTGGCCCTTGAATCATATGAAGTCTATAGGACCTCATCTAATTCAAGTAAGCCAAAAGCCCAAAAATCTAAAACCATTTTAAATAATAAATGAAGGAAAACTAGTTTTAAAGAAGTGAAGAAAACATATTTTAAAAACAAGGTTTTTAAATAACATAAGCCGAATATGCATTTTAAAAAAAATCCCAAGTCTTTTCTGAAAATTTCGGCAGAGTTTCCTTTGTAAATACTGGCTCCGAACGGGGTACAACATGGATAATACATACATCAATGATAAAAGGCATCCCCAAGCGGGAGCTATCTCTTCGTCAATCGACGATCACAACCACGCAAGCAATATAATATACAACGCCGAAGGGCGATGATCAAAACTCAAAAGGAAACTCAAGATCATCAAGAAAACTATAATACTACAATGCGCTACTCTAAGGTTGAAATAATACACAACTGGTTTTCTAAGTCTGAAATAAATATACAAGTCTGGTCGATGGAATTTTACTAGATACAACTGAAAATAAATAAGTACAATGGTGGTCACGATGCAAGTGAACTCACCTACCCAAGCAATCACCCAGAATGAAAGCAGTGTGCCAGAAAGCCGCAATGAAACCTGTACGGCAAAAACCTGCAAGAACTGTGGCACAACGGAGGTGAGTTACCAACTCGTGAGTAGAAAATATTATAGAGAAGAAATCGTATGTATGACTCAATCCTAGGTCAAACTATCAGTAATAATATATATCCTCAAAATGATAAAGTCTGAAGCATGATAAGGTGGCAAGGGTAAACATCTATACATCAGTGTAATATCAAGTGCTCGTGTCAGTGCCTCAGATAGCAACATATCATAAATATGAGGTATCATCAATGTAATCAATATGAATCAATGTCAACTATATCATGAAGTCTATAAGTATGTGGATATCATCCAACTATGTAATCAATGTCTGTATGCAGGTGGATTTTGTCCACATGTCAACCAATGACACAAAACATCATGCATGTAAATATCATAAAGCATATGCATGGAAGTATGAGGATATAAATCAACGTGTGTCCCTCACGACACATCAAAATCATGGAACCTGAGTGTCTAGCATCGACACTCGAAAACATCATGAAACCTGTGCCCAGCATCGACACGTAAATCCTCATATATATATATATATATATATATATATATATATATATATATATATATATATATATATAGGGCTCCGTCAGTCGGGATCGGCCCACGGGCTCCGTCAGTCCGGATCGGTCCGTATCATCTCTCAACTCCGGTCGGTATCCTCCGGATATCTGCCGAGCTTAAATACAATCACCGGTAGGTAGTAGTTCCTCTGCCAGGCTCACCGTCTGTATACACAGCATCCCTTTCTTGTCCCGGGGTACCATACCGGGTCCACCATGTACCCACAATTGGACTCATCCAGCTCCTCGAATCGGGTTTCACATGTCACACGTCTCAAAACTGAGAAAACGCATGGTGGACGCACTGAAATATCATATCACGAGAAACCGGGTTTTTAAACAATGCATACTTTCTTTTAAAATGACCACGGTTCTCAAATCCAGAAATCTCATGAAAACGGCATATCTCAATGTGTAAAATCATAAAACATGATGCATGCGACATATGATAGAAATGCAAGCATATCCGTATATCATGCAATATAAACAGTAATATGCACACATCGAGGGAAAAACCGCTCTTTTAAATGAATCCAGTTTTAAAATATATCCTGCGGTTCCCAAATCTCCAAAATAAAGCCAGAATCATCTATGTATGTGCAAATACGTATGTATGCAAGTATGTGTGTACAATATGTGTGTACGCAAGTATGAGTGTACAATATGCCTGTACGCAAATATGGATGTACAAGTAGGTATATACGCAAGTATGAGTGTACAATATGCCTATGTGCCAATATGGATGTACAAGTAGTTATATACACAAGTATGAGTGTACAATATGCCTGTGTGCCAATATGGATGTACAAGTAGGTATATACGCAAGTATGAGTGTACAATATGCCTATGTGCCAATATGGATGTACAAGTAGGTATATACACAAGTTTGAGTGTACAATATGCCTATGTGCCAATATGGATGTACAAGTAGGTATATACGCAAGTATGAGTGTACAATATGCCTATGTGCCAATATGAATGTACAAGTAGGTATATACGCAAGTATGAGTGTACAATATGCCTATGTGCCAATATAGATGTACAAGTAGGTATATACGCAAATATGAATGTACAATATGCCTATGTGCCAATATAGATGTACAAGTAGGTATATACGCAAATATGAGTGTACAATATGTCATACAAGAAGTCATATCCTGATGCAACCATCCTACTGTGTAGTGACATGGCAATTATCGATGATAAAGTGTGTGAGTCGGCAAGCAGGTGTACGTGGAACATACGCATCATCGATAATGGTGCTGGTATCCTGACAGCATGGGTTTAATATAACAATAAATACATTTAAACTTACAATGCGATGCGAATAGCAAGAATATGCGGAAATCGAATAATAAACGTAACAGTGAAGAATCTACATCAATATATATATGTCATACAGTTTTGCCATTTGAAATAATACGAATCGTGGTGTTTAGAAAAATAAGGGCTACGGTGTTTTTTAAGAAAAGATGCGTCCTTTGAAAATATCCGCAGAATCCCTTGGCCTGTCTTTAAAATACTCACGATTCGGTAGTTTTTGAAATAGGTATGACTCGGGTCTAGTCTAATATCTACTAAGTAAACTACAGATCTAACTAACCAGCAAATCGAAAGGGTATGGAAACCACCTAAATCTGAGTCGATATATATATATATATATAATAGTCGATGATCTCGCATCAATAGTATCGCATACGATACAATATATCATATGACATTCTCGAGTCAAGAGTGCGGATCTATCATCATAGTTATCTCGTACGGTAAATCCGTCGTACGGCATCCCGAATCTGGGTACGGGTCGAATCTCACATTTAACTCATCAATTATCTCGTATCCTTATCATCATATCTCATGAACTGGGGTACTGATCTAAGTCTAGTACAACTGGTACCATCTATATAAATATAAATGTTTGTGTAAAACACACGTCTAAAGGCCCGCTAAAATCTCATGTCGTATCTCATAATACGAACCGCATCATATCACCGATCTCATGGCACCATGCCCAATCTCATCGACTCATCTCCTCATATCATATACAATCCTCATCATCCATGTGTAGGTATACGTGTATATATACATAGTCCCATATACGCACAAGTATAACAAGTAAGCATGTGTGTGCGTGTGAGTATAAACCTTATTCTACGGCTCACGACTAAACTAACTAGTGACACCATCATCCAATTACACTAAAGTTATCTATGACTCCCAAAGTCTATCTAGGTAATCATAACCCTACAATACCATATAAATATATCCATATAAATACAATACTATACACTATGCTACGAACTGCGGGGGTGCTATACGCCATCCACCCGATTTCCCCCGTAGATATAATCTACTCACATTGCTTTTCGCTTTCCGTTGCCGACGTCGCCACGCGCTTGCTTGTCGTCTCGAAGTCTTCGTGGGGTACCTACACATAATAACGTATCGTATCGCATTAAAACCCAATTTAAAACCAAAACGACACGCTAAAAGCCTATAGGTTAGAACCTATGGACCACGCTTTCAAAACCACAAAATAACACTCGATTTCGACGTACAAACGTCAAGTGATCGAATACAACACAAATCACAAAAATCCAGAATTCAAAATACGCAAAACGAAACCCCGAATCAAAACAACAACTCTTGAAAATGGTCCCAGATTTTACCCTATGTCAAATTAGTCAATTTTGTATATGCCAAGTGTCTAGTTTACAGGAGATGGAGCTACAGACCAAACACGAACCCATTTGAACCAGGTCTGGCCGCAATTTGTGGCCAGAATGACTTTATTTATGGCCAAAGGGTGGAGTCAGGGGCTAGGGTCTTTGGGGTATGCTCTAAATCACCTGCACATCTCTCTGTGTTTGCTAAAAAATTTTCAGGTCACCCGGGTGTTAGCAGATTTCAATATACACTCATAGAATCCACAATTCTTCCGATATCGGGTTTCTAAATTCGTATTCCAGGGTTTTAGTCTCTGTTTTGGGTCTGAATTCTAGCACTAGGGGGTTTGTGTGGCCTCTACTAAGCTCAATTACACATCACAACTGAAGAATTCCATAAACCCTAACTAGAGATTTCCAAATCTCACTAAACGACACCAAATTGGTTCTAAACAAACATGGATGTAAAAGCAATGGAAATACTAGGCTAATGGTTAAGAGAATACCTCATTTGGCAACTCAAGAATTTTCTTGAGTTGACCCAAGTGTCCAAAATGCAAGCTTTCTTGGTCCAAGATGTAGCTAGTGAGCTCATGCACATTTTTAATGAAATGGTGATTGAGTTTTGAGGTGTTTTTAATGGCGTTTGAGAGGATGAAGAGGGGGAGGGAGTGAGGGCAGCAGCCATTGAGGATGAGGGAGAGGAAAAATGAAGAATGATGAAGGAGTAAACAATGCCATGGTCAATGAAGACCCCTCACACTCTCTCTCTCTCATTCCCATACCCCATTTCTTTATTCATATCCCTTTTTCTTTTCTTTTCTTCTCTTTAATTTATAACCATGTATGATAAAAAGAAAAAAGCATGAAGGAAAAATGTAACAAGTGCTAAAAAAAGACATGTGCATGTTTTGCACAAAACAAGCTTAATGCGCGATTAGCGATATTTAATCGCGATTAGCACTAAATAATGTATAATTAATCATAAAAACTTATAATTTGCATAATTCACATAAAACACCATCTTTTTAGTAATTTCCATAATTTTCCAAATTTTTTCCCAATTTATCGGTATTTAATTATACCGCCTTATTAAAATATTCAATATTTTATTATTTAATTATAAAAATTCCCAAAAATAATATTTTATTTTTCTGAAATGTTACAATTTGTTATACTAACGTAGTTGTTGTAGCTTGGTACAGAATATTCCAGTGTATACGAGAGAAGTCCAACTTACACCGTGGACTTTGGTAACCCATAGTACAAGGTTTCGTCGATAATACCACGGAACAATGGCATGGTTGTAATTATGTCTTTTAGTAACCACCTCGTGCCACCTTTAACATGTTCCGTACCAGTCTGCCCCTTTATAAACCCCGTAATGTCGTTTGTATTGATTGTACTGTATTGTCTTGTAGTAAATGGAAGACTTGCCGAAACCATGATATCATTAAACGGAACGAATATAAATGGATAGTCATGTAATCAGAGTATATCCATGGTTCGGTTCGGTTATGTTCATGTTGATATGGATTGTATTCTGGTATTCGTGGATTCATGTTGTATTGTAGTTATACTTGAATTGATTTCAAGTCAGATTGATTTCAGATTTGATAATGACTCGATCTGAGTCAGACTTTTAAACAGAATTGAAGTCCTGATTGTTTTGGAGTTATCGGTAACTGCTGCATATGGACGGTAGGATTTGTGTCTTTTTCCAAGACAATTACCGTGTTGATAACACCGTTGTTAGGTTGTCTATCTTAGATTGGCAAGCACCCATATTCTTCGGCTCCCTGAGGCTCAAGAGAACTGGTCCCGTTTAAACTTATATTTACTAGGTTCCTTATTGTAATTTAGTATAACTTGAGGAGGTTTTATATAAAAATAGTTTTGATATATTTTCAAAATACACCTCAAGTATTTAATTATCGTCTTTAGGGTTTTCATAATTGTAATTTTTATAATAATGCAATATTCTAGAGAATATAACCTAGTTTTCATTGTATATGGCATTTTAGTATAATCTTGGAATGGTATTAAATTGTAAAGGTAGTTTCATGAAATTTGTGATTCTTTGATTTAGAAAACATGGAATATATATATTGTATACTTAAAATAGATATTTTGATAGTATTTATATATATCTAATATTTATAAAAAATATAGAATTTTATTTATTAAATAGAAATCACATTTTTCTTAAAAATTCCATCGAGATCGAATGCTCCTTGCGGAGGTCTGCATCTCGCTCTACTAGGCCCGAGGATGTGCGATAACCCGCACCATCCCGATCGGGGTTCCCCAAAATGGGTTGTAGAAGCGTATTTGTAAGGAATTAAGTAATACACTTTTAAAGAAAACGGTTTTTGAATGTTTATGGAATTTAATCGTAAACTCGTATTTTCCCATAAACTAATGTCCCAAGAGTTATCGTGCTATGTCAAAAATGTGTGTTGTGATGAGGTAGGTCATTACCTCGTGAGTTTTCTTAAGGTAATACAAGGGAATATGTTGGATTGTGTTGAAAGTAAAGTATATAGTATTTAACCATAAAAATGCGATAAAAGTTGCATAATAAATTCTTTTGGGATGAAACTTGTTCTAATGGGTTTGTTAATGATTACTAAACAATCTAATAAAAATTTGTAGGTTTGTTATTAAGAAAAAAATTATATTTTTAAAGAAAAGAGAATCGGAAGTCGGAATAACTCCGCTTCCGACGAGTTTTGAAAAGCAGAAGTTTTAGAGCAGCAAAAGAGGAGGAGAGAGGGTACTTACTGGTTATAAAGAAAGAGGGGAGATGGAGGAAGCTTTCGAAACCGTCGGGGCGTCGTTTTGTCGCCAGAATCTGTACAGAAAGTTTAGGGTTGTGCTCAGGCTTAGGTACTCCTTTCTGTATTTCTGAATAAAATTCTGTACAGAAAGTTTAGGGTTGTTACAACGGTAGTCTTTTTTCCTCTTTTAGAAATTAAATCTTTGTTAATGGCATTTTGACCATTAATGATCACCAAGATCTTCGTTTTTGAAGATCTTGGATCATGTTTTTCTTTAAGAACTAAGTTCTTTTATAGGTTCTTTTTCCTTTTTTTAGTTTTGGACCTGATTCTTTTCTGAATTTTTGATTCTCAAGAACAAGATCTTCCCGATGAGAATTAAATTCTCAACTTGTGGGAGACTTGTTTTGTGGATCTCTAAAAAAAACTAAGTTCTTTGAGAAGGGTTAAACCCTTAAAATAGGTAAAAAATGATATTTTGATCTCTGTATTTTCTTTACCTAGGTTTTTTTTTTGAAAGGGAAGTCTTCCTCTTTGAGAATTAAATTCTCTGTTATTTTGAAAGCCTTCAATATTTTTTCAGAAACTTATGGGGGGTCCTTCTTTTGAGACTTGAAGTCTCGGGTCCTTTCTGTTTTACAGAATATATTTTCTTGCTTTTAACAAAATTGGGAAATATTTTTCCATATACAGAATATATTCTATAAAATGGTGATTTTTTAATCACCATTGGATTTTTAATCCAAGAGTTCTCTATTTTACAGAATATGTTTTCTTGTTTTTAACAAGATTAGGGAAATATTTTCCCATATACAGAATTTATTCTGTAAAAATATGATTTTTAATCACCATTAGATTTTTAATCTGGGGTTCTTTGTTTTACAGAGAGCAATATTTTTTGTTTAGAAAGATTGAGAGAATATATTCCCAAAATAGAATTTTATTCTATTATTGGATCATTGATCCAACCGAGAGTATCTTTCTTATTTAGAATGATTTGGGAGATATTTTCTCCTTATAGAATTTAATTCTATATTTTGATGATTTATCATCTCCATTGGATTTTTTATCCAACGGCTCTGTTTAACAGAGAGTATAATTCTATTGATCTTGACTTGGGAGCTGGCACTCACATGTTGTGCACGCGGGTGCCACTTAAGAATTTAATTCTTATGATGGATACTCCTGTGCTTTGCACATTGGAGCTTGTGTGATGAGCTTGTGTGATAAGCACGTGCGGTGCCATATAAGAATTTAATTCTTATTAAGAAAGCGTTTCTGTGCTATGCTCATTGGCGCCGGCATGAGAAGCACGTGTGCCGCCGCCACAAAATTGGTGCTGACGTTGGCGCCCTCGTGAGGGGGACATGAGGGGCACGTGAGGCGCTGCCTCTAAATTTAACAGAACTTAGCTCTTTTTAATATTGTTTATATTTTGGGGAAACATTCCTTACTTTTAATTTTAAGTTTTAAAACAAACAACTATTTTCGTACTTATTTAAAAGTAATTAAAAATACACCTCTATGTGGGATCGATCCTTAAGTATTACAACTGCACGACCGTATACTTGCGATTAAAATTTAAAGACACTCAAAAATTCAATCAATCAAACCTATGCATCTGCCCCCCAAATTCAGGAAAGACGTTCCATCCCAGCTCGTCTCAGTCCGGTTTTCGGCGGTAAATGGTCATAAACTTACTTTTTCTGAAAATTCCCTTCGTGCTTCTAAACCCTTGCAATTAATTTACACTGATATTTGAGGACCCACTGAATTGTCGTATGATGGTTTTCATTATTACATAATCTTTGTTAATTATTACACAAAATACATCTGGTTGTACCCTATAAAACATAAATTTGATGTTGCAACATTTTTTTCCTAGTTCAAAAATCTTGTCGAAAAATATTTTCAATTACCGCTCATATCAATATATTCTGATAATGGCGGTGAATACACTTCTCTTGCCTCTATCCTCACCTCCTATGGTGTCTCTCATCTCATCACTCCTCCACACACCCCTAAATACAATAGCACATCAAAATGTCGCCATCGTCATTTTGTCGAAACTGGTATCACACTTTTGCATACAGTCTCACTTCCCTGTGAGTATTAGAGTCAAGATTTTCAAACCGTTGTTTATCTTATAAATCGTCATCCTACACCGGTTCTTAATTTCCAATCCCTATTTGAAAAACTATTTCAACGTCCACTAAACTACAAATATCTCAATATTTTTGGGTGTCTTTGCTATCCCTGATTAAGATCGTACATCTCCTCCAAACTTCAACCTCGATCCACTCCCTGCATTTTTTTAGGTTATTCAACATCTCAATCTACGTATAAATGTTTAGATCTTGTCACTCACAAAATTTACATTTCTCGTCATGTCAAATTCGTAGAAACCAATTTTTCCATGCAGATATCTAGTAAACATCAAGAGACTCTTCTGCAAGATTTGGCCACCCCTAGCGCAGCATCACAACCAATCCCGTATACCCAACCTACTAAATTTCACATCCTACCCACCTTACCTAACCCAATCCCTACCGAACCTCAATCATTAACATCTCATACTCTCGACCTTTCTATCTCCACGACTCTTCATAATCATCACCTTCCAATCTCGATAATATCGCCAACTTACCCGTCTCTACCTCCCCAACCTCCTCCATAACCGCTCAATCACATTTACCCTCTCCATAATTATCCCCTACTCCCCTACCCCCAAATCTCTGAACCAATAATGAACGAAAACCGAACCCGAAATACTTCAACTCTAAATATATAAACTATACCACTGTTCATCCCTTATCCAAAACTCTTGAACCAACCTGTGTATCTCAAACTATGAAAGATTCTAACTGGCGAGCTGCAATGTCCGAAGAATTTGATTCCCTCATGAAGAACGAAACATGGGATCGTGTCCCAAAATCAAATCAGAATCTTGTAGGTTGCAAATGGGTTTTCCGAATCAAGCAAAACTTCGCTGGCACAATTGCTCAATACAAAGCTCATTTTGTGGCCAAAGATTTCCACCAACGGTCTGGTCTAGACAACTGCGCCACCTTCAGCCCCGTTATTAAGTCGACAATACTGCAAATAGTCTTATGCATCGCACTCTCCAATGGATGGCCTCTTCGTCAACTTGACATTAACAATGTTTTCCTCAATAGTACTCTCCATGAAGATATATATATATATATGGCTCAACCACCCGGCTTCCTCCACTCCTCCCTACAAAACCATGTCTGCAAACTACGGAAAGCTCTATATGGTCTCAAACAAGCGGCCAAGGCATGATATCAAGAAGTCAAAAGCTATCTTCTACAAAGTGGCTTTTCAAATTCCGTGGCAGATACTCCTCTTTTTGCCTACTCCAAAGATACCACCTTTGCCTATTTCTTGGTGTATGTTGATGACATTATTCTCACAGGTAACAACGTACAGTTCCTTCAAAATTTTGTTCGTCGATTAGGACAACGCTTCTCTCTAACGGATCTCGGCGATCTTCATCACTTTCTTTGTGTCAAAGCTATTCCTATGTCCTAAGGACTCTTTCTATCTCAACATCACCACATCGCCGATTTCTTTAAAAAGTTCCTCATCGAACGAGCTAAAAAAGTTATCACTCCAATATGTAATACCTCTCCTCTACTCCGTCTGTAGCGCCTTGAAAAGTCGTTTTGGTGTTTTCCTGAAAATCGGTGAAAATTCGGTATTTTTCCGAAAACCGTCTTTTTTGTTATTTTGCAGTTTAGGGCTAATTATACCTAAAATGGATAGGTAATTGCTTGTTTTTAGTAGATAATGAGTTACTTATTAAATTTTGGGCATTTAAAAATTTTTCCCTATTTTTCAATTTTTTAATATTATTTTAAGCCGGTAAGAAAATACATTAAATTAGCGATAAATACAAATTTTTCCGGGCTAATTTTAATCTTTAAAATTATGTTAATTAAAATCTAGTTGTAACATAAATTTTTAGTATTTTATTTTGATTTTTAACTAATTTTTATTATAGAAAACGAAATTTATTGAATTTAAGCTTAAACTTGCAATTTTGGACTTGTAGGGGGTCTTTTTGCATAATTTTTTTTTTGTGCACTCCCTCTCATTTCTCCCTCACCCTAGGCCGGCCATTTCCAGCAGCACATGGGAAAAAAAAATTCCATGCTCTTTGACTTGTGTTTTTGTGTGGAAATGAGGGTTTTTTTAAAGGTTTTTGAATTGTTAAATGGGGTATGGTGCTTTGACTTTGGGGGAGTTTGACTAGAGACTTTTTCCCACACCCACACCACTCCCCTCTCCCTCATTTCTGTCCAGAAAATCAGCAGCTCCCCCCTTCATTTTCCTCTCTATTTTGTTCACAAATTCATCTCAAAAACCATAAAAAATCAACAAATCCTTTACAATTTCAAAGCAAAACCTTATTCCCTCTCTTCTCAAACCCAAATTGGCTCAAATCTTGGAGAAAGATGGCATCTTGGGAGGCTTTAGCAACATAGGGTTTGAACTTTTTAGGTATAACTTCTAATCAAATGGTTACATTGTAGTTAAAGTATGCTAATTAGAACTTTGAAAATTGTTTTAGTGTTAATTTTAGTGTTAATTGCATACTAGTTTTTTTAAAGTTTGTGGTTTGAAATTAATTTAGGGTTTAGATCACCATTAAGAGATTAATTAAGCTATTTTGTTATCTAGTTATTTTGTTAGCTTAATCTAAGTGGTTAAATTGCTAATTGGGCTAAAATCTAGTGTTAATTTAGTGTTAGATTCTAATCTAGTTTTTAAAGGTTTACGGTTAGAGTTAAACTAGGGTTTTAGGAACCATTATTTAGTTAATTAAAGCTAATTAGATATCTAGTTAATTACTAAACCAATCTTTAAGGTTACTTTGCTTAAGTGGCTTCATATTATGCTAATCTATGTTAAGCTTGTGTGAAATTTTCATTAAGATTGCTAATTACCAAATTCAAGAAGAGATTTGTGTATGGAATGTGGGTTTTATAGCATGGTAAATAAGTTAAAATTGTGTTTTTGGTGGCTAACTAGTTTTGTGGATTGGATGGTTGTGTTGGACCATGATAACTTTGTCGCTATTGTCGATGTTGCACCAAATTGCTTTTCTAGCTTACTAGTTTTTACTAAAATGTTGTGATGAATTAATTGCGATGTCTTGATGACATTTTTAGCGTATCCTATGACATTTAGGATGCGTGTGTGCGGTTTTTTGAGTGGTCGGGTTTTAGTTTTGCCGGGCGACCAAATCGGCGATTTTTGGCAGTTTTTGCGATTTTCGCGTATGTTCCGCGCACCTTGTGCACGTTGTACCTAGCTAGTGAACATTAGTATTTTCGTTTGGGTTTTGCGTCAGTCTTGATAGGTAACCTTATGTTTGGTATTGATGTAAATTCCAGGTTCGGTCGCGGAGACGTCAGACGCGGCACGAAAGGGGAAAGCGGTGATTGGACACAGCTAGCTAGGGATTCCGGTGAGTAGATGTAACATCTACGGAGGACTATCGTTGGATGGCGCAAGCCGCCCGATAGTTTTAGTAACTTAAAAGATTCCTAGTAATGTTAGTAATTAGGGGTGTAATACTTGTATGATTATTTGCTACATTCATGCCCTATATTGACATACCTATACGAAACCATTTTATAGGACACCTGCACCATTGCCAGGGTTTTTATATGCAGCACGAGCACTATTCATGCTTACACACACACCCTGGTAATTGCCATGCCACCACACTAGATAACCTTTAAATTGAAACCTTTTACTAATTGATACTTAAACTTGTGCTATTGCCTTTAATTCCTTAAAATGAAATCGTAGGATTGCTATTCATGTGCATGTACTTCATCATATTATTTGTTCATGCCTAATCTATTAATCACACATCGCAACTTGATTATTGATACCATATGCATTCATTATCATTGACATATGCACTTATGAGGATTTCTTGAGATTTTATGATATTTCTGGATTTCGGAGAAAAACCGCAAAATTTCTAAACTTATTATATTTTTAAAATATGTAAATTGCGGTTTTCTAGTGATGTAAGTGTCGTCCACCATGAGTTTGCTATGGTTTTCGAGACCCGTTTTGAGGAGTTGGATGAACCGTCTCGGGTACATGGTGGGCCCGGTAGGGTACCCCGGGGCAAGAAGCTCGTGGTGCTGACGATGAGCCTGGCAGGGGACGGATTACCTACCGGTGACTTCATTGGGCACGGCGGATATCCAGAGGATACCGACCGGGGCCGCGAGAGGATGAGATATTGATATTGAGATGGGTCAGCCGGATGGCTGAGGCCAGAGACACTATGACATGGATTTATGAGATTTGAGACAGCTTTTAGGTGTCGTTGCTGGACACCGGTTCTCGTCGATTCTTTGAGTATTATGCTGGCATTCTAAAAGAGTTTCAAAAACAAAAAGAGATAAAATGTTTCTTATATATACCTATTGAGACCTCAGATATTCATGTTGCATACATATTAGTACACTGATGTTGTATACACACCTGCTAGTGCATCCAGTCATACCTGTATTTTAGATGCTAGGATGCTTGTGTGCATGCATACGATAGCCTTTGTAGATGTTATTTATTACTCACGAGTTGGAAACTCACCCCCGTTGTGCCACAGCCTTTTGCAGGTCCGCTCCGTCAGTACAGTAGCGGCGGGCGCACTTGTTCTTTTGCCTCCTTTGCCTGGACTCGAGGTTTTGCTCTTAGGTGGGTTATATCATTATTTTTGTACCACCTTGTATATTCTTTGTATCTAGTGCACTCCATCTACTGTATCTACCAGTATTATTGTATATTGACCTAGAGATGAGACTGTGAGGTTTGTGGACTTTTATGCTGTATTTTGGGGTCGAGCTCACTTGAGTCGACATGCTGTTTTTCTTATGCTTCATTATTATTATTTCGCATGTTGTTGCTTTATTTTGCGTGGGATTTGTGACCGCCTTGTGGCGAAGAGCTAGCTCCCGCTTGGGGATGCCTTATTTGTTGGATTCATATATATTTTTGTTATACCCATTTTGGGGGCCAGTATTTACAAAGGAGACTCTGTCGAAATTTTCGGAAAAATTGATATTGTTTTCAAAAAGGGTTTTATATGACTTATTGATAAACTTGTTTCTAATTGATTGGGTTCTCTTCACTCTTTTGCTTATTTGGTTTGGTTTTCTGGGCTTTGGCTTACTTATTTTACGGACGTCTTTAGACGTTTCGTAAACTTAAGTGCCAGTCACGTTCCGTACCCTGCGGGTCGTGACACCGTCATGACGAGTTTTCTTCTGTCGACCCCACGCCATACCGTCAGTTAGTTAGTGCTCTTCAATACCTCTTTCTCACTCGGCCCGACGTTTCTTTTGCCGTCAACCGTCTCTCCCCCAATTCATGCACTCTCCCGTAGAACTTCACTGGACGACACTCAAACATGTTCTTCGTTATCTCAAAAGTACGATACATCATGGCATTTATCTCCGCCGACGAGCTCCTTTAACTTTTCCGGCCTTCACTGACTCTGACTGGGGTGGAAGTCGCGATGACGGTTGATCAACAACTGCTTACATTCTCTATTGAAGCATAAATCCCATATCAAAGAAATCGGCCCGACAAAAGACTGTTTCTCGATCCTCCTCTGAAGCTGAATATAAAGTCCTTGCGAATGCCACGGCCGAGATATTTTAGGTAAAAAAATCTTCTATATGAACTCAAAGTACTTCTGCGCAAACCACCCTCTCTATACTGTGATAATACCGGTGCTATCTATCTCAGTGTGAACCCAGTTTTCCACTCTCGGATGAAGCACATTGCTCTTGACTATCACTTCGTCCGGGAGTGCGTTGAAGATGGAACCATTCGTGTCCACCACATCAGCACTCATGATCAACTTGCGGATGTCCTTACAAAAGCACTTGGACACACATAATTTCTTAAAATTCGATCCAAGATTGAAGATTGGAGTATCCAACGAAGCCTCAATCTGGTGGGGGCGTATTAGCGACAAGAAAACACAACACAAGCAGACATCTAAAGAAATCTTGTGCAGACGTCCGGAAACGCAATAGAGCGAAGGCAGACGTCTATTGAAGGAAGCACGGACGTCTGGAAATCGATCTCCGAAAAATTCAGAGTCTAAGCAGACGTTTGAGCATTTACCCAACAGATGCCTGCCGACTGTAAATGCGGCTGTTGCAGATCTTTGTTATTAGAAAAATCTTTTCATATCTCTTCTGATGTTATTTGTTTAGAAAAGATTTTATTTGTTTTATTTTTCTCATCGTGTAAAGTGTATATATACGCCTTTAATATTTAATACAATTCAATCAAGTTACAAACCCTAAAATCTATTTTCACCAAAATTCTTTACTGTCTATAATCTATAACACTCATAAAATCAAATTGAGTTTTTTTTGTATATCCTAACTAAATTTCAGTTAAAAACAAAATGAGTTTCCTATGGCAACTAAATTTCAGTTAAAAAAAATTGAGTTTTTCCCTTCCATTTCCAATCGTGATATCAATTTAATCGAGAGGAACAACCTTTAATCAAAAAATTTCTGCTATAGAATTGAAAACTTTCATTATTCATGAAAACTTCAATACATGTTACTAATCGATTCTTGTTAAGTTTTGATCTTGTTACTTTTTTCAAAGAAATTTTTATGTTTATATTTTGTTATGTAATTGCTTAGATTAATCTGATTATCTTCAATTCATTTTTGCGCGAATTAAGAGGTTCGACCAGATCCACATGTGGCTTTATGATTAATTTTTTGTTAGTTTCATATTTTAAGTTTTATTATTTTGGAAAAATACATCAAATTTTTTAATAATTTTTTTCATGAAACCTATCGTTTATTATTTATTTTTGTTCAAAATTCCTGCAAAAAACTAAATTTCATGTACCGTTACGTTACTTAACTAACGGCATAGCGGGGTGGGACTAGTGCGGATGTAAAACATAAGCAACGTTTATTATATATCATATATATAATACACTATTCGTCTCAACATATAAAGTGATCACATCACAGAATATCAACAGCAGAAGCACATATATGAAAATACAGGTTATACTAGGAGGTCCGTATTTTGTATTTAGCCAACAATAGAAAATACTGATTCCACAATCGCGATGAATAGCCAAGCCCACACCCTTAGACCTCTACGAGAGCGGCAAGTGACTCTACCAATTCCAGAGTTTAGGAGACCCGGTCTCGACTCCTCGAGATGGCCTCCCACTGAACCCTAGAACCCGGTCACTTGTGCTCCCCACCTTGGGTCTATCCTAATGCGGAAAGTAAATAATATACAACAATGGTGACATCATCCTCAACCCGGAAGTGCCCCAATAAAAGAATATTACATACAATTAATTTTACATGAATGAAAAGAAAAACTCTCATCTCACATAAAACCCCCGGCCATTCATTCACGACGATCCTGTACATCATATCTCAGCAATACATAATATCACATATCATCAACGTAACTAAGTATGCGTACCCCAATTGTCGTTGATGTATAGCAACGAAACCGGCGATACACCACATACTATACTTACGGTCGCAGAAATGAAAGTGAAAAACTATAACAATTGGAATCAACACTGCCTTTAGACATCATAAACCCGGAATATCACATATTCTGGATTTCATACCTAACAATGCAAATCTTATATTTAGGTCTCAACTATAAAAATACATTTTCAAAAGAAGCCGGGTAATTCAACAAGATTCCCGATTCTACTGAGGCCAAAATATTAGATTTATATGCAACTAATTACTTTTCACAAAACTAATTAGTGTAGATTTCAATTATTGTATCACATTCACAAATATCTAGACAATGTTAAACGTTTCGATCGAGTCACCAAACACCCACAAATTGCCCCGAAAGCACAACACTTGAGCAAAGCTAAAATACCCAAAAACGTGCCACAGTGCTTATGGTCCAACCGTAGAAAGGTCAACCCTTGCCTCACCTATGACGCCACTGGACTACGACAAACCCTAAGATTCAACCGTGGTTCCATGGTCATAGAATCGAGTTAGGGTTTTGTTCCTTTAGAGGGTCCATAGGGTTACTTGCATGAACATTCAAATATATTTAACTTAGGAAATTCCAACACTTGGAAAATTTCCAGCGAGGGTAATGAGGTAGTGTGTGATGTTCGTTCGAACTGTTTAATGTCGTCCAAGTTACCAAAAACAATGTTAAAATTATGACTACAAAATACTCTGAATTAGCCCTTAAGAAAAATTAACATCATATGAAATATTGGGTTAAACAAACAACATCTGAAACCCCAAAATCTATAGACCAGAGCACAGGAAAAAATCGAGGCGATTCTGGGCACAAATGGCCGGCCTGCTCGGTTTTGAGGGGCTTGTGCTCGAGTGAAATCCGAGGGAATTGTCTCAATTTTGTTCTGTGCTCTGTATGCATCATATACAAGATTCTGCAGTTGCTAAAAAAAATTTTCAAGCCCGTTTTAAAATCGACAGAGAGAAATATTCAGGGTTCCAGAAAATCGTTATTTCGGAGTTGTTTCGGTTTCGTAATTAATCTAATATCGTCTAAGTTTCTAGCTTGGCTCTGATACCACTGTAGGGATTCTCTAGCACCATCCTATGTTTTGGGTTGCATCATACATGCCATATAAAATTTTAGGGGGTGCTAAACAATACCAACCATGAATCGAACTAGAAAGTTAGGGTAACAAACTACAGTATCACATACTAAGTGGTGTCTAATACTAAGTGGGGAGAAATACAACCTTTGTAGACCTCCTCTTGTGACTCCTTAGACCGAGTAGGGTTTGAACCGGTTCGCTTAAATCCTTCCAAGTCCACGATGATCCACCACGAAGTCCCTTTGCACAAGCTCCTAGCTTCACTTGATCTTTGAAGAAGTGGAGCAAAAAACCTACACTAATGGGCTAGACCAGTATAGATTGGTGATGTGGGTTTGGATCTCACTTAAAAACCTTTTCTTTTTAATTTCTTCTCTCACTTTTGAAACCCTAAAGAGCTTGAATGAGAGAGAGGAAGAAGATGATGGCTCAACTTGATCAAGAGAATAATGCTAACATAACCCCAAGTGAATGAGAGTAATGCCATGCTAAACTATGGTTACAAAATATATAGATATTTTGTGACTTGAGATTAAGCAAAACCATGGGCTACAAAACCATGGGCAAATGAAACCATTGACTTTGGTCAACTCAAAAGAGTTGAATAGTCAACCATGATTTTGTTGCCATTTTTCTTTTCTCAAATAAACAAAAATATATAAATATGTTACCATGTGAGTCTTGCATTGCCACCACCAATGTATCATCAACCATGACACATGTATGCTTGCATGTGTGCATCCATATCAACATATACATACACTCATGCATGCATCATAAAGAAATAGGTTTTAATAAATGAGCTAATGGACTTAATATTAAATCAACACTTGATTTAATAACCCGGTCATATCACATACGACCCGTCCAATAGTAAACGCCCGATTAAAATACGGTATCTAATACTCGCATTTAATCGAGCTCCCGTGCATATCCTATATGCACCCCGCATCGTTTCGCCTGAGCTAGGAGACCCCTTTGTAGGACTCTAAGATTCGTCAATACGCTAGCAGTAGGCAGTGATCATATCACATGCCCACAAACCGTCAGTGGAACAAGCTGTACGTAACGGCTCCCAGGTATTGAGCGATCAGAAGAAACACAAGCGAACCTGCTAAAACTCCCGTCGAGCCAACTGGTAACACTTACCGTACAGTCCGGTCTCTTCGTCATAGTGCTGCATATTAAATCTAAGGGTGGTATCGTAGACCCCATTAACCCAATAAGTTATGCCGGTATATGGCTCATAACAGATTGAGAAACTACC
This sequence comes from Agapanthus africanus, assembly GCA_030015575.1. NCBI lineage: Eukaryota > Viridiplantae > Streptophyta > Magnoliopsida > Asparagales > Amaryllidaceae > Agapanthus > Agapanthus africanus. The sequence goes on along the minus strand of JASDDO010000019.1, from coordinate 767,356,128 downwards.
GATAACACTTATCAGTAAATCTCAGCAGCCCTGGCCAGGGACTTCCTGTTATAGCCAATCATACATAGCGCAACAACAACCCCCAATACCGGGAGAGACGAAACCCCTCCTATCGCTCATTGCCTCCATGTGCCTCGGGACTGTACCCAAAATCCACCTGTTTGCATGACTCAGTAGAGCCGTGGTAGGGTGAAGATCAAATTACAGTGGGAGGACACACAAGACTCTATGACGATCTCGGGTCTACCGACTAACCTGTACCGGTGTCACCTGAGAACTGCTATCCGACGATAGATATAATACTACATAGGAGTTCTCGGCGAGTCCGTTCAGTGTATCCAGTCTCACTGAGCACCTGTATACGGTCTTTGGTGTCACCACACCAATGAATATGGGATCATCTATCACCCATAATATGGGAAAAGTAACGTATACGCTATTCTACTCTGGTGATATCGATGCTCCGTCTCGATACACCCACGACTAGGAACATTTCAAGGATATGCTCATAAACTACACATGTCCCACTAGTATGATCCACATCATAATCTCAGTAGTCAAGCATATCCTAAGGGCTATATCAACATATACCAAATGAGTGAAAGCATGATCAAATGAACATGTTAAGATAAAGTGCAACCAGATAGCATACTATCATGTCGAGCAAGAATGTCTCCTGAACACACACACACACACATACCGGTATATACACTATGATATAATGGCCTCTAGGGCATACATATATCCAACAATATGTGGCTGGGGGATTCAATCACAGGGGCTACGTCACAGCAGTGCAAGGCTTTACCAATGAGCTACAAGTGCTTTCTTGCTTGTTTCCCAGCGAATACAGAGACACGACCGCGTAGGTCCGTCTTGCCTGAAATTCGGGGCAGATGCTAATTGGTGCTATCCGTCCACCTCTCCGAAAATACCAAGTTGATTTATGGCACCATGTATCGAAGGTTTAAACGGATACGGCCGATGTAGCAGACTTCGTCAGATTCCCCCTCATTTGAGGGGTTTTTGATTGTGGGGACGCTCTTCCCTGCAGGCGCAAGCCCCTGCAGTTAATTACGCTACCGCATCACGGTAACAACTTTCTCCTTCTCCATATGGTCACTTCGTGTCGTGGGTGTTTGTTTTGTGTTTGGTTGCCCGTGGATTGTATACGGAGACTAAGTTATGTTGTCGCCCGTAGGGCGTGGACTAGTCCAAATCCGTATCTTTCTTAGATTTGGGTTTGGGGGGGTTGTGTTTAAGGATACGTTAGCCTTATTTAAGGCTAAGATCAACTTAAACGTTTGTTAAGGACACGTTAGTCTAATTTTAGACTAAGATCAACTTAACGGGATCGTTTAGATCCAACAAGAGAGCAATTGGGCTCTATTATTTAGTTTGATGACATTGTGGTCGGTAATTAGTTTAAGGACATTACGGTCCAATGTTAGTTTTAAGACATCATGGTCGAGGTTAAGGACATCATAGTCTGTAGATTTATGGACTCCATAGTCCGATGTTAGTTTTAAGACATCACGGTCGAGGTTAAGGACATCATAGTCCGTGGATTTAAGGACTCCATAGTCTGTGGATTTAAGGACCCCACAGTCCGATGTTCATTTTAAGACAACACGGTCGAGGTTAAGGACATCATAGTCCGTGGATTTAAGGACTCCACAGTCCGATATTAGTTTTAAGACATCATAGTCGAGGTTAAGGACATCATAGTCCGTGAGTTTAAGGACCCCACAGTCCGTAGTAATGTGTGGTTGTTGGGACCCGTCACCTCTCTGACGATGTTGAAGGATTACAACGACAGATGTCAAAGGAGTAAAAAGATGTACCCTCGAACCGGGTGTAAATTGATTGGGAGAGCAGTTGTGCTCAGTTCAATTTAAATTGAGGACTTACGGCCAGAATTGGGCTAAGTCCAGTTAAAGAGCATTTTATTTTTGTTCTGCCTGTTAGGCCTTTGTTTGGGCTCTGCCCTTTTAATAATGCCAAGTATTGGGTCTGACATTTTGTCTGGAATTAAATGCATAGCATTTATCAGGAACAAAATGGTGTTCTGATAGTGCGCCATGTAGCGCGTCAGGCTCTTTGCGCCATTTAAAGAGCGCATTGCGCTTCTGTTGGTTAGCGCACATGAGGAGGACACGTGTCGCTTAGCGCTAAGCGCTAGTTTGTTAGCGCATTGCGCTTTTGATTTATGAGTGCGCTGCGCCAGTTTATGGGTGCGCCAGTGAAGGACACGTGGCGCGCTTGGCGCTGAGCGCCAGCCCAAGAGCGCAGTGCTCTGTTTCAGGAGCGCAAAGCGCAAACTGTGTCTGTGGTTGACACGTGGCATGTTTTGGCGCCGAGCGCCGATCTAAGGAGCGCAAAAGCGCAGTTCAAGAGTGCAAAGCACTTTCCAGTAGCGAAAAGCGCATCAGATCAAATTTAAGATCAAAGAACAAGTTTCTTTTATTCTTCAAAGGAGGCCTTGCCTCAAGATCCAAGAACCCAAGTTCTTTTTCTTATCAAAAGGCTCTACCTTTATAGATCAAAAGATCTGTGAATGAAGTAAAGTAATTCTTTATTTTAAGGATTGGATCTTTGAATCCTTTATGTTTAATCAAATATCTCGGACTTTTTAGAAGAGGATTCTTCTTTTTTTTTACGAGACGTTTCATCTCTGTTTTTCAAGAAGACAGTTCTTTACCTTTCTTTTCCTTTTGAATTCTTCTCAAAGTTTTCAGAGAGTTTTTTCCTACCGTTCCTCTGTATATATAGACTTGAAGTCTTGGGGCCTTTATATAGGGCCAATTGATTTGTTAAATCAGTTGAAGAGATCTTTCTCTGATTGATTTGGGGATGTTTCCCCACCATTGGATCTTTGATCCTAAGGCTCCTGTTTTACAGAAGGCAATTTTCTTGTTTTTAACAAGATTGGAAAAATCTTTTTATGCAGAATTTGTTCTGTTTTTTGGTAATTCATTATTTACCATTGGATCATTGATCCAGCGGTGCTTAAAGCACAATCTTGTTATTTGGAAAGATTTCGAGAAATCTTTCCTTAACAGAATTTAATTCTGGTTAATTAATGATTTACCATCATTATCAGATCCTTTGATCCAACGGTGGGAATTTTAATTCCAGCGCTGGCGCACCTACGTCAGACACGTGGCACGCAGCGCAGAGCGCAGCGCAACTGCGCTAGCGCACCCGTGCTTGACACGTGGCGCGTAGCGCGCAGAGCGCTGGATCTGAAGCGTTGCTTCAGCAGAGCGCTGGATCTGAAGCGTTGCTTCAACAGAGGTGTATTTTCACCTTCCTTTTAAATCAAACTTATATTCCCGAGAATCTTTCACTTCCCAATTTTGGAAATAGTTCCATTGTGCACAAAATTTTATGTGCTTCGTCTTTATAAGTCGAAGCAAAGCTTCTTCTTTATAAGTCGAAGCAAAGCTTCTTCCTTTTCTCATCCCAAAAGAACTTTCTCAACTATAGCTTGTAACCGTCCTCATGCTCATAGACAACCATGGGAAGTGCCCATTCAGGACCTTGTTCCTCGCTTTGCTGCGCGCTTGGTGGATCCTCCTTTCACGGATGAGCAGTGCGACGCTGCGCTGCACGATCTTTTGACTCGTGTGGGGTCCCCTCTTCCCCCACACTCTATCTGGCTTCGGATGATCCTTGCGTCGGTGCTTGATGACATCCCCCCTCACCCAGTGGAGATGACCTTGGCGATGCTCGATGCGGCTGAAGACAAGCTCGAGTGTTTCTATGAGGTGTGCCTGATTACTCGGGCTCTGAAAGATTGCTCGGTTCACCTGTTGAGCCAAATAAGAGCCCGGCGGGTTATCATGTCTACTTTTGCAGATGAGCACGGCGCCAATCGGTGGGGGGACACTCCTAGTGAAAATCGCCGCTTCGATGTGCTGGAGAAGGCGGCGAGGGAGTTAGAAAATTTTGTTTATTGTTTTGTTCACCCTTGTGCCACTGATCCCTCGTTTGGTGATCTTTTTTAAATGTAATAATAAATAAATATTTTAATTAAGTATTTTATTATCTGTTAAGTGTTCTCTTGTTTTTTAATTCTTTGTTATTCCTTTGTAAGATATTTATGCGCTGCATAATCATGAAGCGTTGCTTCGCTTTCCAATCTTGGAAACTGAGTTTTGCTCTAATTTGGGATGCGCAGCGCAATTGTGCTAGCGCTAGCGCATTCGTGTTTTGACACGTGGCGTGCAGCGTGCCTTGCGCTAGCGCACTCGCGCTCGACACGTGGCGCGCAGCGCAGAGCACAGCGCAACTGCGCTAGCACGCCTGTATCAGACACGTGGCGAGCAGCGCAACTGCGCCAGCGCGCCTGTGTCAGACACGTGGCGCGCAGCGCAGAGCGCAGGATTTGAAGCGTTGCTTCAATTTTTGACTCTTAGATTTCTAAACAGAGTTTTGCTCTGATTGGGGGAAGCAGAAGCGTCGCTTCATTTCCAGTCTTGGAATTTGAACAGAGCTTTGCTCTGATTTGGGGACGCAGAAGCGTCGCTTCATTTCCAGTCTTGGAATTTGAACAGAGCTTTGCTCTGATTAGGGAAAACAAATACCCCCCACCGTTGCGCTTACGTGGTCCCAAACGTGAGTGCAGCGGTGGTAGCATCTCAGTCGTTGGATCAACTTTTGGGGAGTTGAAACGGCTCTCAATGCCTATAAATAGGACCTTTGGTCCCTTTGATGATTTTCGTCCTCTTTCTTGAGAATTTTCTCTTATTCAGAGCGCTGCACTTCAGTTTTAAGAACTTTTCAAGAGTAAAACTCTTCCAAAACTTAGGTATAGTTTAAAACTTTAATAAACCAGGGTTTTACCCATTAACAGAGCTTTGCTCTTTATAGATCTTTGATCTAAAGAAAACACATTTAGGGTTTTATTTAGCAGAGCTTTGCTCCATAGGTCTAAAGAGATTTAAAGGGAACTAAAGAGAACCCTATTAGGGTTCTATTAATAGAGCTCTGCTCTCTAAAAGGATTTTTCTTGTAATCCCTTATTTCATTAATGGAGCTTTGCTTCTTTCAAATCATATAGAAGAACTCTTGAGAGTTTTTCATGGATCTTGAGGATTTAAGATGGAATTTTTATTTTTGATGAATTATATCATCTTCTTAGAGCAAAGCTCTCAAAGTTCTCGGGGGCCTTCTTTAACTTCCCTTCATAACTGATTTTGACAAGTGTCACTCCTGTCTGCAGAGCATTGCTCTCGAGGAGTTTAACTCCATGTGCCTATTTTGAATAAGAAATTGCTTATTTCGTCTGTCTGCTGATCTTTGCTGATTTTCTTTTACAGGAGTAATGGACGCTCACATGTATGATCTCGAAGAGATTATCTCTTACGGAGACATCTGCCGACTTGGCCGTTCTTAGAATCGAGAATTCACAAACGCCGAGTGTGCCGAAATTATGAGTCGTTTTGACGCATATAATGGTCAACTGCTTTCTCGGCGTTCCCCTCTTCTGAAGCTTATTGTGGGAGCGATCTGGGAAGCGCTCCCTCTATTTTGTACCGGCGTGCCACTTAGAGCATTGGATGCCGCTGAAGATAAGGTGCACTCGGTGTATCTGATGAACTTAATCTCAAAGAGACGGCGAGACAATCTTGTCGATCTCCTGCACCAGGCTTTTCAACAGTCTGCCATACTTGCTGCCTATCGAGGGTGGAGGATATCCGTGGGGATCCCGACGCTTGTGATCGCGAAAGAAAGCTCACTAGGATGGTTCGCCAGGCTTGGAAAATTCTGGACAAGGTCACTTTTGAGTTCCTCAATACATGTTCTGGATTTGCGGTTTTGCCATTGTAATTACTTTAGTAATGTCTTTGTTCATTGCTTTCATAATTGTAAGAACCTTTTTGCAATATGAATGGCAAATTTCTCATTTCAGCGTGTTTTGTTTCATGTTCTGAATCTTTTGCTAATGCATGGATGGGGTGTGCCTCGAACGCTTAATTAAATGCAGATCAGATGTTCTCCTTGTTGCCTTCTTCTCTTTGCTGTGTTGTTGCCATGCGATTTTAGATAGTATATTACTGTCGGTCTTGGATTCTTTGTAGAGTGGTGATGGCTTAGAAAGCAGGGTTAAGATCTGTCACCTAAGACTTTTTCAACTTTATGAGCCGTGAGGGTCTCATAAAGAATTTTCTCCCTACCGGTCGAGAGGATCCCGTAGGTGTAATTTCTCCTTAAGAATTGTGAGGATTCCTAAGTGCGTTTTCTCTTGAAAGTCGTAAGGATCTCACAAGAGAATTTACTCATCATTTGCATCCATATAGAAGTGTTTGGCATTCATATTCCACATATTAGCAAATCGGTCGCAAAATATCAGATTACATGTACTAGACCTTAAAACCGGCATTTCTAGGGAAATTGACTGCATTGCATTACATAGCATATTTTCCATATCTTGCAACCCTTGTTTCGAAGTCTGTGCAGGAAAAGAGAAGCTTGCTCGATCATTACATTGCTCGACCATTACAATTGCTCGTAAACTCACTTAACTCAAATCTGGTATCAACACAGAAGGGATTATACAAATCAAAACATCAGAAAAAGACTCAAACTCCAGTGAAAAGCTTCAGCAGAAAGCCCAAGGCCCAAGCCCACTAACAAGCCGCGGAAGAGCGGCCATTACCATGCACTTGCGGCGGATCCGCGGTGGGCCCAGGCGATCATTTCCCTAATTTTATACCAGAACTCCTGTTTCATGGCCTACAGTTCAGAAAGACATCCAAAGTTCCAGAAAACTCCAGAGAGTTCTACCAGATCAGCAAACACCTTGAGTTACATTACATTAGCCTAATCATTCTAGAACTTTCCCTAAACCCTAGCTTAAACCCTAAGCTAACTCCTAACAAACTCCTTCTAGAAGCTCTTCAACAAACTTTGGGAGGGAAAGTTCTAATTCAAATCTAAACCTAGGGTTTGAGAGTTCTATAAATAAAACCCTAGGCTCATTGTAAAAAAAGGATTCAACCTTGGGAAAGTTTAGAAAAATCAATCTCTTTCTTCATCCCCTCTTCCTCAAGTTTAGTGAGAGAGCTTGTAGGAAACCCTAACCCTAAATCCAACCACAATTCAAGATCTTGAGTGCAAGCCAAGCAAGATGCCTTCAACCCTTTTATGAGCCGAGCCGATCTTCAATCGGGCAAGAGATCAAAGTAGATCCACGATCCACGGAGACGAGCGAAGCCGAGTCAACGATCGATTTCTTCTTCTTGTAGATTCTTGAAAGAATGTATTGAAATTGTTGATTAAATAAAAGGTGATATTCTTTTATCTTGTTTTCTTTAAATTCCGCATTATGTTATCTTTACAATTCTTGAATATTATCTTTGTGGTGATGTGTGAATAAAACTCCGCTCGTAAAGGAGTCGAGACGGTTGTAGAATGATGATGTAACAAAGCTTTAATCGATTCTTGATTCCTACGATGGTTTGTAAACCCTAGCAAGTTCAAGAACCGACAACCCATTTTGTTTCGATGCTTTCTTGATTGACATCGTTCAAAATGGGTGAGTTAGGATCGTTTCTTGAAATTGCTAGAGGCTAGAATGTGAATGATATCGACAATAGAACAAGGGATAAGATGAAACCCTAGTTTCACGAGAAAACCGTAACTCTTGTCGATGATCATCGATCTAGTATCAATCCTTCGAAGGACAAGAACACGATATCTTTAGATTACATCACGTCTATAGACCCGATCGATTCCTACGAGCCTCATTTAGATTCTTGATTGTTGATTGGAAATATTATCAAAACAACCGATTCTTGATTGTTTATAGTTTCTTGATTCTTGCATAAAGAATAGTGACACTCGAATACAAATCATTCTTGAATCATGTTTTCTTTTATTGTTGCTTAACATTTCATTTCAAACGTATCAAAATACAATTGAATTGTGCAATCCCTGTGGACGATCCGCACTCATTCATTAACTACATCCGACACCGTAGTTTGATTGCGGTCAAAATAGTTTTTGGTTGTGAAGTTCTTTACAAATTTCTCTATATACTACACAACGGGAAAAACGATCAATCAAAATGGCGCCGTTGCCGGGGATCGCGCTAATTCATTTGCAATTTTAGTTTGAAGTGAAAGAATTATTACATTTTACTTCTTGAAATCAAAATTCGTACAAACTCTTACACGTGTGTTGTGATTTGACTGCAAGGAGATCTGGAGCATTCTGTGCTGTGATAAAAATTTTTGGAATATACCTCAGAGCTTAGGGAGCCAACAGAGACTCCCTGAAGAAATTTGATCCAGTGAACTCACTGTGGGAGCGCGGAAGGGCGGCACAAAGCCACCATACGCGGCGGAAACGCGGCAGCAGTGAGGGATCACTGAAAAATTTTCAGTGCAGGTGATTTCTGTCTCTCTCCCCTCTCCCTTTTTAGCTCCAATTAACCCTTTGCTGCAGGATTCTTTGCAAATAAATCGCAGCGCGCAAAAGCAAAATAAAAATTGTGTGTGATTTTGATTTCTTGGTTGTTTGCATTCTAATACGGAAATTTAAGGGGCACGGCCAAATCCAAATTAGGTGGGGATTTCATTACCCTTCCTAGGCCCCGAAAATCGTCAAACTTGCATCCGCATTACCCTCATTAATTAAAATAAATCTAGAGAAGACTCTAAGGACTGTCGCGCTCAATAGGACAAGAGAAGATCGTGGGTAATTCATTGCTTATCCGCGTTTTCTTGTGGTGCCTAAGGCGAGTGTGTCTAAGGCTAGTGGTTATTAATTAGGTCCACTGTAGTGGTGGTTCCTTCCCACTTACCTGGCACTTATCCGGCCACAGGGGGACAAAGAGGCAGTGGAGGATTCTATCCTGCGACTTGTCTTTTGGCAGTTAAGAGCGGTCTAGAGATCGGACCTAGGTGACCATTAGATTCTAGGGTTGTTTGCTGCATTTGTTTTGTCGCATCATTTTTTCAAAATCCGTCCCTTTTTAAAGCAAGCACCGCATTCATTTTACCCCTAATTATAAGTCAACGCTGCCACTTGTACTAACCCTTTTTAGTGCAAGATAGGCTGGACACGGGATTCTAGTGCCCGTTTAGTCCGCGTACCCTTTGTCGACTCCGAAGTCGATATTTCTCCATTTACCTTTTCTTTACCTACTACCACACCCACACCGATGGACCCGAATCCATCAAACTTCCTTAACCCTAATCTGCCGCCGTCCGTTGGTGCGCAGAATCCACCCTACATTTCTCTCCAGGAAAGGTGCTATCCACATAGAGGTCCTCTTTCGACCTGCTTATCCACACCACCAGCCAATGGGGATAACTTTGAGATAAAGCCCCAGTATATCAATCTTTTACCCAAATACCACGGACTCGAGACCGAGGACGCTTACGTTTTCATTACCAAATTTGAAAACGTATGCGCAATGATGGGTACGTCACAACTTTCAGTGGATGCTATGCGTCTACGACTTCTCCCATTTACCTTGTGCGATATAGCCGAGAAGTGGCTATACAACACTACCGCACACTCTATTACGAATTGGGGAGAATTCGTCGCGGCATTCCTTAAGAAATTTTACCCAATCCAAAAGACAGCTCGAATCCGTAGCGAACTGAATCAATTTGCCCAGCTCCCTGCTGAACCATTTTCTAAATGCTTTGAACGTTTCAAGGATCTATTGGTTCAATGTCCTCACCACGGCATCCCAAGATGGGAACTGTGCCGAATCATATATGAGGGCAGTAACCCTAACACTAAACAGAGCCTTGAAAACATGTGTCAAGGTACCTTCATGTCTAAGGATGATGGGGAAGCTTGGCGATACTTAGAAGAGTTCGCTGAAAAGTCTTTACAGTGGGAAAGTCCATCATTTAGGAGTGGCAACAACCAATCAGATGTTTCCATAGGAGTTAGAGCTGACATTTCAGCTATACAAAAGAAACTCGAGACTATGGAAAACAAATTTTTAGCCGCCTCCCTTAATCAAATGTCACTTTCCAAAACTGTATGTAGCTGCTGTTCTGATCCTTCTCACTTGACGGAAGAATGTCCGTTTCAAGGTCGTGAGCATACCAATGCCGCATTTCAACGACCTAGAAACGATCCTTTTTCTTCCACATATAATCAGGGATGGAGGAATCACCCTAATTTTGCTTGGAACCAATCACAATTACAAAACACGGTTCCAAACCAAAACAATTTCCAAAGGGTCCCTCCACCACAACAGCAGCCACAACTTCAATTAAGTCAGCACCTCTTTCAAGCACATAATTTTCAAAATACGGTCAACACACCTACACTGTCTAGTCCTTTACAGTTGACCGGGACTGATGAATCCTCTTCTTTTGTGCAATACATGAATTTGATCTTAACAAATATCATGCAAGTTTCGGCTGAAATGAAATCTTCTGTCGATGACATGAAGAGAAACTCTGCGTCCCAAAGCGAGAGTATTAAATCGATGGAAGAAGAAATTGCACGATTAAAAGCCGAAATTAGTGCAAGAGAAAAAGGGAAACTTCCAGCTCAACCCGTACCCAATCCTGGCTATTCACATCACGTGAATGCAATCACCACGTTGAGATCTGGAAGAGTGCTTGACAATCATGTTGGGGAAGAAGTTGATGAGACTGAAAATCATGTCAACACCCCGGCTGAGACCTTTCCACACACACACACTTCTGACCCTACTTCTTCTATCCCACCACCCTCTTCCGAGCCTATTCTCCATTTCCCAAAAGGCTCGCCACTACAGCCCACCTCTTTTACCCCTCCACGGACGATCCCCACTTCTATACTGGGATCGGTTCCACACACACTTCCTTCTTCTATGATGGACCCAGCGCTTATTGCTAAAGCACCTTATCCTAATCGGTTAAGGGCTAACACACCAAGTCCACAAATGGAGAAGATCACTGAGATGTTTAAACAGGTTAACATCAATATCCCTCTTCTAGATGCTATCCAACAAGTACCTGCATATGCTAAAGTTCTTAAAGACTTTTGCACTAGAAAGAGGAAGAAACAAATGCCCAAGAAGATATTCATGGCTAAGACAGTAGACACAGCTTTCCCCCAGCAATTACCGAGGAAACGTAAGGATCCTGGATATCCTACTATTTCCATCTCTATTGGGGAGAAACACATTAACCGTGCTCTACTAGATCTTGGGGCAAGTGTTAACCTGCTTCCTTTCTCAGTTTATGAGCAGTTAGGAATCGGAGAGTTGAAACCATCTCCATGCACTCTCCAGATGGCTGACCGATCAATCACCAGACCTAGGGGTGAACTAGAGGATGTGTTAATAAAAATCGGGGAATTTATCTTCCCTGTAGACTTTATTGTAATTGATACACAACCTGTAGCGAACTCACGGAATCAAATTCCGGTGATTTTAGGTCGCCCCTTTTTGGTCACTTCCAATGCTATCATCAATTGTCGTAACGGTTCTATGACCTTATCCTTCGGGAACAGGACAATTGAGATGAACATTTACAAGTTGGGAAGTGTACCCTCCGAACCTACTGTTCAGGTCTGTTCTGTCGACTTAATGGATATCGACAGCAGCGAATTAGATAATCCTCCTGATACCGATCTTGACTCTTTTCATACGTTATTGTTTGACCCAACTATGTATCATACACATACGGACTCTTCCACCGAGATGTCCGGGTCAACAATTAACACTGATTATGAACTGCTTTTAGAGTCTGAAGATCACCCCGCACCTTGTGATGACATTATTCTTCGGGGTATAGATGAAACTTTTGAGGAGATCTTCGCTGATGAACTCGCATTTCTAAATAACACGGGTGTTGAGATGAATCAGGTTCTACTCACTGAAATTGAACCTCCACCCCTTCTTCTGAAATGTAAAAAGAATGCGAGTAATCCATCACATACACTGCATCGTCTCTCCAAAATGAGACGCACACACATTCTCTTCCACCACTTACCTTTTCCCCACTTTTTCTTCCACCAACCCGAGCACTGCATTGATAAAATTTTTGAATGGTTGGTGTTAACCTTCGGTCTTTGCAAAGCTTGGCATCGACCAATGATTTTTTTACCCCCACTTGTGATTTTCAAAGTTTAACATTGCATAATTCAAGTTTGGGGGGGTATAATTTTTCTGGCTCCTGAAAAGAAAAATTTTACAAAATGACGAGCCAAAAATAAGTTTGGGGGAGATTCTTCACTTAAATATTTTGCCCCCACTAATAATTCCTCCCAGATTTACAGGTTTTGTAGATATAGCTGTCGGCAACAGTGAGGACACTGTTGAAAACAAGTTTGGGGGAGGTTTGTGCTTATTTTCGCATCATTTGCATATCATCTGCATAAGCACAAAACATTTCTTTTAAAAATCTATAAAAATTGAAAAATTTTCAAAAACCATAAAAATTTAAAAATTTTCAAATATAAAAATAATTTTAATATTTACACTTTTTTGTATATAAATAAGATAATGAAAGTTTAGATAGTGAAAAGTTACATCCATGAGATTAGAAAAATTTAAGAAAACTAAGAAAATTAGAAGTTTTCTTATACGAACTAGTAATAAGTAGTTATGAGCCGTTGTCCCAAGGGTTAGTAAGATGAAGGACGTCACTAATCTGAGGATAAAAATAAGTCTGAAAAATAGTTTCTATTCTGGAAGCCAAACATTTTGAACGTTGCTACCCTGCTATTCGCACTTACACACGTCTTGAAGCCTGGGATAGTAGAGGATACCTTGAAATGCTCTTGTCTTAAAGCCAAAAGTATGGAAAAAAAATATGTGTTTTAAAGTGGTGAGAAAAATGGATACTGGTTTTGTTATCACTGAGGGCAATAAAAATATATAGCAAAAGGGTGCTTCTTCACCTAGTGCCCCAAGGTCAACTGGTCTGGGAGTCACTGCTATGCCTGAGGTGGTGCAAGACGAGGAAAATACACCAAGCATGCAAGCACATTAGTAATCGGTCGGTTAGTACCTCAAGAAGTATTAACGGTCGCATGAAAGTGTGTAAGCAATCTCGTTTGCCAAGAAGTACTGAGGCCGATGGGCAAGGGTATGATAGCTTGAATTGAATTCTCCGGGTGTAGGGATGTCTTTACACACACGCAGGGTGATATGATCGATGTTTGGAATAAAGATAGGAATGAAGAATAAGACGATGTTTTATTGAGGGAGGACGTGATTTCTAACATCTTTTCATGACCATTAAGATAGGGCTCATGACAACCGAAAAGCTTGCTTAGTTGGAAACCCTAATTTTCAAGGCTTTTCTTTTACAATTCTCTTCTTTAAATGTAATATTCATGATCTTGCTTTTATTATTGGATTTTGTGGGTGCAATCCGCTGAAAACCCTCAGGAGACAACACTCCTCCTACTAGGGACACCTAGAGGTTTAAAGGCTTGTTGCACGTGCTCAGTGCAATCGTGCTGCCTACGAAAGTGTGCTAGTTAGTTTTTCTCTTTCTTTTTTTTTTCTCCTTCTCTTTTTAATAAAAACATTCGCTCGAGACGATCGAAATTAAGTTTGGGGGTATTTGATCAGTCGAAAATATTGCATATTTTAGTCGGCAATTTCCTCATCATTTGCATCCATATAGAAGTGTTTGGCATTCATATTCTACATATTAGCAAATCGGTCGCAAAATATCAGATTACATGTACTAGACCTTAAAACCGGCATTTCTAGGGAAATTGACTGCATTGCATTACATAGCATATTTTCCATATCTTGCAACCCTTGTTTCGAAGTCTGTGCAGGAAAAGAGAAGCTTGCTCGATCATTACATTGCTCGACCATTACAATTGCTCGTAAACTCACTTAACTCAAATCTGGTATCAACACAGAAGGGATTATACAAATCAAAACATCAGAAAAAGACTCAAACTCCAGTGAAAAGCTTCAGCAGAAAGCCCAAGGCCCAAGCCCACTAACAAGCCGCGGAAGAGCGGCCATTACCATGCACTTGCGGCGGATCCGCGGTGGGCCCAGGCGATCATTTCCCTAATTTTATACCAGAACTCCTGTTTCATGGCCTACAGTTCAGAAAGACATCCAAAGTTCCAGAAAACTCCAGAGAGTTCTACCAGATCAGCAAACACCTTGAGTTACATTACATTAGCCTAATCATTCTAGAACTTTCCCTAAACCCTAGCTTAAACCCTAAGCTAACTCCTAACAAACTCCTTCTAGAAGCTCTTCAACAAACTTTGGGAGGGAAAGTTCTAATTCAAATCTAAACCTAGGGTTTGAGAGTTCTATAAATAAGACCCTAGGCTCATTGTAAAAAAAGGATTCAACCTTGGGAAAGTTTAGAAAAATCAATCTCTTTCTTCATCCCCTCTTCCTCAAGTTTAGTGAGAGAGCTTGTAGGAAACCCTAACCCTAAATCCAACCACAATTCAAGATCTTGAGTGCAAGCCAAGCAAGATGCCTTCAACCCTTTTATGAGCCGAGCCGATCTTCAATCGGGCAAGAGATCAAAGTAGATCCACGATCCACGGAGACGAGCGAAGCCGAGTCAACGATCGATTTCTTCTTCTTGTAGATTCTTGAAAGAATGTATTGAAATTGTTGATTAAATAAAAGGTGATATTCTTTTATCTTGTTTTCTTTAAATTCCGCATCATGTTATCTTTACAATTCTTGAATATTATCTTTGTGGTGATGTGTGAATAAAACTCCGCTCGTAAAGGAGTCGAGACGGTTATAGAATGATGATGTAACAAAGCTTTAATCGATTCTTGATTCCTACGATGGTTTGTAAACCCTAGCAAGTTCAAGAACCGACAACCCATTTTGTTTCGATGCTTTCTTGATTGACATCGTTCAAAATGGGAGAGTTAGGATCGTTTCTTGAAATTGCTAGAGGCTAAAATGTGAATGATATCGACAATAGAACAAGGGATAAGATGAAACCCTAGTTTCACGAGAAAACCCTAACTCTTGTCGATGATCATCGATCTAGTATCAATCCTTCGAAGGACAAGAACACGATATCTTTAGATTACATCACGTCTATAGACCCGATCGATTCCTACGAGCCTCATTTAGATTCTTGATTGTTGATTGGAAATATTATCAAAACAACCGATTCTTGATTTTTTATAGTTTCTTGATTCTTGCATAAAGAATAGTGACACTCGAATACAAATCATTCTTGAATCATGTTTTCTTTTATTGTTGCTTAACATTTCATTTCAAACGTATCAAAATACAATTGAATTGTGCAATCCCTGTGGACGATCCGCACTCATTCATTAACTACATCCGACACCGTAGTTTGATTGCGGTCAAAATAGTTTTTGGTTGTGAAGTTCTTTACAAATTTCTCTTTATACTACACAACGGGAAAAACGATCAATCAACTGTCGGTCTTGGATTCTTTGTAGAGTGGTGATGGCTTAGAAAGCAGGGTTAAGATCTGTCACCTAAGACTTTTTCAACTTTATGAGCCGTGAGGGTCTCATAAAGAATTTTCTCCCTACCGGTCGAGAGGATCCCGTAGGTGTAATTTCTCCTTAAGAATTGTGAGGATTCCTAAGTGCGTTTTCTCTTGAAAGTCGTAAGGATCTCACAAGAGAATTTACTTCCTTACGAGTCGTGAGGACCCACAAGTGATGGGTAACATTGTCCTCATCCGCATTTAACGGAGTTAAGGGCTGCTCTGGATGCTTCCCACGGGTTCACTGCCGTGTTTGGCAAGGACCAGGCTCCGCTCTGGACGTTTTCCAGGGTACCGTAGTTTAAAAACATTGCGGTCGAGATTAAGGACATCATAGTCCGTGAGTTTAAGGACATCACAGTCCGATGTTAGTTTTAAGACATCACGGTCGAGGTTAAGGACATCATAGTCCGTGAGTTTAAGGACCTCACAGTCCGATGTTAGTTTTAAGACATCACGGTCGAGGTTAAGGACGTCATAGTCCGTGAGTTTAAGGACCTCACAGTCCGATGTTAGTTTTAAGACATCGCGGTCGAGGTTAAGGACATCATAGTCCATGGATTTAAGGACCCCACAGTCCGTGAAATGTGTGGTTGTCGGGACTCGTCACTTCTTTGAAGTCGTTGAGGAATTACAACGACGAATGTCAAAGGAATGAAGAGATGTACCCTTGAACCAAGGTAAAATTAGTTTAAGGACATTACGGTCCATTGTTAGTTTTAAGACATCACGGTCGAGGTTAAGGACGTCATAGTCCGTGAGTTTAAAGACCTCACAGTCAAATGTTGTTAGTTTTAAGACATCACGGTCAAGGTTAAGGACATCATAGTTCGTGAGTTTAAGGACCCCACAGTCCGATGTTGTTAGTTTTAAGACATCACGGTCAAGGTTAAGGACATCATAGTCCGTGAGTTTAAGGACCTCACAGTCCGATGTTGTTAGTTTTAAGACATCACGGTCAAGGTTAAGGACATCATAGTCCGTGAGTTTAAGGACCTCACAGTCCGATGTTGTTAGTTTTAAGACATCACGGTCAAGGTTAAGGACATCATAGTCCGTGAGTTTAAGGACCTCACAGTCCGATGTTGTTTGCTCTGGATGCTTCCCACGGGTTCACTGCCGTGCTCTGCGAGGACCACGCTCCGCTCCGGATGTTTTCCACGGGGTCAGAAGTGACATAATCCGCGTTCCACGTAACCGGGAATTTTGCTCTGGATGCTTCCCACGGGTTCACTGCCGTATTCGGCGAGGACTAGGCTCCGCTCTGGATGCTCTACACGGGTTCACTGCCGTACTCTGTGAGGACCAGGATCCGCTCTGGACGTTTTCCACGGGGTCAGATGTGACGTTATCCGCGTTCCACGTGACCAGGAATTTTGCTCTAGATGCTTCCCACGGGTTCACTGCCGTGTTCGGCGAGGACTAGGCTCCGCTCTGGATGCTTCGCACGGGTTCACTGTCGTGCTCTGCGAGGATCAGGATCCGCTCTGGACGTTTCCCACGGGGTCAGGAGTGACGTTATCCGCGTTCCACGTGATCAGGAATTTTGCTCTAGATGCTTCCCACGGGTTCATTGCCGTGTTCGGCGAGGACTAGGCTCCGCTCTGGATGCTTTACACGGGTTCACTGCCGTGCTCTGCGAGGACCAGGATGCGCTCTGGACGTTTTCCACGGGGTCAGAAATGACGTTATCCACGTTCCACGTTACCAGGAATTTTGCTCTAGATGCTTCCCACGGGTTCACTGCCGTGTTCGGCGAGGACTAGGCTCCGCTCTGGATGCTTTACATGGGGTCACTGCCGTGCTCTGCAAGGACCAGGATCCGCTCTGGACATTTTCCACGGGATCAGAAGTGACGTTATCCACGTTCCACGTAACCAGGAATTTTGCTCTAGATGCTTCCCACGGGTTCACTGCCGTGTTCGGCGAGGACTAGGCTCCGCTCTGGATGCTTCACACGGGTTTACTGTCATGCTCTGCGAGGACCAGGATCCGCTCTGGACGTTTTCCACGGGATCAGAAGTGACGTTATCCGCATTCCACGTAACCAGGAATTTTGCTCTAGATGCTTCCCATGGGTTCACTGCCGTGTTCGGCAAGGACTAGGCTCCACTCTGGACGTTTTCCACGGGGTCAGAAGTGACGTAACCGGCGTTCCACATAGCCAAGAATTTTGACTTTATCCGCATTTCGCGGAGTCGAGATTTGACTCTTGGTCATCTATGCACCACCGAGTCATGGAAGTGGGGGTTGTCGATGTTCCGCTCTGCTTGATGTTGCGTCTGTTGTAATGAGACGAATGTTGAGATACTCTCCCGGCTATCTATGAGCCGTCGAGATTTGGCTTCTTCTTCTGAGGAAACCTGGGGAGGAGGAGTGTGATTCCTTCTTTGTTTGCGCCCTTGGATTGTATACAGGGATTAATGTAATATCACCTGTAGGGCATAAATTTTATTTTTATTTTTATTTTATTTCTTTCCGCGATGCTCTATCATTTCAGCTTTTATATCGCGAAGGTCGCGATTGCCCCATCATTTCGGCTATTTTTCGCGGTGCCTAATCATTTTGGCTATTTGTTTTATTTTTACTCGCTGCTTTTTATTGCGAGTTGCCCAATCATTTCGGCTATTTCGCATGAATACATTTTTACTTGCTGATTTTGTCGCAAGTTGCCCCATCATTTCGGCTATTTCGTATGCATGTGTGGCTTGCTGGCTTTTCGCTGCAAGCTTGGAATCAGACACCGATTTCGGCATCAGCACCGCTACAACTGGGATATTGCCAGGAGCGAATCATCATTTGCCTCTGTCGATGTCGAACAAAGGTAGCTTAGTAAACAGGGTTAGGATTCTGTCGACTAAGGCTTTTGACTTCATGAGCCGTAAGGGTCTCACAAAGGTATTTCTCCCTACAAGTCGTGAGGATCTCGTAGGTGTGTTTTCTCCTCAGGAATCGTGAGGACTCCAAAGTGTATGGCTTCTCGTAAGTCGTAAGGATCTTACAAGAGATTTTTTTCCTTATAAGTCGAGAGGACTCACAAGGGTTGTTCACCGTGCGAATATATCCCTAGTCACGGGTAGGACCTGGTTAGGGAGATGTTTATTCGAGCCCGTGGATTGTATACAAGGGTCGGTGTTGCACCGCTTGTAGGGCAGTATCGGAGGTTGTGGAGGTTGCTTAAGAACAGGTTCAGGTCTCTGTAGCTTAAGACTTTCAAATCTTGTGAGCCGTGAGGGTCTCATAAGAGGATTCTCCTTACGAGTCGTGAGGATCTCGCAAGTGTAATTTCTCCTTAGGAATCGTGAGGATTCCTAAGTGTGTTGCTCCCTTGTGAGTCGTAAGAATCTCACGCGGGTGATTTCTCCTCACAAGGTCGAGAGGACCTTGCAAGTGTCTTTTAACAAGGTTGCACCCTTTCGGGTTTTCA
Organism: Agapanthus africanus; assembly: GCA_030015575.1. Classification (NCBI taxonomy): domain Eukaryota; kingdom Viridiplantae; phylum Streptophyta; class Magnoliopsida; order Asparagales; family Amaryllidaceae; genus Agapanthus; species Agapanthus africanus. The sequence goes on along the minus strand of JASDDO010000019.1, from coordinate 767,337,252 downwards.
CAAACACTCGCCGGTAGCCCTGCTGTTTTTACTCACGGAGCTTTTTCGGGTTTTCATACGTGCCTATTTTGCTTATGGACATACCGTTTTCTTTCTTTTTTTTATTCTCTTTTTTTATTCTAACGAGGTTGCGCCCTTTCGGGTTTTCACAAGACTCGCCGGTAGCCCTGCTGTTTTTACTTACGGAGCCCTTTCGGGTTTTCATCCGTGCCCATTTTGCTTATGGACATACCGTTTTTTTATTCCTTTTATTTATCAGCCTTGGGATACTGCAATCCACCGTAGTTTATCGACATCTCGGTCAATAGCTAGTTTTAGGACATAGTGGTCCGTTGTTAGTTTAAGAACGTTTCGGTCCGCTGTTAGTTTAAGGACGTTTTGGTCCGTTGTAACGTAAGCCGGTTACTACTTATAAAGTTTGGGCTTAGGAAGATAGCGAGTGGACATAGTCATCGTCATCTATCATTGACCTAGGCCGTGACTTGTCAAGCGTAGTACTTCTTCAGGAAGCAACCGTTTATTGGCCTGAAAGGTCTTTCACCATGCATGTCCATGAGTAGATAAGCCCCACCCTGGTAGACCTTGTCTATGATGTACGGGCCTTCATAGTTTGGCTCGAATTTCTCCCGTTTAGCACGATTGGGGATCATAGGTCTTTTGACCACTAGTACGAGTTTGCCCTGGCGGAATATCCTCGGCCTAGTCAATCTTTCGTAAGAGCGCGTCATCTTTGCTTTATAGGCCTCCAGATTTTGTTGCGCTATGAGCCGGGTTTCATCAAGGGCATCGAGCTCCTCAAACCGAAGGTGAGCATTCTCTTCATCCGTTAGCTCATAATGGATTGCCACTCGTAGAGAGGGTAACTCTATCTCGAGGGGGAGTACCGCTTCTGTACCGAATACCAACGCGTACGGCGTTGTGTTCGTGGCCATCTTGAACGTAGTTCGATATGCCCAGAGAGCTTCATGCAGTCTATCATGCCAGTCCTTTTTATTTCGAGACACCGTCTTCTTTACAATCTTCGTTAATGTCTTGTTAAAAGTTTCAGCCAGACCGTTAGCTCGAGGATTATAGACTGAGGAGTATCTCCAGTCTATGTTATGCTGTTGTGCGAAGCGGCTGATCTTGTGGCTTCGGTAGGCTGGCCCGTTATCGGAGATGATCCGTCGCGGAGTTCCAAACCGATAAATAACGTGCGTCTTGAAGAAGTGGAGGATATTCTCCGTCTTTACTTCCCTCAGCGGTACTGCTTCTGCCCATTTGGAGAAGTAATCAGTTGTCGCCAAAATGAAACGATGTCCTCTGGATGATGCCGGTTCGATATGGCCGATTATGTCAGTCCCCTACATTTCGAACGGCCAGCTAGCCATTGTCGGATGTAGCGGATTCGGATGCTGATAGATGAAGTCCCCGTGAATCTAGCACGAGTGGCATTGCTTCGCATACTCGAGACAGTCCTGGATCATCGTGGGCCAATAATAACCCATCCGTTTAATCTTCAGCTTCATCTTCGGGCCTGCTTGGTGAGAACCGCAGAGTCCGTCGTGAACTTCTTGGACGACTCTTTTTACTTCTTCAGGTCCCAGGCATCTCATCCATAAAGAATCAAATGACCTCTTGTAGAGAGTATCATTGACGAAAGCGAAAGACAGAGCTCGCTTCATGAGCTGATGTTTTGAGGATGCATCTTCAGGCGTTCGACGGGATTTGAAGTAGTCTATAAAGACTCCTCTCCAATCCTCAGCCTTTTCCTGATCTTTCACTTGTAGGGCCGTTTGCTCGGTCGCTCCCTTTTCTTCGAACGACTCTGGAGATATTTCCACCGGTGCAAGAACCTGATGGCTTTGTACCACGATTTTTACGTCATCGAGGTTCTCATCGGCTAATTCTTTAGCAAGCTTGGCTAATGCATCCGCTTTGCTATTTTCCACACGTGGTATGCTTCCCAAGGTGTAGAAAGGTATTTGGGTCAGCAGTTGCTGTACCCTCTCGCCGTACTTCACCAGTTCTGGTTTGCATGTTTGATAGTCGCCATTTACTTGACTAACGACCACCTGGGAGTCTCCGTATATGAGGAGGTTCTCAATCCCCATGTCGATGGCGATCTCGAGACCTGCTATCAAAGCTTCATACTCGGCTTCATTGTTTGTCCTCGACTCTCTTAAGGAGAAAGCAAAGCGCATTATCCCTCCTTGTGGGGTCACGAAGATAAGGTCTACCCCTGATTTGATTATGGGCGTGTTTTGTTTGCGCTTCTTCATGGAGGATGCTCCATCGAAATAAAGTTCCCACCGGGTATCATTTCCGTCGATCGTGTTAAACGCATGTTCGTCTGGCAGATCACAATTCAAAGGGGAATCGGTAGGTATCGGATGATCAGCGAGGAAGTCGGCGATGGCCTGGCCTTTCACTGCCTTAAGAGGCTGATAAGTTATTGAGAACTCCATCAAGAGCAAGGCCCATTTAGCGAGCCGACCTGTCAATATATCCTTTGACATCAAATATTTGAGAGAGTCCACATTCGATATGAGACGGACCTCATGCGCTAATGCATAGTGCCGGAGCTTCGTTATCGCGAAGATCAACGCCATGCAGTGTTTTTCGATGGGAGAATAATTGCTTTCTGCCTCCAGGAGAACTGGACTCAAATAGTAAAGGGCTCTCTCTTTCACTTGATCGTTCTCTTGTGCCCATAATGCGCCTAAGGAGCCTTCGAGGGCTGTTGTATAAAGAATAAGGGGCTTTCCTTTAACCGGAGCAGCCAGCACTGGCGGGTTCTGCAGATACTGCTTGATTTCGTCCAGCGCGCCTTGGCATTTGTGATCCCAGACGAACGGCGTTCCCTTCTTCATCAGGTGGCTGTAAGGACGGCACTTGCCTGAGAGATTGGCTATGAACCGCCGGATGTACGTGAGCTTCCCTTGGAGAGACTGCAATTGTTTGAGAGTCCTTGGCGGAGGCATTTCCATGATCGTCTTGATCTTTGACGGATCTATCTCGATACCTCGGTGTCGGACGATGAATCCTAGGAATTTACCTGAGGACACCCCAAACACGCATTTGAGAGGGTTCATCTTCAAGTTGTATTGCCGAAGGCGTTGAAACACGATCTTCAGATACTCGAGATGTTCCTCGTATGATTTGCTTTTCACCACGAGGTCGTCGATATAGCATTCGACGATTTTATGTATAAGGTCATCGAAGATCTTCGTCATGGCCCTCTGATAGGTGGCACCGGCGTTCTTTAGACCGAAAGGCATTACCTTATAGCAGAATATACCTAAAAAGGTCCGGAAAGCGGTATGTTTCTGGTCTTCGGGATGCATCTTTATCTGATTGTATCCTGACGATCTGTCCATGAAGGAGAAGACTTAAACTGGCACTGGGAAGTCGTCTTTCAGGCAAGCTTTATTGAGATCCCGGAAGTCCACACATATGCGCACTGTCCCATTTTTCTTCATCACCGGGACGATGTTGGCGATCCAGTTAGGATACTGTACTTCTTGGATGAAGCCAGAGTCGATTAGCTTCTTGAGCTCAGCGTTGATGCTCATCTCAAGCTCGAGCCGCATTCTTCTCGGTGCTTGTTTGATTGGCTTGACGTCTGGGGATATTGCTAGTTTGTGGACAGCAATCTCTGGATCTAGTCCTGGCATCTCGGAATAGTTCCATGCGAAGCAATCCCTATGCTGCATAAGCACGTCCTTTAGTGTAGCCACCCTTTCTTTAGACAACAATTCGCTGACGAACGTCGGCCGAGGGTCACTTGTCGTCCCCAAATCAATTTTCTTGAGGTTATCTGCAGTGGTATGTATTCCATCTTCCAGCTCTTTTGGCGCTGGTGGAAATTCCGAGATTACTTCGTCATCATTGTTTTCGAAGCACCAGGGGAGGTCATCCATATTCTCAGGCTCTTCTTTTGATAGTGTTATCATATGACAAGTACGAGCTCGCTTCCACGACCGGTGTTGATCTGGTTCTACTCTCCCAGATTTAGGTTCATGCTTTTGCGGCGAGGTTACCCTCCAGCTGCTGGATAGAGCGAACTTGCCTTGCTGATATTAATCTTCGACCCAGTTCTTGAAGGTGAAGCAATTTTCGAGAGGGTGTCCTATTGCTCGGTGATAGGAGCAATAGTCCGGATGAGAGACCTCGTTAGCTTGCTCAGGGTGTTTGGACTCCGGAAGTGTAAGCATTTGATGTCTTATGGCAAGATCAAGCATCTTCTTTGTCTTGTCTTGAGGAAAAGAGTATGCTCGACTCATCTTCTTCATAAGGGACAAATCCGGACCGCTCGATTCCCGAACGCGTGACTTCTTGGTCGCGCTTTGTTGCTGTCGAACGCCTTTTCCGCTCTTTGACTTGTTTCTGCCTCTGCGTCGAGCCTTTTTGCACAACGGGTTGACAGGGAGGAGCCTTTTCATCTTTCGCAGCCTGTTGAAGAAGGCGCTGAGTCCTGGCTTTCTCGTAGATGGCCATTTCGCGATTATGGTCGTCTCGAACTTTTTGACCAGCTTCCCTTATAAGCTTGTCCATTTGTTCTTCGAACGACGGACTAGGAATTTTCACGTCAGGGGCTCTTTCTGGTTCAGGGTTAGCATTTTCCCATTGAGCATCTCCTTTTTCATCAAAGTCATGTACGACATAGCAGTCGCAGAGTAGCTCCCGTTTCTTGGACCGAACATATCCAAGCCCGATCGCTTCCATTCTCCCGTTGAGCAACTTGCGCTGAGTTCCGGGAACGTTTCAGATCCTGTCATAGAACTTAGCTTTTCGAGCGATCTGTTTGAAGGGTATCCCTTGGCGCTTCAATAGCCTTTTCAAGCCTTCCGTGTAACATCTAGGCAGACGGATGGGCTGGAGCCTGTCAAGTATGGAATCCACGCCATGCCAAACTTCTTTCTCCACTCTTGTTTCCGTGGATCAGTAGAATAGGATTGCCTGTTTACCTTTTCGCCTGGGAGGGACGTAAAATGTTTGTAGCTCTTGCACGCTATAATCTTCAAGTGTGTCGAGATCTTTGTAGTGCTCCTGCGGAATCATGGTAATTTTCAAACTCTGATTATCACCAGCGAATGCTTTTATTGATGGCCGAGCGGAGAATATAGCATGGACCTCATCTTCCGAATCACTGCCAAAGATCAACATAGGAGCGGACGGTCCAGGCTTGTTGTACTGGGGTGGACCTGAATAAACTATCTCTTCCTCTTCCTCGGTATCACTCCCGAAGATTGGAATGGTGGTGATAGCTTTGTTTTCCGGCTTGCGACATCTCTCTGTGTCCTCGAAATCTGGCAAAAAGTATTTTGCATCTTCGTACTTACGGACTTCATTCATGGAGAATGGGTTTAGCTCTCCCGTTATGGTATACTCGAGACCATCCTTAAAGTATTTCATATACCGATGTTGTGTAGAAGGGACGATGTTGTACTCGTGTAACCAAGGCCAGCCAAGCAAAGCATTGTAGCATGTTTTGGCATCGATGACATGAAATTTAATATCCGTGACAAGTAGCCCGAATCGTAATGTCAATATCACAGACCCGAGAGTCCGCGATGACTGGGAGTCAAAACCAGATATGGTGATTTTATCACGAGCGAGATGCTGGACGCTCATGCAGATTTCCTTCAACACTCGCACGTTGAGGAGATTGACGGAAAACCCATTGTCGACCAGGATTTTGCCTATCTTGATATCGTGACAATATCCGGAGACATATAGGGGACGGTTGTGCTCGCACGTCCCGAGGAGGAGATCTTCATCGCCGAAGGTAATATCGGCTGTGTGTACTTCTTCCAGCTCGTCTTTCATCTTCTCTTCGGCGAGGAAAGCTTGGAATTGCTCTGGCTCTTGTAGCACCTTGATCAATGACTCCCTTGCTTCTCTTGATAGTAAAAGAGCATCGAGAATGCTGAGCTGCGAGGGTAACTTCCTTAAGTGTGCCAGAACGTTGTAGTCTACCTTATTCTTCTTTGGCGGGTCCTTGGCAGTCAGCTCTTTCATGACTTGGTCATCCAGGGCGATATCCTCAGAGACCTTTTCCTTTCCCTTATCTTTTCTACTCGCGGGTCTGAGATTCTTTTCTGGAAGCGTGCGATTGCGCAGCTGAATGTTTTCACAGACCTTCAGTTCTTCCTCCCTCCCCAAGGTGGATTCTTTAAAGAAAGGGCCTAGAGCCATTTCCTCGTCAGAGTCGCTCCCGAAAGTGAGAACCTGTGATCCCCCGGTGTTGATCGTGCGACAGGTACCGGTAGTTCTTTTATGCTCCTCGGTCGCACTTCTTTGTTCTCGACGAGTTTTGCGTTTCATTCGTTTAAAATGTTGCCGGTGAGCAACATATCCCTGCCACCATCTTTTAAAAGCGTCGCACTCTTCAGTAGGGTGCGAAATCTTTCGATGATATAAGCAGTAGCTAGGATGCATCTCTGCTTCACCGGGAGTGTTTCCTTCGGAGGGTGGCAGCTTCATTCCCATTGATATGGCTTTAGCGAACCTTTTCCTCGTCTTGAACTTGTTTTTATCCGCGACGGATGTCTCTTGATTTGGTGGGAGTGTCTCGACACTTTCGTCTAGTCGCCGGCGTTTGGCTCTTTCAAATATGGCCATCTCACGCTCCCGATCGGCTTTACTTTTCAGATGAATCTCATTCAGGAAAGCGTCGATCATTTCGTCTGACGGCCATAGAAGTCCCGGCTCATGATTTGCCCCCAGTTTCTTAGTGCAAGGAGCGTCTTCTTTGTCTAGCGATGAATAAGAGATCACATGGCAACTTGCTACGTAATCCTCAGATTTGTCCGACGATTCTTCTCCATCATCTTTGTCCTCAAGGACGTGGCCGAGGAACTCTTGGAGCTTGATTGGAGTCCGCGCCTTCTTGTTATACTCTTCTAGCGCGTCAATCTGTTTCTACAGGTCCGTGCGCTTGTCGTCAGGCTTCACGGGCTTCTTGGATTTCTTCTTCTTTTTCGAAGATTTCGGCGGCTGGGCGTGAACGCTTTGGCTATCACCATCAATCTTTGGAGTTGGGCGCGGCTTAGCATCCCCTCGATGACCTCAGGTTCCAACGGATTCAGCCGGATCCTCCAGCCGAAGATCCTCTGCCAGCTCTGTCAACAGCCTAAGAGGAAACAATCTCTAAAGATGCCCTGGATGATTATATTACTCAACAAATACGAGTTCACCAGGCAAATGAGGCGGCCGGCCAAGTTGTGAAAACTGGGCGACCATACCCAGGATGGTATGATCAGATAAAATACCCGTCGGGCTACACGATCCCCAAATTCCACGTGTACAAGGGGACAGGCAATCCCCACCAGCACGTCGCCAAGTTCAGAGGTCTATGCGGCAACACCGGGGGCGATGATAAGCTTTTGCTCCGCCAATTCGTTGGCAGCTTATCAGAGACGGCGTTTGAATGGTACTCCGAACTACCAAATGACCCCGTCAAAACTTTCGCAGAAATGGAGTTATTGTTCACCCAGCGATTCGCGAGCGCAAGTGAACGCACCCCGATAACAGCGTTAATCAATGCCAGGGTGAAGCCAGGCGAAACTTGGGTTCAATATGCAATCCGATGGAGAAATCTGTGGTCGAAGTGCGAACAACACATCGAAGAAGCACCAGCGGTGGGCATGTTCGTGGGCACCCTAGACCTTCATGCAACTATTTCGCAGTTCATGATGTTCTTCAAACCGACCACGTTCCAAGCTCTAATCGATAAATTGGCCCAGATGGATCAGATGGGTCATAGACCATCTCCCCCGAAGCCAGAACCGTGGAACGAAAAGGGTAAAGGGAAGGCGACCTTCGTTGCGAACACTCAACAGCAGCCTAGTGCTCCAAGACTAGCGGATCAATTGGAAGAGAGACGACGCTATTACAATGAGAAAATGAAGCGCCCTTACTCATTCCCGCAGGATAAAACGAAGAGGCCGTTCGAGCTGGCGGTGCGCAATAGGCTTATCAATTTGCCAAATCCAAGGCGACCACTACAACCCAGCGAAGTGAATAATCCTAATTATTGCCCTTACCACCAAACGGTAAGCCATCCGATCGAGGATTGCTTCGTCTTTAAGGGATAGATCGAAGATCAGTACCAACAGGGCAAGTTCGCGTTGTCCGAAAAGTGGAAAGTGAGCCCACCACAACCGCACACTCCTAAGGGGATGAACACACCGGGGGCAACGTGCTCTTTTGTTGAAGAAGCCCCATAGGAGGTCGTTCTTTCCGCCAAAACCAAAAGGATGCTGAATGATCTCCAGACATGCCCAGCAATTAGGTGGCGTATCATCATCCCGACCATGTCTTGGAATAGAAGAGCAATTTGCTTTATATTGGCCGCTTGTTCCGCAGCCTCCTTGTCCTTCTTTTCGAGCATTCTCCGAAGGAATTCAGCATCAGTCTCGTGTTCGTGACGTTGTTCCGATGATGCCTCCGAGCTTTCTCTTGGCCCGGTGAGTGCGGCCATGGCAGTCAGCATCTCCTGAAGCTTCTGCTGTTGCTGTTCCTGAGCTCTTGTGATGGATCGGGTAAGTGGTCGGTGGCCCGTAGAAGCGCGGCTATCCTCCTTCCCGGATGCTATGTAAATAGTATGCACCACCATGCCCCTAGACTTAAGGCGTTTGGGCTCAGTGCCTTTAACATTTGTCGCTGGCACGGGGATTTTCTCCGGCCTTCTCTTCTTATGAACGGTCGAAGCTGAGGGAGCCGTCGCAGTGGGCACCCAGATAGCTTTTCTTGGCTTGGCAGGATGACTTTCTTCTTGTTGAACCTTCGCCCTTTTTTTGTCGGCGGGGGTAATCTTGATCAACCATTGAGTTCCGGACCTGCCGCCAGACTTTGTAGATCTTGGAGGACAGCCGCCGAGGGGACTGTTCTGGCTTGGCTTCCGCAACATTCTCCACCGGAGGAGGAGATCTTTTCAGTACAGCGGTAGGAGAATTCCTGCGCACCTTATTCAGCAGCTCGAAGCTGTTCCCAGTTGGAATAGAAACATTGATTTCCACCATTGGGGCTGGTGGAGTTAGCCCAGAGGGGGAGTTGCCCCCGGCCTTCTTTACCCGGCGCCAGTGGCGACGTCGAGCGTGTCGAGCTGATGGAGTTGATTCGGTGACGGGGGTGACTTTGTCTTGCCCCCTGTTCAGGTGAGGGGCTGTTGATGGTGTCAGCCTGTTGAAAACTGATGTCCTTTGAGTAGCAGGAGCGGGAGTGGGAGTTGGGACAGTCAGTCTTGTAAAGACCGACCCCTTGGCAGGAGAAGTCGCCTTGACGACTTCAGGAGCAGGGTTGGTTACTCTCTTCGGAACAACCTTCTCTGGGATTGCAGGCTTCATTGTGGGCCCACAGGAATTTTGGCCCAATCTGGAGAAAACCGAGGCGCCGGTGCTGGACGACCCGTTGAGAGGGGCCTCAATAGCTGTAAGTCGATCAAAGACCGACTTCTTGGGAGCTTCCGGTGTCAGCACAGGAGCGGTGAAGCTCGTTGGCGGGAGCATGGTCCCGAAAAACAATCCTGTGGTGGCTTGAGTGATCTGTTCCACCGGCATTGTGAACAGGGAAGCCGCCTGGGGCCCATAGGCCATGCCCCCAGTTGAGGCAGGACGTGGGTTGCAGTTGCATGCGGAACACTTTGCACAAGTGGACGCCATTGATTCTTTGCTTTCTGCAGCAGGCAAAACGCCAAATCTTAGTACCTTGAAACCCAAGGGCAACCATTAGCAAACCGCGATTGGTTCGCGAACACGACACACGAAGTGTGGAGTGGAAAGAGGAAAAGGTCCCACCGGGCATGCCAGAATCTGTTTCCCACCGAATACAGAGACGCGACCGCGTAGGTCCGTTTTGCCTGAAATTCTGGGCAGATGCTAATTGGTGCTATCCGTCCACCTCTCTGAAGATGCCAAGTTGATTTATGGCACCATGTATCGTAGGTTTAAACGGATGTGTCCGATGTAGCAGACTTCGTCAGATTCCCCCTCATTTAAGAGGTTTTTTGATTGTGGGGACGCTCTTCCCTGCAGGCGCAAGCCCCTGCAGTTAATTACGCTACCGCATCACGGTAACAACTTTCTCCTTCTCCATATGGTCACTTCGTGTCGTGGGTGTTTGTTTTGCGTTTGGTTGCCCGTGGATTGTATACGGAGACTAAGTTATGTTGTCGCCCGTAGGGCGTGGACTAGTCCAAATCCGTATCTTTCTTAGATTTGGGTTTGGGGGGTTGTGTTTAAGGATACGTTAGCCTTATTTGAGGCTAAGATCAACTTAAACGTTTTTTAAGGACACGTTAGTCTAATTTTAGACTAAGATCAACTTAACGGGATCATTTAGATCCAATAAGAGAGCAATTGGGCTCTATTGTTTAGTTTGATGGCATTGCGGTCAGTAATTAGTTTAAGGACATTACGGTCCAATGTTAGTTTTAAGACATCACGGTCGAGATTAAGGACATCATAGTCTGTGGATTTAAGGACTCCACAGTTCGATGTTAGTTTTAAAACATCACGGTCGAGGTTAAGGACATCATAGTTCGTGGATTTAAGGATTCCACAATCCAATGTTAGTTTTAAGACATCACGGTCGAGGTTAAGGACATCATAGTCCGTGGATTTAAGGACTCCACAGTCCGTAGTAATGTGTGGTCGTCGGGACCCGTCACCTCTCTGACGACGTTGAAGGATTGCAACGACAGATGTCAGAGGAGTAAAGAGATGTACCCTCGAACCGGGTGTAAATTGATTGGGAGAGCAGTTGTGCTCAGTTCAATTTAAATTGAGGACTTACGGCCAGAATTGTGCTGAGTCCAGATAAAGAACATTTTATTTTTGTTCTGCCTGTTAGGCCTTTGTTTGGGCTCTCCTTTTTTAATAATGCCAAGCATTGGGCTCTGAAATTTTGTCTGGAATTAAATGCATAGCATTTAACAGGAACAAAATGGTGTTCTGACAGTGCGCCACATGGCGCGTCAGGCGCTTTGCGCCATTTAAAGAGTGCATTGCGCTTCTGTTGGTTAGCGTACATGAGGAGGACACTAGCGCTTAGCGCTAAGCGCTAATTTGTTAGCGCATTGCGCTTTTGATTTATGAGTGCGCTACGCCAGTTTATGGGTGCGCCAGTGAAAGACACGTGGCGCGCTTGGCGCTGAGCGCCAGCCCAAGAGCGCAGTGCTCTGTTTCAGGAGCGCAAAGCGCAAACTGTGTCTGTGGTTGACACGTGGCATGTTTTGACGCCGAGCGCCGATCCAAGGAGCGTAAAGGCGCAGTTCAAGAGTGCAAAGCACTTTCCAGTAGCGCAAAGCACATCAGATCAAATTTAAGATCAAAGAACAAGTTTATTTTGTTCTTCAAAGGAGGCCTTGCCTCAAGATCCAAGAACCCAAGTTCTTTTTCTTATCAAAAGGCTCTGCCTTTATAGATCAAAAGATCTGTGAATGAAGTAAAGTAATTCTTTATTTTAAGGATTGGATCTTTGAATCCTTTATGTTTAATCAAAGATCTCGGTCTTTTTTATAGATCTAAGATCTTTTTAGAAGAGGATTCTTCTTTTTTTTTTTACGAGATGTTTCATCTCTGTTTTTCAAGAAGACAGTTCTTTACCTTTCTTTTCTTTTTGAATTCTTCTCAAAGTTTTCAGAGAGTTTTTTCCTATCGCTCCTCTGTATATATAGACTTGAAGTCTTGGGGCCTTTATATAGGGCCAATTGATTTGTTAAATCAGTTGAAGAGATCTTTCTCTGATTGATTTGGGGATGTTTCCCCACCATTGGATCTTTGATCATAAGGCTCCTGTTTTACAGAAGGCAATTTTCTCGCTTTTAACAAGATTGGAAAAATCTTTTTATGCAGAATTTGTTCTGTTTTTTGGCAATTCATTATTTACCATTGGATCATTGATCCAGCGGTGCTTAAAGCACAATCTTGTTATTTGGAAAGATTTCAAGAAATCTTTCCTTAACAGAATTTAACTCTGGTTAATTAATGATTTACCATCATTATCAGATCCTTTGATCCAACGGTGGGAATTTTAATTCCAGCGCTGCCGCACCTACGTCAGACACGTGGCACGCAGCGCAGAGCGCAGCGCAACTGCGCTAGCGCATCCGTGCTTGACACGTGGCGCGCAGCGCGCTGGGTCTAAAGCGTTGCTTCAGCAGAGCGCTGGATCTGAAGCGTTGCTTCAACAGAGATGTCTTTTCACCTTCCTTTTAAGTCCAACTTATATTCCCGAGAATCTTTCACTTCCCAATTTTGGAAATAGTTCCATTGTGCACAAAATTTTATGTGCTTCGTCTTTATAAGTCGAAGCAAAGCTTCTTCCTTTTCTCATCCCCAAAGAACTTTCTCAACTATGGCTTGTAACCACCCTTATGCTCGTAGATAACCATGGGAAGTGCCTATTCAGGACCTTGTTCCTCGCTTTGTTGCGCGCTTGGTGGATTCTTCTTTCACGGATGAGCAGTGCGACGCTGCGCTGCACGATCTTTTGACTCGTGTGGGGTCCCCTCTTCCCCCACACTCTATCTGGTTTTGGATGATCCTTGTGTCGGTGCTTGATGACATCCCCCCTCACCCAGCGGAGATGACCTTGGCGATGCTCGTTGCGGCTGAAGACAAGCTCGAGTGTTTCCATGAGGCGTGCCTGATTACTCGGCTCTGAAACATTGCTCGGTTCACCTGTTGAGCCAAATAAGAGCCCGGCGGGCTATCATGTCTGCTTTTGCGGATGAGCACGGCGCCAATCGGTGTGGGGCCACTCCTCGTGAAAATCGCCGTTTCGATGTGCTGGAGAAGGCGGCGAGGGAGTTAGAAAATTTTGTTTATTGTTTTGTTCACCCTTGTGCCACTGATCCCTCGTTTGTTGATCTTTTTTAAATGTAATAATAAATAAATGTTTTAATTAAGTATTTTATTATCTGTTAAGTGTTCTCTTGTTTTTTAATTCTTTGTTATTCCTTTGTAAGATATTTATGCGTTGCATAATCATGAAGCGTTGCTTCACTTTCCAATCTTGGAAACAGAGCTTTGCTCTAATTTGGGGTGCGCAGCGCAATTGTGCTAGCGCTAGCGCATTCGTGTTTTGACACGTGGCGCGCAGCGCCCCTTGCGCTAGCGCACTCACGCTCGACATGTGGCGCGCAGCGCAACTGCGCCAGCGCGCCTGTGTCAGATACGTGGCGAGCAGCGCAATGCGCAGCGCAACTGCGCCAGCGCACCTGTGTCAGACACGTGGCGCGCAGCGCAGAGCGCAAGATTTGAAGCGTTGCTTCAATTTTTGACTTTTAGATTTCTAAACAGAGCTTTGCTCTGATTGGGGGAAGCAGAAACGTCGCTTCATTTCCAGTCTTGGAATTTGAACAGAGCTTTGCTCTGATTTGGGGACGCAGAAGCGTCGCTTCATTCCCAGTCTTGGAATTTGAACAGGGCTTTGCTCTGATTAGGGGAAACATTGCTGTTCAAAAGTAAATCAAATTTATAACTTGTGCTTAGGCTTAGATACTCCTTTTTGTATTTTTGAAAAAAAATCTGTACAGAAAATTTAGGATTGTTACATTCTACCCTCTTTATAAAAATTTGATCCTCGAAATTTGTAGAAGGAAAGTGTAACAGATTCAAGAAAAGTTTGATGATAGAATTATTGATAGTGCATGAAAAATATGTGGAAGAATGAAAGAATACAAAAGTTTTGGACATATGTTAAGGAATTACCAGGGTTACCTTGGTCTACAGTCTCATCTTCTATGGCTGCTAATGTGAAAGCCTGATGCCGGGGTACATTCTTCCTAGATGGAGACACATTCCTGTGTCCTTAGGGCATATTCCTCAGTGCATGATGGAATTGACGATTAGGCTGTGCAGGAGGTCCACATGGAGGTGGCGCTGGAAAAGCTAGTCGTGGAGCAGGTGCCTGGATGGCTGGCCACTGCGGATAAGTGTTGTGAGTTGGAACTGTGTTGCGCCTATAAGGGCATATTTCAATTCCATGATTGGATGTGCCATAAACTAAGCACAGGCCTTTTGCGCGCCTACAGTCCTTCCACAGGTGTCCATCCCTCTTGTAGCAGAAGCAAAAATCTGAACTTGGCCGGTTATTGTTTATACCAGTCTCCTGAGTTCAAAAGTTGGCTTTGAAGAGGCTCCTCCAGCTATCTGGGTGGCAGGGCACTTCACTCCGGCAAATTGAGGTCTACCCTTGTTCTTTATTACTGCCTCATATCGACAGGCAGATTTTAGAGCCAGTTCGTGAGTTGGGAAATCCCCTGTAGCTAAGGCGGCTTGAATTTCCTGGTCCAACCCTTACTAAAATCGTCTAGACCTGATCTCAGCAATCGGTATCAAGTGTGCCGTGAACCTACTGAGCATGGTAAACTTAGTATCATACTCATCTACAGATTTGGTCCACATCGAACCCTATTGTAGATGAATGAATTATTGTTCCATATCAAATCGGGCAGCTCTGGAAAGTACTTTGCGTCGAACATGTCGCGAAAGGTTTTCCATTCGATCCGTTGGTCAAGACAGCTTTCTTCCGCCTTCCACCAAACTCGGGCGTTGTCAGTGAGTTGCAGCTTCGCAACTCGTACCCAAGCAATCTCTGGCACTTGTGCTGCTGCCAGATCATCCTCGATGCTCTGAGCCCATTCTTCAGCTTCCAGAGGGCTCTCTTTTCCCGATAATTGCTTTGGGTGCAATGCCCGGAATTGCTTTACTCCGGGCGCTTCCGCTTCTGAACGGTTCAGTAATACAACAGTTTGCTGCTGCTGTCCTTTCAGGAGGCTTTGGATCACCTCAAGCAGTACCGTCTGCTCATTGATCGGAGCTGCAACGGTAGGCGTAAGCGGTAGAGGTGGTGGTGAGTTGTTGAAGTTGGTGCTGGTATTGTTTGGAGAATTCATAACCTTGAAAGAAAATAGAGTTAGGATAGATTCAAAGTATATGAAATTGTAAGATTCAAGGAATCTGAAATGTAAAGAATGTTTTTAGTTGCTGATTCTTGCGTTATATTACTTAGGACTTCATGCAGAATTGACCTGCATGTCCATGCAGAACTGACCTACATGGTAGGGTTCCATGCAACACTGACCTGCATGGGACACCAACAAAACCTGTCACACCCCGCTTCCCGGTGTACGAGGAAGGGACGCGGCGAGGCCTGCTACGTATTTACTTTGAAGTAAATACGCTAAGCGTATCTAAGCAATATAATGAAAGTACACAAGTGAAATGATAGTAGATGTAACTGAACAACAACTTTTATTTATTCAACAATTTTTTACAATTATAACTGGAAAGTAAATACAAGTCTAAAATGCAATGCCTAAACAATGGCATAACTGAAATGAAAAGTATGTACAAGTAAAGTCTAATGCTCAGGGTCTTCTGTGAACCGTTCCAAGTCTTCTGAAATAGGCTCGATCTCCAGTGGGTCGGATCCTCCTGACAACATTCCAAAGAAGAAGAGAAATAGGAATGTCGTCGGTGAACAATCACTCGGTAAGTCCCAAAGAAAGAAGGAGAGGAATAGACAGATAATAGAACAGGTGAAGTAGATAGGTTATATTTGTGTCACGACCCGAAATAGCACGTGACTGGCCCTTGAATCATATGAAGTCTATAGGACCTCATCTAATTCAAGTAAGCCAAAAGCCCAAAAATCTAAAACCATTTTAAATAATAAATGAAGGAAAACTAGTTTTAAAGAAGTGAAGAAAACATATTTTGAAAACAAGGTTTTTAAATAACATAAGCCGAATATGCATTTAAAAAAAAATCCCAAGTCTTTTCTGAAAATTTCGGCAGAGTTTCCTTTGTAAATACTGGCTCCGAACGGGGTACAACATGGATAATACATACATCAATGATAAAAGGCATCCCCAAGCGGGAGCTATCTCTTCGTCAATCGACGGTCACAACCACGCAAGCAATATAATATACAACGCCGAAGGGCGATGATCAAAACTCAAAAGGAAACTCAAGATCATCAAGAAAACTATAATACTACAATGCGCTACTCTAAGGTCGAAATAATACACAACTGGTTTTCTAAGTCTGAAATAAATATACAAGTCTGTTCGATGGAATTTTACTAGATACAACTGAAAATAAATAAGTACAATGGTGGTCGCGATGCAAGTGGACTCACCTACCCAAGCAATCACCCAGAATGAAAGCAGTGTGCCAGAAAGCCGCAATGAAACCTGTACGGCAAAAACCTGCAAGAACTGTGGCACA
The DNA here is from genome assembly GCA_030015575.1 of Agapanthus africanus. NCBI lineage: Eukaryota > Viridiplantae > Streptophyta > Magnoliopsida > Asparagales > Amaryllidaceae > Agapanthus > Agapanthus africanus. The sequence continues at coordinate 767,321,029 of JASDDO010000019.1, read as the reverse complement.
ACGGAGGTGAGTTACCAACTCGTGAGTAGAAAATATTATAGAGAAGAAATCGTATGTATGACTCAATCCTAGGTCAAACGATCAGTAATAATATATATCCTCAAAATGATAAAGTCTGAAGCATGATAAGGTGGCAAGGGTAAACATCTATACATCAGTGTAATATCAAGTGCTCGTGTCAGTGCCTCAGGTAGCAACATATCATAAATATGAGGTATCATCAATGTAATCAATATGAATCAATGTCAACTATATCATGAAGTCTATAAGTATGTGGATATCATCCAACTATGTAATCAATGTCTGTATGCAGGTGGATTTCGTCCACATGTCAACCAATGACACAAAACATCATGCATGTAAATATCATAAAGCATATGCATGGAAGTATGAGGATATAAATCAACGTGTGTCCCTCACGACACATCAAAATCATGGAACCTGAGTGTCTAGCATCGACACTCGAAAACATCATGAAACCTGTGCCCAGCATCGACACGTAAATCCTCATATATATATATATATATATATATATATATATATATATATATATATATATATATATATATATATATAGGGCTCCGTCAGTCTGGATCGGCCCACGGGCTCCGTCAGTCCGGATCGGTCCGTATCATCTCTCAACTCCGGTCGGTATCCTCCGGATATCTGCCGAGCTTAAATACAATCACCGGTAGGTAGTAGTTCCTCTGCCAGGCTCACCGTCTGTATACACAGCATCCCTTTCTTGTCCCGGGGTACCATACCGGGTCCACCATGTACCCACAATTGGACTCATCCAGCTCCTCGAATCGGGTTTCACATGTCACACGTCTCAAAACTGAGAAAACGCATGGTGGACGCACTGAAATATCATATCAAGAGAAACCGGGTTTTTAAACAATGCATACTTTCTTTTAAAATGACCACGGTTCTCAAATCCAGAAATCTCATGAAAACGGCATATCTCAATGTGTAAAATCATAAAACATGATGCATGCGACATATGATAGAAATGCAAGCATATCCGTATATCATGCAATATAAACAGTAATATGCACACATCGAGGGAAAAACCGCTCTTTTAAATGAATCCAGTTTTAAAATATATCCTGCGGTTCCCAAATCTCCAAAATAAAGCCAGAATCATCTATGTATGTGCAAATACGTATGTATGCAAGTATGTGTGTAAAATATGTGTGTACGCAAGTATGAGTGTACAATATGCCTGTACGCAAATATGGATGTACAAGTAGGTATATACGCAAGTATGAGTGTACAATATGCCTATGTGCCAATATGGATGTACAAGTAGTTATATACACAAGTATGAGTGTACAATATGCCTGTGTGCCAATATGGATGTACAAGTAGGTATATACGCAAGTATGAGTGTACAATATGCCTATGTGCCAATATGGATGTACAAGTAGGTATATACACAAGTATGAGTGTACAATATGCCTATGTGCCAATATGGATGTACAAGTAGGTATATACGCAAGTATGAGTGTACAATATGCCTATGTGCCAATATGAATGTACAAGTAGGTATATACGCAAGTATGAGTGTACAATATGCCTATGTGCCAATATAGATGTACAAGTAGGTATATACGCAAATATGAATGTACAATATGCCTATGTGCCAATATAGATGTACAAGTAGGTATATACGCAAATATGAGTGTACAATATGTCATACAAGAAGTCATATCCTGATGCAACCATCCTACTGTGTAGTGACATGGCAATTATCGATGATGAAGTGTGTGAGTCGGCAAGCAGGTGTACGTGGAACATACGCATCATCGATAATGGTGCTGGTATCCTGACAGCATGGGTTTAATATAACAATAAATACATTTAAACTTACAATGCGATGCGAATAGCAAGAATATGCGGAAATCGAATAATAAACGCAACAGTGAAGAATCTACATCAATATATATATGTCATACAGTTTTGCCATTTGAAATAATACGAATCGTGGTGTTTAGAAAAATAAGGGCTACGGTGTTTTTTAAGAAAAGATGCGTCCTTTGAAAATATCCGCAGAATCCCTTGGCCTGTCTTTAAAATACTCACGATTCGGTAGTTTTTGAAATAGGTATGACTCGGGTCTAGTCTAATATCTACTAAGTAAACTACAGATCTAACTAACCAGCAAATCGAAAGGGTATGGAAACCACCTAAATCTGAGTCGATATATATATATATATATATAATAGTCGATGATCTCGCATCAATAGTATCGCATACGATACAATATATCATATGACATTCTCGAGTCAAGAGTGCGGATCTATCATCATAGTTATCTCGTACGGTAAATCCGTCGTACGGCATCCCGAATCTGGGTACGGGTCGAATCTCACATTTAACTCATCAATTATCTCGTATCCTTATCATCATATCTCATGAACTGGGGTACTGATCTAAGTCTAGTACAACTGGTACCATCTATATAAATATAAATGTTTGTGTAAAACACACGTCTAAAGGCCCGCTAAAATCTCATGTCGTATCTCATAATACGAACCGCATCATATCACCGATCTCATGGCACCATGCCCAATCTCATCGACTCATCTCCTCATATCATATACAATCCTCATCATCCATGTGTAGGTATACGTGTATATATACATAGTCCCATATACGCACAAGTATAACAAGTAAGCATGTGTGTGCGTGTGAGTATAAACCTTATTCTACGGCTCACGACTAAACTAACTAGTGACACCATCATCCAATTACACTAAAGTTATCTATGACTCCCAAAGTCTATCTAGGTAATCATAACCCTACAATACCATATAAATATATCCATATAAATACAATACTATACACTATGCTACGAACTGCGGGGGTGCTATACGCCATCCACCCGATTTCCCCCGTAGATATAATCTACTCACATTGCTTTTCGCTTTCCGTTGCCGACGTCGCCACGCGCTTGCTTGTCGTCTCGAAGTCTTCGTGGGGTACCTACACATAATAACGTATCGTATCGCATTAAAACCCAATTTAAAACCAAAACGACACGCTAAAAGCCTATAGGTTAGAACCTATGGACCACGCTTTCAAAACCACAAAATAACACTCGATTTCGACGTACAAACGTCAAGTGATCGAATACAACACAAATCACAAAAATCCAGAATTCAAAATACGCAAAACGAAACCCCGAATCAAAACAACAACTCTTGAAAATGGTCCCAGATTTTACCCTATGTCAAATTAGTCAATTTTGTATATGCCAAGTGTCTAGTTTACAGGAGATGGAGCTACAGACCAAACACGAACCCATTTGAACCAGGTCTGGCCGCAATTTGTGGCCAGAATGACTTTATTTATGTCCAAAGGGTGGAGTCAGGGGCTAGGGTCTTTGGGGTATGCTCTAAATCACCTGCACATCTCTCTGTGTTTGCTAAAAAATTTTCAGGTCACCCGGGTGTTAGCAGATTTCAATATACACTCACAGAATCCACAATTCTTCCGATATCGGGTTTCTAAATTCGTATTCCAGGGTTTTAGTCTCTGTTTTGGGTCTGAATTCTAGCACTAGGGGGTTTGTGTGGCCTCTACTAAGCTCAATTACACATCACAACTGAAGAATTCCATAAACCCTAACTAGAGATTTCCAAATCTCACTAAACGACACCAAATTGGTTCTAAACAAACATGGATGTAAAAGCAATGGAAATACTAGGCTAATGGTTAAGAGAATACCTCATTTGGCAACTCAAGAATTTTCTTGAGTTGACCCAAGTGTCCAAAATGCAAGCTTTCTTGGTCCAAGATGTAGCTAGTGAGCTCATGCACATTTTTAATGAAATGGTGATTGAGTTTTGAGGTGTTTTTAATGGCGTTTGAGAGGATGAAGAGGGGGAGGGAGTGAGGGCAGCAGCCATTGAGGATGAGGGAGAGGAAAAATGAAGAATGATGAAGGAGTAAACAATGCCATGGTCAATGAAGACCCCTCACACTCTCTCTCTCTCATTCCCATACCCCATTTCTTTATTCATATCCCTTTTTCTTTTCTTTTCTTCTCTTTAATTTATAACCATGTATGATAAAAAGAAAAAAGCATGAAGGAAAAATGTAACAAGTGCTAAAAAAAGACATGTGCATGTTTTGCACAAAACAAGCTTAATGCGCGATTAGCGATATTTAATCGCGATTAGCACTAAATAATGTATAATTAATCATAAAAACTTATAATTTGCATAATTCACATAAAACACCATCTTTTTAGTAATTTCCATAATTTTCCAAATTTTTTCCCAATTTATCGGTATTTAATTATACCGCCTTATTAAAATATTCAATATTTTATTATTTAATTATAAAAATTCCCAAAAATAATATTTTATTTTTCTGAAATGTTACAATTTGTTATACTAACGTAGTTGTTGTAGTTTGGTACAGAATATTCCAGTGTATACGAGAGAAGTCCAACTTACACCGTGGACTTTGGTAACCCATAGTACAAGGTTTCGTCGATAATACCACGGAACAATGGCATGGTTGTAATTATGTCTTTTAGTAACCACCTTGTGCCACCTTTAACATGTTCCGTACCAGTCTGCCCCTTTATAAACCCCGTAATGTCTTTTGTATTGATTGTACTGTATTGTCTTGTAGTAAATGGAAGACTTGCCGAAATCATGATATCAGTAAACGGAACGAATATAAATGGATAGTCTTGTAATCAGAGTATATCCATGGTTCGGTTCGGTTATGTTCATGTTGATATGGATTGTATTCTGGTATTCGTGGATTCATGTTGTATTGTAGTTATACTTGAATTGATTTCAAGTCAGATTGATTTCAGATTTGATAATGACTCGATCCGAGTCAGACTTTTAAACAGAATTGAAGTCCTGATTGTTTTGGAGTTATCGGTAACTGCTGCATATGGATGGTAGGATTTGTGTCTTTTTCCAAGACAATTACCGTGTTGATAACACCGTTGTTAGGTTGTCTACCTTAGATTGGCAAGCACCCATATTCTTCGGCTCCCTGAGGCTCAAGAGAACTGGTCCCGTTTAAACTTATATTTACTAGGTTCCTTATTGTAATTTAGTATAACTTGAGGAGGTTTTATATAAAAATAGTTTTGATATATTTTCAAAATACACCTCAAGTATTTAATTATCGTCTTTAGGGTTTTCATAATTGTAATTTTTATAATAATGCAATATTCTAGAGAATATAACCTAGTTTTCATTGTATATGGTATTTTAGTATAATCTTGGAATGGTATTAAATTGTAAAGGTAGTTTCATGAAATTTGTGATTCTTTGATTTAGAAAACATGGAATATATATATTGTATACTTAAAATAGATATTTTGATAGTATTTATATATATCTAATATTTATAAAAAATATAGAATTTTATTTATTAAATAGAAATCACATTTTTCTTAAAAATTCCATCGAGATCGAATACTCCTTGCGGAGGTCTGCATCTCGCTCTACTAGGCCCGAGGATGTGGGATAACCCGCACCATCCCGATCGGGGTTCCCCAAAATGGGTTGTAGAAGCGTATTTGTAAGGAATTAAGTAATACACTTTTAAAGAAAACGGTTTTTGAATGTTTATGGAATTTAATCGTAAACTCGTATTTTCCCATAAACTAATGTCCCAAGAGTTATCGTGCTATGTCAAAAATGTGTGTTGTGATGAGGTAGGTCATTACCTCGTGAGTTTTCTTAAGGTAATACAAGGGAATATGTTGGATTGTGTTGAAAGTAAAGTATATAGTATTTAACCATAAAAATGCGATAAAAGTTGCATAATAAATTCTTTTGGGATGAAACTTGTTCTAATGGGTTTGTTAATGATTACTAAACAATCTAATAAAAATTTGTAGGTTTGTTATTGAGAAAAAATTATATTTTTAAAGAAAAGAGAATCGGAAGTCGGAATAACTCCGCTTCCGACGAGTTTTGAAAAGCAGAAGTTTTAGAGTAGCAAAAGAGGAGGAGAGAGGGGACTTACTGGTTATAAAGAAAGAGGGGAGATGGAGGAAGCTTTCGAAACCGTCGGGGCGTCGTTTTGTCGCCAGAATCTGTACAGAAAGTTTAGGGTTGTGCTCAGTCTTAGGTACTCCTTTCTGTATTTCTGAAAAAAATTCTGTACAGAAAGTTTAGGGTTGTTACAACGGTAGTCTTTTTTCCTCTTTTAGAAATTAAATCTTTGTTAATGGCATTTTGACCATTAATGATCACCAAGATCTTCGTTTTTGAAGATCTTGGATCATGTTTTTCTTTAAGAACTAAGTTCTTTTATAGGTTCTTTTTCCTTTTTTTAGTTTTGGACCTGATTCTTTTCTGAATTTTTGATTCTCAAGAACAAGATCTTCCCGATGAGAATTAAATTCTCAACTTGTGGGAGGCTTGTTTTGTGGATCTCTAAAAAAAACTAAGTTCTTTGAGAAGGGTTAAACCCTTAAAATAGGTAAAAAATGATATTTTGATCTCTGTATTTTCTTTACCTAGGTTTTTTTTTTGAAAGGGAAGTCTTCCTCTTTGAGAATTAAATTCTCTGTTATTTTGAAAGCCTTCAATATTTTTTCAGAAACTTATGGGGGGTCCTTCTTTTGAGACTTGAAGTCTCGGGTCCTTTCTGTTTTACAGAATATATTTTCTTGCTTTTAACAAAATTGGGAAATATTTTTCCATATACAGAATATATTCTGTAAAATGGTGATTTTTTAATCACCATTGGATTTTTAATCCAAGAGTTCTCTATTTTACAGAATATGTTTTCTTGTTTTTAACAAGATTAGGGAAATATTTTCCCATATACAGAATTTATTCTGTAAAAATGTGATTTTTAATCACCATTAGATTTTTAATCTGGGGTTCTTTGTTTTACAGAGAGCAATATTTTTTGTTTAGAAAGATTGAGAGAATATATTCCCAAAATAGAATTTTATTCTATTATTGGATCATTGATCCAACCGAGAGTATCTTTCTTATTTAGAATGATTTGGGAGATATTTTCTCCTTATAGAATTTAATTCTATATTTTGATGATTTATCATCTCCATTGGATTTTTTATCCAACGGCTCTGTTTAACAGAGAGTATAATTCTATTGATCTTGACTTGGGAGCTGGCACTCACATGTTGTGCACGCGGGTGCCACTTAAGAATTTAATTCTTATGATGGATACTCCTGTGCTTTGCACATTGGAGCTTGTGTGATGAGCTTGTGTGATAAGCACGTGCGGTGCCATATAAGAATTTAATTCTTATTAAGAAAGCGTTTCTGTGCTATGCTCATTGGCGCCGGCATGAGAAGCACGTGTGCCGCCGCCACAAAATTGGTGCTGACGTTGGCGCCCTCGTGAGGGGGACATGAGGGGCACGTGAGGCGCTGCCTCTAAATTTAACAGAACTTAGCTCTTTTTAATATTGTTTATATTTTGGGGAAACATTCCTTGCTTTTAATTTTAAGTTTTAAAACAAACAACTATTTTCGTACTTGTTTAAAAGTAATTAAAAATACACCTCTATGTGGGATCGATCCTCAAGTATTACAACTGCACGACCGTATACTTGCGATTAAAATTTAAAGACACTCAAAAATTCAATCAATCAAACCTATGCATCTGCCCCCCAAATTCAGGAAAGACGTTCCATCCCAGCTCGTCTCAGTCCGGTTTTCGGCGGTAAATGGTCATAAACTTACTTTTTCTGAAAATTCCCTTCGTGCTTCTAAACCCTTGCAATTAATTTACACTGATATTTGAGGACCCACTGAATTGTCGTATGATGGTTTTCATTATTACATAATCTTTGTTAATTATTACACAAAATACATCTGGTTGTACCCTATAAAACGTAAATTTGACGTTGCAACATTTTTTTCCTAGTTCAAAAATCTTGTCGAAAAATATTTTCAATTACTGCTCATATCAATATATTCTGATAATGGCGGTGAATACACTTCTCTTGCCTCTATCCTCACCTCCTATGGTGTCTCTCATCTCATCACTCCTCCACACACCCCTAAATACAATAGCACATCAAAATGTCGCCATCGTCATTTTGTCGAAACTGGTATCACACTTTTGCATACAGTCTCACTTCCCTATGAGTATTAGAGTCAAGATTTTCAAACCGTTGTTTATCTTATAAATCGTCATCCTACACCGGTTCTTAATTTCCAATCCCTATTTGAAAAACTATTTCAACGTCCACTAAACTACAAATATCTCAATATTTTTGGGTGTCTTTGCTATCCCTGATTAAGATCGTACATCTCCTCCAAACTTCAACCTCGATCCACTCCCTGCATTTTTTTAGGTTATTCAACATCTCAATCTACGTATAAATGTTTAGATCCTGTCACTCACAAAATTTACATTTCTCGTCATGTCAAATTCGTAGAAACCAATTTTTCCATGCAGATATCTAGTAAACATCAAGAGACTCTTCTGCAAGATTTGGCCACCCCTAGCGCAGCATCACAACCAATCCCGTATACCCAACCTACCAAATTTCACATCCTACCCACCTTACCTAACCCAACCCCTACCGAACCTCAATCATTAACATCTCATACTCTCGACCTTTCTATCTCCACGACTCTTCATAATCATCACCTTCCAATTTCGATAATATCGCCAACTTACCCGTCTCTACCTCCCCAACCTCCTCCATAACCGCTCAATCACATTTACCCTCTCCATAATTATCCCCTACTCCCCTACCCCCAAATCTCTGAACCAATAATGAACGAAAACCGAACCCGAAATACTTCAACTCTAAATATATAAACTATACCACTGTTCATCCCTTATCCAAAACTCTTGAACCAACCTGTGTATCTCAAACTATGAAAGATTCTAACTGGCGAGCTGCAATGTCCGAAGAATTTGATTCCCTCATGAAGAACGAAACATGGGATCGTGTCCCAAAATCAAATCAGAATCTTGTAGGTTGCAAATGGGTTTTCCGAATCAAGCAAAACTTCGCTGGCACAATTGCTCAATACAAAGCTCATTTTGTGGCCAAAGATTTCCACCAACGGTCTGGCCTAGACAACTGCGCCACCTTCAGCCCCGTTATTAAGTCGACAATACTGCAAATAGTCTTATGCATCGCACTCTCCAATGGATGGCCTCTTCGTCAACTTGACATTAACAATGTTTTCCTCAATAGTACTCTCCATGAAGATATATATATATATGGCTCAACCACCCGGCTTCCTCCACTCCTCCCTACAAAACCATGTCTGCAAACTACGGAAAGCTCTATATGGTCTCAAACAAGCGGCCAAGGCATGATATCAAGAAGTCAAAAGCTATCTTCTACAAAGTGGCTTTTCAAATTCCGTGGCAGATACTCCTCTTTTTGTCTACTCCAAAGATACCACCTTTGCCTATTTCTTGGTGTATGTTGATGACATTATTCTCACAGGTAACAACGTACAGTTCCTTCAAAATTTTGTTCGTCGATTAGGAAAACGCTTCTCTCTAAAGGATCTCGGCGATCTTCATCACTTTCTTTGTGTCAAAGCTATTCCTATGTCCTAAGGACTCTTTCTATCTCAACATCACCACATCGCCGATTTCTTTAAAAAGTTCCTCATCGAACGAGCTAAAAAAGTTATCACTCCAATATGTAATACCTCTCCTCTACTCCGTCTGTAGCGTCTTGAAAAGTCGTTTTGGTGTTTTCCTGAAAATCGGTGAAAATTCGGTATTTTTCCGAAAACCGTCTTTTTTGTTATTTTGCAGTTTAGGGCTAATTATACCTAAAATGGATAGGTAATTGCTTGTTTTTAGTAGCTAATGAGTTACTTATTAAATTTTGGGCATTTAAAATTTTTTCCCTATTTTTCAATTTTTCAATATTATTTTAAGCCGGTAAGAAAATACATTAAATTAGCGATAAATACAAATTTTTCCGGGCTAATTTTAATCTTTAAAATTATGTTAATTAAAATCTAGTTGTAACATAAATTTTTAGTATTTTATTTTGATTTTTAACTAATTTTTATTATAGAAAACGAAATTTATTGAATTTAAGCTTAAACTTGCAATTTTGGACTTGTAGGGGGTCTTTTTGCATAATTTTTTTTTTGTGCACTCCCTCTCATTTCTCCCTCACCCTAGGCCGGCCATTTCCAGCAGCACATGGGAAAAAAAAATTCCATGCTCTTTGACTTGTGTTTTTGTGTGGAAATGAGGGTTTTTTTAAAGGTTTTTGAATTGTTAAATGGGGTATGGTGCTTTGACTTTGGGGGAGTTTGACTAGAGACTTTTTCCCATACCCACACCACTCCCCTCTCCCTCATTTCTGTCCAGAAAATCAGCAGCTCCCCCCCTTCATTTTCCTCTCTATTTTGTTCACAAATTCATCTCAAAAACCATAAAAAATCAACAAATCCTTTACAATTTCAAAGCAAAACCTTATTCACTCTCTTCTCAAACCCAAATTGGCTCAAATCTTGGAGAAAGATGGCATCTTGGGAGGCTTTAGCAACATAGGGTTTGAACTTTTGAGGTATAACTTCTAATCAAATGGTTACATTGTAGTTAAAGTATGCTAATTAGAACTTTGAAAATTGTTTTAGTGTTAATTTTAGTGTTAATTGCATACTAGTTTTTTAAAGTTTGTGGTTTGAAATTAATTTAGGGTTTAGATCACCATTAAGAGATTAATTAAGCTATTTTGTTATCTAGTTATTTTGTTAGCTTAATCTAAGTGGTTAAATTGCTAATTGGGCTAAAATCTAGTGTTAATTTAGTGTTAGATTCTAATCTAGTTTTTAAAGGTTTATGGTTAGAGTTAAACTAGGGTTTTTAGGAACCATTATTTAGTTAATTAAAGCTAATTAGATATCTAGTTAATTACTAAACCAATCTTTAAGGTTACTTTGCTTAAGTGGCTTCATATTATGCTAATCTATGTTAAGCTTGTGTGAAATTTTCATTAAGATTGCTAATTACCAAATTCAAGAAGAGGTTTGTGTATGGAATGTGGGTTTTGTAGCATGGTAAATAAGTTAAAATTGTGTTTTTGGTGGCTAACTAGTTGTGTGGATTGGATGGTTGTGTTGGACCGTGATAACTTTGTCGCTATTGTCGATATTGCACCAAATTGCTTTTCTAGCTTACTAGTTTTTACTAAAATGTTGTGATGAATTAATTGCGATGTCTTGATGACATTTTTAGCGTATCCTATGACATTTAGGATGCGTGTGTGCGGTTTTTTGAGTGGTCGGGTTTTAGTTTTGCCGGGCGACCAAATCGGCGATTTTTGGCAGTTTTTGCGATTTTCGCGTATGTTCCGCGCACCTTGTGCACGTTGTACCTAGCTAGTGAACATTAGTATTTTCGTTTGGGTTTTGCATCAGTCTTGATAGGTAACCTTATGTTTGGTATTGATGTAAATTCCAGGTTCGGTCGCGGAGACGTCAGACGCGGTACGAAAGGGGAAAGCGGTGATTGGACACAGCTAGCTAGGGATTCCGGTGAGTAGATGTAACATCTACGGGGGACTATCGTTGGATGGCGCAAGCCGCCCGATAGTTTTAGTAACTTAAAAGATTCCTAGTAATGTTAGTAATTAGGGGTGTAATACTTGTATGATTATTTGCTACATTCATGCCCTATATTGACATACCTATACGAAACCATTTTATAGGACACCTGCACCATTGCCAGGGTTTTTATATGCAGCACGAGCACTATTCATGCTTACACACACACCCTGGTAATTGCCATGCCACCACACTAGATAACCTTTAAATTGAAACCTTTTACTAATTGATACTTAAATTTGTGCTATTGCCTTTAATTCCTTAAAATGAAATCGTAGGATTGCTATTCATGTGCATGTACTTCATCATATTATTTGTTCATGCCTAATCTATTAATCACACATCGCAACTTGATTATTGATACCATATGCATTCATTATCATTGACATATGCACTTATGAGGATTTCTTGAGATTTTATGATATTTCTGGATTTCGGAGAAAAACCGCAAAATTTCTAAACTTATTATATTTTTAAAATATGTAAATTGCGGTTTTCTAGTGATGTAAGTGTCGTCCACCATGAGTTTGCTGTGGTGTTCGAGACCCGTTTCGAGGAGTTGGATGAACCGTCTCGGGTACATGGTGGGCCCGGTAGGGTACCCCGGGACAAGAAGCTCGTGGTGCTGACGATGAGCCTGGCAGGGGACGGATTACCTACCGGTGACTTCATTGGGCACGGCGGATATCCAGAGGATACCGACCGGGGCCGCGAGAGGATGAGATATTGATATTGAGATGGGTCAGCCGGATGGCTGAGGCCAGAGACACTATGACATGGATTTATGAGATTTGAGACAGCTTTTAGGTGTCGTTGCTGGACACCGGTTCTCGTCGATTCTTTGAGTATTATGCTGGCATTCTAAAAGAGTTTCAAAAACAAAAAGAGATAAAATGTTTCTTATATATACCTATTGAGACCTAAGATATTCATGTTGCATACATATTAGTACACTGATGTTGTATACACACCTGCTAGTGCATCCAGTCATACCTGTATTTTAGATGCTAGGATGCTTGTGTGCATGCATACGATAGCCTTTGTAGATATTATTTATTACTCACGAGTTGGAAACTCACCCCCGTTGTGCCACAGCCTTTTGCAGGTCCGCTCCGTCAGTACAGTAGCGGCGGGCGCACTTGTTCTTTTGCCTCCTTTGCCTGGACTCGAGGTTTTGCTCTTAGGTGGGTTATATCATTATTTTTGTACCACCTTGTATATTCTTTGTATCTAGTGCACTCCATCTACTGTATCTACCAGTATTATTGTATATTGACCTAGAGATGAGACTGCGAGGTTTGTGGACTTTTATGCTGTATTTTGGGGTCGAGCTCACTTGAGTCGACATGCTGTTTTTCTTATGCTTCATTATTATTATTTCGCATGTTGTTGCTTTATTTTGCGTGGGATTTGTGACCGCCTTGTGGCGAAGAGCTAGCTCCCGCTTGGGGATGCCTTATTTGTTGGATTCATATATATTTTTGTTGTACCCATTTTGGGGGCCAGTATTTACAAAGGAGACTCTGCCGAAATTTTCGGAAAAATTGATATTGTTTTCAAAAAGGGTTTTATATGACTTATTGATAAACTTGTTTCCAATTGATTGGGTTCTCTTCACTCTTTTGCTTATTTGGTTTGGTTTTCTGGGCTTTGGCTTACTTATTTTACGGACGTCTTTAGACGTTTCGTAAACTTAAGTGCCAGTCACGTTCCGTACCCTGCGGGTCGTGACAAAGTTGGTATCAGAGCGATAGGTTTTACCTTTTTGAGTGTAGGATGACCCTTGGTAGATGGAGTAAGTGACTTAAGCAGGGTAACGTAGCGTGCGTATGTCCGCGGCATACTTGCGATACGGTACTCCGCCTAAGTGACTTTAGGATACTTGCTTGAAATTCCTTCTTCAATTCCGTGTATCCTATGATTCTATTGCACTGTTCTTATTATCCGTTTTCCTGTAACAGCCACTATGCCGCCGAAGGCTACGAGGGCACAGAGGGCTGCCGCCAGAGACGAGATTCGAGCTGGCTCGTCCGAGACTAGGACTGAGCAGGGTGGTATGCCTACGCCGCAGGGACAGACCGATCCACCTTCCCCAGGCCGTATGGATAGGCTCAAGACTGGTATGGAGGAGTTGCGACAGATGATGGGGGGTATGCAGGAGCAACGTCAGATGGTAGGATCCCTAGTTGCAGCCAGTCGTACACCGAGGCCGGATGACGCACCTACTACATCACAGACGACCATGATACCTGCTCCTACTACCACCATGGCCATTCCGGTTTCACTACAGGATTTCATGAGGCTGAGACCTCCAGTATTCACCGGCACCGAGGCAGCGGAGGACCCACAGACGTTCCTTGACAGTTTAGCCAGGATCTGCCGTTCGCTGAGATGTTCGGATGATCGATGGGTAGAGCTTGCGAGTTTCCGACTAGAGGGTCTCGCGCAGACATGGTGGGAGTCAGTCTTGAGAGGTCGAGCTGCAGGTCTGCCGCCTATGACTTGGGTCGAGTTTACAGCGGTCTTTCTAGCCCGTTTCCTTCCAGAGAGCGTTCGTGACGCCAGAGCTCGTAGCTTCGAGGCCTTAGTCAAGACACCTGGGATGACGGTGTCTGAGTATGACATCCAGTTTACACAGTTATCCCGATATGCTCAGTATTTGGTGGATACCGAGGAGAAGATGGTGAAGAGGTTCGTACAGGGACTTAATGCCCAGCTATATCTTGCCATTGGCGCCCAGCACTATGACACTTATTCAGCTGCTATGGATACGGCATTGCGGATGGAGGCACGCATATCACAGACTTCGGCCGTTTCTGGGCCGAAGAGGATTCGCACCGATGTACCGTCTCAGAGGCAGCGCGCCAGATTCTTTCCGAGAGATAGGCCTGGCAGAGGATTTGGGCGGGGACAGTTATATGGTTCTTATCCCCAGGGGCAGCAGCCGTCGCCAGGGTGTTTTGGGTGCGGGAGTTTCCACCATCTTGTCAGAGACTGTCCGGCGAGACGACAGGGAGCAGCGACAGTTCCGCATGTGACCCTACCACCATCGCCACCCCCTCCACAGAGAGCCTTACTACCTACCACAGGCGATGCTCCACGCCAGTTAGGTGCACCCAGAGGCCGTGGACGCGGCGGTCCTGTTCAGAGAGGACGAGGAGGCAGAGGCCGAGGTCGAGGTCAGCCCGCTATCGGTGGAGGACAGGCCCGAGTATTTTCTTTGACACCGCAGGATGCGCAGGCATCCAATGCCGTTGTGACAGGTATCTTGCCAGTTTGTTCTTTCGACGCACGGGTATTATTCGACCCAGGTTCCACACATTCGTACGTATCTACACACTTTGCACCGATGTTGGGCCGTGAGTCGTCGTCGTTAGATCATCCGCTTGTTGTTAGTACTCCGGTAGGCGAGTCGTTTGTCGCTCGTTTTGTTTTTCGTTTGTGTTCCGTTCGTATCGGGGAGAGGGATTCATCGGTTGATTTGATTCTCCTCGATATGTTGGACTTTGATGTGCTTCTGGGCATGGATTGGCTAGCCACTTGTTATGCTTCGGTGGACTGCCGTGAGAAGGCAGTCGGATTTAGCTTTCCGGCAGAGCCAGTCCTTGTTATTCAGGGAGACCGCAGCGTCACCCTTCCCAGCTTGATTTCGTCTCTTCGCGCTGGTCAGCTCTTGCGGAAGGGATGTCAGGGATTCTTAGCGTATATTTGTGATACTCGAGCTGCAGAGGTTCCATTAGACCGAGTCCCGGTAGTTTGTGAGTTCCCTGATGTTTTCCCTGATGAGCTACCTGGGCTACCGCCTGAGCGCGATGTTGAGTTCTGCATTGATTTGATTCCCGGCTCGGGGCCTATTTCTATACCGCCTTATCGGATGGCCCCGGCAGAGCTTCGAGAGCTGAAGGATCAGTTGCAGGATTTGTTAGATAAGGGGCTTATTCGACCTAGTGTTTCTCCGTGGGGTGCTCCGGTCCTGTTTGTCAAGAAGAAGGATGGAAGTTTGCGCTTATGTATCGACTACCGCCAGCTGAACAAAGTTACCGTTCGGAACAGGTATCCGTTGCCGCGCATTGATGATTTGTTCGACCAGCTTCAGGGTGCGGGGTATTTTTCGAGGATCGACCTGCGATCAGGATACCATCAGCTGCGGGTTCGACAGGAGGATATACCGAGGACAGCTTTCCGCACGCGCTACAGCCACTGCGAGTTTTTGGTGATGTCGTTCGGACTCACCAACGCCCCAGCAGCATTCATGGATTTGATGAACCGTACATTCAGGCCGTATCTTGACTTGTTCATCATCGTGTTTATCGACGATATCTTGGTGTACTCCCGGAGCAGAGAGGAGCACGAGCAACACTTGCGGATTACGTTACAGACTCTGAGGGAGCACCAGCTGTTCGCAAAGTTCTCCAAGTGTGCATTCTGGCTGGACAGCGTCGGATTCTTGGGTCACGTGGTTACGAGAGACGGCATTTGTGTGGACCCGAAGAAGATTGAGGCTGTTCAGCAGTGGCCCCGACCTACATCGGTTACTGAGATCCGTAGTTTTCTAGGCCTGGCAGGCTACTACAGGCGTTTTGTTCAGGACTTCTCCCGTATAGCTGCACCTTTGACCGGTTTGACCCGGAAGGGAGTTCCTTTCGTTTGGACAGAGGAGTGCGAGCGCAGTTTTCAGCAGCTACGGACTTGTTTGACTACGGCGCCGGTATTATCTTTGCCTTCGGGATCAGGCGGATTTGTGGTCTACTGTGATGCTTCGCGGGTGGGATTAGGATGCGTATTGATGCAGCATGGCCGGGTGATCGCTTATGCTTCTCGGCAGTTGAAGAAGCATGAACAGAACTACCCCACTCATGATTTGGAGATGGCTGCAGTGGTCTTTGCACTGAAGATTTGGCGACATTACCTATACGGCGAGTCGTGTCAGATATTCACCGATCACAAGAGCTTAAAGTACATATTTCAGCAGCGAGACCTGAACCTCAGACAGCGTCGTTGGATGGAGTTGGTGAAAGACTACGACTGCGAGATCTTATATCACCCAGGCAAGGCGAATGTGGTGGCAGATGCGTTGAGTAGGAGGCCCGGGGGTAGTCTATCCTTTTTGCGCGCAGTGCAGAGGCAGTCGTCAACAGATTGGCAGATGTTATGCGACAGCCGAGTTGAGTTCGAGTTCACTCAGACAGGGGGACAGCTCGTGCATGTTCGTGCACGCCCACAGTTGCTTGACCATATATATGAGGCACAGCGCAGTGACGACCGTTGCTCAGAGATCATGGCACAGATGGGACAGGGCAGATTTTCCGAGTTCGTGATTGACGATCAGGGGATTTTACGATATGGATCTAGACCGTGCGTACCAGATGCTGATGGATTGCGGCGCGACATTCTTGAGGAGGCACACCGATCAGTGTATAGTGTCCACCCCGGTTCCACCAAGATGTACCATGATATGAAAGAGACCTACTGGTGGGACGGGATGAAGAGGGACATTGCGGAGTTCGTTTCGAGATGCCTGACTTGTCAGCAAGTCAAGGCCGAGCACCAGAGGCCCGCAGGAGAGCTACAGCCGTTACCCATTCCAGAGTGGAAATGGGAGCAGATTTCGATGGACTTCGTTGTGGGTCTAACCAGGACCAGTCGAGGGTATGACTCCATCTGGGTGATCGTGGATAGATTGACGAAAGCGGCTCACTTCTTACCAGTGAAGACCACTTTCAGCTTCGCTCAGTATGCTCAGCTCTATATTGACGAGATCGTGCGACTACATGGCGTACCGACTTGTATCGTGTCAGATCGAGGCACTCAGTTTACCAGCCGACTATGGCAGAGACTCCAGGAGGCTTTGGGCACTCGTTTGAGCTTCAGCACAGCATTTCATCAGCAGACCGACGGACAGTCAGAGCGGACCATTCAGACTCTCGAGGACATGCTCAGAGCGTGCGTTTTAGACTTTGGTGGTAGCTGGGATCGTCATTTACCTCTAGTGGAGTTCTCCTACAACAACAGCTTCCAGGATACTATTCAGATGGCACCTTTCGAGGCATTGTATGGGAGGAGATGCAGATCGCCCGTCTGTTAGTCAGAGCTCAGCGAGAGCAGCATTTTGGGGCCGCAGCTTGTTGAGGAGACGACAGCGAAGATACAGTTGATTCGAGACCGGATGAGGGCAGCTCAGAGCAGACAGAAATCCTATGCAGACAGGCGCCGTCGCAGATTAGAGTTCGCAGTTGCCGACCATGTTTTTCTGAGAGTCTCTCCGATGAAGGGCGTGATGCGTTTTGGGCGAAAGGGGAAGCTTAGCCCTAGATTCGTAGGTCCCTTCGAGATCCTCGAGCGTGTCGGCGCTGTTGCATATCGTTTGGCTCTTCCTCCCAGCTTTCCCGATGTTCACCCCGTCTTCCATGTTTCGATGCTCCGCAAGTACCTTCACGACCCTTCGCATGCGATTCAGCACCCGACAGTCCAGCTAGAGCGCGACCTTTCTTTTGCAGAGCAGCCGGTGGCCATCCTGGATCGGCAGGTGAAGAAGTTGAGGTCGAAGATTATACCAACCGTCAAGGTCCTTTGGCGTAGCCCGAGCAGCGAGGAGGTTACCTGGGAGACCGAGGGCGAGATGAGGAAGAAATATCCCCATCTCTTTGAAGGTACGCGTAGTTATATTTTTAAATTCGGGGACCGAATTTCTTTAAGTGGGGAAGATTGTAGCGCCTTGAAAAGTCGTTTTGGTGTTTTCCTGAAAATCGGTGAAAATTCGGTATTTTTCCGAAAACCGTCTTTTTTGTTATTTTGCAGTTTAGGGCTAATTATACCTAAAATGGATAGGTAATTGCTTGTTTTTAGTAGCTAATGAGTTACTTATTAAATTTTGGGCATTTAAAATTTTTTCCCTATTTTTCAATTTTTTAATATTATTTTAAGCCGGTAAGAAAATACATTAAATTAGCGATAAATACAAATTTTTCCGGGCTAATTTTAATCTTTAAAATTATGTTAATTAAAATCTAGTTGTAACATAAATTTTTAGTATTTTATTTTGATTTTTAACTAATTTTTATTATAGAAAACGAAATTTATTGAATTTAAGCTTAAACTTGCAATTTTGGACTTGTAGGGGGTCTTTTTGCATAAATTTTTTTTTTGTGCACTCCCTCTCATTTCTCCCTCACCCTAGGCCGGCCATTTCCAGCAGCACATGGGAAAAAAAAATTCCATGCACTTTGACTTGTGTTTTTGTGTGGAAATGAGGGTTTTTTTAAAGGTTTTTGAATTGTTAAATGGGGTATGGTGCTTTGACTTTGGGGGAGTTTGACTAGAGAATTTTTCCCATACCCACACCACTCCCCTCTCCCTCATTTCTGTCCAGAAAATCAGCAGCTCCCCCCCTTCATTTTCCTCTCTATTTTGTTCACAAATTCATCTCAAAAACCATAAAAAATCAACAAATCCTTTACAATTTCAAAGCAAAACCTTATTCCCTCTCTTCTCAAACCCAAATTGGCTCAAATCTTGGAGAAAGATGGCATCTTGGGAGGCTTTAGCAACATAGGGTTTGAAATTTTGAGGTATAACTTCTAATCAAATGGTTACATTGTAGTTAAAGTATGCTAATTAGAACTTTGAAAATTGTTTTAGTGTTAATTTTAGTGTTAATTGCATACTAGTTTTTTTAAAGTTTGTGGTTTGAAATTAATTTAGGGTTTAGATCACCATTAAGAGATTAATTAAGCTATTTTGTTATCTAGTTATTTTGTTAGCTTAATCTAAGTGGTTAAATTGCTAATTGGGCTAAAATCTAGTGTTAATTTAGTGTTAGATTCTAATCTAGTTTTTAAAGGTTTATGGTTAGAGTTAAACTAGGGTTTTTAGGAACCATTATTTAGTTAATTAAAGCTAATTAGATATCTAGTTAATTACTAAACCAATCTTTAAGGTTACTTTGCTTAAGTGGCTTCATATTATGCTAATCTATGTTAAGCTTGTGTGAAATTTTCATTAATATTGCTAATTACCAAATTCAAGAAGAGGTTTGTGTATGGAATGTGGGTTTTGTAGCATGGTAAATAAGTTAAAATTGTGTTTTTGGTGGCTAACTAGATGTGTGGATTGGATGGTTGTGTTGGACCGTAATAACTTTGTCGCTATTGTCGATGTTGCACCAAATTGCTTTTCTAGCTTACTAGTTTTTACTAAAATGTTGTGATGAATTAATTGCGATGTCTTGATGACATTTTTAGCATATCCTATGACATTTAGGATGCGTGTGTGCAGTTTTTTGAGTGGTCGGGTTTTAGTTTTGCCGGGCGACCAAATCGGCGATTTTTGGCAGTTTTTGCGATTTTCGCGTATGTTCCGCGCACCTTGTGCACGTTGTACCTAGCTAGTGAACATTAGTATTTTCGTTTGGGTTTTGCGTCAGTCTTGATATGTAATCTTATGTTTGGTATTGATGTAAATTCCAGGTTCGGTCGCGGAGACGTCAGACGCGGCACGAAAGGGGAAAGCGGTGATTGGACACAGCTAGCTAGGGATTCTGGTGAGTAGATGTAACATCTACGGGGGACTATCGTTGGATGGCGCAAGCCGCCCGATAGTTTTAGTAACTTAAAAGATTCCTAGTAATGTTAGTAATTAGGGGTGTAATACTTGTATAATTATTTGCTACATTCATGCCCTATATTGACATACCTATACGAAACCATTTTATAGGACACCTGCACCATTGCCAGGGTTTTTATATGCAGCATGAGCACTATTCATGCTTACACACACACCCTGGTAATTGCCATGCCACCACACTAGATAACCTTTAAATTGAAACCTTTTACTAATTGATACTTAAACTTGTGCTATTGCCTTTAATTCCTTAAAATGAAATCGTAGGATTGCTATTCATGTGCATGTACTTCATCATATTATTTGTTCATGCCTAATCTATTAATCACACATCGCAACTTGATTATTGATACCATATGCATTCATTATCATTGATATATGCACTTATGAGGATTTCTTGAGATTTTATGATATTTCTGGATTTCGGAGAAAAACCGCAAAATTTTAAACTTATTATATTTTTAAAATATGTAAATTGCTGTTTTCTAGTGATGTAAGTGTCGTCCACCATGAGTTTGCTGTGGTTTTCGAGACCCGTTTCGAGGAGTTGGATGAACCGTCTCGGGTACATGGTGGGCCCGGTAGGGTACCCCGGGACAAGAAGCTCGTGGTGCTGACGATGAGCCTGGCAGGGGACGGATTACCTACCGGTGACTTCATTGGGCACGGCGGATATCCAGAGGATACCGACCGGGGCCGCGAGAGGATGAGATATTGATATTGAGATGGGTCAGCCGGATGGCTGAGGCCAGAGACACTATGACATGGATTTATGAGATTTGAGACAGCTTTTAGGTGTCGTTGCTGGACACCGGTTCTCGTCGATTCTTTGAGTATTATGCTGGCATTCTAAAAGAGTTTCAAAAACAAAAAGAGATAAAATGTTTCTTATATATACCTATTGAGACCTAAGATATTCATGTTGCATACATATTAGTACACTGATGTTGTATACACACCTGCTAGTGCATCCAGTCATACCTGTATTTTAGATGCTAGGATGCTTGTGTGCATGCATACGATAGCCTTTGTAGATGTTATTTATTACTCACGAGTTGAAAACTCACCCCCGTTGTGCCACAGCCTTTTGCAGGTCCGCTCCGTCAGTACAGTAGCGGCGGGCGCACTTGTTCTTTTGCCTCCTTTGCCTGGACTCGAGGTTTTGCTCTTAGGTGGGTTATATCATTATTTTTGTACCACCTTGTATATTCTTTGTATCTAGTGTACTCCATCTACTGTATCTACCAGTATTATTGTATATTGACCTAGAGATGAGACTGTGAGGTTTGTGGACTTTTATGCTGTATTTTGGGGTCGAGCTCACTTGAGTCGACATGCTGTTTTTCTTATGCTTCATTATTATTATTTCGCATGTTGTTGCTTTATTTTGCGTGGGATTTGTGACCGCCTTGTGGCGAAGAGCTAGCTCCCGCTTGGGGATGCCTTATTTGTTGGATTCATATATATTTTTGTTATACCCATTTTGGGGGCCAGTATTTACAAAGGAGACTCTGCCGAAATTTTCGGAAAAATTGATATTGTTTTCAAAAAGGGTTTTATATGACTTATTGATAAACTTGTTTCCAATTGATTGGGTTCTCTTCACTCTTTTGCTTATTTGGTTTGGTTTTCTGGGCTTTGGCTTACTTATTTTATGGACGTCTTTAGACGTTTCGTAAACTTAAGTGCCAGTCACGTTCCGTACCCTGCGGGTCGTGACACCGTCATGACGAGTTTTCTTCTGTCGACCCCACGCCATACCGTCAGTTAGTTAGTGCTCTTCAATACCTCTCTCTCACTCGGCCCGACGTTTCTTTTGCCGTCAACCGTCTCTCCCCCAATTCATGCACTCTCCCGTAGAACTTCACTGGACGACACTCAAACATGTTCTTCGTTATCTCAAAAGTACGATACATCATGGCATTTATCTCCGCCGACGAGCTCCTTTAACTTTTCCGGCCTTCTCTGACTCTGACTGGGGTGGAAGTCGCGATGACGGTTGATCAACAACTGCTTACATTCTCTATTGAAGCATAAATCCCATATCAAAGAAATCGGCCTGACAAAAGATTGTTTCTCGATCCTCCTCTGAAGCTGAATATAAAGTCCTTGCGAATGCCACGGCCGAGATATTTTAGGTAAAAAAATCTTCTATATGAACTCAAAGTACTTCTGCGCAAACCACCCTCTCTATACTGTGATAATACCGGTGCTATCTATCTCAGTGTGAACCCAGTTTTCCACTCTCGGATGAAGCACATTGCTCTTGACTATCACTTCGTCCGGGAGTGCGTTGAAGATGGAACCATTCGTGTCCACCACATCAGCACTCATGATCAACTTGCGGATGTCCTTACAAAAGCACTTGGACACACATAATTTCTTAAAATTCGATCCAAGATTGAAGATTGGAGTATCCAACGAAGCCTCAATCTGGTGGGGACGTATTAGCGACAAGAAAACACAACACAAGCAGACATCTAAAGAAATCTTGTGCAGACGTCCGGAAACGCAATAGAGCGAAGGCAGACGTCTATTGAAGGAAGCACGGACGTCTGGAAATCGATCTCCGAAAAATTCAGAGTCTAAGCAGACGTTTGAGCATTTACCCAACAGATGCCTGCCGACTGTAAATGCGGCTGTTGCAGATCTTTGTTATTAGAAAAATCTTTTCATATCTCTTCTGATGTTATTTGTTTAGAAAAGATTTTATTTGTTTTATTTTTCTCATCGTGTAAAGTGTATATATACGCCTTTAATATTTAATACAATTCAATCAAGTTACAAACCCTAAAATCTATTTTCACCAAAATTCTTTACTGTCTATAATCTATAACACTCATAAAATCAAATTGAGTTTTTTTTGTATATCCTAACTAAATTTCAGTTAAAAACAAAATGAGTTTCCTATGGCAACTAAATTTCAGTTAAAAAAATTGAGTTTTTCCCTTCCATTTCCAATCGTGATATCAATTTAATCGAGAGGAACAACCTTTAATCAAAAAATTTCTGCTATAGAATTGAAAACTTTCATTATTCATGAAAACTTCAATACATGTTACTAATCGATTCTTGTTAAGTTTTGATCTTGTTACTTTTTTCAAAGAAATTTTTATGTTATATTTTGTTATGTAATTGCTTAGATTAATCTGATTATCTTCAATTCATTTTTGCGCGAATTAAGAGGTTCGACCAGATCCACATGTGGCTTTATGATTAATTTTTTGTTAGTTTCATATTTTAAGTTTTATTATTTTGGAAAAATACATCAAATTTTTTAATAATTTTTTTCATGAAACCTATCGTTTATTATTTATTTTTGTTCATAATTCCTGCAAAAAACTAAATTTCATGAACAAATTATTTTCTAAAAAATCGATATATTTTTCCAAAATAACAAAACTAAAAAGATGAAAACTAACCAGGAATTAATTTGGTCGAACCTCCTAATTCCTGCAAACAAATGAATAAAGAAAATTAGATTAATCTAAACAATAAATTTTACATGCAAAATCTAAACATAAAAATTTCTTTGAAAAAATAACAAGATCAAAACTTAACAAGAATAGATTAGTAAGCATATGAAAGTAACAAAAATAACAAATATAAATAAATAGCTCGATAGAGAGAGAAATATGTGAGTTATAAGTTGATTGAATAGAAGTTGTTTATAAAGTATGGAGAGTTACGACTTTGCGGAGACCAGTGTTTTTGGTAAAAGTTTTATCCAATAATAAGCTAAAGAGACCAATCTAAACCTAAATGAAATCTAAACTGTTTTGTTATACCAAGAAATATGTATTGAAGTTTTCATGGATGATGATAAATTTTAATTCCATATAGAAATTTTTTGATTCAAATTTGTTCCTCTCGATTAAATAGAAATGGAGCGAAAAAACTCATTTTTTAAACTAAAATTTAGTTGCCATAGTAAACTCATTTTGCTTCTAACTGAAATTTAGTTAGGATATGGGAAAAAACTCAATTTGATTTTAAAAGTGTAATAAATTCTAGATAGATGTTGATATAGGTTTATTTTTATTGAACAAACAGATCATTTAGGATAATATATAAAAAGTTGTAGCAAAAGTAACAAATAATATTAAATAAAATATTATATCCAAAAGTATTGAGTTAAATTGGAACTAACATTTATACAGCTTTTGTTTAATCATTCTGAATGGATACTGATCATGCTCAATATTGGCGGTCTCCAAGATCAGGACACGTGGCAGATGACGTGTCCTGAACTCAGAAGAAAGGGCCGCAGGGGCTGACCAGACCACCCATGTACCCGACCTGCAAGTACAAGCTGACTCACCTCAGAGCCCCCTGAAATTTGGCCTCCTCGGCCTCTCAGCTCACCCCGAGCTGCCCCAGGACTAAGACTCCTCGGCCCTCTCGCTCGTTCCCGAGCCCCCCAACCGAGGCCATCTTCCTCGGTCCTCCGACCGACCAACTCCACCACTCACAGGCGTAACCGCCGCTCCGCAAATCTCTCCATGCACATATTCTCTGCCAGTAACATCCTACGTTCCACGCCACCACGATCCCCATTAATGGGCGATCCGCTCTTTACGCAGGCGTGACGTCGGGAGCGTAACTGCCGGCGAAATTCTCGCGCCTGCTGCTGCGTGCTGCCGCCACTATATAAACCTCCATCACAGAGGGGTCAAGTAAGCCATTTTTGAATTCCACTTAGCCGTTACTCTGCTCGGATCTCGTACTAACTTGATCGTCGGAGGGTCCTCGGTGGTACCAAACCACCCCGGGACTTCTTTGCAGGTACTCGGCGTTAAAC
Source organism: Agapanthus africanus (assembly GCA_030015575.1). Classification (NCBI taxonomy): domain Eukaryota; kingdom Viridiplantae; phylum Streptophyta; class Magnoliopsida; order Asparagales; family Amaryllidaceae; genus Agapanthus; species Agapanthus africanus. Next base: position 767,296,042 of record JASDDO010000019.1, on the reverse strand, counting down.
TCCCCAAATCACCAATCTCCTCAAAACCCATTGAGACCCGCACGCAACAGGAGATCGCCTTCCAAATCCACCGGGAGATCGACGGAAGACAACATTTGAGGGAAACCCGAAAAGGACCTCCATCAGCTGGCGCCATCTGTGGGAATAACTCCACAAAAAGCTAAGTTGGCCTTCCGATCTCCATCCACATGGCGAGCGACCACCCTGAAGATCCAGGTACCAGCCGCCGCCTCCCCCTCACCGGAGGCGCGGATGAACCTCCCCCGGCGACCATCATCAACGCCCTCGCCAGTCGAATAGATCGGCTACAGTCCCTCGTGGAGGCGCTTGTCCGCGTCCAGACTGCCGGGCCAGGCCCCAGATCGCCACTCCTCCGCCTCCAGAAGGCTCTGCCCTCGTCGGCACGGCTGGACATTGGCAGGATACGACCCCTGGCTACAGATCTCACGGGCCGATACGACCTGAGGCCCGCTGGGCGCCCCACGGCTCCACACCAAGATCTGTCGCCAGAGTGCCTCGCCTCGAGCCTCCTCGCGACCCTTACCCCCTGAGGAGATGTCGGTCACCTTGCCTATCCACAAGCACGATCGACACCCCCTCCTTCGACGGGGTCGCACATAAGGGGCTCGCCACGACGGCTCGAGGGCCACCTCGCCCGAGGATCTGAGGGACCTCACCGAGAGGAATCGGGGCCGAGCCCAGACCTAGGTCTCCCACAGCAGAGGCCAGGGATCACAAGGCGCCGAATCCTTAAGGTACCACGGCCGACTCAACGCCCCCGAAAAGAAGATCGAGGGCATGCGCCGGGAAGGTAACCTCTCGGGCGACAGGGCTAAATACGCCGCCGACTCGCTCACCAAGCCGTTTACTGAGGGACTACTCGCGGTCCACATCTCCTCGTGCAACAAGCCCCCGAAGGTCTCACTGTTTGACGGGAAAACCGACCCCAAAGACCATTTGGATGCGATCACCGCGAGGATGAGCTTCCAGGACCATTCCGACGCCGCCCAGTGCAGGGCCTTCCCAGCCACTCTCATCTGCTCTGGTCGGGACTGGTTTCCGAGGACTCGAGTCTCGCTCAATCTTGACCTTCGACGAGCTGGCTACTCAGTTCCTCGGCCACTTCGTTGGGAACCGTCGGCAGAAGCGCACGGTCGACTACCTCTTCACAATTAAGAGAGGGGACAAAAAGACGTTCAAGGCTTACATCACCCGCTTCTACAACGCCCTCCTCGAGGTCTCCGAGCACCGGGACGAGACCATCATCACGGCGCTCAGATCTGGTCTGAGGCACAAGGAGTGGCTGCGCTCCTTTGCGTTGGAACAGCCTAAGACCATGGCCAAGGTCAAGGCATGGACCGAGCGCGAGGTTCAGCTGGAGTCCGAGGTGAACGCGAACCTCCCCCGAGCAGAACGGTCCGATCAGAAGAAGAGGGCTCGGGAGGAGAGGCCGAAGCATCAGCAGCCCTATCACCCGAAGTTCCAGGAGTACACCCCGCCCAACGTTTCCCTTGCAGTGTTATTAGAGGAGGCCCAAAGCGAGGGGTTCTTCAAGTTCCCTCCAATCCCGTGTCAGGCCTCGAAGCGATCCCGGGGCCCTTACTACGCCTTCCATCGGATGCTAGGCCACGCCACGGAGGATTGTAAGCAACTCCGGGACTACATCGAGGAGCTCATCCGATCGGGGCACCTCGCCACCTACTTAAGGGACAAACGGCAGGCCGACCGCGAGCAGGAGCAGCGTCTCCCTCCCGCCGAGCTGAGCATCGGCCAGATCATGCTCGTTTCGGCAGATAACCAATCCGACGCTCAGAGAGTCCCGTACCCGGTGCCGAGCACGGAGACCAACAAGCCCCCGGGGAGCTTGGGCCACGCTAATAAGGTCATCTATTAGCATGTACTTTTCTTTTGGGGCAATGTAAACTCTTCCTAGGGTCTGTTGTTAATTTAATAAAGATCAATGGAACATTGCGAAAAAGAGGGAAAGATCTCATTTATTCAAAAAAGAGGGTATTATGGGCTCCTCAGTCATACATACAAAAAGAAAAAGAAAATTCCAACAGCGGGGGAAGGGGTGCAGAGAGCACTGCTCATGATACCCGGTAAAGATCTCCGCCAGTCGAGGCCTCACGAGATCCAACCTCTGCCCTCGGTTCCCCCCGCGCGCATTAACCCCGAGCCTCAGCTCGTAGCACTCGCGGACGAGTGCCTATGAGCGAGCCAGCCGGTTCGCGGAGATTAGGCCGAAGCGCCTCAGAGACCTCAGCTTGCCCACGGCCTCGTAATAGAGCTGCTCGGACAGGGGGTTGTAAAGCCCCGGCGACGCCCTCCAGATGGAGTACATCAGCAGCTGCAGCAGGGAGGAGCGTCAGGGGAGCAGCTGGCCGAAGTGGTCCTCGATGCTCCCATAGACCAACTGCACCGTGTCCTCAGTGCAGTTCTGGTCATAGAGGTATACGTCTTCAAAATGGATGATCTCGGGGATGGTAAAGGGGAATTCTTGCATTCCCAACGATCTGTTTACGAAGAAAGGAAGGACCAGTGCTCCTTCAGCCTTATATAGCTCACTGCGCCCCAACAGAACTCAACAGTCGCCCGCCTTCGCCCAAACATTCGCTGCCGTGCGGCGATCAACGAGCCTTCCCTAGCGGAATTAAAACGACGCGACCCTGACGCTTCGTCTCCCTCCACATTCAATGCGCAAGCTGCGCGCGCGTTCGCCGCGATCGTTTCTGTTCCCCATACCTGTGACTGGATGGTCGGGCGAAACCTCATGAAGAATCAGCCGAGCAGCTACCCTGCTCGGTCATCACTGTCCGTTAGCTCCCCTACTCGCAACACCAAGGATCGAAGCCCTCGCCAAGAGGCGACCGCGCAGCTTCACTGCCCGGTTATCCTTAGCCGGCCTCCTAAGGCCCTCCAACGCTAATGTTCAAAGTCCTCCGTGGAGGCAGCCGAGCGGCACCCCTTGTTGAAGTCAAAATTTGCACCCCGGTTGACTAAGTCAAAGTCAATGTTAACCCCAAGCCAGGTGGGCCCAAGCCCAAGCAAGTGGGCCAATGCCCAGGTCGAGCCCGAACACGAAGCGTCCAGCATTCCGCCATGCCAACAACAAAAATCATGTAACAAATAATTTTTATGTAATTTTTGTGCATGAATGTATGCAAAAGGGGCATAAAACCAAATTTTTGTAAGCCCACGGCTTATGTGCAAAATGAAAAGGCACATGAGCCATGGGATAGGCAAAATGCCATTTTGCAAAGCCCAAGGGGCTATATGTAAATATGTAAGCCTATAAAAGGCAACATGATGATGAATAAAAAACAACTTTTCATTCTCTCCACAAAAATTTTAGATCTGAGATCTTTTGTGCCTCCTGCTCCTTCTCCAAGGTTCTAAACCTTCTCATTTCTTTTGAATTAAATCAAGAGTTTTACTCTTTCTTTTCAAAAACTAAGAAGTCTTCCACCACAAAACCCACAAAGGGGAACTTGGATCTACCATTAGATCTCAGAAAGGAGAGATTTTTAGATCTCACATCTCTTGATCATCAAGATCCAGCCAACAGAGGAGGAAGAGGAAGAACCCCTTTCATTAACCAAAACATTTAAGGAGTTTAACTCCATATATCTACATATATATATATATATATATATATATATATATAATAAATATTTCCTTTTTGAAGCATAGCTTCTGGTTCTGGGACTAAAAGCCCCTTTGTCTCGCCAGCGCCCAGCGCTCGAGCGCAAAACGCCCACGTGCCAACACGTGGCGCGCTTGCGCTCAGGCGCCCTGCGCTCGAGCGCAAAGCGCCCACGTGCCGACACGTGGCGCGCTGCGCTCAGGCGCACTGCGCTCGAGCGCAAAGCGCCCACGTGCCGACACGTGGCGTGCTTGCGCTCAGGCGCACTGCGCTCGAGTGCAAAGCGCCCACGTGGCGCGCTTGCGCTCAGGCGCACTGCGCTCGAGCGCAAAACGCCCACGTGCCGACACGTGGCGCGCTTGCGCCTGAGCGCACAGCACCTAAGCGCACAGCGCTCAAGGCGCTGGCCCCACGTATCCTTTTGATGCCTTCCCCCCTCTTTCTTTTATATATATATATACATATATATATATATACACACACACACATATGCATACATATGTGCACACACACATACACCACGACACTGTCCCTGTTAGAAAAAAATTTCTAACGGGGCGCTGCCCCGCACCCCGCAAGGGGGCTGCTAGCCCCTTTGACCCCCATCCCGCTATCCGGGTAGCGGGACCCCCGTAAAAACTCTGTGGGCCCCCCAATATGTCCAAAACCCCTTCAAAACAAAACACTGCACATTGAGTTCGCATGACCAGTTTAACCCGTCAATCGGAGGTTCGCTCGCTCCAAAGGCGAGGGGTAATTAACGGCAGCTTAGTCCGCGGCTGCCGGAGATTCGGATCCCCATAATCATTAAACCCCGGCCTACCCTAGGCAGGGGGAATCTGTAATGCGCCTGACAAGCGCACGCGTATTCCCATCTCAATGGGGTGACGAAAAACACCCTACAGATTCTGGCACGCCCGGTGGGACCAATCTCTCCTCCCATATTTCGGGTTAAACGTTCATGCGAACTCAATCAATATACATACCTATATTTATACTAAAATAATGCTCTTTCATACAGGTTTTCAAGCAATCACTCTCCGACAATGTCTCCAAGGACGATCTCAGCTCTCAGCACGACTCTCGTCTCCTACACGATGAAGATAGACTTCAGGACGGTCCTTCCGGCCAGTCTCGGGCGACAATGGGAGGAGGAGCCACTACCATTCGGCTCTATTGTGTTCATACCAGTTAGCGCCATCCCAGCTCCTCAAGCCCCGGTGGCAGACAAACCGGTCTCAAAAAGCAAGAGACCAAATGTAGTGATCTCAAGGGCGCCCCAACCCAAACGCAAATCGGTGTCTGGACGGCTTTCCATGGCCCCAACTGGGGGCAAAGCCATCGGAACAAAAGAAGTTGCCAGACGTCGTGGGCAAGCCCAGGCGATACCTTCGAAGGACACGCGGGCAGATGTCTTCTCAAGCATCCCCATCACTCGGCCTATGGCGGCTTCTCGTAGAGCAGAAGCCTGCCAAGCGCTTAAGGCAGAGAAGCTGAGGCAGAAGCGGCTCAGATATAGAGCCAACAAAAGGGCTAGGGCTCTGGCCATGTTAAAATTTATGAATTTCCAAAGCCCGGACCGCTCCGCGAAACCAGCTGCCAGTGATGAAAGAATGGCTGAATGTGTTATCCACACTGTCTACATGGCCGGACATGAAGAAACGAACCCTTCTCTTCTTCACAGCCATGGTGATGATACGATTGACGCCACCCAGCATCGGCTCGATCTAAATGATGAAGAGCCCGCTCAGGACGATAAGCCAGAGGAGCCCGTGGTTCCTACGGAATGGAGCTCAGGCAATAAAGATTACCCGGTTGTCATAGCCGGAACTACAGAACAAGCATTATTCCAATGGCTTCAAAGGCAATTTCAGGACAGGGATGAGAAGATGGCCGAGGTCTATTCCAAAGTCGACGAGCTGGCAAACATCGTGGCAGATCTCGCGACCCAAGTCGCCCGATTGCAATTACAGCAGAATCAAATTTTGGCTCATGAGCCAGGGATTGGTACCCGGGAGCAGCCAACTGATATCCCTTTCAACCTAAAAGCGGAGCGCCTTCGCGAAAAACGGCCGCAATCATCCTCCAGTCCTTCCGATACATATGCCGGGGGGGGGAGAAGGGATCGCCTCTAAAAGAGAAGCTGGAAAAGGTCTATTCCTTCAAGAGGGAAAAGGTCCACAAGATATTCAGGGACGCCCTAAGAAACGGTCTACAACTGCCAGAATCAAAGAGACCGCAAGAAGAGAATATGACCGACGACCCAAAATATTGCCCCTATCACAGGGTACTAAGTCATTCCATTGAGGACTGCTTCGTCTTCAAAGATTGGGTCGAAAGGCAATACAAGACGGGAGAGATAGAACTGTCTAAAGGCGTGTTAGCAAACAGTCAAGCTACGACCGTCGATTTCATGCAAATGGAGACCGAAGCCTTTCGGGAACCTAACCCTCCCAGACATGTGCAGGGCGAACCAAAGATTGATCGGCCTCAGGGACCGGCGTCAGTGAGGGCACCTACTCTGATGGAGAGAAGGAAGAAGGTGTACTCCTTTAGGAGGGATGAGATCCGCGATATATTCGAGGAAGCCCTGAACAATGGCCTGCAACTGCCTATCCCGAAGAGGCCATATGAAATGAATATGACTGGCAGTCCCATATACTGCCCATACCATAGAGTGCTGAGCCATACCATTGAAGACTATTGTGTTTTCAAAGATTGGGCAGAGGACCAATATAAGCTTGGAAAAACCTCACAATCTTCGGATGTATCGGCAAGCCACAGAGCTAGGTCATCAACATAGCTCCGCCAAGATCAATGTTCAAGGAGCTGGGATAAGCAAAGAGGACCACCACGTCGTTAAACTGGGAAACAATCGACCACCACGTCATTAAACTGGGAACAGTCGACCTCTAAGTCGTTAAACTGGGAATGTAAAAAAAAAATATATACATACATGTGTAAATAAAAAATGTGTAAATAAAAGAAAAAATGAAAAGCCGAAATGATTGGGCAACTCGCAATAAAAATCAGCGAGTAAAAATAAAGATGAAAATAAAGCCGAAATGATTGGGCAACCGCGAATAAATAGCCGAAATGATAGGGCAATCGCGATTTTCGCGATGATAAAAGCTGAAATGATAGAGCAATCGCGGTAAAACAAAAACAAAAAAAAAACAAAAAAAAACACAAGGGCGGATGATGAGTTGCTCCTGGCATTATTCCAGTGCAGCAATGCAAACGCCAAACAAAAATCCAGTTTCCCAAAATTCTTCCAGCCCTACGACTAGTCCCCAAATTGACTGCCGTATACAATCCACGGGCTCAAATAATTCTCAGCATACCCAGGCCACACCGCAACCACCAGTTACGCGGCTAGTCTCCGCCTTGGGAATTATGCTCCATTGAGAAGACCCACTCATGTGTTCTCACGATACATGAGGAGAACAAACCTTTGTGGGATCCTTACGACTCACAAAGGAAAACCACACTTAGGAGTCCTCACGACTCCTAAGGAGAAAATACACCTGCAGGATCCTTACGACTCGCAAGGAGAAAATGCTTTTATGGGACCCTCACGGCCTATAAAATTGAAAAGCCTTAGGTGATAGAGACCTAAACCTGTCTCCTAAGCCATCGCTCCCTAACAGGAAAAGACAAATGATGAATTGCCTGGCACCTCTGCTTCAGTGTTAGCAACGCTGATGCCGGCCCCAACCCCAAAATTCCAAGCTCGCCATCAATAGACCACCAAGTCGTTAAACTGGAAACAGATGACCACCAAGTCGTTAAACTGGAAACAGATGACCACTAAGTTTTTAAACTGGAAACAGATGACCTCTAAGTCTTTAACTGGAAACAGATGACCACCAAGTCTTTAAACTGGAAACAGATGACCTCTAAGTCGTTAAACTGGAAACAGCAGACCTCTAAGTCTTTAAACTGGAAACAGATGACCACTAAGTCTTTAAACTGGAAACAGATGACCTCTAAGTCTTTAAACTGGAAACAGATGACCTCTAAGTCGTTAAACTGGAAACAGCAGACCTCTAAGTCTTTAAACTGGAAACAGATGACCTCTAAGTCTTTAAACTGGAAACAGCTGACTACTAAGTCTTTAAACTGGAAACAGATGACCTCTAAGTCTTTAAACTGGAAACAGATGACCTCTAAGTCGTTAAACTGGAAACAACAGACCTCTAAGTCTTTAAACTGGAAACAGATGACCTCTACGTCGTTAAACTGGAAACAGATGACCTCTAAGTCGTTAAACTGGAAACAGATGACCTCTAAGTCGTTAAACTGGAAACAGTCGACCTCTAAGTCATTAAACTGGGAACGAGGGAAATCCACTCATGTGTCCTCACGATACATGAGGAGAACAAACCTTTGTGGGATCCTTACGGCTCACGAAGGAAAAACACACTTGGGAGTCCTCACGACTCTTAAGGAGAACATACACCTACGAGATCCTTATGACTCGAAGGGAGAAAATGCTTTTATGGGACCCCCACGGCCCATAAAATTGAAAATTCTTAGGTGACAGGGATCTAAACCTGTCTCCTAAGCCATCGCTCCCCAACCCCCAAGTGGCAAATGATGAGTCGCTCCTGGTACCATATTCCAGTGCAACGATGCGGACACCAACCAGATTCCAAATCCCATACCCCAACGGCGAATGATGAGTCGCTCCTGGTACCACATTCCAGTGCAGCGATGCAGACGCCAACAAAGTCCTGAAATTTTTCCGGCCCTACGGTCTGGATCATACATCCTGCAAAACCGTATACAATCCACGGGCGTAAAACAATCCCGATCTCTCAAAAAAAAGGGAGAACGGTATGTCTACAAGCAAAATGGGCATGGATGAAAACCCGAAAGGGCTCCGTGAGTAAAAACAGCAGGACTGCCGGTGAGTTTGTGAAAACCAGAAAGGGGGCAAACTCGTAAAAGAAAAAAAAAGAAATGAAATGCACTCGCAAAGTCCTTTCGACTTTGTGAGGAGAAAATTCCCGCGTGAGATCCCTACGACTCACAAAGGAGCGACACACTTAGGAGTCCCCACGACTCCTAAGGAGAAAATACACCTACGGGATCCTTACGACCCGTAAGGAGAAAATGCTTTGTGAGACCCTTACGGCTCACAAAATGGAAAAGCCTTAGGTGATAGGAATCTAAACCTGTCTCCTAAGCCACCAATGCCCAAATCCTTTCGGGGCACATGATGAGTTGCTCCTGGCATTATTCCAGTGCAGCAATGCAGATGCCAAACAAAAAAAACCAATTCCCAAATCCTCTCATGGCAGACGATGATTCACTCCTGGTACCATATTCCAGTATAGCGATGCTGATGTCAACTCAAGTCAAACAAATCAAACCAACCAATTCCAACATCGACCTCTGCGTCAAACATCGACACTCCGCCTCGGGGAAACGTCGACCAGCGACACTCCGTGCCGGGGGCACGTCTACCAAATCGCTCTGGATCAGAGCGTCGACCGTCTAAGTCGCAAAAAGGGCAGTGCAGGCTCCCGCAAATTGGGAACCCAAATCGCTCCGGATCAGAGCGTTGACCGTCTATGTCGCAAAAAGGGCAGTATAGGCTCCCGCAAATTGGGAACCCAAATCGCCCCGGATCAGAGCGTCGACCGTCTATGTCGCAAAAAGGGCAGTGCAGGCTCTCGCAAATTGGGAACCCAAATCGCTCCGGATCAGAGCGTCGACCGTCTATGTCGCAAAAAGGGCAGTGCAGGCTCCCGCAAATTAGGAACCCAAATCGCTCCGGATCAGAGCGTCGACCGTCTATGTTGCAAAAAGGGCAGTGCAGGCTCCCGCAAATTGGGAACCCAAATTGCTCCGTATCAGAGCGTCGACCGTCTATGTCGCAAAAAGGGCAGTGCAGGCTCCCGTAAATTGGGAACCCAAATCGCTCCGGATCAGAGCGTCGACCGTCTATGTTGCAAAAAGGGCAGTGCAGGCTCCCGCAAATTGGGAACCCAAATCGCTCCGGATCAGAGCGTCGACCGTCTATGTCGCAAAAAGGGCAGTGCAGGCTCCCGCAAATTAGGAACTTAAATCGCTCCGGATCAGAGCGTCGACCGTCTAAGTCGCAAAAAGGGCAGTGCAGGCTCCCGCAAATTGGGAACCCAAATCGCTCTGGATCAGAGCGTCGACCGTCTATGTCGCAAAAAGGGCAGTGCAGGCTCCCGCAAATTGGGAACCCAAATCGCTCCGGATCAGAGCGTCGACCGTCTATGTCGCAAAAAACGCAGTGCAGGCTCTCGCAAATTGGGAACCCAAATCGCTCCGGATCAGAGCGTCGACCGTCTATGTCGCAAAAAGGGCAGTGCAGGCTCCCGCAAATTGGGAACCCAAATCGCCCCGGATCAGAGCGTCGACCGTCTATGTCGCAAAAAGGGCAGTGCAGGCTCCCGCAAATTGGGAACCCAAATCGCTCCGTATCAGAGCGTCGACCGTCTATGTCGCAAAAAGGGCAGTGCAGGCTCTCGCAAATTGGGAACCCAAATCGCTCCATATCAGAGCGTCGACTGTCTATGTCGCAAAAAGGGCAGTGCAGGCTCCCGCAAATTGGGAACCCAAATCGCTCCGGATCAGAGCGTCGACCGTCTATGTCGCAAAAAGGGCAGTGCAGGCTCCCGCAAATTGGGAACCCAAATCGCTCCGGATCAGAGCGTCGACCGTCTATGTCGCAAAAAGGGCAGTGCAGGCTCCCGCAAATTGGGAACCCAAATCGCTCCGGATCAGAGCGTCGACCGTCCACGTCGTAAAAAGGGCAGTGCATCCCAAAGAGTAGGAAACAAGGCAAGTCGCCTCCACGTGAAAGATAATCCATCAATTTCATGCACACGACTCACATATGTGGTGTGCATTTATTGATGGGGGGCACTTTGTTGAAGTCAAAATTTGCACCCCGGTTGACTAAGTCAAAGTCAAGGTCAACCCCAAGCCAGGTGGGCCCAAGCCCAAGCAAGTGGGCCAATGCCCAGGTCGAGCCCGAACACGAAGCGTCGGCATTCCGCCATGCCAACAACAAAAATCGTGTAACAAATAATTTTTATGTAATTTTTGTGCATGAATGTATGCAAAAGGGGCATAAAGCTAAATTTTTGTAAGCCCATGGCTTATGTGCAAAATGAAAAGGCACATGAGCCATGGGATAGGCAAAATGCCATTTTCCAAAGCCCAAGGGGCTATATGTAAATATGTAAGCCTATAAAAGGCAACATGATGATGAATAAAAAACAACTTTTCATTCTCTCCACAAAAATTTTAGATCTGAGATCTTTTGTGCCTCCTGCTCCTTCTCCAAGGTTCTAAACCTTCTCATTTCTTTTGAATTAAATCAAGAGTTTTACTCTTTCTTTTCAAAAACTAAGAAGTCTTCCACCACAAAACCCACAAAGGGGAACTTGGATCTACCATTAGATCTCAGAAAGGAGAGATTTTTAGATCTCACATCTCTTGATCATCAAGATCCAGCCAACAGAAGAGGAAGAGGAAGAACCTCTTTCATCAACCAAAACATTTTAGGAGTTTAATTCCATATATCTACATATATATATATATATAATAAATATTTCCTTTCTGAAGCATAACTTCTGGTTCTGGGACTGAAAGCCCCTTTGTCTCGCCAGCGCCCAGCGCTCGAGCGCAAAACGCCCACGTGCCAACACGTGGCACGCTTGCGCTCAGGCGTCCTGCGCTCGAGCGCAAAGCGCCCACGTGCCGACACGTGGCGCGCTGCGCTCAGGCGCACTGCGCTCGAGCGCAAAGTGCCCACGTGCCGACACGTGGCGTGCTTCGCACAGGCGCACTGCGCTCGAGCGCAAAGCGCCCACGTGCCGACACGTGGCGCGCTTGGGCTCAGGCGCACTGCGCTCGAGCGCAAAGCGCCCACGTGCCGACACGTGGCGCGCTTGCGCCTGAGCGCACAGCACCTAAGCGCACAGCGCTCAAGGCGCTGGCCCTACGCATCCTTTTGATGCCTTTCCCCCCTCTTTCTTTTATATATATATATATACATATATATATATATATATACACATATGCATACATATGTGCACACACACATACACCACGACACTGTCCCTGTTAGAAAAAAATTTCTAACGGGGCGCTGCCCCGCTCCCCGCAAGGGGGCTGCTAGCCCCCTTGACCCCCATCCCGCTATCCGGGTAGCGGGACCCCCGTAAAAACTCTGTGGGCCCCCCAATATGTCCAAAACTCCTTCAAAACAAAACACTGCACATTGAGTTCGCATGACCAGTTTAACCCGTCAATCGGAGGTTCGCTCGCTCCAAAGGCGAGGGGTAATTAACGGCAGCTTAGTCCGCGGCTGCCGGAGATTCGGATCCCCACAATCATTAAACCCCGACCTACCCTAGGCAGGGGGAATCTGTAATGCGCCTGACAAGCGTGCGCGTATTCCCATCTCAATGGGGTGACGAAAAACACCCTACACCCCTGTTCGGCTATCCCTGGCCAATAGCTTCCTTACTCGCAACGCCAGGGATCAAAGCCCTCGCCAAGAGGCAACCGCGCAACTTCACTGCCCGGTTATCCTTAGCAGGCTTCATACGGCCCCTCCAGCACTAAGGATCAAAGTCCTCCTTAGAGGTAGCTCAGCAACTACCCTGCTCGGCTATCCCCGGCTGGTAGATTCCTACCACGACCGACAGGGATCAAAAGCCCTCCCAGAGGCAGTCGAGCCCGAGGATCCCTCGCTCGGCTATCCTTCAGGACAAAAGCCCTCGCCAAGAGGCACCGGGCGGTAACCCCGCCCTGCCAAGGGTTCTTGGTAAGCTTCTTACAACCCCTCCCGCGCTAAGGACCAAAGTCCTCCCAGAGGCAGTCGAGTTCTTGCTCGGCTATCCCCGGCTGGTAGCTTCCTACCACAACCGACAGGGATCAAAGTCCTCGCCAAGAGGCACTGGGCAGTAACCCTGCTCGGTCCTTGTCCTAAAGGATCAAAGCCCTCACATGAGGCAATCGAGCGGCTGCCCTGCTCGGTCAACTCCGGCTAGTAGCTCCCTACCCATGATGCCAGGGATCGAAGCCCTCGCAAGAGGCATCCGAGCGGCTGCCCCGCTCAGTTGTCCCAGGCTGGTAGTTACCTACCCACGACGCCAGAGATCAAAGCCCTCGCCAAGAGGCAACCGCGCAGCTTCTCTGCCCGGACATCCTTGGTGGGCTTCTTACAGCCCCTCTAATGCTAAGGACCCAAAGTCCTCCCAGAGGCAGTCGAGCCCGACCATCGCTCGACCATCCCCAGCTAGTGGTCGTTGCTCGCGGTGCCAGAAATCAGAAGCCCTCGCCAAGGGGCAACCGAGTAGCTTCCCATCCATCCTCGGCACAAATACGGCGGACAGCCCTCAGCCTATCACATGCAGAGGATCCAAGCCACCAACAAGGGGCATCACGTCTATCCGAGTCTCGAGCGATCCCCCCTCGACTTCAAAGGTCATGGGGACACTTCCTTCTCAGCAACGCTTGGCACGCTTGGCGAGAAATCGAAATCAACTCGACAAACGATCGCTAGACAAATAGCCGACCTGACATGGAAGCCCAACAGTGCAAGAAGAGAAATTTTGCGAGCATTTTTCACGAACAGAAGATAAAGTGCAAACCAAAGAAAGAAAAAAGTTTTATTACCGAAGGCAAAATCTTTACAAAGGTTATTTTGGGCTCTCCAGCCTTACAAACTGCCCGGAGGCTTACAAAAATGGTGAAAGCAACAAAATAAAAGAAGGAGGAAGACGGGGGCTTTAGGCCTTGGGGCCAGGCATGACCTCGGGGTCCTCGATATTCACCACGGGACGAGCAGAGTCCTCGGCGACTTCCTCGTCAGGAATCTCTTTCCCCTGCTCCTCGGCGTCCGCGAGAGGGTACTCGGCCAGGAGCTCTTCGTCGGCGAACTCCGACATCCGGGCCTTAACGGCGTCGAGGGTCTCATGCCAGATGAGGGTTGTGGCCACGGCCAGGTCATCATAGAAGTCCTTCGACTTCTTGTAGCCCTCCACCGCCTTTTCCGCCGAGAGGTCGGCCAACTGCGCCGCTCTCAGGTCGGCCGACTTTGCCGACTCGGCCGCTGCCCCCAGCTCCTTCCGGAGGGTCTTCACCGTCTTCTTCAGGTTGCTGGCAAGCACCTGAGCGTCCTCAAGCTTGGCCTCGGCATCCACGGCGACCTCGAGATACCGGGCAACCTCTCGTTTCCCGGCCTCTACCTCGCCCTCCAAGGCAGCAACGCTCGCCATCACCGCCTCCAGCTCCCACTTGGAGCTCTCTTCCAGCGAGGCGAGCTGGCCCGCAGCCTTCATCGCCGGGGATATCACCTCGGCCTCCATGCGTAGGGCGAGGGTAACGTGCTGGAGAACTTGAAAGATAGGAAAGAGATCAGAAAAATGAAGGAGGCGCCGAATTTCACAAACAACCGAGCACTAACCTGCACGGACTCCTGGGCGATGGACGCCATCTGAGCCCTGAAGGTTCCCCCGGGAATCCTACCCCCTGCCGACTTCTTTATGTCGTGCAACAGGCTATCCGCAACTGATAGCCCCGAGGGCACCGCGAACTGGAGGCCCCCCTCCTCCACCATGATCGGCGAGGACGGGCCCCGGGAAGACCTCTGGGTAGACCTCTTAAGCGGCTTCGATGGGGAGCCGATCTCCTCCTCCGAGGCCGGGTCCTCTAAGATTCAGCCCCGCTTTCGGCCCGACGCTCTGCTCGGCCCCGGGGCGGGATCCGCCCCCGAACGCTCATGGGACGCGGCCACCGGAAGAGAATGAGCCGGGGCAGGCTTCGCACGAGAAGAGCTGGCGCCCCCAGCCTTCGTAACCTTCCTCGGCTGGCGCATGGAAGCTCGAAGCTCGTCCATATCCATGGGTCCTGCACAAACCAAATGCAAAGAAGTCAGCGACACGAGCAATATAAAAGCCAAAATCAAGCCTAACTTACCGACGAACTCAACGGGGCTGAGCCCGGCCCAACTCAGGACCCTCTCAGATAGAAGCTCGTCGAATCGGGGTATGGGCTCCCACGACGCCACTCTCACCGCGGCGGGGTCATTGGACTGGTTCCCCGGAAAGCATTTCTCCCTCGACCACCCTGTAGGCATGGGCCAGTCCTCGCCCTCGGGAGGGGAAACGAAGAAGAATTTCTTCTTCCAGTCGTGAATGGAAGAAGGCAGGGCCACAACCCCTGTCCCGGCATCGCCCCCCTGTCGCTTTCTGAAAGAGAGGTAGACCCACCTCGGGTCGCCTGCTCGACCACCAGGGTGATTTTTGAAGACGATGGAGGAATCAAGGAGGGAGAGGCTGAAGGGAACCGCCTGTAACTTCAGGCGGATCAGGAACCCGAGGAGATTCCTCCACGAGTTTGGCACTAACTGTCCAGGGGATAAACCGAAAAACTTCAGTGCTTCGACAATCTCGGGAGAGAAGGGCAGGCGCATTCCATCCCAAAAAGCTTCCAAATACAGGGCGATCTCCCTGCCCCGTACTTGGTCTGCCCTCTCTCCCTCCTTGGCCAGACGAAGCGTATAATGTGAGGGGATGTGGAAGCGAGCCCGAGCATTGGCGAGCTCGTCCTCATGCCTTTCCCAACACGAGGCGCCAGGGGCAGCATCTACCGCCTCCTCCCTGGGGGCTAACCCCGCCGCATGATCCCGGGGAGAGGATCCGATCCCTACTCCCCGGGAGGGCTCAGGCTCAACTAAAGGGTCCCTAGAACCTACTCCTACGATATCAACTGACTCTACAAAGGAAGACATCTAACCTTGAGAAGAGGGATCCTTGGAAAACGAAAGCGGAAGAGAGAAGACGGGCGCCGAGCAACCAGGACTTAGAACACGGAAATATGAAGGAGTAGGGGCCCTGGAACGGGCCCCACCCCTATTTATCACCGCAGGCGACCTCATCCAACGTCGCCCTTCATCTCCCGCCAAAGCGCCTTCTCACGTCTAATGGCTCCGATTGCTCCACTTGTCATTCCCATACTGGACCGCGCCTCGTCAGACGTCGCAGGTTTGCACACGTCGCGTCGGCCAATCGACGCTCGACACGTAGACCATCGCTTCAGTGGCAGGATGCACGAACCGTCACACCTTCCTTAAATGCAGAGATCTCGCTCTGATTCGCTGGCAGAAAAGACAGCTGACAGCCCGGGAACGCGCCCCGGCAAAACCTTAGGATGGATCTCACCCCGGGCGGCCCTGCAGTCCACTCCTGACCCGACCCGCTAGTTGGTCGGGACAAGAGTGGGGGGTTAATGATGATGCTCAATATTGGCGGTTTCCAAGATCAGGACATGTGGCAGATGACTTGTCCTGAACTCAGAAGAAAGGGCCGCAGGGGCTGACCAGACCACCCCTATACCCGACCTGCAAGTACAAGCTAGCTCACTTCAGAGCCCCCTGAAATTTGGCCTCCTCGGACTCTCAGCTCACCCCGAGCTGCCTCAGGACCAAGACTCCTCAGCCTTCTCGCTCGTTCCCGAGCCCTCAAGCCGAGGCCATCTTCCTCGGTCCTCCGACCGACCAACTCCACCACTCACAGGCGTAACCGCCGCTCCGAAAATCTTGCCATGCGCAGATTCTCCACCAGCAACATCCCACATTCTATGCCACCACGATCCCCATTAATGGGCGATCCGCTCTTTACGCGGGCGTGACGTCGGGAGCGTAACTGCCGGCGAGATTCTCACGCCTGCTGCTGCGTGCTGCCGCCACTATATAAACCCCGTCATAGAGGGGTCAAGTAAGCCATTTTTGAATTCTACTTAGCCGTTATTCTGCTCGGATCTCGTACTAGCTTGATCGTCGGAGGGTCCTCGGTGGTACCAAACCACCCCGGGACTTCTTTGCAGGTACTCGGCGTTAAACTCCCCAAATCACTAATCTTCTCAAAACCCATTGAGACCTACACGCAACAGGAGATCACCTTCCAAATCCACCGGGAGATCGACGGAAGAAAACATATGAGGGATACCCGAAAAGGACCTCCATCAGATACATTGGTAGATTTTATTGTATTTTCGATTAATATAGTAATATCCAAATTGATTATGGTTGTTGAATAAAATTAGATAATCCAAAAATACCATGTCATAACTATCTCTGTATGTAGTTGTTAAAAATTGACAGCTTATATTTTTCTTAACAAATCTACTATTTAGGCATGTGATATTTCTTAACAAATTGATCATTTTTGTTGTATAAAACAAAATTTGAATAACTAAATTATTAAAAGATAGTATATCATAACTATTTCTATATGTTGTTAAGAATTAACAGTTTATATATTTCTAACAAATCTACTGTTTAGGAATGAGATATTTTTTTTCTGAATATTTATCTGCACAATTAGCTTACTTTATATATAATTTACCTAAACTTTTCTTTATTGATTATATAAAATAAGAGGCAAATAAATGGTGTGCGTCTGGTACGGGTCTTGATCCATGTTATACCCATCGGGCAATGAGGTGGATCTGGGTCCATCAAAATAAAGGATTTTTTTAAATTAAACCCCCCCTCAAAATATGATAATTATATATACCCCCAAATTAATAATTACTTATTACCCTCTAAATGTTTAAATTGTTACTTAAAAGACCCCCGATTAGCAAAATCAGAACATTTTGGGTATCTTTCTTCCCTGTGTTAGGGTTAGGTCTTCTTAAATCCCCAACCCCTCTTCTTCACAAAAAATTCCCAAATTTAGTTTCAAATTGAAATTAGGATTGGGGATTTTCTCAATTGATCTTTTATTGTAGATAGAATCCGTGTTTTCTTCCCCCCTCCCCTCCCCTCCCCTCCCCCTTCATCAAACATATCTTAGGAGGTATTTAAATCCTATCCCTTATCTTCATCTATCCAAAATTTAGCCCTAAATGAAAATAGGGTTAGGTATCTGCTTCAACTCTTCTTCTACATCCAAAATCCACAAATTTAGCACCAAATAGAAATTAGGGTTTAAAGATTTGCTCTATCGGTCTTGAATTGGTCAATGAATATGGGTATTGTTCTTTAATTTTCTCTAACCATTAACTAATAGAGTGCATGAAGTATTCACCTTAGGAGAAAATCTAAATCAAAGAAAAATAAATTATTGAAAGTAAAGAAATGGAAGAGAAAGAGTTGAAAGAAAGGCAATGGTGGTTTTTGAATGAAATATTGGGTTTTCTCATGAGGTGTCAGGGTTTTTTTAAAACTTGGGTGCGGAGGTGTTAAGATTGGATGGAAAACCTGAAGGGGATAATAAGTAACAACTATTGCATTTAGAGGGTAATAAACGACTATCAAGTTTTGAAGGGGTTTTGCGTAATTAGCATATTTTGGAGGGTTTAACTAAAAAACCCAAAAATATAAAAGGTCTTGATTTAGAACATGCTATTGTCAAGCAGGCCAAATACTGGCAATGGTATACAATGATTCACCTATAATCACAATGATTTATCCCAATAAATAAATGATCTTATTTTTATTTTTTTTCCGGACAATATACAATACTTTGTATAAGTCCACTGAATTTAACAACTCAAACTCTATGCGTCGTAGGTCGAAAACTGTATTATGGTTAAGAAAAATTACACCGTTGTTGAATGTTCCTTACCTAACCATCAACTGATATAGGTAAATATCATAGACAAAATTTAAAAAAATCATATATCACTTTATAAAATAAACGTACAAATATATCAGTTTGAAATTGGTGCATAACAACGGATATTCAAAACCAAATATTTGTCGTCAGACAAAACCCATGTGATTTTCTCAAATATTACCACTTACAAAGAATTCCGATATAGAGAGGATCTAATCACCTAATTCCCAATATCTTACTCCGACTCACCATCTGTAACGTCATACAGATATGAGAATCAAATCTGGTAAATACATACCCTCGAGTAAGAATCTAATTGGGAAAACAGTTTTCATTTAATATCCCACAGTCAAACTGAAATATCGAATGTTTCGAAGGGGTAGCCTGATATTCCTAGTAATGCCTCTTCACTATCCAGATTCATGACAGTAACCGTATACTTTCTTACCCCCACTCCAATCCCTTTATATACCTTTACTTATTATCTTCTGTACACCACACTTAGGCTAATTGATTTTCTTTCTGCCCTACCCTTCAGTACCAGCCTAAGGTTTGAGAGAAGACTATCCAATAAGCGCAATAGGTGTACTCTTCTAATTCCAGTAGCCCTCGCAACCTGAGAGAAAGTAAAAGGAAAAGACAACTGAATAATCCTATTTTATTTCTCCCGAACCAGAATCCATTATCGAACTGGAACAAGTTCCTTTGAATTCGTATGTAACTATACAATATCATATCCAAGCTATATGGATCTTCATAGTGATATGAAGTGTTCTGAAGAAATCCAAAGATGAAGTAAGAGTGGCAGGAGTATACGCGGTTTTGACGTGAATGATAGCGGTCGCAATTTTCTTTGCCCTTACTTAATCCCTTTATATGTCTTTATTTATTACATTCTGTACACCACACTTAGGCTAATTGGTTTTCTTCCTTCCACACCTTTCGGCACCTGCCTATGCTTTGGAAGAAGACTGTCCAATAAGAATAATAGATGTATTCTCCTAATACTAGGAGCTCTCGTAACCTGAGAGAAGGTAAAGGGAAAAGACAACCGAATAATTCTATTCAATTTCTTCAGAACCATAATCCATCTTCGAACTGGAACAAGTTCCTTCAAGTTCGTATGTAACTATACGATAGAATATCCAAGCAATATGGATTTTAGTAGTGATACGAAATGTTCTGGAGAAATGCAAAGGGGATGTAGGATTGGTAATGATATATGCGACTCCGTGACAATCCGAAAGCCAAAGTGTTTTAAGAAGATTCGGTTAACTTAGTTCATGAGTTTTAGTTTAGAGTCGGGCCATGGTCGCTGCCAAAGAGAGAGAGAAAAGAAACACTCAGCGTACACTCTAACCTAGATTAAATTGGTTAATCACTTTATCTAATTGGGATGGCTCTCACTATTTCCTCGAATTCTCCTTAAAACCCTAAAAGGAGAATTAGTCGGGATCGTCTAAAATCACCCAAGGAGTAATCCTACTCATCTGTGGGATTCGGGGTCCAACTATCATCGCATGATAACTTGATGGAAGCCACTCAAGTCACCACACTCCAGAAGGTATGTGCATTCCTGGAAAGTTTCCTATATATTTGAAACTCCCGATATGGTTTTTACCCCCAAGCGGTTCATGACCTTGACAAAGGCCAATAAATCATAAACCTCAAGTAAAGTTTAACCCGTCATTAATTTAGACCCACCTGTACAAACCCTTGACAAGGTCAACATGACCATACGACTGTCCTAACCAATCGCATATCCATGCAGCAGAAAAGTACTGCAGAGCTACCGTACACTACGCCTTGACTAGGTCAACATAAGTAGCACGAATACTAAGCAATACTAATCTGAAATGACGGAGGGCTACGGCTGGTTTTTGGCGAAAAACCTTTAACGTAATGAAATTGATATCGTTGAAAGAATCCAAGTGGTTTTATAAATATATATTGGCGAAAACTTTTGCTAAAGAGGTCACTCCCGGTGAAGGGATCTCGGCTCTTTCCTCATCGAATGAGGTGCATGATATTCCAAACTGAATACCACTGTGCAAAGAAAAAGAATCGACTATAGTGAAATTATTACGATGACGCAAACTTTTGCTCAAGTGGCCACTTCCGATGAAGGGATCTCGGCTCTTGCCACGTCGAATGAGGTGCAGGATATTCCAAACTGAATACCACTGTGCAAAGCAAAAGAAAACGTCTGTAATATCAATTTTTAAAAACTTGGTTCCAACAACATCATATAGGTTTGTGTTATCCTTGCGTTAATCAGAATCAATGCAGTCCTATCAATTAAACATATCACACCAGATAAAGGAACGAAAATATAATGTACGTATATGTCATCCGCATTCGCCACTGGACCCCATTATCACCCGTTAGGTTACTTAACTAACGACAGAGCAGGGGCTGGACTAGCACGGGTGTAAAACATATACAACATCTACTAGTATATATATAACATTCGTCTCAGGCATGATATAAGCAACATAACAGTATCTCCGCAAGCAACACAGAATGATGGATAAACTTGGAGCCTCGGGTTTCATTTGAGCAGCAAATGAGACCCGGTGTTCCCTGTCGTGTGGAATGAAAACCTGGACCCCTACGAGCGCAGCAAGTTACTCTCCAATCCCAGAAGTGAGGCAACCCCAATCAACAAAGTGAATGGAACACCCAGCACTTCACGGAATCCGGTAACTTGAGCACTCCACCGTGGGTCACCCTATACCCTCTACGAGTGCGGCGAATAGCCCGCCAATTCTAGAGTAAGGCCCCCTCCGTCTCAACGCCATGAGATGCGGACCCGTTGCCCTCTAAAGCATGGCTAATCGAGCACTCCACCGCGGGGTAATCCTAGTACAGAAAAGAAAAATATATGTACAAGGGTGACATCGACCTCAACCCGGTCGTGCCCCAAACAAATAATATACAAACTGGCAGAGACGACAGTCCACATGTCGGAAGCTCACCCCGCAATATCAAATGTATAAATGAATTTGAACTGTACAACTACCATTGCACCACTGGCTATCCACCACGACAATCCAGCCACAAGCTCAGCACAACACAGAACATCAACGTGAATGTCATGTTCGCAAAACCCGTCTAAAAGAACATATAGCAATTAGATGAGTTATACTGCTCTAATGACATTCACGATCGCAGATAGTAATGTATGTACTGAAAACTTTTAAACAGTGTTAAAAATAGCAACTTCGAAATACTCCGTATTGCCCCCAAACTTAAGATAACATAAGATGAAATCTGGGCAAAACAAACAATACCTAAAACTCAATATTCCAGAGACCGGAACACCACGCAAAATACAAAACCCAACTCCAATGAAGAATCGGCGGCGCTGGGTTTTTCGCCGATCTCGTTGGCCGTACAATGGATTTTGGGGCTCGTTTTTGGGGTGCGTTCTTGTAGTCACAAGGGTAGTCTTCTGCAATTGTTTAAATAATTTTTAAAGACTATTTTAAAATCGACAGAAACTGGAATAATGCGTATTGTTTCGGAGTTTGTTTCGGTTTCGATATTTAAAACATCGTTTACACTGCTAGTCTAGGGTTTATGGGTTGGCTCTGATACCATATTGGGTTATGCCAGCGCCCTGGCCATCAAACCGTGGCCGATTGCGGAACAAAATTTTTATAAAACTGGCGCTAGAACAATCTGATGCCCGGATCTACCCTAAACCCTAATCTTGCAAACATAAAGAGAGTTAAGAATGGTTATACCGAATAATCCGTGTCCTTCAGTCTTTAACCATCATCCCAAACTTCTAAAGGCCTCCATGATCAAGCTTGATCTCCGGTCTCCCTCCATCGAAGATGATCCACCTGAGGATTTGTATTTCGAGCTCCAACCTCATAGCCGAGATAACTAGGGTATCTAGTTCGCTAAACTAGATATCCTAGAAGATGTAGAATCTAATGATGGATTAATTTGTCTCCAAACACCCTAGGTTTCTCAACACATGAGATTTGAAGGGTGGAGATAGAATAAGAAGCTTGAGGATGAGAGTGTGAAGCAACTCAAGAAAAATTGCTAAGTGTTGTGAGCAATTATGAAGCATACAATAAATATCTCAAGTCTCCAAAATATCTCACAACCCAAATACAAATATCAAGCATGCCACAATAGTAACCATGAGTCACCCCATGAGTCACCAAGTGAACCATGCTACAATAAATGCATACAACACCTCATCCTCTCTGTAGGGTTCCTAGGCACACCCATGAGGTTCCACAACTGATCAACAATGGCAAAATCAAATTTTTCTAGATGCCGAGAAACCCTAAAGAAGATCGTTAACTAGAGATTAGGCGAAACATGCAAGTAAACAACTTTATTGCTAAGTGAATGGAAATACAACCTTTGTAGATCCGGTCCTCTACTTCCTTGGCTCCGTGATGACGTCCCTCCGCTGCAACCATCGGAATCCTGGACTCTCGCGGTGGTTTCATCGGAGAAAAGATCGGGCTAGGTCGTTAACTTCGATGCCGAAGATGATCTACGTCGAGGCGACTCTAACTCGAGCTCCATCTTCACCAAGTCATGAAACTTGTGAAGAAAACACCCTATACTACATGGCAAGTGGTAGAGGATGAAGAAATAGGACGTGGGTTCACTTTGGATTTGGGTTTCTCACTTGATTTCATCACTTGACATTTTTCTAGAAAGCTTTTCTTTTCTTCACTTGAAGAAGAAGATGAAGAAGAATAAAAAGAATGATAAATCCTTTTTCAAAAAGAAAATGAAGTGATAGTTATCATTTAGCAACCATGGGTGAGTTAACAAGTGTAGAGAATAAACTAGGGTTAAGTAAATGGTTAGGGTTAAGGAAAGAGACAAAATTGTCAAAGCTTTTCAAAGCTTCAAGAAGCTTCAAGTAAAAACAAAAGAATCACCATTTTATTTCTTGCCCCAAAAATAAATGAAAAGAATAAATAAATAAGTAAATCAAACCCTAACCATTAACCTAATCATGGTTTAATCATACACACCCAAGTTTGCATGTATCATCAAACATGATACAAACTAGTGCACAAAACTATATCATATATACAATGTGCACATCAAGTGAGAAAATCCATCATAAGTGAACAAATACTAGTTAATGTAAAGTGATATATCAAATATATAATTATACATTAAATCATTAAATCAACACTTGATTTAATGATCCGGTCATACTGCATATAACCGACTAATATCAAGTGTATCAATGTATCGAATCAACACTTGATTCGGTAACCCGGTTATATATCATATAACCGTCCAATGATACATATCGCGAGAATAGAATACAGTATCACATACTCGTATTATTCTCGGTCCCGCACATATCTCATATGCGCTCCTATCTCGTTTCGCTTGAGCCAGGAAACCTCTGTGTAAGACTCTAAAGACTCGTCAATACGCCGGCAGCAGGTGATGATCATATCAAACACCCACAAGCCGCAAGCGGTCTGCTAAACGTAACGGCCACCCGGGTATTGAGCGATCAGAAGATCAACGAGCAAGCCCGCTCACACTCCTGTGAATCCAACCAGTAACACTTATTGTACAGTCCGGTCTCGTCGTCTGATATGTCGCATATCTCGCCTAGGGGTGGTAAACGTCAGACCCTAATAGCTCGATAAGTCATGTCGATATGAGGTCTATAACAGTTCGAGAAACTACTGGTAACACTTACCAGTAAATCTCAGTAACCCTGGCCAGGGATTTCCGGTTATAGCCAATCGAACACAGCGCAACATCAACTCCCTATACCGGGAGAGACGAATCCCCTCCTATCGCTCATTGCCTCCATGTGATTCGGGACTGTACCCAAAAGCCACCGTTTTGCACGCCCTCTTGGACGTGGTATGATGGAAATCAAAGCACAATAGGAATCACACAAGACTCTATGACGATCTCGGGTCTACAGACTAACCTGTACCAGTGTCACCGGAGAACTGCCATCTGACGTGAGGTATAATACCATCTGGGGGTTCTCGACGAGTCCGTTCAGTGTACCCAGTCTCCACTGAGCACCCGTATATCATCTCTAATGTCAAACACCAATGGATATGGGATCATCCATCGCCCATCTGTATGGGTCGAGAAGGTATACGCTAGTCTACTCTGGTATATCGATGCCCCGTCTCGATACACCCACGACTAGGGACCTTGAAGGATGTACTTATGGACTACCATGTCCCCACTAGTATGATCCGCATCATAGTCCAGGTAGTCAAGTACACATCCTAAGGGCTTTACCAACATGTAACAGAGAGACAATCAGCATACACGTTAAGGTAAAGAGCAACCGGATAGCATACTATCATGTCGAGCAAGAAAGTCCTCTCTATATATGTCCAAGCATCCACTACAATATACATCCTATGTATAGTAATGGCCTCTAGGGCATACATATAACTAACAATCTCCTACTTGCACTAGGGCCATCTGATAGCAGTGGTTGCAGTATCTCATACTCAACCATATCATAAAAGTCTCTCTCTGGGAAAAGGCCTTAGTGAGTGGATCCGCCGTGTTGTCCTCTGAGTCTACTCTCCTAACCTTGATCACCTTGGAGATCAACCATCTCCATAATCAGGTGATACTGCCTTAGAATATGTCTGGGTCACTGATGGGATGGACGTTCCTAGGAATAAGCCACAACTCCATTGTCACACAATGGGAGGAACTAAGTTCATCTCATGAACCAATATACACCCAGACAGCCTCTTTGGTAGCATCAGCGATGTGTCCAACCTTTATCGTCTAGAATGCCACGGTATCTAGCTTGGAACTCTTCCAACATACCGTCCCTCCACTGAGGGTAAAGACAATGCCTGTGACTGACATTCAGTCGTCCTTATCACCCTGGAACCTTTCCAGTGATTCTCCCCAGGATCGATTGATACCATCTCACTACTACTAGTGAGAATCCTAGCATCCAATTACATCTATCTTATAGATGAAAACTCAGGATTTAGGAGGTATCACTTTGATCCTATATGGAGAATCCTTGTGATAAGCGGAGATTGATCGAGCGTACCATAGGAAACTCCTTCCCTGTCAAGAGTATGTCATCCACGTACTCTACGAGGATCACAACCATTACTCCCTACTACCTTTTTGTATATACAAGGTTCATCTACCATTTTGATGATGTCAAACTGTTTGACTAACTCATCAAAACAGATGTTCCAACTCCGCGATACCTGCTTCATCACATAAAACATCTTGCACACGTTTCCGCTGCTCCCACTGTCTACGAAGCCTTCTGACTGTGTACTTATAGACTTTCTCTTCTAAAACATCATTTAGAAAAGCAGTCATGACACCCAACCGCCAGATATTGTAGTCATGGTATGTAGCCGTGGTAAGTAGGATCTGGATGGACTTAAGCATAGCTCCTTAGAAAAAGTTTCATCATGATCCATACTTGGTTAATGATGCAAACCTTTAACAAGTCTAGCTTTGAAAGTCTCAACTTTTCCATGTACACCAAGTAATCTTCTCAAGATATACTTGCTCCTGATGTGGATTTAACCCTTCAGGTAAAGCACCTAAAGTCCATACTTTGTTGGTGTATAAGGATTCCATCTCAGATCGCTAAGCATCCAGCCATTCTTACAGAGTCCCACTCCTGATGGCCAGCTCGAAACTAGTTGGGTCATCATCTCATGATGCAATTCTCGCTCCCACTGTTATAGAGAAACCGAAGTATCTCTCAGGTGGGTGAGGAACCCTACTAGATCGGCGGAGAGGCTGAGGTTCGTCGGTGACTATTGAATTCTTTGGTTCTATCAAATCATCAGCTGTAGTTTGTATAGCTGGAACCATTCCAGTTCTACATAACTGACCTTGCCTCGAGCTTGTCCATATTTTGCTTTTAGACATAGGCCGGACAACCCTAAATCTTAACTTACTTAAGAGATAGGCTCTTCCCATACCATATCTTATATGGAGTGGTAGGCACTGATTTGATTCGAACCCAATTCAATAGGTATGCAGCTTCTCAAGTGCATAACCCCTTAAAAGAAAATAGGAAACTCAGTAATACTCATCATAGAGCACACCATATCAAATAGGGTGTAATTGCTCCATCCCGATACACCGTCGTGCTGTGGTGCATGCGGAGGA
The DNA here is from genome assembly GCA_030015575.1 of Agapanthus africanus. NCBI lineage: Eukaryota > Viridiplantae > Streptophyta > Magnoliopsida > Asparagales > Amaryllidaceae > Agapanthus > Agapanthus africanus. The sequence continues at coordinate 767,269,624 of JASDDO010000019.1, read as the reverse complement.
ATAATGCTGAGAGAGAATCTCATTCTCGTTTAGAATAGTCCCAGAATTCTATGCATAAGTATTCTCCTCCCTGATCACATCAAAGGACATAATACTTATATCCGTATTGGTTCTCTACTTCTAGCTTATATTCTGTGAATATCTCAAAAAGGTTCGGACTTGTGTTTCAACAGGAACATATGTCTGAATCTTGAGAGATTATCAGAGAATGTAACGAAGTACAAGGAACTGGTCCTGACATATGTATAGACAGGGGACCTTCATACATCAGTATGTATCAATCCCAAAAGTTCACTAACTCTTTCTCTGTTTCCAATAAACGGAGCTATGGTCATCTAATCTTTGTGACATGACTGGCAAGTTTCATAAGATGCAAATTCAAACAGATTTAAATATGCATCTAAATGTAACTTCAGGTAGTCGGGTCGCATTGATATGACCTAGTCTACAATACCTTAAGAAGGATCCGTTCATTTCTGAACTATTCCTCTTGTGTGTTCCGTATACTAAGAACTGTAGTTTGATTTAGAACATTAATACTTTTAGATAACGTGCCTGAACCGATCAACTTTTGATATAGGAAATGTTCAAAACATTATCCAACAATACAAAATTTTATCATTTCTTTACTAATAAAGTGACTGATATGATTTTGTATATCTGGTTCGATATCTAATAACATTCGTTCAGAATCAATGTATTTGGAATATAGGGTGACAGTGACCAACAGACTTGGCTGCAACACTTGCACCGTTTTCTGTCCCATGAAACTTATCACTCGTTCTCAGTTCTCTACCTTTCTGTAGCCCTATGTAACAGATTACATATCTGGGATCCTGATCCGGTATCAAATACCCAGGACGTAGAGGATACAGAGAAACAGTTCTTTATAATGAACACACCCGAAGGAGATGCATCATATGCACTTTCTTCGTTTGGGCGACATAGGAATTCTGGTATTCCCCTATTTCCTGCTCTGTCTTATAACAATTATAAGTTGGAGCGGGACCAACGTTCCCCAGCTCAGTATAACAAGCGGGTTTGGTCAATACATCCGTATTATTATCTTGATTAAGGCGTGACATGGTCGCTACCAGAAGAGAGAGAGAAGAAAACACTCTGCGTGCAATCTTGCAAGATCAGATTTGTTATTATTTTATCTAATCAGGATGGCTCCCACTGTTTTTATCAAATCTTCCTTCAAACCCTAAAAGGAAAGACTAGCCGGGATTAATTACATGCTACAAGTTTGCCAATCTTTCAGCCAGGCCAGTGTCGGTACTTTGAGGGAGGTTCTCCGTGCTTTCGCACTGACCTAATTACAGTAAACCTCGTTTTCCCAGAGGCGTAACCCCGTTGACACCTTTCTAGACACCTACTAGATCGGCTAATTGTAATGTGTAAAACTCTTCCAGGAGTAACTCTTACTCGCAGTGGGTATCGGGATCCAACTATCTCATAGAAGGTATGCAATCTCATTGCAAATTTCAACACTTGAAATTCCCGATAATTTTGCCCCTAGCGTCCTATGACCTTGACGCAGGCCAACAAACCATAGTGCGCTAGTCAAGTTCAACCCGTCATTTCCTGATTGAATTAAACCCACCCGCACGATCCTTGACGCAGGCCAACAAAGTCGCACGACTACCCTAATCCAATCTTCATCATATGCATAAGCAGATAAATACTAGTTAGCTACCGCACACTACGCCTTGACGCAGGCCAACAAACGTAGCACGAATACTAACTACTACTTATCTGAAATGACGGAGGGCTACGACAGGTTTTTCTGAAAACCTATTGCGTAATGAACTTGATATCGTTGTAGAATCAAATGATTTTAAAATGGAGTGTTTTTGAGGCTTTTCTAGTTTTGCTAAAGGGGTCACTCCCGGTGAAGGGATCTTCGGCCCTTTCCTCATCGAATAAGGTGCAGGATATATCATATATACCGCTGTGCAAAGCAAGAACTAGAGAAGCAATCAAAAGACAAACCGAGAGTTGTAGCATCTGCCAGTTATTGCTAAAGGAGTCACTCTCGGTGAAGGGATCTCGGTCCTTTCCTTATCGAGTAAGGTGCAGGATGTTCTATAAGGAACACCGCGATGCATAGAAAGAACTGTAGCTACCTATTTTTGAAAATTCGATTCCACAACATCTTAGGTTTCTTTTCTTTCATTAATCACATTAATGAAGTCCCATCATTTAAGTCACCTAAATATCACAGATAAATACGACGTACACTTATGCCATCCACATTCGCCTCGATGTCCCCTCGTGCACCGTTAGGTTAGGTAACTAACGGCAGAGCGGGGCAGGGCTAGCGCGGGTGTAAAACATAAGTAACGCCTATATAATATATCGTATATACTATATACAGCATCTATCACAACATATCAAATGATCACATCACAGATATCGCAGCAGAAGAAACATACGAAACATTGGATATACTAGGACGTCCGTGTTTTCAATACGAGCCAGTATAAAACACGGATTCCACGGTCGCGATGAATAGACAAACCCACACCCCTAGACCCCTACGAGAGCGGCAAGCAACCCTACCAATTCTAGAGTTAGGAGACCCGGACTCGACTCCTCGAGTTGGTCTCCCACTGGACTCCAGAACCCGGTTACTTGCGCCCTCCTCCTTGGGTCTATCCTAGTGCGGAAAAGTAAATAATATACAAAAGGTGACATCTTCCGCAACCTGGAAGTGCCCCAATAAAAGAATATTACATACAAGTTTTTTTTTACATGAATGAAAATGAAAAACACTCATCTCACATAAAACCCCCCGGCTATTCAAACACGACGATCCAATATAACATATCCAGCAACACATAACATCACATGTCATCAACGTAAGTAAACATGCGTATCCCAATTGTCGTTGACATATAGCAACGAAACCGGCGATATCACATATTACACTTACGGTCGCAGAAAAGAAAGTGTAAAACTACAACAGTTGGAATCCGCAACCTGCATAGACATCGCATGCCTAACCAAATGTATTCCTTAGACATCGCATGCCTAACAATTATAAACCCCGCATTTTAGTCTCATAATCGAAAACACTTTTCAATATCAAGTCGGGCAATTCAACAAGATTCCCGACATTCTGATCGAATGCTCGTCGCAAACTTTAGTAGACGGCCGCACCCCCGATGCCGTCGACGAAGTGCACCAAGGCGGAACACCGCTGCCGCGAGCACCCGAATGGATGCTTTCGGCGACGGGGTTCTCCTACAGTCACTTGGTCGGGGATTTGGTGTGTAGCTGTCTATTAAGTTTACCCGGCGAGTATCCGCGTACGCTACGTGATTGCGACGGTGTTTTGATCACATCAAAATTCCGTGGCAACCGATCATGTGAGACTAAACTGCTATGTTTATAACATTCATATTAGTTATCTCATAACTACTTGTGGATTCCAAATATTGTATCACATTCTAGATAAATAGAAAATGTTAAACTTTCCGATCGAACAATCAAACACCCAAGTTTTCCCGAAACAGCTCAACACTTGAAATAAGTTTAAAAACATTCAGTTCATGCCTCAGTACCAACGGTCCAGCCGTAGAAGGGTCAAGCCAACGCCTCACATGTGGCGCGCCGTACTGACCCAAACCCGAAGGTTCAAAGGGCAGTTCAAGACGGTCACATAATCGAGTTAAGGTTTGTTGTCTTCTAGAGGGTCCATCGCGTTACTTGCACTACTTAGAACGTTATTAAACTATGGAAAAATCCAACAATTGGAAATTTCCCGGCAGGGGAAAAATTGGGTATTTATATCCGGTCGAACTTTTTAACATATTCTAAAATTACCCGGAAAACCACATAGACGAAATTAGACTTCCCGATCGAAACACCGAGTCCCCAATACAACCCAGAAAACTTAACTCTTGAGTAAAATTTAAAACATCCCAGAAAACACAGCAACTCCAGAAAAAAATTACTGTGCAAAACTTGACAAAAGAAGCAACAGTATGGCCGCGGAACCGCCGCACGAGCCATGCTCGTGCCGCGGTTCCGCGGCGCTTTGAATGATTTAAGCGCTCGTTTTGCACAGTAACTCCTAGAAAACCCTACTGATTTTTCTGCATATTTTTAATTGACAAAAATCCAAAATTCCAGAAAATGTCCAGAGAGTGGTTTGAGTTAGGGTTTCGGGGTTCGTTCGGATTTCTAACATCGTCTACACTTCGTCTAAGGCTCTAGCCAGGCTCTGATACCACTGTAGGGTTCCTAGGCACACCCATGAGGTTCCACAACTGATCAACAATGGCAAAATCAAATTTTTCTAGATGCCGAGAAACCCTAAAGAAGATCGTTAATTAGAGATTAGGCGAAACATGCAAGTAAACAACTTTATTGCTAAGTGAATGGAAATACAACCTTTGTAGATCCAGTCCTCCACTTCCTTGGCTCCGTGATGACGTCCCTCTGCTGCAACCATCAGAATCCTGGACTCTCGCGATGGTTTCATCGGAGAAAAGATCGGGCTAGGTCGTTGACTTCGATGCCGAAGATGATCTACGTCGAGGCGACTCTAACTCGAGCTCCATCTTCACCAAGTCATGAAACTTGTGAAGAAAACACCCTATACTACATGGTAAGAGGTAGAGGATGAAGAAATAGGAAGTGGGTTCACTTTGGATTTGGGTTTCTCACTTGATTTCATCACTTGACATTTTTCTAGAAAGCTTTTCTTTTCTTCACTTGAAGAAGAAGATGAAGAAGAAGAAAAAGAATGATAAATCCTTTTTCAAAAAGAAAATGAAGTGATAGTTATCATTTAGCAACCATGGGTGAGTTAACAAGTGTAGAGAATAAACTAGGGTTAAGTAAATGGTTAGGGTTAAGGAAAGAGACAAAATGGTCAAAGCTTTTCAAAGCTTCAAAAAGCTTCAAGTAAAAACAAAAGAATCACCATTTTATTTCTTGCCCCAAAAATAAATGAAAAGAATAAATAAATAAGTAAATCAAACCCTAACCATTAACCTAATCATGGTTTAATCATACACACCCAAGTTTGCATGTATCATCAAACATGATACAAACTAGTGCACAAAACTATATCATATATACAATGTGCACATCAAGTGAGAAAATCCATCATAAGTGAACAAATACTAGTTAATGTAAAGTGATATATCAAATATATAATTATACATTAAATCATTAAATCAACACTTGATTTAATGATCCGGTCATACTGCATATAACCGACTAATATCAAGTGTATCAATGTATCGAACCAACACTTGATTCGGTAACCCGGCTATATCTCATATAACCGTCCAATGATACATATCGCGAGAATAGAATACAGTATCACATACTCGTATTATTCTCGGTCCCGCACATATCTCATATGCGCTCCTATCTCGTTTCGCTTGAGCCAGGAAACCTCTGTGTAGGACTCTAAAGACTCGTCAATACGCCGGCAGCAGGTGATGATCATATCAAACACCCACAAGCCGCAAGCGGTCTGCTAAACGTAACGGCCATCCGGGTATTGAGCGATCAGAAGATCAACGAGCAAGCCCGCTCACACTCCTGTGAATCCAACCAGTAACACTTACCGTACAGTCCGGTCTCGTCGTCTGATATGTCGCATATCTCGCCTAGGGGTGGTAAACGTTAGACCCCAATAGCTCGATAAGTCGTGTCGATATGAGGTCTATAACAGATCGAGAAACTACTGGTAACACTTACCAGTAAATCTCAGCAACCCTGGCCAGGGATTTCCGGTTATAGCCAATCGAACACAGCGCAACATCAACTCCCTATACCGGGAGAGACGAATCCCCTCCTATCGCTCATTGCCTCCATGTGATTCGGGACTGTACCCAAAAGCCACCGTTTTGCACGCCCTCTTGGACGTGGTAAGGTGGAAATCAAAGCACAGTGGGAATCATACAAGACTCTATGACGATCTCGGGTCTACAGACTAACCTGTACCAGTGTCACCAGAGAACTGCCATCTGACGTAAGGTATAATACCATCTGGAAGTTCTCGGCGAGTCCGTCCAGTGTACCCAGTCTCCACTGAGCACCCGTATATCATCTCTGATGTCAAACACCAATGGATATGGGATCATCCATCGCCCATCTGTATGGGTCGAGAAGGTATACGCTAGTCTACTCTGGTATATCGATGCCCCGTATCGATACACCCACGACTAGGGATCTCGAAGGATGTACTTATGGACTACCATGTCCCTACTAGTATGATCCGCATCATAGTCCAGGTAGTCAAGTACACATCCTAAGGGTTTTACCAACATGTAACAGAGAGACAATCAGCATACACGTTAAGGTAAAGAGCAAGCAGATAGCATACTATCATGTCGAGCAAGATAGTCATCCCTATATATGTCCAAGCATCCACTACAATAGACATCCTATGTATTGTAATGGCCTCTAGGGCATATATATAACTAACACTCTCCACATCATTAACCATTTAATCCTAAATGGTTAAAACTAAATGAGGTGGTATCTTCTAGAAGCACCTTGTAATAAATTATAAGAATACCCCTCATCCGTATATACATACCCATATCCGTATTCCGAAAGGTACAAATACAAAGAGACGAAAATAATCCATCAATCCAATACTAGAATCCGGCTTAAACCAATGCCTACTATATAATCCGTCCGAATCATGATACGTGCACAAGTTCACGTATATGATCGAACCCTACCGTAAAACCATACGGCCTCTACATCGTTTCGCCCGAAGCACTCTCTGTGTGGGACTCTAAAGACTCGTCAATACGCCGGCAGTGGATTTAACCACAAGCACGTCAGCGGCACTAGCTGTACGTAACGGCTACCCAGGTATTGAGCGAAAGGAATGCCGATGAGCAAACTCATCCGAACCCCTACTGAGCCTGTCCGTTACAATATCCGTACAGTCCGGTCTGTTCGTCTAAGAGTATCGCATATCGAGTCTAGGGGTGGATCAAGTCAGGCCCTTAACAATGCGATATTTCGTGTCGGTATGAAGCTCATCACCCACTGAGGAACTACCGATCCAAATCAGTAATTCCCGACTACCTTGGCCAATGATTTCTGGTGATGGCCACCCGTTCACAACGCGACATCAACCCCCAATATCGGGAGAGACGAATCCCCGACGATCCACTCACTACATCTATGTGGCTCGGGACTGTACCCAACTAAACCTGTTTGCACGACTCCTTTGAGCCGTGGTAGGATAGTAATCAAAGCACAGTGGGAACTCATATGAGACAAATGACGATCTCAGGTCGATAGACTAACCTGTACACATGTCACCTAGGAACTGCTATATGACAATAGGTATAGTGCCAACTAGCAGGTTCCCGGCGAGTCCGTCTAGTGTACTCATAACCCAATGATCACCTGTATACTATCTTAAGTGAACAAACTAACACCAATGGCTTGTGAGACCTGGCCACCGCCCCTCGTCGGGGTCTCGATAAGTACACACTAGTCTACTCTGGAGTATCAATGCCCAGTCTCGATACTCCAACGCTTAGGGACATTTAAGGATTTGCTTATAGACCACCCAGCTCCCACGTATACGATCGCCATCATAATGCTGGTAGTCAAGCAGGAATCCTATGGGCTCTATCAACATGTAATAATAATCTGTAATACCACATAATGCATGTACATGATGATAAAGATAAATCAGATAGCATACTATCATTTTGAGTAAGACTGTTCTATCCATATAGGTCTTCCCTCAATCATCGAAATCGCATGCCTGCGATTCAATAATTGACTTGAGGGCACTATAGCCAACAGTTGTTGCGTGTTGGCAACAAAGGCCGCTTTCCCTTTACCCTTGTTATTTCGAGGGTCCTTATTTAAGGAGGAAGGCCCGTGGCCCATCTAGTCCGTTTGGGCTAGTTTATCGATCAGAACCTGGAAGGTTGTTGGTTTGAAGAATGTCATGAACTGGGACACAGTCGTTTGAGGATCTAGGGTCCTTATGAACATGCCTACGGCGGGAGATTCTTTAATGCGTTGTTCGCACATATACCATAAGTTCTGCCACCGGATCGCATATTGGACCCAGGTTTCTCCCGGTTTTACCCTGGCATTGATTAATGCCATGATTGGAGTGTGCTCGCTCGTGCTGGCGAACCGCTGTGTGAACAGAAGTTCCATCTCTGTGAATATTTTTACAGAGTCATTTGGGAGCTCCGAGTACCATTCAAAAGATGTTTCCGACAGGCTACCAACGAACTGGCGAAGCAACAGTTTGTCGTTGTAAGTCTACGGTAGCGCCCCGGCCGTCTTTTAGACGCCAAATATGGAACAAAAATTTTTATAACTGGCGCTATCGTATACTATATCCCAGGATCTGCCATTAACGCTAAACTGACATACTGTAAAGTGGGTAGAAATGTTATACCGAACGATCCGGGTCCTTCGGTCTTTAACCATCATCCCATGCTTTGTTGCGGCTGCTCCGATCTCGCTCGATCTCCGGTCTCATCGTCCAGATGGCACCACGTCAACGGATCTTTAAACGGGCTCCTGCCTCTGACCCGAGGCAACTCGGTCATCAAGTTTGCTAAAAGAGATGACCAAGATTGATGTAGAGAATGAGTAGAACACTTTGTCTCATTTCGTCCAAAGCCATGGACGAACGGTTAAGGAAGTTGCCATTGAATGAAATCAAGTGAGCCTTTGAAATTTGCATAGAGGAAATAGAGTTAGCAAAGAATTTTGGGCTCGGCCAAATATATGCAAGCTCTCTGTGAATTCATGCATCCATTTTCGATGTGGGGCCGGCCACAAAAATGAGTACACCGGGAATTTTTGGTGGAACCAAAAATGAGTGGATAATCAATTAATTCCCTTCATGAAAATCAATCAACAAAAATAGCATGATGGCTGCTGGAGCACCCACCGCCACATAAAAGACCCTCTCTCCTAAATATCCTTTTCCAAACAAAAGGCATTAATTTGCAAATCACACCTCACTAAAAAAATGGCTGTGCCTCTTGAATGCAAACCAATACCACTATGAAGCCCACGGAATTCGGCAGCCCATTGATTTCGGCCAGACAGAAAAAATAAGAAAATCCACATTAAACCGGATGTTTAAGACGGGTGATAGAAAACTGGAAACTGGCCACTTTCCAAAAGCGACCCCGAAACGAATTTCAGGATAACCCCGTAACTGTATAAATATACCCGCATTTGTATTACGACCGAATACAAATGCAACCGAGACAAAAATATTATATCTACTCAATATAATACATGGATCTGGCTTAAATCAAAGCCCACCAGTATTATCTGCCCGAAATATGACACGTGCGTAAACGCACGTGCATTTTCCGAACCCTGCCATAAAACTATACGGCCTCTACAACGTTTCGTCCGAACTTGGGAAACTATCTGTGGGGGACTCTAATGACTCGTCAGTACCCTGGCAGTGGGTTTAACCACAAGCCGTCAGCGGCACTAGCTGTGCGTAACGGCTGCCCATGGACTGACCTCAAGGGAGGCCGATGAGCGAACTCATCCGGAAACCCTACTGAGCCTAATAGTGACAATGTATATACAGTCCGGTCCGTTCGTCTATGAGTATCGCATATCCGGCCTAGGGGGCTAGTAACGTCAGACCCCCAATAGCGGTATAAGTCGTGTCGGAGACAAGCCCTGAACACCCTGAGAAACTACTGGAGTACCTACCAGTAATTCTCACCTGCCTTGGCTAAGGACTTGGTGTAATGGCTTTCCTAGACACAGCACGATCTCACCCCCAATACCGGGAGAGACGAATCCCCTGCCGATCCACTCACGTGCCTCCATGTGGCTCGGGTCTGTACCCAAAAAATACCTGTTTGCACGACTCCTTTGAGCCGTGGTAGGGTAGAAATCAAAGCACAGTGGGAACTCACACGAGACAAATGACGACCTCAGGTCGATAAACTAACCTGGACACATGTCACCAGGGAACTGCTATCTGACGATAGGTATAATACCAACTAGCAGGTTCCCGGCGAGTCCTGTCCGGTGTACTCATAACCCAATGAGCACCTGTATACATCTTAGTTGATCCAACTGACACCAGTGGTTTGTGAGACTGGCCACCGCCCCTCGTCGGGGTCTCGACTGTATATACTAGTCTACTCCGGAGTATCGATGCCCTGTCTCGAAACTCCCACGACTAGGGACCGCTATTAAGGATGTGCTTATGGACTACCCAACTCTCACGTATATGATCGCCCTCATACTATTGGTAGTCAAGCAAGATCTTAAGGGCTCTATCAACGTGTAACATGTGATCAGTTACCTAAACCTGTACACGACTGATAAAGGTAAACCAAATAGCATACTATCATCTCGAGTAAGACTGTCCTACCGGTATAGGTCCTCCGCAATCATTGCACTCACGTGCCTGCGATCCAATAATTGACTTTAAGGGCACTATATCCAACAATCTCCCACTTGCACTTAAGGCTAATTATTGCGATGTCGCATACTCACAGCCCGTGTGATACCGAACATCTAACTCCTCTACTAATCAGTTTCACAAAGCCCGTTTGTAAAACTATTGTGTTCGAGAAATAGCCTCAGTGAGTGGATCCGCCCTGATGTTTCTTTCTATGTCTCTCTTAATCTCAAGTTCGCGGAGAAAGCCATCTCCCGAATTGGGTAATACCTGTCTTAGAATATGTCTGGATATCTGATGGGACCTAGTTCATAAATGAGTTCCAAATCCAAACTTCTTAGACTGTATCGATAACTGAACCTAATCAGTATCCTGCACCATGCCTCCCACAGTATCCTCTTGGACCACCTGTCCATAATACTGCCCCCTTCGTCAGAGGGAAAACTATAACTCTGACAATCACTCTGTCATCTATGTTACCTTTGAAGCCTGGAATGATAACCGTCTCCCGAAGGAGGCTGCCGTCATCAAATCCGTAGAACATGTACTTATGTTCTAAAACTGCTTCCTTATGTTTCTTCAGGATTGGACTAATATAAACTTATCGCATTTAGTGCAAAAACAACATCTGGTGTGGTACTTGACATCTCATGATTGACTCAATTGCCTAAGAAAGTGATCTGCCAATCATGCACATCCCTCTCCCCTTTAGTCTGTAAGACACTTTTAGAGAGGGTGACTCCATCACCTGCAGGTACACCACCATGCCAGGAGTCATTTATTCTAAAAACCATTAGAATACTGTTAAAGTACCCACATTAGGAAACTACCCAAATCCAGATCTAAAACCATAGATCTAGAAACCAGAATGTCAGATATTATATCCATATCCTGTCTAGAGAAACAACTGTGTGACGACCACAGTACAACCGATCGTAGTATAGGAATTTTACTTGCTACTCTGTGTATGTTATCCAAATACCAGGACATCACACACTCTACTACCTTCTCAACAGATCCATCCCCTATTTTGATGAAGTCAAACCCATGACTGTCACATCAAAATTAAATGATCTATCTCCGCTATAACTGCTCTAGTCTATAAATAGACATAAGCTACTTGCCCACTATGCTTCCGCTGCTCCCACTTACCACAACAACCCTCTGGCAGAATAATATATACGTGCACTTCTAAAGCTAGTTTAGAACGACGCTATACTTATCCTCCTACCGGGTCTCATAGCCTGGATCAACAGTAGTGTCAAGTCTGGGTAGATAAGAACCTCCCTGTCACCGTCCTTGAGGCTACCGGAGTACCTCTCGGGTGTCTGAGGTTACCCACCAAATCTGCGGAGTGGCTATTGGAATGTCAAACCTGATAGAATCTGTAGGTCCTATTAAATTTTCCGTAATCGTTTGCGGTTCTGGAATCACTTCCAGTTCTACCATACTCCCACTACTGTTTTCTGAAAAAATCCATTTTACTAAAACCGTGGCGAGTCAAGAACAATATCACTATTGATCTTCCAGATGGTAGAAAGTCAACCCTCGACATAGCCCAGGTCAACCCACAAACTGCCATTACAGAAACGTGCCCTGAGTTATCCAGAGTCTGGTTTTAAGTATAAGCCGGACAACTCCCCGTACCTTAACATCGTTAAGATATGAACCATTCTATATCCAATATAAAAAGTTTGGCGCTGATTTAATTGGAACCAGATTCTAATCATGCAGCTGTCTCCAGTGCATATCAACTTAATGGAGAGAGGCTGATCAGCATTACTCAACTTAGGAATACATCCAATTATGAGTAACCTGAAAGAGAAACAAGTTTCTCAAAACCATTACTATCAACTGAATACCAATCACAAGAATCTACATCTTCGATCTCTTTGAAGAATCCCGATACCTGCGACATTCGGTTCTCTACTTCATTCTTATACCTACAACTTCTCAAAACTTAACCTTATATTTCTGCGAAATACTTGTCTAAAAACTAGAGAAGTCATAAGTAAACAGAATATAGTACGAGGACCAACCCTTTTGTCCTGATGGATATTGGACAACATACAATACTCTGTATAAGTCCGCTGAGTTGAATAACTCAAAACCTGTGCATCGTAGGTTGAAAACTGTACTTATGGTTAAGAACTACTCCGTTATTCAATACTCCTTACCCAATCGCCAACTGATATAGGTGATTGTCATCGACATAATATCAAAAATTTATATCTCACTTTATAAAAATAAACGTACAGATATATCATTTTGAAATTGGTGCACAACAACGAATACTCAAAACTAAATACATGTCTGCTGGTAATAACCCAGGCGACTTCCTCAAATATCACCAATTTCAACGAATTCCGATATAATGAGGATGATCACTTAATTCCCAATAACTTCCTCCCACTCATCATCTGTAAAACCATACAGATGTGAGAATCATACCTGGTAAATACATACCCTAGAGTAAGTATCTAATCGGGAAATCAGTTTTCCTTTAACAATGCACAGTGTAAGTGAAACATGAAAATGTTTCGTAGGGGTATCCTGGTATTCCTAGTAATGCCTCTTCCATAATCCAATTCATGACTGTAACCGTATATTTCTTTGCTATCTCTCCAAATCCCTTTATTTGTCTTTAGTCATTTCCTTCTGTACATCCCTTTTAGGCTAAGTGGTTTTCTTCCTTCCCTACCGTTCGGCACCAGCCTATGGTTTGGAAGAAGACTATCCAGCAAGCATAATAGGTGCACCCTCCTAAACCAAGGAGTACTCGTAACCTGAGAGAAGGTGATGATAAAAGACAACTGAATAATACCTTATTCTATTTTTCCTGAACTAGGGAAAAAAGCAAAGGTGAAATAGGAGTGGCGATGAAGTACGTGGTTTGGTCGTGAATGATAGCAGTCGCAATTTACTTTGCCCTCTTTCTAATCCCTTTTATTTTGTTTTTACATATTACTTTCTGTACACCCTACTTAGGCTAATTGGTTTTCTTCATTCCCTAGCTTTCGGCACTTGCCTATGGTTTGGAAGAAGACTATCCAATAAGCGTAATAGGTGTACTCTCCTAAACCAAGGAGCCCTCGCAACCTGAGAGAAGGTGATAATAAAAAACAACTGAATAAACCAATTCTATTTCTCCTGAACCTGGATCCATCCTCGAAGAAGTCCCTTCGAGTTCGTATATAACCATATGATGGATCTATCTAATAGAAGTGGATACTCGTAGTGATACGAGGTGTTCTGAGAAATGCAAAGGGTAAAAGAAGGAGTGGCAATGACTTATGCAACTCAGACAATCCAAAAGCCAGTATTTTAAGAAGGTTCGGTTAACTTGGTCACTGAGTCATAGTCTAGGGTCGGTCAAAGGTCGCTGCCAAAGAGAGAGAGAAAAGAAACACTCTGCGTGCACTCTAACCTACATCAGAATGGTTATCACTTTATCTAATCCGGAAACCTCCCACTGTACTGTCAAATTCTCCTCCAAACCTGAAAGAAGAATCAATCGGGATCACCCGAAGAGTAAACCAACTCATCAGTGGGAATCGGGATCCAACTCTCATCGCATGATAATGTGACGGAATCCACTCACGTTATCACACTCCAGAAGGTATGCGCATGCCTTGCAAGTTTCAGTTTCTTTAGAAACTCCCGATATGATTTTTACCCCATGTTCTTATGACCTTGACGAAAGCCAACAAATCATAAGTCACATGTCAAGTTCTACCCGTCATATTCTTGTCAATTTGAACCCTCCCGTACATACTCTTGACGAAAGCCAACAAGGTAATACGACTGTCCCAAACCAACACATCTATCTATGCAACAAATGAATACCCCAGCAGCTACCAAACACTATGCCTTGACGAAAGCCAACAAACATAGCTTGAATACTACTGACTATCCATAAGACATGACGGAGAGCTACGACTGGTTTTTGGCGAAAAACCTTTAACGTAATGAACTTGATCTCGTTGAAGAAACTTGATAGCTTTTTATAAAAATATAGCGGCGAAAACCTTTTGCTAAAGAGGTCACTCCCGGTGAAGGGATCTCGGCTCTTTCCTCGTAGAATGAGGTGCAGGATATTCCAACCGAATACCGCGATGCAAAGCAACTTGTAATCGACTATAGTGAAGTTATTACCCTGACGCAAACTTCTGCCCAAGGGGTCACTCCCGGTGAAGGGATATCGGCCCTTGCCTCGTCGAATGAGGTGCGGGATATTCCAACCAAATACCACTGTGCAAAACAAAAGAAAAAGTCTTTGTAATAACACATTTTAAAACTGTTCCAACAACATCCAAACAGATTTGTTTTCCTTTGCATTGATCAGAATCAACACAGTCCCATCAATTAATCACACCAGAAAAGAACGAAAATAAAATGTACGTATATGTCATTCGCATTCGTCTCTGGGTCTCGTCATCACCCGTTAGGTTACTTAACTAACGACAGAGCGGGGACTGAACTAGTGCGGGTGCAAAACATATACAACATCTACTAGTATATATACCAATATACAATAATCGCTCCAGGCGTGATAATATGCAACATTACAGAAAAGTAATAAGCATCACAGAACAATACAGATAATCTGGGATCCTCGAGTTTCACAGAGCCGCTGCTGAAACCCGACGTTCCCCTGGTCGTGTGGATAGCCTGTGCAATGAAACCTAGACCCCTACGGGTGCGGCAAGTTACCCGCCAAAACCTAAAGCGAGGCAGCCCCCTACAACAAAGTGAATGGACCATCCTGCACTTCACGGAATCCGGTAACATGAGCACCCCTCTTTGGGTCAACCTGTACCACCTACGAGTGCGGTGAATATCTGCCAATTGTAGAGTGAGGCCCCTCTGCCTCTCAAAGCCATGAGATGCGGACCCGTTGCCCTC
Organism: Agapanthus africanus; assembly: GCA_030015575.1. Lineage (NCBI taxonomy): Eukaryota > Viridiplantae > Streptophyta > Magnoliopsida > Asparagales > Amaryllidaceae > Agapanthus > Agapanthus africanus. Next base: position 767,254,305 of record JASDDO010000019.1, on the reverse strand, counting down.
CAGAACCCGGCTATCCGTGCACTCCGTCACGGGGTAAAACCTAGTACAGAAATGAAAAATATGTACAACGGGTACATCGACCTCAGCCCGGTCGTGCCCTAAAAGAATATTATACAAACAGGCAGTGACGGCAGTCCACATGTTGGACGCTCTCCCCGCAATATCAAATGTACAAATAAATCCAAACTGCACTACCATTGCACACTGCTATCCACCACGACAAATCCGCAACATCACAGCACAACACAGAACATCAACGCGAATGTCACGTTCGTAAACCCGTCTAAAAGAACTATAGCAATTAGACGCGGTTTACCGCTCGAATGGCATTCACGTTTGGAGATATAATGTAAGTACTGCAAAGTAACATGTTTAAATTTCGATCGACAAAATTTCCCGAAGTGGGCCCCATGTACATCTGCTGTACAGTAACAAAATCTGGGCCCAAAAGAACAGTTCCAGAAACCACAATTTCCTAAGTAGAATCCACATAAGAAAGATGGCCCACTGATTCACCTAGACGGCAGCGGTTCCGCAGCCAAAGCATGGCTTTGGCAGCGGTTCCGCAGCCAAAGCATGGCTTTGGCGGCGGATCCGCGGCCGTACGGTCGGATCAGTGGATCGAATTTCTTCAGTTTTCTAAAAAATGCCTGCTTAATTTTTAGGTATGGTCAAAATGATTTTTAGACCAGATTTAAAACCGACAGAAACTTTAACACTAGAAATTGTGATTTTGCAAATTTCGCTCGATCGATATTTTAAACGCGTTAGAACAAATTAGTAAAGCTTAATGGCGTGACTCTGATACCATGTAAATCTACGGTAGCGCCCCGGCCGTCTTTCAGACGCCAAATGCGGAACAAAAACTTTTATAACTGGCGCTATCGTATACTATATCCCAGGATCTGCCATTAACGCTAAACTGACATACTGTAAAGTGGGTAGAAATATTATACCGAACGATCCGGGTCCTTCGGTCTTTAACTATCATCCCATTCTTTGTTGCGGCTGCTCCGATCTCGCTCGATCTCCGGTCTCGTCGTCCAGATGGCACCGTCAACGGATCTTTAAATGGGCTCCCGTCTCTGACCCGAGGCAACTCGGTCATCAAGTTTGCTAAAAGAGATGACCAAGATTGATGTAGAGAATGAGTATAACACTTTGTCTCATTTCGTCCAAAGCCATGGACGAACGGTTAAGGAAGTTGCCATTGAATGAAATCAAGTGAGCCTTTGAAATTTGCATGGAGGAAATAGAGTTAGCAAAGAATTTTGGGCTCGGCCAAATATATGCAAGCTCTCTGTGAATTCATGCATCCATTTTCGATGTGGGGCCGGCCACAAAAATGAGTGCACTGGGAATTTTTGGTGGAACCAAAAATGAGTGTGTAATCAATTAATTCCCTTCATGAAAATCAATCAACAAAAATAGCATGATGGCTGCTGGAGCACCCACCACCACATAAAAGACCCTCTCTCCTAAATATCCTTTTCCAAACAAAAGGCATTAATTTGCAAATCACACCTCACTAAAAAAATGGCCATGCCTCTTGAATGCAAACCAATACCACTGTGGAGCCCACGGAATTCGGCAGCCCATTGATTTCGGCCAGACAGGAAAAAGAAGAAAATCCTCGGCCAGACAGGAAAAAGAAGAAAATCCGCATTAAACCGGATGTTTAAGACCGGTGATAGAAAACTGGAAACTGGCAACTTCCAAAAGCGACCCCGAAACGAATTTCAGGATAACCCCATAACTGTATAAATATACCCGCATTTGTATTACGACCGAATATAAATGCAACTGAGACAAAAATATTATATCTACTCAATATAATACATGGATCCGGCTTAAACCAAAGCCCACCAGTATTATCTGCCCGAAATATGACATGTGCGTAAACGCACGTGCATTTTCCGAAACCTGCCATAAAACCATACGACCTCTACAACGTTTCTTCCGAACTTGGGAAACTATCTGTGGGGGACTCTAATGACTCGTCAGTACCCTGGTAGTGGGTTTAACCACAAGCCGTCAGCGGCACTAGCTGTGCGTAACGGCTGCCCATGGACTGACCTCAAGGGAGGCCGATGAGCGAACTCATCCGGAAACCTTACCGAGCCTAACAGTGACAATGTATATACAGTCCGGTCCGTTCGTCTATGAGTATCGCATATCCGGCCTAGGAGGCTAGTAACGTCAGACCCCCAATAGCGGTATAAGTCGTGTCGGAGACAAGCCCTGAACACCATGAGAAACTACTGGAGTTCCGACCAGTAATTCTCACCTACCTTGGCCAAGGACTTGGTGTAATGGCTTTCCTAGACACAGCACGATCTCACCCCCAATACCGGGAGAGACGAATCCCCTGCCGATCCGTTCACTTGCCTCCATGTGGCTCGGGACTGTACCCAAAAAATACCTGTTTGCACGACTCCTTTGAGCCATGGTAGGGTAGAAATCAAAGCACAGTGGGAACTCACACGAGACAAATGACGACCTCAGGTCGATAAACTAACCTGTACACATGTCACCAGGGAACTGCTATCTGACGATAGGTATAATACCAACTAGCAGGTTCCCGGCGAGTCCTGTCCGGTGTACTCATAACCCAATGAGCACCTGTATACATCTTAGTTGATCCAACTGACACCAGTGGTTTGTGAGACTGGCCACCTCCCCTCGTCGGGGTCTCGACTGTATATACTAGTCTACTCCGGAGTATCGATGCCCTGTCTCGAAACTCCCATGACTAGAGACCGCTATTAAGGATGTGCTTATGGACTACCCAACTCTCACGTATATGATCGCCCTCATACTGTTGGTAGTCAAGCAAGATCCTAAGGGCTCTATCAACGTGTAACATGTGATCAGTTACCTGAACCTGTACACGACTGATAAAGGTAAACCAGATAGCATACTATCATCTCGAGTAAGACTGTCCTACCGGTATAGGTCTTCCGCAATCATTGCAATCACGTGCCTGCGATCCAATAATTGACTTTGAGGGCACTATATCCAATAGTCGTCGCCTCCAGTGTTGCCGCACAGAGCTCTGAACTGCGCGACGTGCTGGTGTGGGTTGCCTGTCGCTTTGTACACGTGTAATTTAGGGATCGTATATCCCGACAGATATTTGATTTGTTCATATCGGTCTGGATACGGTCGCCGGTTCTGACGATTTGGCCAGCAGCCTCATTAGCTTGATAAGCTCTTATTTTTTTAGCAAAGTAATTATCAAGAGAAGCCTTGGAGATCGTTTCCTCCTTGGACACTGATAAGGCCAGAAGATAGTTTGATGTTTCCTCTCTGTCATCCTCGATGATTATCGGCGGATCTTCGGCTGAGAGTTCTGGTTGGATCATCATTCCAACCATGTCCTGGAGGAAGAGCGTCATCTGCTTCATGTTTGCAGCTTGTTCAGCGGCTTCTTTATCCTTTCTTTCAAGCACCCTTCGCAGGAACTCTATATCGGTCTCCTATTCCTAGCGCTGTTCGGCTGTTGTATCCGGACTTTCTTTCTGCCCGGTAAGTGCTGCCATTTTGGTCATCATTTTTAGGAGCTTTTGTGGCTGCTCCTGAGCTTTTGTCAGCGACTGAGTTTGCGGTCGGTGACTCACCGAAGCACAGATTTCCTCTTTTCCTGAAGCCATGTGAACCATATGTACGATCATTCCTCCAGACTTAGGGCGTTTAGGTCCATCGCCTTTGGAATTTGCCGCCGGCAGTTGGATTTTCTCCAGCCTCTTTCTTTTGTGGGAGGTTGAAGTTGAAGGAGCCGTTGTAACAGGCACCCATGTAGAAGAAGTCCCTCGTTGTATGACGGAGGTGCGGTCTTTTTCTTACCGAACCTTCAATTTTTTCGGTCGACGAGAGTGGTTTTGATCAATCACGGAGTCCTAGACTTTTCGCCAGACCCTATGAATTTGGGAGGAGAGCCGCTAATGAGGCTGCTCCGGCTTTGCCTGCACTATGACCTCTGCAGGCGGAGGTGATTTCTTTAGCACCGCCGTTGGAGAGTTCTTTCGCACCCTCTTAAGCGGATCAAACTTGTTCCCAGTTGGAACTGCAGCATCAACTTCCACCATTGGAGCTGACGGAATAAGTACAGAGGGGGAGTTGCCCCTAGCTATTCTCACTCGGCGCCAGTGGCGACGTTGAGCGTGCCTTATAGAAGGGAACGCCTCAGTTTTAGAAGCGACTTCTTCATGCCCCGGTTTTGCTGAGGAGCTTCATCAGCCTGTTGAAGACCGACGCCCTTGGCAGAGTTTGGGAAGGGCCATCCAATCTTTCAAAGACCGACTTTCTGATGGGGGAAGCGCTTTTGACGGCTTTGTCCATAGTAGAAGTTGGAAGGGCTGTCCATTTTGGGGCAACCCCTTCAGGTATCATGAGCCTCTTTATGGGCCCGTTCGAGCATTTGGTTAGCCTGTTGAAGACTGAAATGTCAGATTAGGACGGCCCGTTGAGAAGGGTCATTATGGTTGCCAATCGATCAAAGTCCGACCTTTTAGGAGCTTCCTCTTATAGCGCTGACGCACCAAAACTCACTGGTGGGAGCATGGTCCCAAAGAACAATCCAGTAATGGCTTGCGTAACTTGCCCCATCGGCATTGAGAAAATAGATGTCGTGTTGGGTCCGTAGGTCACTCCTTCAGTTGGGGTGGAGCGAGAGTTGCTGTTGTAAAAGACGCAGTTGAAAGCCATCGATTTTCTAGGTAGAGGCAAGACACCAAATTTTAGTATCTCGAATCCAAGAGCAACCATAACGAATCATGATTTTGTTCGCGAAACACGACACACAAAGTGTGGAGTGGAAAAAGAAAAAGGTCCCACCGGGCGTGCCAGAATCTGTTCACCGCCTAAAGATAGGGACTAATACGTTGGGACGTCTAGCCTGAATTTTGGGGGCAGATGTTATTTGGACTTCTCCATCCACCTCTTCAAAGATACCAAGTTGATTTATGGCACCATATATCAGAGGTTTGGACAGATGCGACCGTTGTAGCAGAGTATGTCAGATTCCCCCTCATTTTATGAGGGGTTTTTGATTGTGGGGACGCTTTTCCCTGCAGGCGCAAGCCCCTGCAATTAATTACGTTACCGTATTGCGATAACCACTTTCTCCTGCTCCGGCAGTTCACTTTGTGTCGTGTTATTTTTGTTTTATTTTGGGTTGCCCATGAATTGTATACGGAGACCATTTTATGTTGTCGCCCGTAGGGCACGGATTAGTCCAAATCCGTATATTTTAGATTTGGGCTTGGGTCAAGGATTTACTTGATGGGGTTTTGAACTTAGGTTATATATTCTTTTGGTTCAAAAATATTTTGTTTTATTTAAGGACCGTTAATCTAGTTTGAGATTAAGATCAACTTAAATGTATGAGCATTTGGGCTCAATCTATTTTAAAATAAGGATACATTAGTCCTGTTTGAAACTAAGATCAACTTAGCAATATTTTAAAGGATCATTAAATTTTTTAAGATCCAGAGCATTTAGACTCAGTTGTAAGAGAGACTTAGCCAATTTAGGCTTACTCAGTCTTCTTTTGTTCTGTTCAGAAGTGTTAAGCACTTATTTGGGCTCTATTTGTTCAACCCCCTTTTTATGCAAAAGTGTTAAGCATTTATTTGACGTTCTGACACCCGCATAGATATCATGTGAAGCATTTAATTATGTGCACTGCACAATCAGTGCTAAGCACTCAGCCGTTTCGGATGTATATGAAGTGCTAATCACTTTTTATATGGCGCTCATGTGAGGAGCACGTGCGGCGCTGAGTGCTGCCCAATCAGTGCTAAGCACTCGGCCATTTTAGCTGTATATGAAGTGCTAAGCACTTTTTGTGTGGCACCCACATGAGGAGCACGTGTAGCGCTTGGCGTTGCTCAATCAGTGCTATGCACTTGGCCGTTATGGTTATATATGAAGTGCTAAGTACTTTTATTCAACGCCAACGTGTGTTTTACATTGGGCGCTGGCCTTCTGTTTCGGACGCCCGCGTATTTTTCATGTAAGGCGCTAGGCGCTGTTAAGAGGGCGCCTACGTGGGAAACACGTGAGGCGCTAGTTTTTTTTTCCTTTTTTAGAAATTAAATCTTTGTTAATGACATTTTGACCACTAATGATCACCAAGATCTTCATTTTTGAAGATCCGGGATCGGGTTTTTCTTTAAAACCTAAGTTCTTTTATACGTTCTTTTTCCTTTTGTTTTTCTTTTAAACCTAATTTTTCTGAATTTTTGATTTTCAAGAACAAGATCTTCCCGATGAGAATTAAATTCTCAACTTGTGGGAGACTTATCTTGTGGATCTCTGATCCAGAGAAAGAACTAAGTTTTTTGAGAAGGGTTAAACCCTTAAAATAGGTAAAAAAGATATTTTGATCTCTGTTTTTTCTTTACCTAGGTTTTTTCTTGAAAGGAATTCTTCCTCTTTGAGAATTAAATTCTCTGTTGTTTTGAAACCTTTCTATATTTTTTCAGAAACTTAGGGGGGGGTTCTCCTTTTGAGACTTGAAGTCTCGGGTCCTTTATATAGTTGAGGCAAATTGTTAATTGGTTTTGAGAAAAACTCTCATCGAGAGATTCCAATTGATTTAATTGGTCTCAAAATTGAGTTAGGGAATTTTACACATCGTTGGATTTTTGATTCGAGGGTTTCTGTTTTACATAATATATTTTCTTGTTTTTAATAAGATTAGGAAAATATTTTTCCCATATACAGAATATATTCTGTAAATTGGTGATTTTTTAATCACTATTGGATTTTTAATCCAAGGGTTCTCTGTTTTACAGAATATGTTTTCTTGTTTTTAGCAAAATTGGGAAAAATTTTTCCTATATACAGAATTTATTCTATAAAATGGTGATTTTTAATCACCATTGGATTTTTAATCTAAGGGTTCTTTGTTTTACAGAGAGCGATATTTTTTTGTTTAGAAAGTTTGAGGGAATATATTCCCAAAATAGAATTTTATTCTATTATTTGATCATTGATCCAACCGAGAGTATCTTTCTTATTTAGAATGATTTGGGAGATATTTTCTTCTAATAGAATTTAATTCTACATTTTGATGATTTATCACTTCCATTTGATGTTTGATCCAACGGCTCTGTTTAACAGAGAGTATCCCAAATTCTCATGTAGAATTTAATTCTATTAATCTTGATTTGGGTGCTGGCGCTCACGTGTTGTGCACGTGGGTGACACTTAAGAATTTAATTCTTATGATGGGTACTCCTATGGTTTGCACATTGGCGCTCGCCTGATAAGCATGTGCGGCGTCGTATAAGAATTTAATTTTTATTCAGAAAGCGTTTCTGTGCTTTGCACATTGGCGCCGGCGTGAGAAGCATGTGCAGCACCACCACAAAATTGGTGCTGGTGTTGGCGTCCTCGTGAGGGGCACGTGAGGCACTGCCTCTAAATTTAACAGAACTTAGCTCTTTTTTATATTGTTTAAATTTTGGAGAAACATTCCTTACTTTTAATTTTAAGTTTTAAAAAAAACAACTATTTTCGTACTTGTTTAAAAGTAATTAAAAATACACCTCTCTATGGGATCGATCCTCAAGTATTACAACTGCACGACCATATAACTGCAGTTAAAATTTAAAGACACTCAAAAATTCAATCAATCAAACCTATGCATCTGCCCCCAAATTCAGGCAATACGTTCCATCCCAGCTCGTCTGAGTCCGGTCTTCGGCGGTAAATGGTCATAAACTTACTTTTCTAAAAATTCCCTTCATGCTTCTAAACCCGTGCAATTAATTTACACTGATATTTGGGGACCCACAAAATTGTCGTATGATGCTTTTCATTATTACATAATCTTTGTTAATTATTACACAAATTACATCTGGTTGTTCCCTATGAAACATAAATTTGATGTTGCCACATTTTTCCCTAGTTCAAAAATCTTGTCGAAAAATATTTTCAATTACCGCTCATATCAAAATATTCTGATAATGGCGGTGAATACACTTCTCTTGCCTCTATCCCCACCTCCTATGGTGTCTCTCATCTCATCACTCCTCCACACACCCTTAAACACAATGGCACATCAGAACATCGCCATTGTCATGTTGTCGAAACTGGTATCACACTTTTGCATATAGTCTCACTTCCCTCTGAGTATTGGAGTCAAGATTTTCAAACCGCTGTTTATCTCATAAATCGTCTTCCCACACCGGTTCTTAATTTCCAATCCCTATTTTAAAAACTATTTCAACGTCCACCAAACTACAAACGTATCAATATTTTTGGGTGTCTTTGTTATCCCTGATTAAGATCGCACACCTCTTCCAAACTTCAATCTCGATCCAGTCCCTGCATTTTTTAGGTTATTCAACATCTCAATCTACGTATAAATGTTTAGATCCTGTCACTCACAAAATTTATATTTATCGTCATGTCAAATTCGTCGAAACCAATTTTCCCATGCAGATATCTTATAAACATCAAGAGACTCATCTGCAAGATTTGGCCTCCCCTGGCACAGCATAGCAACCAATCCCGTATACCCAACCTACCAAATTTCACATCCTGCCCACCTTATCTAACCCAACCCCCACTGAACCTCAATCATTAACATCTCATACTCTCGACCTTTCCACCTCCATGACACTTCACAATCATCACCTTCCAATCTCGATAACATCGCCAACCTACCCGTCTCTACCTCCCCAACCTCCTCCATAACCGCTCAATCACATTTATCCTCTCCACAATTATCCCCTACTCCCCTACCTCAAAATCTCTGAACCAATATTGAACGAAAACCGAATCCGAAATACTTCAAATCCTAATATATAAACCATGTTGGGTTAGTATAGCACCTTGTGAAGGTTTTGGAAAGCATCAATCATGCTACTTTAAATTTTTTGGGGTGCTAAACAAACCCTAACCAAGATCTTAACTAGAGAATTAGGGTTAACTTGCAAGTAAACAATTTTACATCTAAGAGAGAGGGATTACAACCTTTGTAGTCCGTTCCTTCGCTTCATAAGCTCCGAGTAGTAGTCCCTTCGCTGCGATCCATGAACTTCCGGACTCTAGAGAGGCTCCACAAGTCGAATGATCCATGCTTGCTAGAAGTCTTCCTTTTCGAAGATGATCTACCTTGAAGAATTTGAAACTCAAGATCTCACTTCTCTAATCAAGTATTAGTGAAGTGAACACCCTAATCTAAGTGGCTAGAATAGATGAGGATGATGAAGTGGGAATTTTGCTCTCTTTTGTTTTCAATTTCTCACTTTAAATCATCACAACAGAAAAAGCTAGAATGCTTTTTCAAGAAGGAAGAAGAAGAAAGCTTTTGTGATGAACAATGAATTATTGTTGTGGTTACAATTACAACCATGAGTTAATAAAATGAAGGCTTTAACTCATGTAGAGAATAAACTAGAGTTAAGGGTTTGGGTTGGGTTAACAAATATCTACACAAAATATCAAAGCAAAATGACAAAAGGAAAGCTTCATGAAGCTTCATGAAAAAGCTAACCCAAAAGCTAACCCAAATCCAAACCCTAATTTTGTTTAAACTTAACAACCATGTTGCATTTGTAAGCCTAACTTGTTACAATATTATATATCACATATACAATATATTTTGTAACAAAAGAAAATAATACAATTAACATATATCGCATATACATCAATGTATTATCCAGTGAGAAAATGAATCAATAAAGTGAGCTTATATTAGTTAACGTAATGTAATATATCTCATATATAATTATACATTAATTATCGAATCAACACTTGATCCGACAATCCGGCTATATTGCATATAATCGACAAATATAACATATACTAATTCATCGAATCAACACTTGATCCGATGACCCGGCTATATCAAATATACCCGGCCGATATCTCATATCGCGAGAATATAATACAGTATCTTATGTCATATTATTCTCGGTCCCGCACATATCACATATGTGCTCCTACTCCGTTTTGCCTGAGCTAGGAAACCTCTGTGTAGGACTCTAAAGAATCGTCAATACGCCGGCAGTAACTGATGATCATATCAAACACCCACAAGCTGCAAGAGGTCAGCTAAACGTAACAGCCACCCGTGTATTGAGCAATCAGAAGATCAACAAGCAAGCCTGCACATTCTCCTGTGAATCCAATCAGTAAATACTCCCGTACAGTCCGATCTCTTCGTCTGATATGTCGCATATCCAGTCTAGGGGTGGTAAACGTCAGACCCCAGTAACCGATAAGTCATGTCGATGTAAGGCTCATAACGGGTGGAGAAACTACTGATAACTCTTACCAGTAAATCTCCATATCATCCGTGGCCAGGGACTTCCAGTTATAGCCAATCGAACACAGCGCAACATTACTGCCAATACCGGGAGAGACGAAACCCCTCCTATCGCTCATTGCCTCCATGTGATTCGGGACCATACCCAAAAGCCACCGTTTTGCACGCCCTCTTGGACGTGGTAAGGTGGAAATCAAAGCACAATGGGAATCACACAAGACTCTATGACGATCTCGGGTCTACAGACTAACCTGTACCAGTGTCACCGGAGAACTGCTATCTGACGATAGGTATAATACCATCCAGGAGTTCTCGGCGAGTCCGTTCAGTGTACCCAGTCTCCACCGAGCACCCGTACACCATCTTTGATGTCCAACACCAATGGATATGGGATCATCCATCGCCCATTATATGGGTCAAGATGCGTGTATGCTAGTCTACTCTGGAGTATCGATGCCCTGTCTCGATACACGCTCGACTAGGAACAGTTATAGGATGTACTCGTGGACTAACTTGGCCCCACTAGTATGATCTCATCATAGTCCTAGTATTAGAGTATATATCCTAAGGGCTTTATCAACATGTGATCACAAAAAAGTATTTTTTAACACGTTAAGATAAAGGGAAACCAGATAGCATACTATCATATCGAGCAAGAAAGTCCTCTCTACATATATCCAAGCATCCATTATAATATATATCACATGTACAACAATGGCCTCTAGGGCATATACATAACTAACAATCTCCCACTTGTACTAAGGCCAGCTGTTGTAGTATCTCATACCCAACATCCCGAAGAGTCTCTCAAATTATATTTGAGGAATGGCCTTTGTGAGTGGATCCGCAGTGTTGTCCTTCGTATCAACTCTCCTGACCTCGATCTCCCGGCGATCAACTATCTCCCGGATCAGGTGATAACGCCTCAGAATATGTCTAGATTTCTGATGGGACCTGGGTTCCTTGGCTAAAACCACAGCTCCATTGTTATCACAATACAGAGATATTGGATGCTCAATGGATGGAACCACACCAAGTTCAGTGATGAACTTCTTTATCCAGACAGCCTCTTTGGCAGCATCGTTGGCAGCGATGTATTCAGCCTCCATCATCGAGTCTGCCACGGTTTCCTGTTTGGAACTCTTCCAACACACCGCCCCTCCATTTAGGATAAAGACAAAACCCGAGTGCGACTTAGAGTCGTCCTTATCACTTTGGAAGCTCGAATCGGTAAAGGACTCTATATGGAGTTCTCCATTACCATATACCAAGAACATCTCTTTAGTCCTTCTCAAGTACTTGAGAATGTTCTTCACAGTTGTCCAGTGATTCTCTCCAGGATCTGCTTGATACTTACTCACTACACTTAGTGAGTATGATACATCAGGTCTGGTACATAGCATCGCGTACATGATAGAGCCTACTGCCGAAGCATAAGGTATCCCTTGCATGTGATCTCTTTCCAAATCAGTCTTGGGAGACATCTCTTTGGAGAGAGTGAGTTCAGAGATCGTGGGTAAGTTCCCACGCTTGGATTCTTCCATACTAAACCTCTTTAGTATGGTGTCAATGTACCTGGATTGGGACAATCCCAGTATCCGTCTAGATCTATCATTATAGATCTTAATTGCCAAAATGTATGAGGCATCACCTAGATCTTTCATTGAGAATCTATGTGATAAGAAGAGCTTGACCGAGTGCAGCATAGGAACATCGTTTCCTATCAAGAGTATGTCATCTACGTACAATACGAGAGAGACAACCTTACTCTCTGCCACCTTCTTGTAGGTTCATCTATGTTTTTGATGAAGTCAAACTCTTTGACTACCACATCAAAACATATATTCCAACTCCGCGATGCTTGCTTCAACCCATAGATAGATTTAAGCAGCTTGCACACCTTTCCGCTGCTCACACTGTCTACGAAGCCCTCTGGCTGAGTCATGTACACGCACTCTTCCAAATCACCATTTAGAAAGGCGGTCTTAACATCCATTTGCTAGATTTCGTAGTCATGGTATGCAGCAATGGCAAGTAAGATCCGGATGGACTTAAGCATAGCCACTGGAGAAAAGGTTTCGTCATAATCCACACCCGGTCGTTGACGAAAACCCTTTGCAACAAGTCTAGCTTTGTAAGTCTCAACTTTTCCATCTACACCAAGTTTCTTCTTAAAGATCCATTTGCTCCCAATGAGTTTTACCCCTTCAGGAGCAATTTCCAAAGTCCATACTTTGTTGGTGTACATGGATTCCATCTCAGATCACATTGCATCCAGCCATTTCACAGAGTCACCACTCGTGATGGCCTGTTCGAAGCTAGTTGGGTCATCATCTAACATGATGCAATCCTCGCTCCCACCATCAATGAGAAAACCGTAGTATCTCTCAGGTGGATGAAGAACCCTACTAGATCGGCGGAGAGGCTGGGTTCGTTAGGAACTACTGAATCCTCTAGTTCTACCAAATCTTCTGTTTCAGTTTGTGTAAATGGAACTTCTTCCAGTTCTACCTCCTTGCCACTAATTTCCTTTGCAAGAAATTCATTTTCTAAAAAGGTGGCATGCTGAGCAACATATACCTTTTATTCCTCAGGGTGGTAGAAGATATGTCCTTGCGAATGCTTGGGATATCCTACAAACTTGCACAAAAACGATCTTACCTCGAGCTTGTCCGGATTTTGCTTTTTAACATAGGCCGGGCAACCCCATATCTTAACGAAATTAAGACACGGTCTCTTCCACTCCCATATCTCATATGGAGTGGTAGGCACTGATTTGGTTGGAACTCTATTTAATAGGTATATGGCTGTCTCAAGTGCATACCCCCAAAAGGAAATAGGTAACTCAGCAGTGCTCATCATAGAGCGCACCATATCTAATAGGGTGCGATTCCTCCGCTCCGATACACCATTGTGTTGTGGTGTATAGGGAGGAGTAAGCTGAGAGAGAATCTCATTCTCTTTTAGATAGTCCAGGAACTCATTGCTCAAGTATTCTCCTCCTCGATCAGATCGAAGGATCTTAATACTTTTACCCGTTTGGTTTTCTACTTCGTTTTTATGTTCTCTGAATTTCTCAAAAGCTTCAGACTTGTGTTTCAACAGGAACACATGTCCGTATCTTGAGAGATCGTCAGTGAATGTAATGAAGTGCGAGGAACCATTCCTGGCATGTGTAGACTTGGGACCGCATACATCACTATGTATCAGTCCCAAGAGTTCTGTAACTCTTTCTCAGTGTCCACTAAATGGAGTTTTGATCATTTTGCCTTTGAGACATGAATGACAAGTTTCATAAGATGATAATTCGAACGCATTTAAATAACCATCTTTATGTAACTTAGCTAGTCGTGCCGCATTGATATGACCAAGTCTATAATGCCACAAGAAGGATTCGTTCATTTCTGAACTTTTCCTCTTGTGTGTATTCTGTATATTAAGAACTGTGTTTTGATTTAGAACGTATATGCCATTATTTAACGAGCCTGATCCAATCAACTTTTGATTTAGGAAGATGGTCATAACATTATCCTGTATTATAAAATTATATCCTTCTTTACTTAATAAAAAAACTGATATAATGTTGCATATCATGTTCGGTATATAATAGCATTCATTCAGAATCAATGTATTACCACTTGGTAATACAAGGTGATATTCGCCAACTGCTTTGGCTGCAACATATGCACCATTCTCTACTCTTACGGAATGATATCCCATTCCCAGTTCTTTACCTTTCTTTAGCCCATGCAATATATTGCATATGTGGGATCCTGATCCGGTATCTAATGCCCAGGACGTAGAGTGAACTGAAAAACAGTTCTCGATAACTAACACATCCGAAGAAGATACATCAACATGTTTATTCTTCGTTTGGGCGGCGTGTGCATTCTGGTATTCCCCTATTTCCTGTTCAGTTTTATAACAATTATAAGAAAGAACGGAACCAACGTTCCCCTGCTCAGTATAACAAGCGGGTTCAGTCAATACATCCATATTATTATCTTGATTAAGGCCTGACATGGTCGCTACCTGGAGAGAGAGAGAAGAAAACACTTTAGCGTGTGCTTTTGCAAGATTAGATTGGTTATTATCTTTTCTAATCAGGATGGCTCCCACTGTTTTAATCAAATCTTCCTTCAAACCCTAAAAGGTAAGATTAGCCGGGATTAATTACACCTTACAAGTTCGCCAATCTTTCAGTCAGATCAGTGTTAGTACTTTGAGGGAGGTTCCCCGTGCTTTCGCACGGACCTAATTAAAATAAACATCGTTTTCCCAGAGGCATAACCCCGTTAACACCTTTCTAGACACCCACTTGATCGGCTAATTGTCCTGTGAAAAATTCTCCCAGGAGTAACTCTTACTCGCAGTGGGTATCGGAATCCATCTATCTCATAGAAGGTATGCAATCTCATTGCAAATTTCAACACTTGAAATTCCCAATAATATCTTTTACCCCTAGCGTCCTATGATCTTGACGGAGGTCAACAAACCATAGGCTACTAGTCAAGTTCAACCCGTCATTTCCTGATTGAATTAAACCCACCCGCACGACCCTTGACGGAGGTCAACAAGGTCGTACGACTACCCTAAAACAATCGCATCACATGCTGCAGATAAATACTAGTCAGCTACCGCACACTACGCCTTGATGGAGGTCAACAAACGTAGCACGAATACTAAGTAGGACTTATCTGAAATGACGGAGGGCTACGTAGGTTTTTCTGAAAACTATGAGCGTAATGAACTTGATATCGTTGTAGAAACAAGTGATTTTGAAAAGGAGTGTTTTTGAGGCTTTTCTAGTTTCGCTAAAGAGGTCACTCCCGGTGAAGAGATCTCGGCTATTTCCTCATCGAATAAGGTGCAGGATATTTCATAAATACCGCTGTGCAAAGCAAGAACTATAGAAGCAATCAAAAATTAAGCCGTGGGTTTGTAGCATCTGCCAGTTTTGCTAAAGAGGTTACTCCCGGTGAAAGGATCTCGGCTCTTTCCTTATCGAATAAGGTGCTGGATATTCTACAAGGAATATCGCTATGCAAAGCAAAACTGTAGCTACCCTTTTTCAAAATTTGATTCTACAACATCTTTTAGGTTTCTTTTCTTTTATTAATCTCATTAATAAAACCCATCAATTAAGCTTCCTAAGCATCACAGAAGAAACGAAAGCAGTAATTTATATATATCAACATATACATATAGTAAAAGCATTTGTCACAGGCAGTAATATGATCTCATCACAGAATATTGCAGCAGAAGTCAACATATGAAATATTGGATATACCAGGATGTCCGTATTTTATTTTGAGCCTATATAAAACACGGATTCCACAGTCGCGATGAATAGCCAAACCCACATCCCTAGACCCCTACGAGAGCGGCAAGTAACCCTGCCAATTCTAGGGTTAGGAGACCCGGTCTTGACTCCTCGAGATGGCCTCCCACTGGACCCTAGAACCCGGTTACTTGTGCTCTCCGTCTTGGGCCTATCCTAATGCGGAAAAGTAAATAATATACAATGGTGACATCAATCTCAACCCGGAAGTGCCCCTATAAAAAAATATTACATACAAATGAATTTTACATGAATGAAAAAGAAAACTCTCATCTCACATAAAACCCCCGGCTATTCAATACACAACGATCCAATATAACATATCACAGCAACACATAATCATCACAGATAACTAGGCGAAGTTAGATAATTCGATAGATACAAAGAATTCCCAAAACACCCCAATGAGCTCAACACTTGAGCAGAAATAAAAATTCCCAGTAGCATGCCCCATCACCTATGGACCGTCGCCGAAGGGCCCGTCCCAAGCCTCCACAGTGGCGCCGCGGAACCGCCGCCAAAACCTAGTTTTGGCCGCGGTTGCGCGGTCACTGTAGCGAGTTAGGGACTCGTTCTTCAGGTGGGTCCATAAACTTCCCTGCATGATTTTCTGAGTATTTTTAATATGAAAAAATTCAACTTTTTGAAAAATTTCCAGAAAAGGGGTCGTTTCGAGGTTTCGGGGTTCGATCGGACTTCTAATTTCGTCTAGACAACGCCTAATGCTCTAGCTTGGCTCTGATACCATTGTTGGGTTAGTATAGCACCTTGAGAAGGTTTTGGAAAGTATCAATCATGCTACTTTAAATTTTTTTGGGTGCTAAACAAACCCTAACCAAGATCTTAACTAGAGAATTAGGGTTAACTTGCAAGTAAACAACTTTACATTTAAGAGAGAGGGATTACAACCTTTGTAGTCCGTTGCTTTGCTTCATAAGCTCCGAGTAGTAGTCCTTTCGCCACGATCCATGAACTTTCGGACTCTAGAGAGGCTCCATAAGTCGAATGATCCTTGCTTGCTAGAAGTCTTCCTTTTTGAAAATGATCTACCTTGAAGAATATCAAAATCAAGCTCTCACTTCTCTAATCAAGTATTAGTGAAGTGAACACCCTAATCTAAGTGGCTAGAATAGATGAGGATGATGAAGTAGGAATTTTGCTCTTTTTTTTTCAATTTCTCACTTTAAATCATCACAACACAAAAAGCTAGAAAGCTTTTTCAAGGAGGAAGAAGAAGAAGAACAAAGCTTTTGTGATGAATAATGAATTATTGTTGTGGTTACAATTACAACCATGAGTTAATAAAATGAAGGCTTTAACTCATGTAGAGAATAAACTAGAGTTAAGGGTTTGGGTTGGGTTAACAAATATCTACATAAAATATCAAAGCAAAATGACAAAAGGAAAGCTTCATGAAGCTTCATGAAAAAGCTAACCCAAATCCAAACCCTAACTTTGTTTAAACTTAACAACCAAGTTGCATTTGTAACCCTAACTTGTTACAATATTATATATCACACATACAATATATTTTGTAACAAAAGAAAATAATACAATTAACATATATCGCATATACATCAATGTATTATTCAGTGAGAAAATGAATCAATAAAGTGAGCTTATATTAGTTAACGTAATGTAATAAATCATATATATAATTATACATTAAATTATCGAATCAACACTTGATCCGACAATCCGGCTATATTGCATATAACGGACTAATATAACAGTACCAATTCATCGAATCAACACTAGATCCGATGACCCGGCTATATCACATATACCCGGCCGATATCTCATATCGCGAGAATATAATACGGTATCTTATATCGTATTATTCTCGGTCCTGCACATATCACATATGTGCTCCTACTCCGTTTTTCCTGAGCCAGGAAACCTCTGTGTAGGACTCTAAAGAATCGTCAATACGCCGGAAGTAGGTGATGATCATAGCAAACACCCACAAGCTGCAAGCGGTCAGCTAAACGTAACAGCCACCCGTGTATTGAGCAATCAGAAGATCAACAAGCAAGCCTGTACATTCTCCTGTGAATCCAATCAGTAAACACTCCCGTACAGTCCGATCTCTTCTTCTGATATGTCGCATATCCAGTCTAGGGGTGGTAAATGTCAGACCCCAGTAACAGATAAGTCGTGTCGATGTAAGGCTCATAACGGGTCGAGAAACTACTGATAACTCTTACCAGTAAATCTCCATATCAGCTCTGGCCAGGGACTTCTAGTTATAGCCAATCGAACACAGCGCAACATCAACTGCCAATACCGGGAGAGACGAAACCCCTCCTATCGCTCATTGCCTCCATGCGATTCAGGACTGTACCCAAAAGCCACCATTTTGCACGCCCTCTTGAACGTAGTAAGGTGGAAATCAAAGCACAGTGGGAATCACACAAGACTCTATGACGATCTCGGGTCTACAGACAAACCTGTACCAGTGTCACCGGAGAACTGCTATCTGACGATAGGTATAATACCATCCAGGAGTTCGCGGCGAGTCCGTTCAGTGTACCCAGTCTCCACAGAGCACCCGTACACCATCTTTTGTCACGACCCGAAATAGCCCGTGACTGGCTCTTGAATCATATGAAGTCTATAGGACCCCAACTAATTCAAGTAAGCCAAAAGCCCAGAAATCTAAAACCATTTTAAATAATAAATGAAGGAAAATAGTTTTAAGAAGTGAAGAAAACATGTTTTAAAAACAAGGTTTTTAAATAAGTAAGCCGAATATGCATTTTTAAAATCTATAGTCTTTTCTGAAAATTTCGGCAGAGTTTTCTTTGTAAATACTGGCCCCAAATGGGGTACAACAAGAATAACATATATACAATGATAAAAGGCATCCCCAAGCGGGAGCTAGCTCTTCGTCAAACGACGGTCACAACCACGCAAGCAGTATAATATACAACGCCGAAGGGCGAGGATCAAAACTCAAGGAAAACTAAAAATCAGCATGAAAACCATAATACTACAACGCGCGACTCTAAAGCCGAAATAATACATAACTGGTTTTCTAAGTCTGAAACAATATACAAGTTTGGTTGATGGAATTACTAGATACAACTGAATAATACAGATACAATGGTGGTTCTGATGCAAAGAACCCACCTACCAAAGCAAATCACCCGTAAGGAAAGCAGTGTGCCAGAAAGCGGCGATGGAACCTGTACGGCAAAACCGGCAAGAACTGTGGCACAACGGAGGTGAGTTGCCAACTCGTGAATAGAAAACATCACAGAGCAGAAATCGTATGGATGACACAATCCTAGGTCAATACGATCAATATATATATATATAACCTCTAATGAATAAGTCTGAAGCATGATAAGGTGGCAAGGGTAAACATCTATATATAAGTGTAATCCCATATGCTCGTGTCAGTTTTTCAGGTAACAACATATCATAAATATGAGGTATGATCAATGTAATCAACATGAATCAATGTCAACTATATCATGCAGCCTATAAGTATGTGGATATCATCCAACTATGTAATCAATGTCTGTATGTATGTGGATCTCGTCCACGTGTCTCCCAAAGACAATAAGCATCATGCATGTAAATATCATAAAGCATATGCATGAAAGTATGAGGATGTAAATCAACATGTGTCGCTCGCGACATATCAAAATCATGGAACCTGAGTGTCTAGCATCGACACTCAAAAACATCATGAAACCTGTGCATAGCATCGGCACGTAAATCCTCATATACATATATATATATATATATATATAGGGCTCCGTCAGTCCGGATCGGCCCACGGGCTCCGTCGGTCCGGATCGGCCCATATCATCTCTCAACTCCGGTCGGTATCCCCCAGATATCCGCCGAGCTCAAATACAATCACCGATAGGTAGTACTCCCCTGCCAGGTTCACCGTCTAACATATACAAGTCTTCTTGCCCCGGGGTACCTCACCGGGTCTACCATGTACCCGCAGACGGTGCCTACCGCTCCTCGAATCGTGTTTCACATGCCACTCTCAGAACCGAGAAAACACATGGTGGACGCACTGAAATATCATATCAAGCATAACCGGGTTCTTTTTTTTTAAAACAGTACATACTTTATTTTGAAATGACCACGGTTCCCAAATCCAGAAATATCATGGAAACAACATATCTCAATGCGTATAATCATAAAGTATGATGTATGCGACATATAAAAAATGTAAGCATATCGGTATATCATGCGACATAAAACAGTAATATGCACATAGCGAAGGAAGACCGCTCTTTTGAAATGAATCGGTTTTAAAAGTATCTTGCGGTTCCCAAATCTCAAATCAAGGCAGAATCATCTATGTATGTGCAAATACGTATGTATGCAAGAATGGGTATACAATATGCATGTGCACAAGTATAAGTATACAATATGTGAGTACACAAGTATGAATGTACAATAGATATGTGCACAAGTATGAGTGTACAATATGTGAGTACATAAGTATGAATGTACAATAGGTATGTGCACAAGTATGAGTGTACAATATGTGAGTACACAAGTATGAATGTACAATAGGTATGTGCACAAGTATGAGTGTACAATATGTGAGTATACAAGTATGAATGTACAATAGGTATGCGCACAAGTATGAGTGTACAATATGTAAGTACACAAGTATGCCATGCAAGGGGTCATATCCTGATGCAACAGTCCTACAGTGTAGTGACAAGGAAATTATCGATGATGAAATGTGTGAGCCGGCAAGCAGGTGTACGTGGAACATATGCATCATCGATAATGGTGCTGGTGTCCTATTAGCATGGTTTTAATATAGCAATGAACATATTTAAACATGCAATGCGATGCGAAAAGCAAGAATATGCGGCAGATGAATAATAAACACATCAGTGCAGAATCTACATCAATGTATCTATGTCATACTGTTTTGCCATTTGAAAGAAGACGAATCGATATTTTTAGGAAAATAAGTGCTACGGTGTTTTTAAGAAAAGTTGCGTCTTTTGAAAATATCCGTAGAATCCCTTTTCCTGTCTTTAAAATACTCCCGATTCGTTAGTTTTTTAAATAGGTATGACTCGGGTCTAGTCTAGCATCTACTATGCAAACTACGGATCTAACTAACAAGCTAATCGAGAGGGGTATGGAAACCGCCTAAATCTGAGTCGATACATATATATAAATATAAATATAATAGTCGGTGATCCCGCCTCAAAGGTAGCGCGTACGATACAATATCATATGACATCCTCGAGTCATGAGTGCGGATCTATCATCAATATAAAGCTCGTACGGTAAATCATCGCACGGCATCCCAAAAGCTGGGTACGGGTCAATATCACATTCATCTCATCAATTATCCGGTATCCTTATCATCATATCTCATGATCTGGGGTACTGATCTCGTCTAGTACAACTGATACCATCTACATGGATATAGGTGCGTGTATGAAAACACGCCTAACGGCCTGCTAAAACCTCATGTCGTATCCCAAATACGAACCATATCATATCACCGATCTCATGGCACTATGCCCCAATCTCATCGACTCATCTCCAAATATCATCCTCTATCCTCATCATCCAAGTATAAGTATAACAAGCAAGTATGTGTGTGTGTGTGGGTGTGGGTGTAAACTTATTCTAGGGTTCGTAACTAGGAAACTATACTAGTTTACTTCTAAACCCTAATCTATCCATAGTACACCTAATCACATCTGGAATATCCATGACACACATAACACTATCATATACATAACTATAGTATATATCTAATATACTAAATATCGAACTGCGGGGGTGCTATACGCCATCCGCCCGACATTCCCCGTAGATATAATCTACTCACTTTGCATCCTGCGTGTCGGTGTCGATGTCGCCTTCATCTTCTTCATCGTATGAAGCCCTCGAGAAGGTACCTACAAGATAACACAATCGCAAATGCACCTTAAAATCACATCGAGAAAACCAAACGACACGTTAAGGCCTATAGGTTAGAACCTATAGACTTACGCATTCAAAACCATCAAATAATCCTCGATATCGTCGTACAAACATCGAAAGATCGAGGTAAAACACAATACTAGAAATCCAGAATTCAAAATACGAGAAACGAACTCCGAATCAAAACAGCAACTCAGGAAAATGGTCCCAGATTTCACCCTAGGTCAAATTGGTCAATTTTGCATATGCCAAGGGTCTAATTTACAGATGTAGGATCTACAGAACAAGAACGAGCCACAAAGCTCCAGGTCTGGCCGCAAATTGTAGCCAGAGGGAATAAATCTGCGGCCGAGTTGGGGAGTTAGGGGCTAGGGTTTTTAGGGTATGTTCCAAATCAACTGCATGTATCACTGTCCTTGCAAAATAATTTTCAGGTAGCCCGAGTGTTAGCAGATTTCATTTTACATCCACAGAATCCACAATTTTCCGATATCGACTTTTCTAAATCCGTATTCCGGGGTTCTAGTCTCTGGTTTAGGTCTGAATTCTAGCACTAGGGGGTTTGTGTGGCCTCTACTGAGCTTAATTACATATTACAACCCAAAGTTTCCCTAAACCCTGACTAGAATTTTTCTAAGTCCACAAAACCACTCAATATCGACATGAAACATGTATGGATGCATAAGGAATTAAAACACTACACTAATGGTGCAGAAATTACCTCCTTTGGCAACTCAAGAATTTTCTTGAGTTGCTCAAAGTGTCCAAAATTTGATTTTTCTTGGTCCATTGTGCTTCCCTTGTGCTTGTGCATCCTTTTTGTGAAATGGGATTTGGGTTTTGAAGTGTTTATCATGGAGTTTTGGGGGAGGCGAAGATGGAGGAGGAGGGGGCAGCAGCAGCAGCAGCAAAAGAAAGAGAAGGAGAGGATAATGATGAAGAGAGATGAGAGGAAAAGAGAATGGTCAAGGTCAAATACCCCCCTCACCTTTCTCTCTCTCATCCATACCTAATTCTTTATTCTATTTCCCTTTTCTTTTCTATTTTCTTTCTCTCCTCAATAGTAACCCCAAAACAATTGCCATGCACCCAAAACATGTAGTAAAATGCAACAAGTGTTAATAACAAGATATGGTGCATGTTTGCACAAAATACGCTTAAAGCGCGATTAGCACTAAATTAGCATATAATTAATCATAAAAACTTAAAAATTGCATAATTCTATAAAACACCATCTTTTTAGTAATTTCCATAATTTTAAAAATTTCCCCCCATTTATCGGTATTTAATTATACCTCCTATTAAAATATTCAATATTTTATTATTAAATTATAAAAATTCCCATGAATAATTCGGTCAAACATCCCGCAATTAACTCAAAATCAAAACTCCGTCAAACATCCCGCAATCATCGGAGTCATGGTAAAGACACAAAGGTCAAATCCAAAACAAAACCGATATGATATACATCAAAATTATACATGTAGACATCAATCTATGCATGTATATAACTGAAAGAATTGCATGCCAAACCTTTTTATGTTGTTGTGCTATGCGCGTATCGCGGCACAGTGGCGGACGTCTATTGTACGAAAATAACTATATATGTATATATCCTTTGTTTAATATGTACGTTCCGTCGTTTTGAAAACAATTTAGAAGGGTTTCCTTGCTTTAAACGTTTCGTATCATATCAGACACGTAGGTAAATACTGAGACTATAGCTCGCTTTTTGGAAATCTCTTCGATAACTATCAATGCATGCAAAATATATCCAGGTACTGTCCTCTGACTAGTCCTGCTCAGTACGAAAACATATAGCAAATATCATAAAAACGTACTGTTCCATAAGAAATCAATCCCAAAATGTACATAAGAATACCCTGTGCGTCTGGTGCGCATGGAAATCAAAATCCATATATGCGCCATACATGTGCAAAGAAACAACATCTAAGTGCAACAGGTGTGCACAGAACATCTGCCAAGGGCAACGGGCGTGCCTGACAGCAACATCAGGTGCATCTGACATGCACGAAGAATCCCGATTTAGTGTATCTGGTGTGCACCAAAATCGCATCTCAAAACATGCGCTCAACACGCGCGAAAATCCAAATCAGGTACATCCATCATGCACTAATAAAATCTAAATCATGTGCATCCAACATGCACGAAATCACGAAATCCAATATCAAGCGTCGAACATGCGTAAAGTCCAAATCAAATGCATGGAGTGCAAGAAATCAACATCAATATCAGAATCAAAATCGACGGTATACCATACGGCTCAATCCAAATCCGGTATACCGCGGTATATAATCTCACAACTATGTGCATCAGCGTGCACAAATCAAATCTAAGCACAAAGGTGCATGAAAACTATGCTGAAAGCATAAGTCAAATCGCATGTATAACATAAGCATGAAATCAAAATCAATGTGTCGAATGACATCAAATCGAAGTCAGGTGCAACCGTAGTGCACAAAATATAAATCCGGTGCAACAAATGCACGAAATATAAATCTAGTGCGATAAACGCACGAAACATAAAACTGGCGCGACAAACGCACGAAGTATAAAACTGGTGCATCCTGGGCAAGGAATACAAATACGGTGCATCCTGTGCACAAATACCAAACAATAACTCAAATGTGTAAGCAGCAACACCGAGTGTACCCAGGTGTAAAGAAAATCATAAACGTGTGCAACTGCGTGCACAAAACACATATCAATGCACTATAAGCACATATAAGCTATACCGAGTGCAAAAGCCAAATCGTGTGCATACCATGTGTACAAAATCAACCCAACGGTAAGAAATCCATGAAGTCATAAGCATGTGCAGCCAAGGCATAAAAACGATATCAGGCGCAATAACTATGCATAAATATGAATATCCCGTAGGTGCAACCATGGTGCTTGAAAATAGAAATCATGGAACTCAGCCATCAAGACTAAATCATGCGAATAGATCGCCCAAAAACACCGAAATCCAAGGTGACGGATACGCGATAATCGAATCACCAAATCACAAATCATAAATACCATCGTCGATATATCCTCCTTCAAAGTCGAGAAGGTGTCGGTGCATCCAATGCTAGCAGCGCAAAATATCTACTTGCCTCTTGCTCACGGTCTGACGTCCTCTGTCTCTGGGCCAGTATCTTCCCTGTGGATTACCAATTTCGTGATCCATCGGCTCATCGGCCCTGTCAGGTGTGCTAACGGGGACGATTCCGTTCTGGCACTTATCTAGTCATCTCTTGATCAATCCTCACGGCCACTCGTAAAGAAACACGTCACTGGCGTCGACCTCTGGTCCTCTGAATACACATTACACATCTGATCCCGAGTGCAAATCTTATCGCAGCTGTATTCTAGAAGGAATCCTGCTCAAGGTCTCTTCCGATCTCGCCTATGCCGAACTGTACAGAGGCTGGTACTCT
Source organism: Agapanthus africanus (assembly GCA_030015575.1). Classification (NCBI taxonomy): domain Eukaryota; kingdom Viridiplantae; phylum Streptophyta; class Magnoliopsida; order Asparagales; family Amaryllidaceae; genus Agapanthus; species Agapanthus africanus. The sequence goes on along the minus strand of JASDDO010000019.1, from coordinate 767,229,302 downwards.
TGCATAATCTCTTCTCGCTCTATGGACATCTGTGTCCTTAGCACAGCATTTTCTCGGAAACTGGTCGCATCCCAACGCCTCTGTAGACATATCCGACCTTTAATCTTAACGGGGAGTAACAACAGCTCGTCAGCTTCTCGTACGAACCTCTTGTCCCATTTGTCTGTATCATCGTTCACTTCGACGTCACGTCTCTATCCGCGCACTGCAAAGGTTCTCGGCTACGGTCAATCCGAAGTCTCTCACACGGACTCGAAATCATGAACTCAGTATCTTCATCACTCTGTGGAAGATAACTAGCCGAACACGTCCTCAGGAACTCATCCCAACCAGCGGAGATATACTCCATTCTCGTCCATCCTTGATCAACTCACAACGCATCTGGTTGAGGTCCTTCATCCGAACCTGGTCAACTATCTCGTCGACGATGCCGAACTCTGGCCTGCTAGGTGTGCGCAATATGACTACTCCTGGGTCCAAGTCTTCTCATACAGTATTCCAGAAAGGTCATGTCGAGGTCTCTCTCAAATCTCGTTTCTGCCGAATTGCCCGGAAGTTACCATCCTTCACTATATCTGTTTCTTGCTCCGGAACGGCTGCATACTCATCATGACTCCTTCTGGAAGGTATATCAATAATCAACGCTTGTGCATGTGTATCGCATCTCTGGTTTCAGCGGAGTGGCACGTCATCCCGTCGAAATCTCGTGCGAACTCTTTACTCCACTCTGTTCCAATGTCGACTGATTCGGACTCGTCTTCTCGTGGCTGCATGGACTGCGCTCTAACGACTATACTCGTATCTGGAGTCTCCCAAGCAATGTATCCCATCACATGATATCCGAATGATGTCGAACCATCCGATCGATTTGTCAAAACCTCATAATCCCCCAAGAGATCAACATCTTGAGTACAGTTTAATAGTATTCCGGTACATACCATAGCACCTGTAGACCAACCGTAGAAGGGCAAACCCAAGCCTCACAAATGGCACCGCTAAACTACCGTAAACCCTAAGGTTTGAAGGCGTTCCATAGTCATTACGTCGAGTTAGGGTTTCATTCTTCTAGAGAGTCCATAGCATTACTTGCATTGTCTTCCGAATACTTTAAACTTGGAAATGGGTTCCTGACGTTCGATCGTCTCTATCGACTCTTAACGAATCTACGTGAACTCGTCTCTAGATGGAATCAATCTATCTGATGACCTCGCATCGGGGTAAGCGAACGAACCATATGTCTAGTCCTTCCTCCTTGGGTGACTAGCGACCTTCCATCATATCTCTAAGTATATACTCATGCTGCAGTATCTCCAATCATCTGTGCGATATCTCGTCATTTGCAGCAACAATTGGCTCATTCTTCTGTACGCTGAACAGCGCCTCAATCATCCTGAGTAAGCTATATATCAATGGTCATCACATTCTGGCCGGCCTCTAGCAGTAGCCTGATCCTCTGGTGCTGATTTGCATGTCCGAGAAATCCCGTAAAAGCGATCTGTCAAACGCTCATGGCGCGAAAACACAATAAAACGAAGTCTCTATGCAATCGTACGTCTCTGGAATCACGCCTTGGTCAGTCCTCGTCCATGACGAGTTCATGCTGACGCAACTCTAGCCGTAGCTCTCTCTGCCCGTGTGATCGTGGCAGCAAAATCATAACCAATATCAATGAGGATAGATCATAGGAATGAATATAATACTGTACAAGGAAATGTACATCCTAAGGTTTCTTAAGCGGAGTAGCGTATCGTAAGTATGCCGCGGAACTTACGTACGGTACGTCACTTTACTCAACCTACCTACTCCATCAACCAAGGGTCATCCTACGCGACGAAAGTTCGGGTATAATACCCCCTCGACTAAGTCTAAGTGCCGTAAGGTCAAGCCTAAGTTCCATATATATGTAAAAGCTCTAGGCTCCGCATATTCAAACTTAGACTCGAACCAAGGTTAACCTAGCGCTCTGATACCAACTTTGTCACGACCCGAAATAGCCCGTGACTGGCCCTTGAATCATATGAAGTCTATAAGACCCCATCCAATTCAAGTAAGCCAAAAGCCCAGAAATCTAAAACCATTTTAAATAATAAATGAAGGAAAATAGTTTTAAGAAGTGAAGAAAACATGTTTTAAAAACAAGGTTTTTAAATAAGTAAGCCGAATATGCATTTTTAAAATCTCTAGTCTTTTCTGAAAATTTCGGCAGAGTTTCCTTTGTAAATACTGGCCCCAAACAGGGTACAACAAGAATAACATATATACAATGATAAAAGACATCCCCAAGCGGGAGCTAGCTCTTCGTCAAACGACGGTCACAACCACGCAAGAAGTATAATATACAACGCCGAAGGGCGAGGATCAAAACTCAAGGAAAACTCAAAATCAGCATGAAAACCATAATACTACAACGCGCGACTCTAAGGTCGAAATAATACATAACTGGTTTTTTAAGTATGAAACAATATACAAGTTTGGTTGATGGAATTACTAGATACAACTGAATAATACAGATACAATGGTGGTTTTGATGCAAAGAACCCACCTACCAAAGCAAATCACCCGTAAGGAAAGCAGTGTGCCAGAAAGCGGCGATGGAACCTGTACGGCAAAACCGGCAAGAACTGTAGCACAACGGGGGTGAGTTGTCAACTCGTGAATAGAAAACATCACAGAGCAGAAATCGTATGCATGACACAATTCTAGGTCAATACGATCAATATATATATAACCTCAAATGAATAAGTCTGAAGTATGATAAGGTGGCAAGGGTAAACATCTATATATAAGTGTAATCACATGTGCTCGTGTCAGTGCCACAGGTAACAACATATCATAAATATGAGGTATGATCAATGTAATCAACATGAATCAATGTCAACTATATCATGCAGTCTATAAGTATGTGGATATCATCCAACTATGTAATCAATGTCTGTATGTATGTGGATCTCGTCCACGTATCTCCCAAAGACAATAAGCATCATGCATATAAATATCATAAAGCATATGCATGGAAGTATGAGGAGGTAAATCAACATGTGTCGCTCGCGACATATCAAAATCATGGAACCTGAATGTCTAGCATCGACACTCGAAAACATCATGAAACCTGTGCCTAGCATCGGCACGTAAATCCTCATATATATATATATAGGGCTCCGTCAGTCCGGATCGGCCCACGGGCTCCATCGGTCCGGATCGGCCCATATCATCTCTCAACTCCGGTCGGTATCCCCCAGATATCCGCCGAGCTCAAATACAATCACCGGTCGGTAGTACTCCCCTGCCAGGTTCACCGTTCAACATATACAAGTCTCCTTGCCCCGGGGTACCTCACCGGGTCCACCATGTACCCGCAGACGATGCCTACCGCTCCTCGAATCGTGTTTCACATGCTACTCTCAGAACCGAGAAAACACATGGTGGACGCACTGAAATATCATATCAAGCATAACCGGGTTCTTTTTTTTTAAAACAGTACATACTTTATTTTGAAATGACCACGGTTCCCAAATCCAGAAATATCATGGAAACAACATATCTCAATGCGTATAATCATAAAGTATGATGTATGCGACATATAAAGAATGTAAGCATATCGGTATATCATGCGACATAAAACAGTAATATGCACATAGCGAAGGAAGACCGCTCTTTTGAAATGAATCGGTTTTAAAAGTATCTTGCGGTTCCCAAATCTCAAATCAAGGCAGAATCATCTATGTATGTGCAAATACGTATGTATGCAAGAATGTGTGTACAATATGCATGTGCACAAGTATGAGTATACAATATGTGAGTACATAAGTATGAATGTACAATAGGTATGTGCACAAGTATGAGTGTACAATATGTAAGTACACAAGTATGAATGTACAATAGGTATGTGCACAAGTATGAGTGTACAATATGTAAGTACACAAGTATGAATGTACAATAGGTATGTGCACAAGTATGAGTGTACAATATATAAGTACACAAGTATGAATGTGCAATAGGTATGTGCACAAGTATGAGTGTACAATATGTAAGTACACAAGTATGCCATGCAAGGGGTCATATCCTGATGCAACAGTCCTACAGTGTAGTGATATGGCAATTATCGATGATGAAGTGTGTGAGCCGGCAAGCAGGTGTACGTGGAACATATGCATCATCGATAATGGTGCTGGTGTCCTATTAGCATAGTTTTAATATAGCAATGAACATATTTAAACATGCAATGCGATGCGAAAAGCAAGAATATGCGGCAGATGGATAATAAACACAACAGTGCAGAATCTACATCAATGTATCTATGTCATACTGTTTTGCCATTTGAAAGAAGACGAATCGGGGTTTTTAGGAAAATAAGGGCTACGGTGTTTTTAAGAAAAGATGTGTCTTTTGAAAATATCCGTAGAATCCCTTTGCCTGTCTTTAAAATACTCCCGATTCGTTAGTTTTTGAAATAGGTATGACTCGGGTCTAGTCTAGCATCTACTATACCAACTACGGATCTAACTAACAAGCTAATCGAGAGGGGTATGGAAACCACCTAAATTTGAGTCGATACATATATATAAATATAAATATAATAGTCGGTGATCCCGCCTCAAAGGTACCGCGTACGATACAATATCATATGACATCCTCGAGTCATGAGTGCGGATCTATCATCAATATAAAGCTCGTATGGTAAATCATCGCACGGCATCCCAAAAGCTGGGTACAGGTCAATATCACATTCATCTCATCAATTATCTGATATCCTTATCATCATATCTCATGATCTGTGGTATTGATCTCGTCTAGTACAACTGATACCATCTACATGGATATAGGTGCGTGTATGAAAACACGCCTAACGGCCCGCTAAAATCTCATGTCGTATCCCAAATACGAACCACATCATATCACCGATCTCATGGCACTATGCCCCAATCTCATCGACTCATCTCCAAATATCATCCTCTATCCTCATCATCCAGGTATAAGTATAACAAGCAAGCATGTGTGTGTGTGTGAGTGTAAACCTATTCTAGGGTTCGTAACTAGAAAACTATACTAGTTTACTTCTAAACCCTAATCTATCCATAGTACACCTAATCACATCTGGAATATCCATGACACACATAACACTGTCATATACATAACTATAGTATATATCTAATATACTAAATATCGAACTGCGGGGGTGCTATACGTCATCCACCCGACTTCCCCCGTAGATATAATCTACTCACTTTGCTTCCTGCGTGTCGGTGTCGATGTCGCCTTCATCTTTTTCATCGTATGAAGCCCTCGAGAAGGTACCTACAAGATAACACAATCGCAAATGCACCTTAAAATCACATCGAGAAAACCAAATGACACGCTAAGGCCTATAGGTTAGAACCTATGGACTTACGCATTCAAAACCATCAAATAATCCTCGATATCGTCGTACAAACGTTTAAAGATCGAGGTAAAACACAATACTAGAAATCTAGAATTCAAAATACGAGAAACGAACTCCGAATCAAAACAGCAACTCAGGAAAATGGTCCCAGATTTCACCCTAGGTCAAATTGGTCAATTTTGCATATGCCAAGGGTCTAATTTACAGATGTAGGAGCTACAGAACAAGAACGAGCCACAAAGTTCCAGGTCTGGCCGCAAATTGCGGCCAGAGGGAATAAATCTGCGGCCGAGTTGGGGAGTTAGGAGCTAGGGTTTTTAGGGTATGTTCCAAATCACCTGCATGTATCACTGTCCTTGCAAAATAATTTTCAGGTAGCCCGAGTGTTAGCAGATTTCATTTTACATCCACAGAATCCACAATTTTCCGATATCGGCTTTTCTAAATCCGTATTCCGGGGTTCTAGTCTCTGGTTTAGGTCTGAATTCTAGCACTAGGGGGTTTGTATGGCCTCTACTGAGCTTAATTACACATTACAACCCAAAGTTTCCCTAAACCCTAACTAGAATTTTTCCAAGTCCACAAAACCACTCAATATCGACATGAAACATGTATGGATGCATAAGGAATTAAAACACTACACTAATGGTGCAGAAATTACCTCCTTTGGCAACTCAAGAATTTTCTTGAGTTGCTCAAAGTGTCCAAAATTTGATTTTTCTTGGTCCAATGTGCTTCCCTTGAGCTTGTGCATCCTTTTTGTGAAATGGGGTTTGGGTTTTGAAGTGTTTATCATGGAGTTTTGGTGGAGGTGAAGATGGTGGAGGAGGGGGCAGCAGCAGCAGCAAAAGAAAGAGAGGGAAAGGATAATGATGAAGAGAGATGAGAGGAAAAGAGAATGGTCAAGGTCAAATATCCCCCTCACCTTTCTCTCTCTCACCCATACCTAATTCTTTATTCTATTTCCTTTTTCTTTTCTATTTTCTTTCTCTCCTCAATAGTAACCCCAAAATAATTGCCATGCACCCAAAACATGTAGTAAAATGCAACAAGTGTTAATAACAAGATATGGTGTATGTTTGCACAAAATACGCTTAAAGCGCGATTAACACTAAATTAGCATATAATTAATCATAAAAACTTAAAAATTGCATAATTCCATAAAACACCATCTTTTTTAGTAATTTCCATAATTTTAAAATCTTTCCCCCATTTATCTGTATTTAATTATACCGCCTTGTTAAAATATTCAATATTTTATTATTAAATTATAAAAATTCCCAAAAATAATATTTTATTTTTTTGAAATGTTACATCTTTGATGTCCAACACCAATGGATATGGGATCATCCATCGCCCATCATATGGGTCAAGATGCGTGTACGCTAGTCTACTCTGGAGTATCGATGCCCTGTCTCGATACACTCTCGACTAGGAACAGTTATAGGATGTACTCGTGGACTACCCTGGCTCCACTAGTATGATCTCATCATAGTCCTAGTATTAGAGTACATATCCTAAGGGATTTATCAACATGTGATCACAAAAAAGTATTTGTTAACATGTTAAGATAAAGGCAAACCAGATAGCATACTATCATATCGAGCAAGAAAGTCCTCTCTATATATATCCAAGCATCCATTATAATATAAATCACATGTACAACAATGGCCTCTAGGGCATATACATAACTAACAAACCATACCACTGTTCATCCCTTACTCCAAACACTTGAACCAACCTGTGTATCTCAAGCAGTGAAGGATTCTAACTGGCGTGCTGCAATGTCCGAAGAATTTGACGCCCTCATGAAGAACGGAACATGGGATCTTATCCCAAAATCAAATCAGAATTTTGTAGGTTGCAAATGGGTTTTCCGAATCAAGCACAACTTCGATGGCACAATTGCCCAATACAAAGCTTACTTTGTGGCCAAAGATTTCCACCAACGGCCTGGCCTAGACAACTGCGCCACCTTCAACCCCATTATTAAGTCGACAATACTGTGAATAGTCTTATGCATCACACTTTCCAATGGATAACCTCTTCGTCAACTTGACATTAACAATGCTTTCCTCAATAGTACTCTCCATGTAGATATATATATGGCTCAACCACCCGGCTTCCTCCACTCCTCCTTACACAACCATGTCTGCAAACTACAGAAAGCTTTATATGGTCTCAAACAAGCGGCCAAGGCATGATATCAAGAAGTCAAAAGCTATCTTCTACAAAGTGGCTTCTCAAATTCCGTGGCAGATACTCCTCTTTTTTTCTACTCCAAAGATACCACATTTGCCTATTTCTTGGTGTATGTTGATGTCACGACCCGATTTAGGAACGTGATCGGCACTTAAACCACGTGACGTCAACAGGCATAACGCAATTTAAGTAAGCCGAAAAACCCAGAAATCTAAACCAAGAGAAGAAGTAAAGTAATAACACATTTGGAAATCCCAAATTAAAATCTCAGACTTAAATTATTTTCTTAAAAATTTTGGCAGCACCTCCTTTGTAAAATTAGCCCCGAAACGGGTACAAACACAGAATACAAACAAAGTATCCCCAAACGGCAGAAAACCATGCGTAAAGGCGGAACACAACCACTATAAGCATATATACGACGCCGTAGCGAAGAAATAGGCAATAAGAATAAAATCAACATAAAAAGAGGTAAAGCAACATAAAAAAAAGCCGGCTCACACGAGCACGACACCCAGAGTCATATATAATACAATATCGATCCTCACAACTCATCTCTAATGTAACGCCTTGAAAAGTCGTTTTGGTGTTTTCCTGAAAATCGGTGAAAATTCGGTATTTTTCCGTAAACCGTCTTTTTGTTATTTTGCAGTTTAGGACCAGTTATACCTAAAATGGATAGGCAATTGCTTATTTTTAGTAGCTAATGAGTTACTTATTAAATTTTGGTCATTTAAAATTTTTTCCCTATTTTTCAATTTTTTTAATATTATTTTAAGCCGGTAAGAAAATACATTAAATTAGCGATAAATACAAATTTTTTTGGGCTAATTTTAATCTTTAAAATTATGTTAATTAAAATCTAATTGTAACATAAATTTTTAGTATTTTATTTTGAGTTTTAGCTAATTTTTATTATAGGAAACGAAATTTATTGAATTTAAGCTTAAACTTGCAATTTTGGACTTGTAGGGGGTCTTTTTGCATAAAAAATTTTTTGTGCACTCCCTCTCACTTTTCCCTCACCCTAGGCCGGCCATTTCCAGCAGCTCATGGGGAAAAAAATTCCATGCTCCTTTGACTTTGTATATTGTGTGGAAATGAGGGTTTTTTTTAAAGGTTTTTGAATTATTAATTGGGTATGGTCTTTTGTGGGTTGGTAGGAGTTGATCAAGACTTTTCCCACACACCCTACACCCTCCCCTTCCCTTGTTCTAGCCGAAACTGCAGCCCCCTCCCCTTCATCTCTTTTCTTTTCATCTTCTTCAAAATTCTTCAAAGTTTGCTTCAAAAATTGCAACTTAAACCTCACAATTTAAACCCCATCCTTCATCCCTTTTTCCTTCACCTCCCTTGCTTGGATCATGATGCTTGAGGCCATCAATTGAAGCAAATTTCTTCTTTCTAGATCCATAGATTTGAGGTATAATTTCTACTCTTTTAAGTTGCTATGGTTAGAATTCTTTAATCTAGTTGTTTAGTGTTAATTTTAGTGTTAATCCTAATATAGTTTTCTTTTTAAAGTTAATGGTTGAAAATTAATCTAGGGTTTCTTGAAACCATGTTTTAGTTAATTAAATCTTTTTAATTAACCTAGTTGTTTACTTAACCAATCTATATGGTTACTTTGCTTAAGTGGCTTGATGTTATGCTAATCTAAGTTAACTTGTGTGAAATTTTCATTGTTGTTGCTAATTACCAAAAATCAAGAGAAGGGTTTGTGTTGGAATTATGGTTTGATGCATAGTTAATGGTTTAAAATTAGTGTAATGGCTAGGTAGTGGGTTAGTTTGGATTGTTGTGTTGGATTGTGTTAACTTTGTCGCTAATTTTCGATGTTTGCACTAAATTTGCAAACTTCTAGCTTACTAGGTTTTTATTTTATTATTGTGGCAAATTAATTGCGATATCTAGAGTATATTGTTGGCATATCCTATGACATTTAGGATGTGTGAGTGCGGATTTTTGGGTAATCGGGTTTTAGTTTTTCCGGGCGACCAAATCGACGATTTTTTGCAGTTTTTGCGATTTTCGCGTGTGTTCCGCGCACCTTGTGCACGTTGTACCTAGCTTGTGAACATTAGTATTTTCGTTTGGGTTTTGCGTCATTCTTGATATGTAACCTTATGTTTGGTATTGATGTAAATTCCAGGTTCGGTCGCGGAGACGTCAGACGCGGCTCGAAAAGGGAAAGCGGTGATTGGACACAGCTAGCTAGGGATTCCGGTGAGTAGATGTAACATCTACGGGGGACTATCGTTGGATGGCGCAAGCCGCCCGATAGTTTTAGTAACTTAAAAGATTCTTAGTGATGTTAGTAATTAGGGGTGTAATACTTATATTATTATTTGCTGCATCCATGCCTTATATTGACATACATATGCGAACCCATTTTATAGGACACCTGCACCATTGCCAGGGTTTTTATATGCAGCACGAGCACTATTCATGCTTACACACACGCCCTAGTAATTGCCATGCCACCACACTAGATAACCTATAATTTGAAACCTTTTACTAATTGATGCTTAAACCTGTGCTATTGCCTTTAATTCCTTAAAATGAAATCGTAGGATTGCTATTCATGTGCATGTACCTCATCATATTATTTGTTCATGCCTAGTCTATTAATCATACATCGTAGCTTAATTATTGATACCATATGCATTCATCACCATTGATATATGCACTTATGAGGATTTCTTGAGATTTTATGATATTTCTGGATTTCGGGGGAAAGCCGCAAAATTTCTAAACTTATTATGTTTTTAAAATATGTAATTGCGGTTTTCTAGTGATGTAAAGTGTCGTCCACCATGAGTTTGCTGTGGTTTTCGAGATTCGTGTCGAGGAGTGGAGGAACCATCACGGGTACATGGTGGGCCCGGGGCAAGATGAATGTGGTGTTGACGTTGAGCCTGGCAGGGGACGGATTACCTACCGGTGACTGTTTGGCACGGCGGATATCCAGAGGATACCGACCGTGGCCGCGAGATGATGAGATTTTGATATTGAGCTGGGTCAGCCGGATGGCTGAGGCCAGAGATACTATGACATGGATATATGAGATTTGTGATAGTTTTGAGGTGTCGTTGCTGGACACAGGTTCTTGTTGATTCTATTGGTATTGTGCTGGTATTTCAAAAGAGATTCTTAAAGGGAAAAACATCATTTCTTATACTTACACATTCAGATCACGAGTTGACTCGCATTGCATTCATACCTGCTAGTATATTCATATTGCATACATATTTGCCATTATGTCCTGCCTTACCTGTATTTAGATGCTAGGATGCTTGTGTGCATGCATACGATAGCCTGTGTAGATGTTATTTATTACTCACGAGTTGGCAACTCACCCCCGTTGTGCCATAGCCTTTTGCAGGTCCACTCCGTCAGTGCAGTAGCGGCGGGCGCTCTTGTTTCTTTTGCCTGGACTCGAGGTTTTGCTCTTAGGTGGGTTATATCATTATTTTTGTACCACCTTGTATATTCTTGTATCTAGTGTACTCCATCTACTGTATCTACCAGTATTGTTGTATATTGACCTAGAGAGGAGACTGTGAGATTTGTGGACTTTTTATGCTGTATTTTGGGGTCGAGCTTACTTGAGTCGACATACTGTTTTTCTCATGCTTCTTTATGATTATTTTGCATGTTGTTGTTTTATATTGCGTGGGATTTGTGACCGCCTTGTGGCGAAGAGCTAGCTCCCGCTTGGGGATTCCTTATTTGTTGGATTCATATACATTCTTGTTGTACCCATTTTGGGGGGGCCAGTATTTACAAAGGAGACTCTGCCGAAATTTTCGGAAAAATTGGTATTGTTTTTAAAAAGGGTTTATATGACTGATTTGATAAACTCGCTTTCAATTGATTGGTTTTTCTTCACTCTTTTGCTTTTGGTTTTGGTTTCTGGGCTTTGGCTTACTTATTTTACGGACGTCTTGAGACGTTTCGTAAACTTAAGTGCCAGTCACGTTCCGTACCTTGCGGGTCGTGACATCTAAATCAATACATGAAAGGGGTAGATGGAGAGTAATAGATACAATAAGATATACAATAGATGTAATCGGATAACTGCAAACCCACCTACACCAAAAAGGCCTCACAGCCAACCGTAGCGGTATCCGCAGAAATAGATACAATAAGGAACCCTGTCGCGACTACTCTGAGGGTCAAGCATGCAAAACACTATGGCACAACGGGGGTGAGTTGCCAACTCATGAATAGTAAATAACCACGAACAGCGATAATCCTAAACATGCAATCTGATAGCCTAAGTATGGCAATATGGATATGCAACCAATCATGATCAAGGTACACTATCAGGGTACTACAACTACATGAAACAATGCATATCAAATAATCCTGAGTGGGGGATAAAACATAACCCCCGGTGTCCATCAACGACACCCCAAATCCCAATATCTCAGGCGTCGTCACTCTGATCGGCCCTCATATCCGTAAATCTCATGGAACCTGAGTGTCCAATATCGACACTCAAAACATCATGAAAACCTGTGTCCAACATCGACACCCCAAATCCCAATAACTTGGGCTCCGTCAGTCCGGCTCGGCCCATATCCATCTCATAACTCCGGTCGGTATCCTCCGGATCACCGTCGGGTTACTATCATCGGTAGGTAGTATTCCCTCTGCCAGGCTCATCGTCAATTGCACAACATACCTTTCTTGCCCCGGGGTACCATACCGGGTCCACCATGAACCCGCAAACGGATCGTCTATCTCCTCGAATCGGGTTTCGAAAACTAATCTCAGAACCGAGAAAACTCATGGTGGACGCATCGAAATATCATATCAAGAGAAACCGGGTTTTTAAAACAATGCATATTTTCTTGAAATATAACCACGGTTCTCAAATCCATAAATCACATGAAATCAGTATCTCAATACGTAAATCCATGAAATACGATGTATGCAACATAGAGCAGTAATATGAGCATATCAAGGGAAACCGCTCTTTTAAATGTATAAAATTTTTGAAGATATCATGCGGTTCCCAAATTCCCCGAAATCAAATGCAACCTTATATAAAGGTGTATATGTAACTATAGCAAGGTATGTGTGTATGCATGTATGTATGTATGCATGATGCAATTCAAATGCGTAATAGAACAAGAATCAACGTCTAACTATTGATAATAATGAAAGCGGTACAATACATATTCCTTTAGTAAAGTGGCATAAGAGCAACTGCTTCAATGTCAATAATGAATGCAGTACAATATATATATGTATATGTTGTGCGTGTCATGGTAATTACCAACAGTGAGTGTGTGGCATATAATTCAGTGCTCGTGCAACATGAACCATCAGTAATGGTGCAGTGTCTAATAGGTACTAAGTCAATGTAGAACAAGTAATGGTATACAAATGATGCTCATGCCCAATCAACATATATGCATATAAACATGTGGCTATAACTCCGAATCTAGCCCTCGACGCTTAACGCCATACGGGCGATTCCCCCGTAGATGTTAAATCTACTCACCGATGATCTCGAGCTAAGTAAATCCAACCACCTATTTTCCCCTCCTTGCAGCGTCTGAAGTCCTCGCCCGCGATCCTATTATCATACAACACAATAACGCGTGGATTTAGCAAACTACCCAATAATAAATGAACACAACGCCAATTAACGAATCGGTTCCCTCAAGCTACAAAGGGTTCGCTTAGTGGCTAAACGCGTACAGCGGCACATCAAAATAAATCCGCGACTGCAAGCTACCAGTAACAATTAAACTAAGTCGGATTAATCGTATCGCACGTTGCCTAAACACTAAAAATTAGCTAAATGATCCCATATTTTCCCACACAAAGAATTAGTGAAAGTTGCAAGTTCCACGAGGCTAAAAACAACCCCAGAGACCCCACGACCAAGACACGAGACCCCATTCCCCAATCTGGCCGCAATTTGCAGCCAAAACCTATTTATTTGCGGCCAAGTATGAAGGGGGATGGCTCAGGTTTTTAGGGTAGCTTCTAGGTCTCTAAACTAGGTCTCTGTGATGGCAACTTCTCAAACAACAACTTGGTTCAATAACAGATTCACCCGAGACACAAAACCTTACTAAAATACAATATTTGCACAAAAACTATAACTTTAGTGTTCTAAACAGCAACTAATAAGCAACACAACATCTTAAAAGCCTAGATAACAGTTAGAGATCACTACCTTACCAAACTTGCTTGAAAACCCTAGCTTTCCAAGCTCCAAGTCATCTCAAGAGGCTTAACTTGACTTTGTAAGGGTTTAATGAGGTTTAGTGGAGATTAGGCTTGGTTTTGTGATGGAACAAGATAGGTTTCAGTTTGAGGAAGGGAAGGAGAAGGAGAACAACAAATGAGAGAGTGTGAGTGATGAGGAAAATGAGAGTGTGAGAGTGGTGAGGGAAAAATGATGGTGTGAGGTTAGGATATGAGCCATGCCCCTTCTCTCTCCTCATTAAATGCTCCCATGCTTGCCCCATGCCTCATCATTTTCCATTTGTCAACTCTCTCTCTCTCTCCATTAAAAAGATAAACTCTTTACTAAAAATAAATGAAATGAGTTAGCATGGCATGAAATTGGTTTAGTGTGCCATGGCTAGTTAAGCATAGTTAACTCCTCCTAACCCTAAAGTTAACATGTACAAGTGTTGTCACGACCCGAAATATTAGCTCGTGACCAGCACTTAAATCACGCGACGTCTAAAGGCGTAACGTAATTCATGTAAGCTGAAACCAAGAAATCTAAACCTTTTTCAGAAAATAAAAGAGGTGAAGTTTTGAAATAAAGGTATGAGGAAATCAAGTTTTCTTAATGCATAGAAAAGGGACATAAAAATGCAAGTGAAAATTTCTAGTTTGAAAACATGTTTCGTCTTTTAAATATTTGGGCAGCACCTCTTTTGTGTTTTTTGATCCAAAACCATAAATACATAATGATAATAAAGGCATCCCCAAGCGGGAGCTAGCTCTTCGCTAAACGGTGGATCACAACCACGCAAGACAGTATATATAAGTATACGACGCCCAACGGCAAAGTTCACCACAAAAAGATAAAGAAATAAACAAGACATCAAAACCACAAGTAGCGGAAAACCCCTCGCTCTAAGTCTCGCAACCAAAATCTCACTAAGTCTCATTACTTGTACAATTTACTAATTTTGATTTGATGGAGTTGACTAGATACAATGTGAAATAGTAAATACAAGAGTGGGTACGATGCAAATGTCCCGCCTACCAAGCAAACCACCTAAAAGTAGCTATGTGCCAGCGAAGCCGCTACTGATCCGTGTGGTCAACCTGCAAGAACTGTGGCACAACGGGGGTGAGTTGCCAACTCGTGAGTAGAAAACATCAACAAGTAGAAATCGAATAAACAACGACTCCTAGGTCAACTATATCATGAAGGTAATACTATGATATCTAGGGTGGCCGTATCTGTATATGTGCCAATACTAATATCAATGTCAATCACCATGTAGATATCATCCAATAATATGATCAAAGTATGTATGCATGTGGATCTCGTCCAACCATAATCAATATATGTATGCGTATGGATCTCGTCCACCCATATAATCAATGTATGTATGCATGTGGATCTCTTCCATGTGTCAACCAATGACACAACATCATGCATGTAAATATCATAAAAGCATATGCATGATGGTACGAGGATATAAATCAACGTGTGTGTCTCGCGACACATCAAAATCATGGAACATGAGTGTCTAGTATCGACACTCGAAACATCATGAAAACCCGTGTCCAGCATCGACACGTAAATCCTCACAACTCAGGCGCCGCATCCTCAGATCGGCCCTCAATATCTCGTCTCAGGCACCGCCTACTCTGGTCGGCCCTCATATCCATCTCATGACTCCGGTCGGTATCCTCCAGATAACCGACGGTCCAAATACTGTCACCGGTAGGTAGTGCTCCCCTGCCAGGCTCACCGTCTAACAATACGAGTCTTCTTGCCCCAAGGTACCTCACCGGGTCCACCATGTACCCGCAGACGGTGCCTACAGCTTCTCAAATCGGGTTTCACATACCACTCTCAGAACCGAGAAAACACAAGGTGGACGCACTGAAATATCATATCAAGAGAAACCGGGTTATTAAAACAATACATACTTTCTTTTGAAATCACCACGGTTCTCAAATTCAGAAATCTCATGAAAGCAGCATATCTCAATGCGTAAAAGCGTAAAGCATGATGTATGCGACATATAACAGAATGCAAGCATATCCGTATATCATGCAACATGGAACAGTAATATGCACCTATCGAGGGAAAACCGCTCTTTTAAATGAATCCAGTTTTTAAAATATATCATGCGGTTCCCAAATCTCCAAAATCAAATACAACATAGTATAATGGTGCATATGTGTATGTACGCAAGTATGGTGTACAATACGTATGTACGCAAGTATGGTGTACAATATGTATGTGCGCAAGTATGGATGTACAAGTAGTATATACGCAAGTATGAGTGTACAATATGTAGCTATAGCAAATATATCATGCAAGGAGTCATATCCTGATGCAGCAGTTCTACCGTGTAGTGACATAGCAATTATCGATGATGAAGTGTGTGAGCCGGCCAATCTGTGTAAGTGTAACATACACATCATCGATAATGATGTAGGTGTACTGGCACAAGTATATGTAATGCAATGAAGATAACATGAATGCAGCATAAGGTAAATCATATGCAAATGCTGACGGGTATACGTATCTAACATGACTGAGTCAGTGAATCTATCAATTGGCATCTAGCCACACAATATCACGTACGGTATAATCCATCGTACGGCATCCTCTAGTTAAGGGTATGGATCAAACCTTAAGTCAAACTCATCACGTACGGAAAATCATCGTACGGCGGCATTAAGCTATCAGGGATCCTATCAACCTATGCGACAATGAGGGGTACGGACCTAACGTCTCGTACGACATATCACACATGATTCACGACATTCTATATATATACACACACACACACACACACACCTATGTCCCAGGTCACATCAATAACAATCTCATATCAGGGGACCGGCAAGGTATCAATCACCTCAATCGACTCGCATCCGTATACCAACATATCATCATATCACATGTAAAATCGTATTCTCTTTTCATCATAATTATATCTCACATAAGGTCAATTTTTACATATACATTCTACCTTTGCTATAAGCTTAAGTATCTAATCTAACATACACACCCGAACCATACAAACAGTTTTTTGAAAGATGCGAATCGTAGTTTTGAAAGTAGGGGCTACGGTGTTTTTAAGGAAAAGATATCATTTGAAAATCCGTAACGTCCCTCAAGATATCTGTTTAAAAGATGCATACGATTTTTCAGTTTGGAAATAGCTATGGTTCGGATGACACAATTACGTCAGCTATCTAGTCCTATAGAACCCTAAACGGCAATATCGTCAAACGTCATCCTCAAATTCCGTCATTACATATTAGTCGTATCAAAACAGTTCTAACTATCCTTTAGTTTATAATATGATTTCACTAACAACCTTTTAAATCCAACCCTAGATTCCTAATCTAGGTTTTCTTAACCATATGCTACAAATTGGATTCCACCAAAACTTTGCGGGGGTGCTATATGCCATCCACCCGACTTCCCCCGTAAATATAGATCTACTCACCATGGCCTTCGCTTGCCGAAGTTGATGACGCCGCGCTCCGTCGCCTCGGACGCGAAGGTACCTACAATAACAACACATATCGCAACGCTATAAAAATCAAATTCTGAAATCCAATACGGCACGCGCATTGCTCATAGGTTAGAACCTATAGCTTACGCGTACAAAATCAACCAAACAATCCTTGTTGTTGATGTACAAACATCCAACAACCAAATACAAATCCAAATTTCAAAACTAAACATTTCAAAATACGGAAAACATAGCCAAAATCACACCAAAGTGCTTCCAGATTTTGACTCAGGCCAAAACAAGGTGCACAAGCAAGTCTAGGGTGCTGTACATGGTGTATATAAGCTACTGGACCAACCCCGACACCAAATTCCACTAAGTGGCCGGCCACCTACCCACAAAATCCGGCCTCCTCGGCCCCCTAGGCTCCTCTGGGCTTCGTCTCGTCAAGGTGGTCTCATAGTACTCTAATTTGGTCCCTGGAGTTGTTTGCTTTCCTCAAAAATTCCTCGGGTTGCTCCAGATTTCCCTGCACACCCTATATACTCACAAAACCGACATGACAAAATCCTAAATCCGTAATTTAGTTTCTATATTAAATTCCATGTCTTTCAACAGCCACTAGATTTCACTAATTTCCCACAATCTCCTAAACCCTTCTCTAGAGATTTCTATATTCACAACCACCAACCCCATTTCAACTTCTAAACTATCTAAAACATAAGAAAACTAAAACTAACTAAATGGAAATGATTATACCTCATGTATGTCACTTAAGCAAACCCTAGAAGTCCCAATGTTGTCAAAATCCCACTTTGCTTGGTCCATTCCGATGAGGGTGAAGAGGTGATCATTTTTTGTGAAAAGGGTATAGGGTTTTGACAAGGTTTTGGAGGTGATTTTTGGGGTTGTAGGTGGAGGGAAGGGAGCTTGAGGAGTATGAAGAAGGAGATGAAAATGGTGTGGGAAAAGATAATGAGGCAGCCCCCCTCTCTCTCTCACAATTATTCTCACTCTCTCTCTCTCCAAGTATGCTTATTCTCATCATTGTGTCCCCCCCTCTCTCCCCAAATCATCATTACACCTTTTTTTCCTTTCTTTTCTTACCAAAAACACATACACCCAAATAAAACAACACAAATGAAATAACATGTAACATGTCATGGTGCACTAACCATGAAAAACTATAGAAATACGGATTTGGCTTAATCGCGATTAGAAGTGCACTAATGGGGTTTTTATCCAAATTGCATATAATAAATTTTAAAAATGCCAAATACTTTAAATATATTTTTAAATGAATAAATCATTTTAATTTCTATTTATTTCATAATTATTGGTATATATTTATACCCCTTTTCGAAAACCCCAATATCGCAAATCGGGCAATTTTCGGGAAATATATTATTTTAATATTAAATTCCAAAAATAATATTTTATATTTTCTGAAATATTACAGTCTTCCCCCCTTAAAGAAATTCGGTCCCCAAATTTAAATTTAAACCCCTAAAATCTAAAACATTTCAAGAATCAACTCAAATCAACGGGGCTTCGAAATCACGGAAGATACAGAAATAGCACCGCTCATCGTGTGTGCCTGAAAACGAGTATAAACTCATAATCGAACTCCGTCAAGCATCATGAAAATCATCGGATTTGCACGCATATCCTCGGAGTTACAGTGGAGATACAGATCTCGAAAACCAATACTGAAATCCAACATACACTAGTCCAATACTATAATACGTGTATAGTACGCATCTTTGGAAAACTTTCAAGAACTAAATAAAACTCATGCAAAAATCTTTTCTAAATCGCCGAGTGAATGCGTAACTCACGGCATAAGTGACGGACGCTCATTTTAAAATAATAATATATGTCCATATATGTTTTCCTAAATACACGTTCCGTCGTTTTCAAAATATCCCAAAAGGTTTTCCTTTTGTAAACGTTTGTGTCGCTCGCAGACAAGTAAGAAATAGAGAGACTATAGCTCCTTTTGAAAACCTCTGGTTAAACTTAAATGCATGCAAAATACTCGGGTACTGTCCTCAGATCAGTCCCGTTCGGCTACTACATAAAATAGTGTCCATCATGAAAACAAGGTGCTCAAAAGCAAAATCAGCCTCAAAAGGCGTATCTAACCATCACGTGCGTCTAGTGCGCACAGAAATCAAATCCAAATACATGTGCCTCAACATGCACAAAAGCAAAACTAAGTTCAACGGGTGTGCACGAAAACATCTGTCCAGTGCAACGGGTGTGCACAACAATAATATCAAGTGCACCTAGAGTGCATGAAAATCTCAATCCAGTGCAACTAACGTGCACGAAAAAAATCCAAATCGAGTACATCCAGTGTGCACAAAATCACGTCTCATATCATGCACCTAACATGCGCGAAAATCCAAATCAAGTGCATCCATCATACACAAATGAAATATAAATCAAGTGCATCAAACATGCACGAATAAAAGCTAAATCAAGTGCATCCATCATGCACGAATAAAAGCTAAATCAAGTGCATCAAACATGCACGAATAAAAGCTAAATCAAGTGCATCCATCATGCATGAAAGAAATCTAAATCAAGGGCATCCGACATGAAAATCTCACTCAAGTGCATCCGATGCGCACAAAATCCAAAATCAAGCGCCTAATATGCGCAAAAATCCAACCCAAGCGCGTCGGGTCCGTAAAAGCATATAGTGCAGTAGCATGCACGAAAACGAATGGCAAGTGCCAACGCGCACGAAAACACAAATCCGATAACACAAAGGCTCAAAGACATAAATCGGTGCAACATTGTACGGAGTATAAATCTAGTGCAACCAATGCACAAAATACCGAGCTGGCGCAACCAATGCACAAAACAGAAATCCAGTGCAACAAATGCACGAAAAGAAAATCTAGTGCAACTAATGCACGAAACACAAATCCGGTGCATCCAGTGGACGAAATATAAATACAGTGCATAAATGCATAAATATAAATCTGGTGCATCAAATGCACAAAATACCAATCAATAACTCAAATGCGTAAACAACAACACCGAGTGTACTGTTGGAGATAGTGCCCTCAGAGTCAATTATTGGATCACAGGCACGTGATTGCAATGATTGAGGGAGGACCTATCCCGGTACGACAGTCTTACTCGAGATGATAGTATGCTATCTGGTTTACCTTTATCATCGTGTACTGCTTTAGGTGACCTGACAGGTCGCTATTGCACGTTGATAGAGCCCCTAGGATTCTTGCTTGACGACCAGCAGTATGAGGGCGATCATATACGTGAGAGCTGGGGTCTACAAGCATATCCTTAAAAGGTCCCTAGTCGTGGGAGTTTCGAGACAGGGCATCGATTCTCCAGAGTAGACTAGTGTATACAGTCGAGACCCCGACGAGGGGCGGTGGCCGGTCTCACAAGCCACTGGTGTCAGTTGGTTCACCTAAGATGTATACAGGTGCTCATTGGGTTATGAGTACACCGGACAGGACTCGCCGGGAACATGCTAGTTGGTCTTATACCTGACGTCAGATAGCAGTTCCCAAGTGACATGTGTGCAGGTTAGTTCATCGACCTGGGGATCGTCATTTGTCTCGTGTGAGTTCCTACTGTGCTTTGATTACTACCCTACCACGGCTCAAAGGAGTCGTGCAAACAGGTTTTAGTTGGGTACAGTCCCGAGCCACATGGAGGCAGTGAGCGGATCTTCAGGGGTTCGTCTCTCCCGGTATTGGGGATGAGGTCGCGCTGTGTCTAGGAGAGCCATTACACAAAGTCCTTGGCCAAGGCAGGAGATTTACTGGTAGGTATTCCAGTAGTATCTCAGGGTGTTCTGGGCTACACTCCGACATGACTTGTACCGCTTTTGGGGGTCTGACTTTTACCAACCCCCTAGGCCCGCCATGCGATGCTCGTAGACGAACGG
Organism: Agapanthus africanus; assembly: GCA_030015575.1. Lineage (NCBI taxonomy): Eukaryota > Viridiplantae > Streptophyta > Magnoliopsida > Asparagales > Amaryllidaceae > Agapanthus > Agapanthus africanus. Next base: position 767,208,094 of record JASDDO010000019.1, on the reverse strand, counting down.
ACCGGACTGTACGGATATTGTCACTGACAGGCTCAGTAGGGTGTCAGGATGAGTTCGCTCATCGACGTCCCTTTTGGTCAATAGCTGGTGGCCCGTCACGTATTGGCTTATACCTCTGACATGCTAGTGGTTAAATCCACAGCCATAGTATTGACGAGTCTTTAGAGTCCACCACACTTTCAGTTACTCAGGCTTTCGGGCGAAACGCTGTAGAGGCCGTATGGAGATATGGCAGGGTCCGATCAGATACGTGCGGTATTGCACGGATCAGGATCGGACGGTTTGTACTAGAGGCCGTATAGATATATATGGCAAGGTTCGATCGGATACGTGCGGTATTGCACGGATCAGGATAGAACGGATATTACTAGCCGGCTTTGGTTTAAGCCGGATCCTAGTTTAGTACAGTGTAGATTTTGTCTCTTTGCATTTGTATCCGGACGGAATATCGATGCGGGTGTGTATGCACAGTATCGGGGTTTTCCTGTAATTTATTACGGGACCAGTTTTCTGGAGTTGCCAGTTTGCATTCCGTTCCGGCCGGTTTTCCTTTGTTCTTTCCCGGCCGGACTTTTCCGATGGAGGGGGTTATTTGCAAGTTTGCAAATAACATTTTGTGGAGGGTTTATTTGTGAGATGGGTGATTATGATAGCATCTTTAGATTCCTTTTCCATCTTTTCTTTTGTTGCACCATTCTTGCATTAATTGAGATAAGAAAGGGTATGGTTTGGATGTATGTTTGTTATCATGATGTTTTGTTTATGGTCACCATTTCTATCTCCTACACTCACCTCCCTCTTGTGATATATACTTTGTCACCACCACCATTCTTAGATGATCATGGCCGGCCACAATTTTGAGTGGAGAGAAAATGAGAGGTTTCATTTTTGGTGAGGAAATTTCATCATCTCATTCCATGCTTGATAAATGAGAGTTCCACTTGAAAGTTCCAATCCATTCCTCCATCAAGGCAACATAACCCCAAAGAGACAAGCATCATCTACACTACATTCTACAGCACATCTTGGGCACGTCGACTTGCCAGCTTCGTGCCCGAGTTGCCTCGGTATTGAGGTGGGAGCCCGTAAAAGATGCAGGCGATGTGGTGCCCTTCCGGCAAGGAGGCGACGACCGGAGTTTCCGCGGGAGATCGGGACGATGACGAGAAGACCGGAGGACTCGGATCACTCGGTATATCTCTTCCCTATCTTGTTAGTTAGCTAGGACAAGTTTAATGGCCCGATCCGGGGTTTAGTGCGCGGTGGTGCCGGTTTGCTAAGTTCGCAAAATTAAAGTTTATCACCGTTTCCGCATTTGGCCGTCGAATTGACGGCCGGGGCGCCTCCGTGCACTTACATGTACCAAGGTGTATAAAATCATGAACGTGTGCAAATGCGTGCACAAAACACATATCAATGCACTGCAAGCACATATAAGCTATACCGAGTGCAAAAATCAAATCGAGTGCGTACTACACGCACAAAATCAAATCAACTGTATGGGATCCACGAAATCATAAACATGTGCAGCCAAGGCACAAAATCAATATCAAATGCAACAGATATGCACAAATCATAAGCCAACACAACGGTGTATAAAAAAACATATCTCAAGTGCAATAAGCATGCACAAAATGTAAATACCCAGTAGGTGCAGCCATGGTATACGAAAACAATATCATGAAACCCAATCATCAAAACTCAAATCCAAGCGATATAAGCGAGATACTCGGATCACAAACGCAAATCGCAACAAATGACACTGAGGTACACCTCCTACAATGTCGAAAAATTTCGGTGTGCCTAAAATTGGCACAACAAGAACATCCGCTTGCCTCCTGCTCACGGCCTGGCGTCTTCTGTCTCCGGGTCCTCATTTCTCTGTGGATTCACCAATCTCGCAATCCATCGGCTCTACGGCCCGGTCGGGTGTGCTAACGGAAACGATTCCGCTCTGGCACTTCTCTGGTCATCTCTCGGCCAATATCACGACCACTCGTAAGGCAGCACGTCACCGGCGTCGGCCTCTGGCTCTCTGAATACACATGACACAACTGATCCTGGGTGCAAATCTCATTGCAGCAGAGTCCTGAAAGGAATCCTGCTCAAGGTCTCTTCCGATCTCGCCTATGCCGAACTGTATGGAGGCCGGTACTCTCACATAATCTTTTCTCTCTTTCTGGATATTTGCGTTCTCAGCACAACATTTTCTCGGGAACTGTCCATATCCCAACGCCTCTGTATGCATATCAGATCTCTAATCTCGATGGGGAGTAACAATAGCTCGTCAGCGTCTCGCACGAACCTCTGGTTCCACTCGTCTGTATCATCGTCCACTATGATGTCACGCCATGCTATCTGCGCACTGCAACTGTTCTCGGCCACGGTCAATCCGAAGTCTCTCACACGGACTCGAAGTCACGAACTCGGTGTCTTCATCACTCTGTAGAAGATATCTGGCCGAACACGTCCTTGGTAACTCATCCTAACCGTCGGAGGAATACTCAATACTCGTCCGTCCTCAATCAACTTACAACGCATCTGGGTGAGGTCCTCTATCCGAAGCTGGTCAGCTTACTGGTCCCTTATCATATGATATCCGGACGACGTTAAATGTTTCGATCGAGTCATCAAAGTCCCAAAATTTTCCGAAAGCTCAACACCTGAGCACAGTTTAATAATATCAAGCACATGCCACAGTACCTATGGACCAACCGTAGAAGGGCAAACTTAAGCCTCGCTGATGGCACCGCTAAACTGCCGCAAACCCTAAGGTTCAAAAAGCGGTTCCATGGTCATCATGTCGAGTTAGGGTTTCATTCTTCTAGAGGGTCCATAGCATCACTTGCATGTTCCTCTGAATACCTTAAACTTGGAAAAATGGGTTTCTGACACTCGTTCGAACTTTTTAGTTTCGCCTATACAACATGTGAATACTCTTCGTCCGCATGCTAAACAATGCCTCAATCCTCCAGGAAAGACGATACATCAACGGTCATCTCTGGATCGGTCTGCTCTAGATCCGAGTAAGACTCTCCACATTGAAAATCATCAACTCAACTGGGCCTGCGTCGCCGCATCAATCTGACGAATCACCTTCGTCTCTCAACTCGGGATAGACTAGCTATCATCTGTCGCATCTCTGCCTGGAAGCTCCAGCGATCCCAGCTCGTAAAGTCTGGAGGCGACATCCCATCAATCTTAGCAACAGCTGGGTCATCTGTCCACACGGTAGATGACATCACAATCTCTGAGGTAAGCTGTACATCAACAGTCCTCTCGCAACTGGCAGCTCTAACAATGGCCCGATCATCCGATGCAAAACCAAACACTCGCCTCATCCGAGAGGTCACAACACAAACGCTAACTCGAGACGTCCCGTGTCACCAGAAAACATGATGGTCAGTGCTCGTCCATGACGAGCTCGCCCCAACCGCATCACTAGCAGCAGCTCAATCTGCGCTCAAACCATGGTGACAGGAACCTCAATCGAGTATCGAAGAAAGCAGATCAACGGCATGAAGGGAAACGACAGATCCAGAATGGATACATGATCATAAGAAGGAACAACATCAATGGGAGTATGATCATAGAAACAAATAGAATCGAGGATCTCAAATGGATGTATAATCATGGGTACGAAGAGAATCATAGATCTTAAAATATGTACATCCTAAGGTTTCTTAAGTGGAGTATCGTATCGTAAATATGCCGCGGAACATACGTATGGTACGTCACTCTACTCAAGCTACCTACTCCATCAATCAGGGTCAGCCTATGAAACGAAAGTTCGGGTCTAATACCCCCTTTTCAAGTCTAAGTTCCGTAAGGTCAAGCCTAGATTCCGAAATACATACCAGCCCTAGACTCCGCATAGTCAAACAAAGACTCGAACCAAGGTTAAACCTAGCGCTCTGATACCAACTTTGTCACGACCCGAAATATTAGCATGTGACCTGCACTTAAATCACGCGACGTCTAAAGGCGTAACGTAATTCAAGTAAAATGAAACCCAGAAATCTAAACCTTTTTCAGAAAATAAAAGAGGTGAAGTTTTGAAATAAAGGTATGAGGAAATCAAGTTTTCTTAATGCATAGAAAAGGGACATAAAAATGCAAGTGAAAATTTCTAGTTTGAAAACATGTTTCGTCTTTTAAAAATTTGGGCAGCACCTCCTTTGTATTTTTTGATCCAAAACCACAAATACATAATGATAATAAAGGCATCCCCAAGCGGGAGCTAGCTCTTCGCCAAACGGCGGATCACAACCACGCAAGACAGTATATATAAGTATACGACGCCCATCGGCGAAGTTCACCACAAAAAGATAAAGAAATAAGAAAGACATCAAAACCACAAGTAGCGGAAAACCCCTCGCTCTAAGTCTCACAACCTCAATCTCACTAAGTCTCATTACTTATACAATTTACTAATTTTGATTTGATGGAGTTGACTAGATACAATGTGAAATAGTAAATACAAGAGTGGGTACGATGCAAATGTCCCATCTACCAAGCAAACCACCCAAAAATAGCTATGTGCCAGCGAAGCCGCTACTGATCCGTGCGGTCAACCTGCAAGAACTTTGGCACAACGGGGGTGAGTTGCCAACCCGTGAGTAGAAAAACATCAACAAGTAGAAATCGAATAAACAACGACTCTTAAGTCAACTATATCACGAAGGTAATACTATGATATCTAGGGTGACCGTATCTATATATGTGCCAATACTATGTCAGGAGCCACGGAGCCAGAAGACCGTCAATCAGCATGTAGATATCATCCAACAATATGATCAATGTATGTATGCATGTGGATCTCGTCCAACCATAATCAATGTATGTATGCGTGTGGATCTTATCCACCCATATAAACAATGTATGTATGCATGTGGATCTCGTCCACGTGTCAACCAATGACACAACATCATGCATATAAATATCATAAAAGCATATGCATGAAGGTATGAGGATATAAATCAACGTGTGTCCCTCGCGACACATCAAAATCATAGAACCTGAGTGTCCAATATCGACACTCGAAATATCATGAAAACCAGTGTCCAGCAACGACATGTAAATCCTCACAACTCAGGCACCGCATCCTCAGATCGGCCCTTAATATCTCGTCTCAGGCGCCGTCTACTCTGGTCGGCCCTCATATCCATCTCATGACTCCGGTCGGTATCCTCCGGATAACCGACGGGTCCAAATACTATCACCGGTAGGTAGTGCTCCCCTGCCAGGCTCACCGTCTAACAATACGAGTCTTCTTTCCCCAGGGTACCTCACCGGGTCCACCATGTACCCTCAGACGATGCCTACCGCTTCTCGAATCAGGTTTCACATGCCACTCTCAGAACCAAGAAAACAAATGGTGGACGCACCGAAATATCATATCAAGAGAAACCGGGTTTTTAAAACAATACATACTTTCTTTTGAAATCACCACGGTTCTCAAATCCAGAAATCTGATGAAAGCAGCATATCTCAATGTGTAAAAACGTAAAGCATGATGTATGCGACATATAACAGAATGTAAGCATATCCGTATATCATGCAACATGGAACAGTAATATGCACCTATCGAGGGAAAACCGCTCTTTTAAATGAATCCAGTTTTTAAAATATATCATGCGGTTCCCAAATCTCCAAAATCAAATACAACATAGTATAATGGTGCATATGTGTATGTACGCAAGTATGGTGTACAATATGTATGTACCTAAGTATGGTGTATAATATGTATGTGCGCAAGTATGGATGTACAAGTTGTATATATGCAAGTATGAGTGTACAATATGTAGCTATAGCAAGTATACCAAGCAAGGAGTTATATCCTGATGCAGCAGTTCTACTGTGTAGTGACATAGCAATTATCGATGATGAAGTGTGTGAGCCGGCCAATCTGTGTAAGTGTAACATACGCATCATCGATAATAGTGTAGGTGTACTAGCACAAGTATATGTAATGCAATGAGTATAACATGAATGCAGCATAAGGTAAATCATATGCAAATGCTAACGGGTATACGTATCTAACATGACCGAGTTAGTGAATCTATCAATTGGCATCTAGCCACACAACATCACGCACGGTATAATCCATCATACGGTATCTTCTAGTTAAGAGTATGGATCAAACCTCAAGTCAAACTCATCTCGTACGGAAAATCATCGTACGGCGGCATTAAGCTATCAGGGATCCTATCAACCTATACGACAATGAGGGGTACGGACCTAACGTCTCGTACGACATATCACACATGATTCACGACATATATATATATATATATATATATATATATATATATATACCTATGTCCCAGGTCACATCCATAACAATCTCGTATCAGGGGACCGGCAAGGTATCAATCGTCTCAATCGACTCGCATCTGTATACCAACATATCATCATATCACATATAAAATCGTATTCTCTTTTCATCATAATTATATCTCACATAAGGTCAATTTTTACATATACATTCTGCCTTTGCTATAAGCATAAGTATCTAATCTAACATACACACCCGAACCATACAAACAGTTTTTTGAAATATGCGAATCGTAGTTTTGAAAGTAGGGGCTATGGTGTTTTTAAGGAAAATATATCATTTGAAAATCCGTAACGTCCCTCAAGGTATCTATTTAAAAGATGCATACGATTTTTCGGTTTGGAAATAGGTATGGTTCGAATGACACAATTACGTCGGCTATCTAGTCCTATAGTACCCTAAACGGCAATATCGTCAAACATCATCCTCAAATTCCATCATTACATATTAGTCATATCAAAACACTTCTAACTATCATTTAGTTTATAATATGGTTTCACTAACAATCTTTTAACTCCAACCCTAGATTCCTAATTTAGATTTTCTTAACCATATGCTACAAATCGGATTCCACCAAAACTTTGCGGGGTGCTATACGCCATCCACCCGACTTCCCCCGTAGATATAGATCCACTCACCGTGGCCTTCGCTTGCCGAAGTTAATGATGCCACACTCCGTCACCTCGGAATCCACATGAAAGTACCTACAATAACAACACATATCGCAACGCTATAAAAATCAAGTTCTGAAATCCAATACGGCACGCGCATTGCTCATAGGTTAGAACTTATAGCTTACGCGTACAAAATCAACCAAACAACCCTTGTTGTTGATGTAAAAACATCCAACAACCAAATACAAATCCAAATATCAAAACTAAACATTTCAAAATATGGAAAACATAGCCAAAATCACACCAAAGTGTTTCCAGATTTTGACTCAGGCCAAAACAAGGTGCACAAACAAGTCTAGGGTGTTGTACATGGTGTATATAAGCTACTGGACCAACCCCGACACCAAATTCCACTAAGTGGACGGCCACCTACCCACAAAATCCGGCCTCCTCGGCCCCCTAGGCTCCTGTAGGCTTTGTCTCGTCAAGGTGGTCTCCTAGTACTCTAATTTGGTCCCTGGAGTTGTTTGCTTTCCTCAAAAATTCCTCGGGTTGCTCCAGATTTTCCTGCACACCCTATATACTCACAAAACCGACATGACAAAATCCTAAATCCGTATTTTGGTTTCTATACTAAATTCCAGGTCTTTCAACAGCCACTAGAGTTCACTAATTTCCCACAATCACCTAAACCCTTCTCTACAGATTTCTATCTTCACAACCACCAACCCCATTTCAACTTCTAAACTATCTAAAACATAAGAAAACTAAAAATAACTAAATGGAAATGATTATACCTCATGTATGTCACTTAAGCGAACCCTAGAAGTCCCAATGTTGTCAAAATCCCACTTTGCTTTGTCCATTACAATGAGGGTGAGGAGGTGATCATTTTTTGTGAAAGGGATACAGGGTTTTGACAAGGTTTTGGAGGTGATTTTTGGGGTTGTAGGTGGAGGGAAGGGAGCTTGAGGAGGATGAAGAAGGAGATGAAAATGGTAGGGGAAAGGATAATGAGGAAGCCCCCCCCTCAATTATTCTCACTCTCTCTCTTTCCAAGCATGCTTATTCTCATCATTGTGTCCCCTCTCTCTCTCCAAATCACCATTACACATTTTTCCCTTTCTTTTCTCACCAAAAACACATACACCCAAATAAAACAACACAAATGAAATAACATGTAACATGTCATGGTGCACTAACCATGAAAAACTGTAGAAACACGGATTTGGTTTAATCGTGATTAGCAGTGCACTAATCGGGTTTTTATCCAAATTGCATATAATAAATTTTAAAAATACCAAATTCTTTAAATATATTTTTAAATAAATAAATCATTTTAATTTCCGTTTATTTCACAATTATTGGTATATATTTATACCCCTTTTCGAAAACCCCAATTTCGCAAATTGGGCAATTTACGGGAAATATATTATTTTATATTAAATTCCAAAAATAATATTTTATATTTTCTAAAATGTTACAAGTGTGTGCAAGCTTGAAAATAATATACTAAAATATTAATTAATTTTTATAAAATATGTGAAAACTATTTTGGTTAACTTTTCATTAAAACTCCGCATTATCTCTTAATTAACACTAACTGCATTCTAAAGTGTTACAATTTTCCCCCTTAAAGAAATTCGGTCCCCGAATTTAAAAATCTTACTATGCGTACCTTCAAAGAAAAGAGGGAATTTCTTCCACATCTCGCTCTCGGCTTCCCATGTGATCTCTTCACTATTTGGGTCATGCCAAAGAACCTTCACAGATGGCAAGACCTTTGACCGAAATTTCTTCACCTACCAATCCAATATAACTATCGGCTGCTTGGTGAACGAAAGATCGCTCTCCAGCTGGATAGTCTGGTGCTGAATCATGTGAGAAGGGTTATGAAGGTACTTGTGAAGTATCGATATATGGAATACGGGGTGAATATCCGAAAAACTGGGTGGAAGTGCCAAATGATAGGCAACGGTACGAACTCGCTCAAGGATCTCGAAAGAACCTACAATCCTGGGACTAAGCTGCCCTTTCTTCCCAAATCTCATCATGCACTTCATCGGAGAAATCCGTAGGAATACAAGATCCCCCACTGCAACTCAAGCCTGCGACGATGACGGTCAGCAAAAGACTTCTGTCTGCACTGGGCTGCTCTCATCCTATCCTGAACCAACTGTATCTTCTCCGTAGTTTCTTGAAATAGCTGGGGTCCAAAAATCCTGCTCTCGCTGAGTTCGGTCCAACAGACAGGCGATCGACACTTTCTACCATACAAAGCCTCAAAAGGTGCCATCTGAATCGTCTCCTGATAACTGTTATTGTAGGAGAATTCTATCAACGGCAAGTGAGGATCCCAACTGCCACCAGAATCAAGCACGCACGCATGAAGCATATCCTCCAGAGTATGTATAGTCCGCTCTTACTGACCATCGGTCTGCGGATGGAAAGCGGTGCTAAAACTCAATCGGGTACCCAAAACTTCCTGAAGTTTCCGCCAAAGACTGCTGGTAAACTGGGTGCCCCTGTCGGATACGATGCATGTGGGACCGCCGTGTAAATGCATGATCTCATCAATGTACAACTGAGCATACTGAGCATAACCGAAAGTGGTCTTCACTGGAAGAAAGTGAGCCGTCTTCGTCAACCGGTCAATAATCACCCAAATGGAGTCATACCCTCAGCAGGACCTAGGTAGACCTACAACAAAATCCATGGAGATATGTTCCCATTTCCACTCCAGAACGGGTAAAGGCTGCAACTCCCCTGTCGGTCTCTGATGCTCAGCCTTGACTTGCTGATAAGTCAGGAACCTCGAAATGAAGTCCGAAACATCCATCTTCATCCCTTCCCACCAGTAGATATCTCTCAAATTACGGTACATCTTGGTGGAATCTGGATGAACACTATAAGTTGACTGATGTGCCTGCTCTAGGATCTCGCGCCTCAGCCCCTCGGTATCTGGTACACATAAACGAGTCCCGAAATGTAGCACACCCTGGTCATCAATCATGAACTCCGAATTTCTACCCTGCCGAACATGCTCAAGAATCTCATAAATACGGGCATCGCCGGGCTGCGCCTCACGGATACAATCAAGTAGAAGTGGACGGGCGCGGATATGAGCAAGTTGTCTCCCAGTGGAAGTGAACTCAAACTATACTCTACTGTCGCACAAGATCTTCCAATCCACAGAAGACTGTCTCTGAACAGCGCTCAACTGGGATAAACTACCTCCGGGCCTACAACTCAAAGCATCAGCTACCACATTCGCCTTGCCCAGGTGATAAAGGATCTCACAATCATAATCCATCACAAGCTCTATCCAACGGCGCTGTCTCAAATTCAGATTCCGCTGCTGGAAGATGTACTTTAAGCTCTGGTGGTCTGTGAAAATCTGACACGACTCCCAATACAAGTAGTGTCTCCAAATCTTAAGCGCAAAGAGCACCGCAGCCATCTCAAGATCATGAGTGGGATAATTTTGCTCGTGCTTCTTCAGCAGCCGGGAAGCATAAGCAATAACTCTATCATGCTGCAACAATACACAACCGAGCCCCACTCGAAAAGCATCACAGTAGACGACAAAGCCGCCCGATCCAGAAGGCAAAGATAAAACTGGTGCAGTCGTCAACCGAGTTTTCAACTACTAAAAACTCAGCTCGCATGCCTCAGTCCAAAGAAAAAGAACTCCCTTCCTGGTCAGCCCGGTCAGCGATACAGCGATACTCAAGAAATGCTGTACGAAACGGTGGTAATAACCAGCTAAGCCCAAAAAGCCGCAGACCTCTGTCACTGATACAGGTCTGGCCAAAGCTGTACGGCTTCGATCTTCCTCGGGTCCACATGAATACCGTCTCCCGTAACCACATGACCTAGGAAGTTAACACTATCAAGCCAGAAGGCACACTTCAAGAATTTAGCAAACAGCTGGTGCTATCTCAATGTCTGCAAAGAAATTCTCAAGTGCTGCCCATGCTCCTCTCGACTCCTGGAATAGATCAGAATGTAATCAATAAACACAATAATGAATTGGTCGAGGAACGGCCAGAAAATCCGGTTCATCAAATCCATGAATGCTGCTGGGGCATTGGTGAGTCCGAACGACATCACCAAAAACTCATAATGCCCGTAGCGTTGTTTATCATAGGAAACTGCATTTTAATACCACTCATTCCTTATCTGTTTTTTTATTAATCGGTACTATAAACCAATGTCTGCTCAGTAATTACAGATTACAGATATCCGTGAAAAAATACTGGAAACACACTCAAAATCACGGATATAACTTTTTTTAGCCGACACTGCAACCGGAACTGCAAACCGATCGATATCCGAAAAGCTTTTGCAAATAAACTAGTGTACACACATTTTGGTCCAACACAATGCAAGTGTACACATGCTCTTTGGCACTAGGACCATGGTGGGGCTGCCCATGGCACACACAAATGATAACTTGTGCAAGTGGGTGTGTGTGAGTTAATGCAAAAAGTATTGATGTGATATAAAGCATCAAGTTTCCCTCCAAATCCCTGAGTGCAGACCAGGTTCATGTAGACAAATCAAGCAGCACCAGTGGTCTTTTCGAGAGCACACAATACCATAGCACCAACACGAGCCAAGTTGCCCGGATTTGGGCCGGCGACATGCTCAATAAATCCGATATCGCCGGCCCCCCTAGCCCCAATGAGTCCTATTTTTATTCTGGCTCTCCCTTGCTGTCACATCAACTCATTTTTATTAATTGTTTAATTTTATTTTGAGCCTATAAATACAGATCAGTGACCAAGGGAGAGAAGGCTCACATTGTCATACATTGTCCAAGATTCACAACTCTTTTTTGTTTTCTTTTGTTCTTGTACATAGCTACACCACGCGCATTAACTCGTGATAACAAGATTGTGAAACGCTCCGTCTCCCTGTGGACGACCCGTACTCATCACGGCTAGCTACACGCAACGCCGTCCTGATTGCGGTTAACTTTAGAACTTTAAAACTTGTAACACCTTAGAATGTGATTAGTGGTTAATTATGCTTTAATATGGGGTTTTAGTAAAAAGTTTACCAAATCGGTTTTCAAATATTTTATTTTATTTAATGAACATTTTACTAGAATTTAATTGGGCTTGCATACACATGTGCATGTTAATTGGGGCTAAGTTTAGGGTTAAGCCATGTTTAAGTAGCCATGGTAAACTAAAACATTTCATTAGGTTCATATGAAGTTAATTAAGGGTATTAGTTTTCTTAATTAAATTAACTTTGTTTGTTGTGGGGTTGACTTGTGAAAGTGAGGAGAGAGAGAGGGAGTGATGGCATGAGGCATGGCTCCACTAACCTCACCCTCATTTCCAAACCCTCACTCACTAACACCCTCACACTCCCACTCATTCCCTCACTCTCATTTCTTTCACTCATGCTCACATCTCTCCCTCTCATTCATTTTCCACACACACACACAAGCAGCAGCAGCAGCAAGCAGCAGCAATACCCCCTTCTTCTTCTTCTTCTTCTTCTTCTTCTTCTTCTATGGCATCCTAGGACCAACTTGAGGTATAATGTTAAACTCAATTTTCATTTTTGCTAAACATGTAGTTATTTAGCTTAAGTTAGTATTTAATGTGATTTTAGTACTAGTTTTGGTGATTTAAGTGGAGATTAGGCCAAGTTTAAGTTTTTATGGCTAAAGTAGCTTAACTAAGTGTTATTAAGGTCATTTAAACCAAGTTTTGCACCAGATTTCACAAAAATATCATATTGTTTTAAATTTAGTGTACAGTAAAGATTTTAGTTAAGATTTTGGGTTCTTTTTGAGATCTTCTTTTGACCCGGGTACTTTAGGAAAAAGTTGCAAATACTGGAGCTTAGTGACTGGGATAGGACCACACACATGAAGCACGAGACCCCCTCTCCCCTTTTAGGCCGCAGATTTATTTTGTCTGGCCGCAATTTGCGGCCAGAGGGTGGGTGTGGGTGTTGGTTCTTGGTCTGTAAGAGTCTGCTATATATCTAAGGTTTTTGGTATATACAACTTTTGCTTTTTCTACTCGAGTCAAAATCTGGAACCTAAAACCTCGTTTTCAATACTTTTTAACTTGTGCGACATGTGCGTTTTGTGAGTTGGGTTTGTTGTTCACTGCGCGTCACAGCGAGTCCGAGTGGATTCTGGCGAGGTTACACACGTTTTGACGTATCGAGTGCACACGCGTTTAACTTCCGATGCGAGTTCTCTTTTGACCTTGATATCGTGTTTTTAGCAGGATTTTAGTTTTATGTGTGTTGCTTGTGTGTTTCTAGGATCGATCGCGGGGACGTCGGACGCGGCACGGAAGGGAAAAGCGGTGGTTAGATCTGGCTAGCACGAGATCACGGGTGAGTAGATGTAACATCTACGGGGGAAATCGTTTGGATGGCGCAAAACGCCCGATAGTTTAGATAGTTTAAAAACTTCTAGCAGTACTAGCATTTATGAGTATAGTTCCTAGTTAATCATCTTGCTGCATTCACGATCCAATATATTTACATACATGTGCGAACTCATTTCATAGGACACTTGCACCATTACCATGGATTTATGCAGCACGAGCACTATTCATGCGGACACACACGCCTTGGTAATTGCTATGCCACAAACACTAAATAACTTGTATAACCTGAAATCTAGAACAATTTCACCATATATGATGTGTAAACCTGTGCTAATACATTTAAATTCCTCATGATTAATATTTAGGATTGCTAGTCATATGCATATACCTCATTGCATCATTCGTTCATGCCTAGTCTTTTAGTCATACATTGCAATTCGCCTTGTTGATACCATAGGCATTCATTATCATTGATATGTGTACTTATGATGATTTTCTTGAGTATTTCAGCACTTAAGATTTATGAGATTTTGGGGAAAAGCCGCAAGGATTTAATAAACCTGATATTATTTTAAACATTGAAAGTTGCGGTTTATCTCGTGATATGATACATATGTCGTCCACCATGGGTTTTCTGTTATTTTTTGAGACCCGTTTCGAGGAGTTGGATGAACCGTCTCGGGTACATGGTGGGCCCGGTAAGGTACCCCGGGGCAAGAATATCAAGTTGTAGACGATGAGCCTGGCAGGGGCAGACTACCTACCGGTGATGGTTGGCGCGACGGATATCCAGAGGATACCGACCGTGGTCGTGAGATATTGAGATATTGATACTTTGAGATGGGCCAGCCGGACGGCTGGGGCCCAAGATAGTGTGATACCGATACTTGGGATTTTGAGATAGTCGTTTGAGGTGTCGATGCTGGACACGGATTTCTATTGATTTCATTGATATTACTTCAGATACTTTACAGGAATTTTTCTAAGATGAAAATGATGTTTTGCTCGTATAAACATATTCAGATTTCGGGTAGAATTGATTCATGTTGCATACCTTCCAGTACATCATGCTACACTAGTATTGTAGAATTGATTCATGTTGCATACCTGCCAGTACATCATGCTATACTAGTATCGTAGAATTGATTCACGTTGCATACCTGCCAGTACATCATGCTATACTAGTATCGTAGAATTGATTCATGTTGCATACCTGCCAGTACATCATGCTATACTAGTATCGTAGAATTGATTCATGTTCCATATCTGCCAGTACATCATGCTATACTAGTATTGTAGAGTTGATTCATGTTGCATACCTGCTAGTACATCACGCTATATCAGTATTGTTGAGTTGTGACCCTTTGCGTACATGCTTACGATAGCCTTTATAGATATTACCTATTACTCACGAGTTGGCAACTCACCCCCGTTGTGCCACAGCCTTTTTGCAGGTCCGTTCCGTCAGCACTGTAGCGGTGGGCGCACTTGCTCCTTTTGCTCCTGTTGCTTGGATCTGAGATTTTGCTCGTAGGTGGGTTGTGATATTATTTTGTTTCCTCCTTGTATATCCATTGTATCCAGTGTACTCCATCTACTGTATCTGCTACTTGTATTGATTTATATTGACCTAGAGACAAGACAGTGAGATTTGTGGACATTTATGTTGTTTCTCTGGGTCAAGCTCACTTGAGCCGACGTGATGCTTATCACTTGGGGTTTTTACATGCTTATTTTTGCACAGTAATGATTTTTATTGCATGTGATGTTGAGACCGCTTTTGGCGAAGAGCTAGCTCCCGCTTGGGATGCCTTATTCATGTTATATGTTAGTTATATGTATGCCCTAGAGGCCATTACTGTACATAGGATGTATATTGTAGTGGATGCTAGGACGTATATAGGGAGGACTTTCTTGCTCGACATGATAGTATGCTATCTGGTTACACTTTACCTTAACGTGTACACTGACTGTCTCTCTGTTACATGTTGGTAAAGCCCTTAGGATGTGTACTTGACTACCTGGACTATGATGCGGATCATATTAGTGGGGACATGGTAGTCCATAAGTACATCCTTCAAAGTCCCTAGTCGAGGGTGTATCGAGACGGGGCATCGATATACCAGAGTAGACTAGCGCATACCTTCTCGACCCATACAGATGGGCGATGGATGATCCCATATCCATTGGTGTTTGACATCAGAGATGATATACGGGTGCTCAGTGGAGACTGGGTACACTGGACGGACTCGCCGAGAACTCCCAGATGGTATTATACCTCACGTCAGATGGCAGTTCTCTGGTGACACTGGTACAGAGTAGTCTGTTGACCCGAGATCGTCATAGAGTCTTGTGTGGTTCCCACTGTGCTTTGATTTCCATCTTACCACGTCCAAGAGGGCGTGCAAAACGGTGGTTTTTGGGTACAGTCCCGAGTCACATGGAGGCAATGAGCGATAGGAGGGGATTCGTCTCTCCCTGTATAGGGAGTTGATGTTGCGCTGTGTTCGATTGGCTATAACAGGAAATCCCTGGCCAGGGTTGCTGAGATTTACTGGTAAGTGTTACCAGTAGTTTCTCGAATTGTTATAGACCTCATATCGACACGACTTATCGAGCTATTGGGGTCTGACGTTTACCACCCCTAGGAGAGATATGCGACATATCAGACGATCAGACCGGACTGTACGGTAGTGTTACTGGTTGGATTCACTGGAGTGTGAGCGGGCTTGCTCGTCGATCTTCAGATCGCTCAATACCCGGGTGGCCGTTACGTTTAGCAGACCGCTTGCGGCTTGTGGGTGCTTGATATGATCATCACCTGCTGCCGGCGTATTGACGAGTCTTTAGAGTCCTACACAGAGGTTTCCTGGTTCAAGCGAAACAAAATAGGAGCGCATATGAGATATGTGCGGGACCGAGAATGATGCGTGTATGTGATACCGTATTTCATTCTCGCGATGTGACATTGATCGGTTATATGCGATATAGCCGGGTTATCGGATCAAGTGTTGATTCGATAAGTTGTTACTGATGATACCAGTTGGTTATGTGCGACATGACCGGATCATTTAATCAAGTGTTGATTTGGTGATTTAATGCATAATTATATATTTGATATATTACTTTGCATTAACTAGTATCGGTTCACTTTGAATGGATTTTCTCACTCGGGTGTACGCATTGCATATGCGATATGATTTTGTGTACTTGATTGTATCATGTTTGATGATACATATCTTTTTTGTTAAGTGTAATGAATTAAACCTAGGTTAAGTAAATGATTAGGGTTTTCTTTTATTCATTCATTTATCTTTTCATTTGCATTTAAAAGATAAATGAGAAAAGGAAAAGAAGTCAAAAATGGTGGCTAGTTTTGTTTTCATCATGAAGCTTTCATTAAGTCACCATTTTTGTCTCATCTCCTTAACCCTAACCATTCTTTAACCTTGGTCAATTCTCTACACTTAACTTGGGTTATGTTATGATAAGAATGGATTATTTTTTTTTCTTTTAAATTATCTTATCATATCATTTCTTCTTCTTCTTCTTCCTTGAACTCAAGAAGAAAAACCTAGACTACATCAATGGTGAATTGATGATATGAGTGAGAAATCCAAATCTAAAGTCTACCCACTTCCTATTTCTTCATCCTCTACCTCTTTCCAAGTAGTAGAGTGTGTTTCCTTCATAAGTTTCTTGACTTGGTGAAGTGAGAGCTTGATCTTGCGATGCTTCGACGTAGATCTTCTTCGGCACGTCGTCGACGACCTAGCCCGTCTATTCTCCGATGAAGCCGACTCTAGAGCCCGGATTCTTTTTGGACAGCGGAGAGGACTTCTTCATGGAGCTATGGAGGTGGACAAACGGATCTACAAAGGTTGTATATCCGTATCCCTTAGTTAAGTGTGAACTAGTTTGCCTTTTCGCCTAGATTTCTAGCCAACGATCCGTACACTAGGGATTCTCGGCACCGTAGAATTTGAAATTGGTATGGTTGATGCCTTGTGAGACCTCATTAGGGTGCCTAGGAACCCTACATTATATGTTTATTCTTATTTTGTATCCGTTTGGGGCCAATTTTTACAAAGGAGACTCTGTCGAAAATTTTGGAAAAAGGGTGAAGTTGTTTTTAAAAGATTGTGATGTGACTTATTTGGTTTTCCTTCACTCTATTGCTTAAATGGGTTTGATTTCTGGGCTTTGGCTTACTTAGATTACGTACACCTTGAGACATTTTGTAATTTAAGTGCCAGTCACGTTTCGTACTTTTCGGGTCATGGCAAAGTTGGTATCAGAGCGATAGGTTTTACCCTTCTGAGTATAGGATGACCCTTGGTAGATGGTGTAAGTGACTTAAACAGGGTAACATAGCGTGTGTATGTCCGCGGCATACTTGCGATACGGTACTCCGTCTAGGTGACTTTAGGATATACTTGCTTGGAATTCCTTCTTCAATTCTGTGTATCCTATGATTCTATTGCACTGTTCTTATTATCCTTTTTCCTGTACCAGCCACTATGCCGCCGAAGGCTACGAGAACGCAGAGGGCTGCCACCCGAGATGAGATCTGAGCAGGCTCGTCCGAGACGAGGACTGATCTGGATGACGTACCTACCCCTCAGGGACAGACTGATCCGCCTTTCCCAGGCCGCATAGATAGGCTAGAGTTTGGTATGCAGGAGTTACGACAGATGGTGGGAGGTATGCAGGAGTTACGACAGATGGTGGGATCCTTAGTCGAGGCCAGTCGTGCACAGAGATCGGAGGACGTACCTACCACAGCACAGACTACGATTGTATCTGCTGCCCAGACAGTTGTTCCTACTTCTACGTGGCTATTCCAGTATCACTACAGGATTTCATGAGGCTGAGACCCCCAGTCTTCACCGGCACAGATGCAGCGGAGGATCCGCAGACATTCCTTGACAAATTAGCTAGGATTTTTCGTTCACTCAGATGTTCCGACGATTGATGGGTGGATCTTACGTGTTTCCGTCTAGAGGGCCTTGCGCAGACGTGGTGTGAGTCGGTCGAGAGAGGTCGAGCTGCAGGTCTACCTCCTATGACTTGGGACGAGTTCACAGCAGTATTTCTAGCCCGTTTCCTTCCAGAGAGTGTTCGTGATGCTCGAGCTCATAGTTTTGAGGCTTTACGCAAGACTCCAGGGATGACAGTGTTCGAGTATGATATCCAGTTTACGCGGTTGTCCAGATATGCTCCGTACTTGGTAGACACCGAAGAGAAGAGGATAAAGAGGTTTATGCAGGGAATTGACACCCAGTTATTTCTTGCCATCGGCGCCAAGCATTTTGACACTTATGCAGCTATTATGGACACGGTCTTACGGATGGAGGCACGCATTTCAGGGACTTAGGTCGTTTTTAGGCCGAAGAGGATTTGTACCGATATACCAGCTCAGAGGCAGATGGGGAGACGTCATGACAGATTCTTTCCGAGAGATGGTGGCAGTAGAGGAGTCAGACGGGGTTAGTTATTTAGTTCTTGTCCGCAGGGCCAGCAGGCGTCGCCAGGATGTTTTCGGTGCGGGAATTCGTACCATCGTATCAGAGACTGTATGGTGAGATGACAGGGAGCGGTGACAGTTCCACATGTGACTTTACCACCTTCACCACCTCCTCAGAGAGCTCTACTTCCTACCCCCGGTGATGTTCCACGTCAGTTAGACACCCCTAGAGGCCGTGGACGCGGCGGTTCTGTTCAGAGAAGACAAGGAGGCAGAGGTCGAAGCAGAGGTCAGCCAGCTATTGGTGGGGGACAGGCCCGAGTGTTCGCTTTGAATCCGCAGGATGCGTAGGCACCCAATGTCGTTGTGACAGGTATCTTTCCAGTATGTTCTTTCGACGGCGAGTATTATTCGACCCAGGTTCCACACATTCGTATGTATCAACACACTTTGCACCGATGTTGGGCCGTGAGTCATCGTCGTTAGATCAGCCGCTTGTGGTTATTACTCCGGTAGGCGAGTCATTTGTCACTCGTTTTGTGTTTCGTTTATGTTCCGTTCGTATCGGGGAGAGGGATTCATCGGTCGATTTGATTCTCCTCGATATGTTGGACTTTGATGTGCTTCTGGGCATGGACTGGCTAGCCACTTGTTATGCATCTGTGGACTGTCGTGAGAAGGCAGTCAGATTTAGCTTTCCGGGGGAGCCAGTCCTTGTTATTCAGGGGGACCGCAGCGCCACCCTTCCCAGCTTGATTTCGTCTCTTCGCACCGGTCAGCTCGTACGGAAGGGATGTCAGGGATTCTTAGTTTATGTTTGTGATACTCGAGGTGCAGAGATCCCGTTGGACCAGGTCCCGATTATGTGTGAGTTTCCTGATGTCTTCCCTGACAAGCTGCCTGGACTACCGCTTGAGCGCGATGTTGCCTTCTGCATTGACTTGATTCCGGGCACGGGGCCTATTTCCATACCGCCTTATCGGATGGCCCCGGCGGAGCTTAGAGAGCTGAAGGATCAGTTGCAGGATTTGTTAGATAAAGGGCTTATTCGACTTAGTGTATCTCCATGGGGTGCTCCTGTCCTGTTCGTCAAGAAGAAAGACAGCAGTTTGCGCTTGTGCATTGATTACCGCCAGCTGAATAGAGTTACCGTACGGAACAGATATCCCTTACCACGTATCGATGATTTGTTTGACCAGCTTCAGGGTGCGGGATACTTTTCGAGGATTGACTTGCGATCGGGTTACCATCAGTTGCGGGTGCGGCAGGAGGATATTCCGAGGACGGTTTTTCGCACACGTTACGGGCACTATGAGTTTTTGGTGATGTCGTTCGGACTCACCAATGCACCAGCCGCGTTTATGGACTTGATGAACCACATTTTCAGGCCGTATCTAGATATGTTCATCATCGTGTTTATTGACGACATTTTGGTGTATTCCCGGAGCCGAGAGGAGCACGAGCAGCACCTGCGGATCACCTTGTAGACTTTGAGAGAGCACCAGCTGTTCGCGAAATTCTCCAAGTGCGCGTTTTGGCTTGACAGCGTTGATATCTTGGGTCACGTGATTACGGGAGATGGCATATGTGTGGACCCGAAAAAGATCGAGGCCGTTCAGCATTGGCCCAGACCAGCATCAGTTACAGAGATCCGCAGCTTCCTACGCCTGGCTGGCTACTACCAACGATTTGTTCAGGACTTCTCCTGTATCGCTGCACCGTTGATCGAGTTGACCCGGAAGGGAGTTCCTTTTGATTGGACCGAGGCGTGCGAGCATAGCTTCCAGCAGTTGAAGACTCGTCTGACTACTTCACCAGTGTTGTCATTGCCTTCGGGATCGGGCGGATTCGTGGTTTATTGCGACGCTTCTCAAGTGGGACTAGGTTGCGTGTTGATGCAGCATGAAAGAGTTATCGCGTATGCTTCTCGGCAGCTGAAGACACACGAACAGAACTATCCTACCCACGATTTAGAGATGGCTACAGTAGTGTTTGCACTCAAGATCTGGAGACATTATCTATACGGAGAGTCGTGCTAGACATTCACGGACCACAAGAGCTTGAAGTACATATTTCAGCAGCGAGACCTGAATCTGAGACAGGCCCATTGGATGGAGCAGGTGAAAGACTATGATTGCAAAATCTTTTACCATCCGGGCAAGGCGAACGTGGTGGCAGATGCTTTGAGTAGGAGGCCCGGAGGTAGTCTATATTATTTGAGCGCCGTGCAGAGGCAGTCGTCAGCAGATTGGCAGATTCTATGCGACAGCCGAGTGGAGTTCGAGTTCACTCCGACCGGGGGACAGCTTGCGCATATTCGTGAACGTCCGCAGTTGCTTGACCGTATTCGAGAGGCGCAGCCCAGTGATGGCCGTCTTTCAGAGATCATAGAGCAGATTAGGCAGGGCAGAGATTCCGAGTTCGTGATCGATGATCAGGGGGTACTGCGATTTGGGACTCAATTGTGCGTACCAGATTCTGAGGGACTACGGCGTGAGATTCTTGAGGAGGCGCATAGATCGATATATAGCGTTTATCCAGGTTCCACCAAGATGTACCACGATCTTAGAGATTTTTATTGGTGGGACAGAATGAAGAGGAACGTCACAGACTTCGTTTCGAGATGCCTGACTTGTTAGCAAGTCAAGACCGAGCACCAGAGGCCCGCGGGTGAGTTGCAGCCTTTGCCCATTTCGGAGTGGAAATGGGAGCAGATTTCTATGGACTTCATTGTGGGTCTACCCAGGACCAGTCGAGGGTACGACTCCATTTGGGTGATCGTGGATCGATTGACGAAAGCGGCTCACTTCATGCCAGTGAAGACCACTTTCGGTTTTGCTCAGTATGCCCAGATTTACATCGACGAGATCGTACAGTTGCATGGCGTCCCGACTTGTATCGTGTCAGACCGAGGCACCCAGTTTACCAGCCGACTATGGCAGAGACTTCAGAAGGCGTTGGTCACCCGTTTGAGTTTCAGCACAGCATTTCATCCGCAGACCGATGGCCAGTCAGAGCGGACTATTCAGACTCTCGAGGACATGCTCCGAGCGTGCGTATTAGACTTCAGTGGTAGCTGGGATCATCATTTACCCTTAGTGGAGTTCTCCTACAACAACAATTTCCAGGATACTATTCAGATGGCACCTTTCGAGGCCTTGTATGGGAGGAGATGTAGATCGCCCGTCTGCTGGACAGAGCTCAGCGAAAGCAGTATTTTGGGGCCGCAGATCGTGCAGGAGATGACCGAGAAAGTACAGTTGATTCGAGATCGGATGAGAGCGGCTCAGAGCAGGAAGAAATCGTATGCGGACAGACGCCGTCGCAGACTAGAGTTCGCAGTTGGCGATCATGTTTTTCTGAGGGTCTCTCCGATGAAGGGCGTGATAAGATTTGGGCGAAAAGGAAAGCTTAGTCTCAGATTTGTGGGTCCCTTCGAGATCCTTTAGCTTGTCGGCGCAGTTGCATATCGTTTGGCTCTTCCACCCAGCTTTCCGGATGTTCACCCCGTATTCCACGTTTTGATGCTCCGTAAGTATTTTCATGACCCTTCGCATGCGATTCAGCACCCGACGATCCAGCTGGAGCACGACCTTTCTTTTGCCGAGCAGCCGGTGGCCATCTTGGATCGGCAGGTGAAGAAATTGAGATCGTAGGTTATACCATCTGTGAAGGTTCTTTAGCGCAGCCCGAATTGAGATGAGATCACTTGGGAGGCCGAGGGCGGGATGCGGAAGAAATTCCCCATTTCTTTGAAGGTACGCGTAGCTATATTTTAAATTCGGGGATGAATTTTCTTTAAGGGAAGAAGATCGTAACACACTAGAATGCGATTAGTGGTTAATTATGCTTTAATGTGGGGTTTTAGTAAAAAGTTTACCAAATCGGTTTTCAAATATTTTATTTGATTTAATGAACATTTTACTAGAATTTAATTGGGCTTGCACACACATGTGCATATTAATTGGGGCTAAGTTTATGGTTAAGCCATGTTTAAGTAGCCATGGTAAACTAAAACATTTCATTAGGTTCATATGAAGTTAATTAAGGGTATTAGTTTTCTTAATTAAATTATCTTTGTTTGTTGTGGGGTTGACTTGTGAAAGTGAGGAGAGAGAAAGGGAGTAATGGCATGAGGCATGGCTCCACTAACCTCACCCTCATTTCCAAACTCTCACTCACTAACACCCTCACACTCCCACTCATTCCCTCACTCTCATTTCTTTCACTCATTCTCACATCTCTCCCTCTCATTCATTTTCCACACACACACACAAGCAGCAGCAGCAGCAGCAGAAGCAGCATCAGCACCAGCAGCAAGAAGCAGCAGCAGCAGCAGCAATACACCCCCTTCTTTTCTTCTTCTTCTTCTTCTCTGGCATCCTAGGACCAACTTGAGGTATAATGTTAAACTCAATTTCCATTTTTGCTAAACATGTAGTTATTTAGCTTAATTTAGTATTTAATGTGATTTTAGTGCTAGTTTTGGTGATTTAAGTGGAGATTAGGCCAAGTTTAAGTTTTTATGGCTAAAGTAGCTTAACTAAGTATTATTAAGATCATTTAAACCAAGTTTTGCACCAGATTTCACAAAAATACCATATTGTTTTAAATTTAGTGTACAGTAAAGATTTTAGTTAAGATTTTGGGTTCTTTTTGAGATCTGCTTTTGACCCGGGTACTTCAGGAAAAAGTTGCAAATACTGGAGCTTAGTGACTGGGATAGGACCACACACACGAAGCACGAGACCCCCTCTCCCCTTTTAGGCCACAGATTTATTCTGTCTGGCCGCAATTTGCGGCTAGAGGGTGGGTGTGGGTGTTGGTTCTTGGTCTGTAAGAGTCTGCTATATTTCTAAGGTTTTTGGTATATACAACTTTTGCTTTTTTCACTCGAGTCAAAATCTGAAACCTAAAACCTCGTTTTTAATACTTTTTAACTTGTGTGACACGTGCGTTTTGTGAGTTGGGTTTGTTGTTCACTGTGCGTCACAGCGAGTCGGGGTGGTTTTTGGCGAGGTTACATATGTTATGACGTATCGAGTGCACACGCGTTTAACTTCCAACGCGAGTTCTCTTTTGACTTTGATATCGTGTTTTTAGCAGGATTTTAGCTTTATGTGTGTTGCTTGTGTGTTTCTAGGATCGATCGCGGGGACATCGAACGCGGCGCGGAAGGGAAAAACGGTGGTTGGATCTGGCTAGCACGAGATCACGGGTGAGTAGATGTAACATCTATGGGGGAAATCGTTTGGATGGCGCAAGACTCCCGATAGTTTAGATAGTTTAAAAACTTTTAGTAGTACTAGCATTTATGAGTATAGTTCCTAATTAATCATCTTGCTGCATTCATGATCCAATATATTTACATACATATGCGAACTCATTTCATAGGACACTTGCACCATTACCATGGTTTTATGCAGCACGAGTACTATACATGCGGACACACACGCCTTGGTAATTGCTATGCCACAAACACTAGATAACTTGTATGACCTGAAATCTAGAACAATTTCACCATATATGATGTGTAAACCTGTGCTAATATATTATAATCCCTCATGATGAACATGTAGGATTGCTAGTCATATGCATGTACCTCATTGCATCTTTCATTCATGTCTAGTCTTTTAGTCATACATTGCAGTTCGCCTTGTTGATACCATAGGCATTCATTGTCATTGACATGTGTACTTATGATAATTTTCTTGAGGATTTCAGCACTTGAGATTTATGAGATTTTGGGGAAAAGCCGCAAGGATTTAATAAACCTGATATTATTTTCAACATTGAAAGTTGCGGTTTTTCTCGTGATATGATACATATGTCGTCCACCATGGTGTTCCCCGCCGAAATACGCGTGAAGACGCGGCGAACGTCTTGCCTGAATTTCGGGGCAGATGCTAATTGGTGCTATCCGTCCACCTCTCCGAAGATGCCAAGTTGATTTATGGCACTATGTATCGAAGGTTTAAACGGATGCGGCCGATGTAGCAGACTTCGTCAGATTCCCCCTCGTTTGAGGGGTTTTTGATTGTGGGAATGCTCTTCCTTGTAGGCGCAAGCCCTACAGTTAATTACGCTACCGCATCGCGGTAACAACTTTCTCTTTCTCCAGATGGTCACTTCGTGTCGTGGGTGTTTGTTTTGTTTTTGGTTGCTCGTGGATTGTATACGGAGACTAATTTATACTGTCGCTCGTAGGGCGTGGATTAGTCCAAATCCATATTTTCTTAGATTTGGGTTTTGGTTTGGGTTTAAGGATACGTTAGCCTCATTTGAGACTAAGATCAACTTAAACGTTTGTTAAGGATACATTAGTCTAATTTTAGACTAAGATCGACTCAACGTTTGTTAAGGACACGTTAGTCTAATTTTAGACTAAGATCAACTTAACAAGATCATTTAGATCCAACAAAAAGCATTTGAACTCTATTGTTTAGTTTAGGGACATTGCGATCGATTACCAGTTTAAGGACATGGTGGTCCAAGGTTAAGGACATCATAGTCCGTGAGTTTAAGGACCCCACAGTCCAAGGTTAAGGACATCATAGTCCGTGAGTTTAAAGACCCCACGGTCCAGGTTAAGGACGTCGTAGTCCATGAGTTTACGGACCCCATAGTCTGTTTAAAGACGTCATAGTCTATGAAATGTATGGTTGTCGGGACCCGTCACCTCTCTGAAGACGTTGAAGGATTACAACGACATATATCAGAGGAGTAAAGAGATGTACCCTCGAACCGGTGTGAGTTGGTCGAAAGATCTGTAGTCCAATTTGGGACTAAGATCTGTTAAATATTCATGAGCAGATGGGCTCAATTAAATATAAGTTGAGGACTTATGGCCAATATTGGGCTAAGTCTAATGAATGTTTAACATTTTTATTCTGGCTATTGAGCCCTTATTTGGGCTTGGCCCTTTTAACAATGTTTTTATCTTGTATTGAATGCTGAGCATTCATCAGAACAATTTATGTTCTGTCAACGCAACACGTGGCGCGCCAGGCGCTTTGCGCCAGTTAAAGGGCGCAGTGCGCTTCTGCCAAGTAGCGCATACGAGAATGATACGTGTCGCGCTTGGCTCTAAGCGCCAGATGATGGGCACATTGCGCCAGTTTATGAGCGCTAAGCGCTAGTCCATGAGAGCATTGCGCTCTCAATTCAGTGGCGCCCTCGTGAGTGACATATGGCGTGCTTGGCGCTGAGCGCCAGCCTATGAGCGCAGTGCGCTATTTCAGAAGTGCGAAGCGCAAGTTGTATACGTGGTTGACACGTGGCGCATTTTGGTGCTGAGCACCAGTCCAGAGAGCGCAGAAGCGCAGTTCAAGAGCGCAAGGCGCAGTTCAAGAGCGCAACGCGCATTTGATCAAATTTTATGATCAGAGAACAAATTTATGTTCTTCTAAAAGAGACTTTGTCTCAAGATTCAAGAACAACAATTCTTATTTTTGAAAGGGCTTTGCCTTTATAGATCAATGATCTGTGTGAAGAATATGTTCTTCTTTTATTATGTGATGAGATCTTTTGATCTTTTTTATGAAAGACCTTGGTCTTTGTAGATCTATGATCTTTTAAGAAGATAATTCTTCTTTTTATGAGATGATTTCATCTCTGTGTTCATCATTCATCATCTTTACCTTGAAGAAATAATCTTCTTTCAAGAGCTTGCTCTCTTTCTTTTTGAGTTTTCTCAAAGTTTATGGAAGGGTTTCTCTATATCAGACTTGAAGTCTTAAGGCCTTTATATAGGGCAATTTGATTTGTTAAATCAGTTAAAGAGATCTTTCTCTGATTGATTTGGGGATGTTTCCCACCGTTGGATTTTTGATCCTAGGGTTTCTGTTTTACAAAAGGCAATCTTCTTGTTTTTAACAAGATTGGAAAATCTTTCCATAACAGAATTTTAATTCTGATTAATTAATGATTTATCATTATTATTAGATCTTTTGATCTAACGGTGGGGAATTTTATAATTCCAGCACTGGTGCACCCGTGCTTTGCACGTGGTGCGCTGCTCAGAGCGCAGCGCACTTTGCGCTAGCATACCTATATTTGACACGTGGTGCGCTGCTCAGAGCGCAGTGCAGCCTGTGCTAGCGCACCTGTGTTTGACACATGGCACGCAGCGCGCCTAGCGCTAGCGCACACATGGTACACTGCTCAGAGCACAGCGCACCTTGCGCTAGCGCATCCGTGTTTGACACGTGGCGCGTAGCGCGCCTAGCGCTGGATCTGAAGGGTTGCTTAAATTTTTGAATTTTGAATTTCAAAACAGAGCTTTACTCTGATTGGGGGAAACAAATGCCCCCTCCACTGTTGCGCTCATGTGGCCCACTTGTAAGCACAGCGGTGGCAGCATCTGCGCGCTTGGATCAACTCAGAAGTTGAAGAGGCGTTTCAATTCCTATAAATAGGACCTTTGGTCCCTTAGATGATTTTCATCTTCTTTGTGAACTTTTATTCAGAGCATTGCTCTTTTGTTTAAGAACTTTTCAAGAGTAAAAACTCTGTTAAAATTTTAGGTAAAATTTAAATCTTTTAATAAACTAGGGTCTTACCCATTAACAGAGCCTTGCTCTTCATAGATCTTTGATCTAAAGAAAATCCTTTTAGGGTTTCATTAATAGAGTTTTGCTCTCTAAAAGGATTTTACTTATGATTTCTTAATCCATTAATGGAGCTTTGCTCCTTTCAGATCATATAGAAGAACTCTTAAGAGTTCGTTCATGGATCTTGAAGATCAGAAATGAAATTTTATTTTTGATGGATCATCTTCTCAGAGCAAGGCTCTTCTTGAGGAATTTTATTCCTTCATCATTAGACTTTGACAGATGTCTGTCTAGTGAAGAGCGATGCTCTCAATGGAAGTTTTACTCCTCTGCCCGAGGGATTTCTCATTTAATGAGAATCTCTTGAGGATTTTCTCTTTTAATTAACAGTCTCATCCAATGATAAGGCTGTTTTATTAATTATTAGTTGATGAACTGTCATCCAGATTTTGTGGGCCCCCTTTGGTCCCTCTCCACTGCATTGCAGTGTGGTACAAATTTTAAAGTACCAAGTGTCAGAATTTAAAATTAAATTATAGCACTGACAGTTGACTTCTGTCCTCCTTTTTTTTGCAGACGACATGTCTTTCGACACCTCCTTTCCGTTCATCCGATCGGAAGGCAGATTTCCTGAGGCGCTTGTAGACCGAGAGGTTCTCGCGCTGATCAAAGACCACGACCCGGAACACAAAAATCTTCACCTGTGGGGTAGATGGTACGATCAGATTATCAGAGGCCGCCGGAGCTTTTATTGTGCGACGCCTTCGGAGCCTATCTCGGCGATCCCGTATGCGGATGCACCCCCGGTGAACTATGCCGTGGAGGTGGTTAATTGGACTTCGGAGAGTCTCCTTCTTCATTCGATCGCCGCCGTACCCGTGCAGCCGGCGGCGGCTTTGGACATCCTAGGCGGCGTATATGTCAAGGCGAGTCACTCCCTTGAGGACAGCCATACAATGTAGGACTAACTCCCAGTCACCCGGTCGGGTATTTGCAGTGGGCTCGGTATATCTTATCGGCGAAGAAATCCCAGTTGAGGAAGCTCGGATTGTATCCCGCCGTTTACGCTTCTTTGTTTCAATATTCCCCGCCTCCTACATGGTGGGTCAGGGCCTTTCTGGAGCAGTTGAATATTCCGACCCACACCTTCCTCCTATCTGATGGAGAAGTCTCTATTTCTTTGGAGGAATTTGCAGAGGTCTCGGGTTTACCCATTAGGGGGAACATTATGAGGAATTGCTTCCCCTGGATAAGTATGTTTACGCTACCAAATCCATGGTAATGGGTCTTACTTCCGAGAATTCTATTCAACACTAGTTTCCGAGCTTGATAAAGGTGTTGAATATGTATGAAAACCTCTCTCTCGTATCCGAAGGTCGTGGAGTTAATTTTACGGCTTTTATCGCTGATTTTCTTCGCCCGGAAATATTGAAGGAAGAAGTCAATAGATTCGCCACTCTTGACGACCCCTTTGGCTTGGGTTTAGGCAATCTTCCAGCGATGGAGGCGGATCAGAAGAGCTTCTTTCTACCTGATACCCCGGTCATCCCTTTTACAGAGCTGGCGGCTCCTGGGATTGACGAAGAAACGTTCTTTTTTGGGTTCCTTGGGTTGTGGCTGAGTTGGTTCTCGCCTCCCATGCACTCTCGCTGCATGAGGCCGTCCGTATTCTATCCTGCGCATCGAATGGTTGCCGGGATACAAGTGGCTCTGGGGATTGCTGGGTTAGCCCATATGTATCATGGCCTCAGCTTGGTAGCTGATACCACTGAGCCAGGGGTGCAGTCGGTAAATTTCCCGATGCATTATTTCACGTCATGGCTCGAGTTACACGTTGTAGGCATCTTTGGCATCCATAAGAGGCCGGGTTTTTATGACAGGTGCAGGTTCCCTCGGATCATGCGACTGGTTAGTGCTTCTATCGTAACTCCGACGCAATGGGAAGCTAGAGGCTTGCTTCTTCGCCCACGCACAGTTGGGGCTGGCATGTCTTCTACTGATAAATTTTTGACCGTCGGCCAAGAGTCGGGGAAGACGGTGCTGCCACTGCAGGACATATTTAAAGATGGGGTTTCCGTCATGAAGGCTCTAGAGATTCTTCATCTGTACTCTATCCGGCCGGGCTTTCTCGTATCTAGGCAAAATGATGCGGCGTTATTCATGAGATACAACCCGCATCGTTTCGCCCAGCAGCTGAGTTACAATCAGGGCGTCCCACTTGAGGCTTTCTTGGACGAACCTGCTACTACCGAAGAGGAAATGCGGGGCACACTAAATCATTTCATGCGCTTGAACACAGGGTCCAACTTCTTTATCAGCGAACCGAACTGCGTCCCCAAGGCCCTTAATGTGTACGTGGCATGGTATCAGCATTCAATGGGCGCCGTCATCAGTGAGGAGAAACGATTGTTGCTCGATCGCAAGGGTGCAGTGCCGGCTGGTGATCGAAATGTTCCTCTAAAGCGATGGAACATCGTTCATCCTCCCCTGAGAGAGGTCACTGTAGTTGAGCCTCCACACGTGCTAAGCCCTACGCGCGGGTTGCCCCCATCTAGCACGCCTGAAAAAGAGGTGGCTGCCTCGTCCTTCGAGTTGGACGTAGGAAAAGAAATTGGGACTCGTCGTCCAAAGGAGTCTACCAAACGCAAACTCGTATCATCGGCCATCGGCGCCCGTCCTCAGAAGAAAAAGAAGCAAGTACTTTCTTTG
This sequence comes from Agapanthus africanus, assembly GCA_030015575.1. Lineage (NCBI taxonomy): Eukaryota > Viridiplantae > Streptophyta > Magnoliopsida > Asparagales > Amaryllidaceae > Agapanthus > Agapanthus africanus. The sequence continues at coordinate 767,178,047 of JASDDO010000019.1, read as the reverse complement.
GACACCATATTAGGCTCGACGTCCCCTGCTCCGTCTAGCGAAGGCTTGAGCGAATATGGGACCAACGAGGGTTTATTCGGGATGCTTGATGATACCGATTTGGAGGTTGCCATTGAAGCTTCCAAACAGTCGGCCACCCTCGAAAAAGAACTGGCCGCCCTTGCGCAGTTAGGTATACTTTACCCTTATCTCTCCGCTGTTTATTTCACTCTTCTTTTATCATGCTTTGACTGACGCTTGTTGTTTCAACAGGTGCCTCTATAGAAGAATCCATTGCTGCTTCGCTTAAAACCTTTGAAGAAGAGGAAAGACTTCGCGCCTCATTTTCAACAGAGGCTTCACTTGAACGACCGATGATGGATACCGTAACGGTTCCGGAGGAAAAACCCGGCTCTGATGATAATGTTCCCTTGGCGGAGGTCCTGAAGAAGTCTTCCCTCTCTGTCAAAACCGAGAAGCAGCTTAGAAAGCGGGCGACGAGGGGAAATAAGCGATCTTCTACAGTCACTGGCTTTGGGCCAAAGCGGGGGAAGAAGACCGCTACTAATCCGCCGGAAGACAGTCTTCTTTTTCCGGGTTCATCTGCCGAGGAAGCCGCACAATTAGCTGAGGCTATAAGACGCTCACAAGACGAATCCGAGAATGTAAGGATCCCGAAGAGGCCTTACTCTGCAGTCATCTTTTATGAAGACCCTCCGTGGATACGGCAGCTATTCATAGGCCCTTTGGAAGAATGGGGTGAAAGGGCTCTTAAGCAGGCCGTCTCAGCCGATGCCAAGGACGCACTTTCATTATGGACCGGTGGCCACGAGTCTACTCTCGAACCTCGGCGAGCATACCTCCTCAGAAAGGAGCGTCGACTTGAACAAGCCATACTAGAAGCTCCCTTGCGCATCGGTATGTTCATGTATCTCGTTGTAATATTTTGTATTGCTTGTATACATACATACATATATATATCCTTATCCCCGTACAAACTTTGCAGGGACTTCGGAGATGGCAGAAGAGCTGAGTCCAAGTCGCGCCCTGACTATGGACTTCGCAGATATCCCAGATGAGGCACTAATCAGTGTGGAGGGGGTTGACGCAATTGTTGCTCCTGCGATGGAGATTCCCTTGGTGATTCCTGCTCCCCAGGTGATTGCTCCTTCAGAAGAGGCATCTTCATTAGCCACGGGTTCAACGGGTCTCTCTGGGGATGGCCCGGAAACTACGGGACAGGTAGTCAAGGCCAGTGTCCTTCCATTGGAGCCTGTAGCGATGGTTACTGCTTCTCCACCGGAAGTTATTATACCAGCCCACATCCCTGATGATGTGCTCGGAAGCACGGAGGTGGGTGAGGCGGTTGCTGCATCTAGTGATGCCCTTGTTGTGGTCTCGACCGGTGACTTACCAGGTAAATTTCAGGTTGTTGCTTTCTATTTTATTCTGCAATCCCATTTCCACCTTTTCTGACAGTACTTTTGTTTTGCATGCAACTGCGGTGAGCATTAAGATTGTGCCACCCGAGGAAGCGCCACCAGTTACCGCTTTAACGGTGACCGCCCCTCCCTCTTCTTTTATATCTCCTTAAATGCTGGAAGGTATGGGTTTGTGATAAATTTAAATCGGGGATAGCATCTTTTGTGTACTGATCATGTATCATCGTGATCTCGCAGGAGTTCTTTTTGATCATTTGTATCAGGTGTTGAATCCGCACTTCTCTTTCCCGTCGGAGATTAGTCCGTCCGCTGGTGTCGGTGAGTATCTTTTCTAACCGACATCCTTTCTTTTCTTTAACGGGCAGTCACGTTATTGCTAATTCTTCTTTGCATTGCTCGTAGCCTTACAAATTGAAGGGGGGGTCAAGCGTATCGCCGCGCCACCGGAACTCCTAGCTTTGCCCCTTGTTGCGGCCGGTATAATAGACACTTTTGTTCATATATATTTTTTATTCCTTAAGCCAACATCTGATTGTGATTTGTTTTGTAGAGTTCACATCGACTCTAGCCCCGTTCGAGTCTCGCATTATAATGCCTGCAGGGCCCTTTTCTAGACGTCCATCCTCAAAAGGTGCTGCGAATAGTCTGCGCATGTTGAGCGACTAAATTGAGGAGCTTGACGTGGAGACTCCCACATTCGCTGCGAATTTTGCCGCGGAGGTTAATCCCATGCTGGCGACGTTCGTGAACTTTCATAGTGAAAGCGTCGTTGAGACTTGGGTTAACCACTGCAGGAAGATTTAGGCCTGCCTGCATGAGCTTGAGCTTATGCGTCCTGCCCCTGAGATTCAGGCTTTAAACTCCCAGCGGGCCGCATGGGTCGAACAGAGTGTGTCCTTCCTCCGCCATTTTGAACAAGAAGCGACCTTGAGGCGGAAGGAACACGAGGAGGCTTCGGGTGAATCTGCCCGGCTGCGCGCCCAAGTCAAAGCGAACGCCACGCAACTGAGAGCTGTTTTTGACACCTTACAGCAATGTATCTCGGACGGGCTTGTATTGAGGCGGAAGCTCGACTCTATCGAGCGGGTTACGCAGAGTCGCGAAGCTGCCCAACGGGAAATCGATGAGAAGATTTCATCATGCTTGCAGCAAAGGGCTCGAATTGAAGCGGAGCTGACCGCGGCAGCTGATCACGAGAAGGCGCTGAAAGGGGTGCGAGAGCAGCTTGCGGACTTGTTGAAAACGCTTCCTTCTCAGTAGCTGCCTTTATATCAATTAAACACTTGTAATCGTTGAATAACATATATCCATTTTTTATTCTTTTATATGATGTATCTTGTATTCAATTAAGCTCATGAATAAAGACACATTTTTCTTATCACCCACTGTCGTTTTCTTCTCTTTGCTGTGTCGTTGGTATGTTACTCTGGAAAGTGTGGCCTGTAGATAATAAAGAACATTTCATCTTGAACTCTCCGAGAGGTAGTGATGGCTTAGGAAGCAGGTTCAGATCTGCTACCTAAGACTTTTCAACTTCATGAGCCGTGAGGGTCTTATGAATACTTTTCTCCCTACTGTTGGAGATAGTGCCCTCAGAGTCAATTATTGGATCACAGGCACGTGATTGCAATGATTGAGGGAGGACCTATTCCGGTAGGACAGTCTTACTCAAGATGATAGTATGCTATCTGGTTTACCTTTATCATCGTGTACTGCTTTAGGTGACCTGACATGTCGCTATTACACGTTGATAGAGCCCTTAGGATTCTTGCTTGACCACCAGCAGTATGAGGGCGATCATATAAGTGGGAGCTGGTAGTCTATAAGCACATTCTTAAAAGGTCCCTAGTCTTGGGAGTTTCGAGACAGGGCATCGATACTCCAGAGTAGACTAGTGTATACACTCGAGACCCCGACGAGGGGTGGTGGCCGGTCTCACAAGCCACTGGTGTCAGTTGGTTCACCTAAGATGTATATAGGTGCTCATTGGGTTATGAGTACACCGGACAGGACTCGCCGGGAACATGCTAGTTGGTCTTATACCTGACGTCAGATAGCAGTTCCCTGGTGACATGTGTACAGGTTAGTTCATCGACCTGGGGATCGTCATTTGTCTCGTGTGAGTTCCCACTGTACTTTGATTACTACCCTACCACGCTCAAAGGAGACGTGCAAACAGGTTTTAGTTGGGTACAGTCCCGAGCCACATGGAGGCAGTGAGCGGATCTTCAGGGGTTCGTCTCTCCCGGTATTGGGGGTGAGGTCGCGCTGTGTCTAGGAGAGCCATTACACGAAGCCCTCGGCCGATGCAGGAGATTTACTGGTAGGTATTCCATTAGTATCTCAGGGTGTTCTGGGCTACACTCCGACACGACTTGTACCGCTTTTGGGGGTCTGACTTTTACCAACCTCCTAGGCCCGCCATGCGATACTCATAGACGAACAGACCGGACTGTACGGATATTGTCACTGACAGGCTCAGTAGGGTGTCAGGATGAGTTCGCTCATCGACGTCCCTTTTGGTCAATACCTGGTAGCCCGTTACGTATTGGCTTATACCTCTGACGTGCTAGTGGTTAAATCCACAACCAAGGTGTTGACGAGTCTTTAGAGTCCCCCACATTCAGTTGCTCAAGTTTTCGGGCGAAACGCTGTAGAAGCCGTATGGAGATATGGCAGGGTCCGATCAGATACATGCGGTATTGCACAGATCAGGATCGGACGGATAATACTAGCCGGCTTTGGTTTAAGCCGGATGCTAGTATAGTACAGTGTAGATTTTGTCTCATTGCATTTGTATTTCGGTCGGAATACAAATGCGGGTGTGTATACACAGTATCGGGGTTTTCCTGTAATTTATTACGGGACCAGTTTTCTGGAGTTGCCAGTTTGCTTTCCGTTTCGGCCATTTTCATTTGTATCTTTGATTGGCCGAGGATTGGTGGAGGAGGGCTTATTTGCATTTGTGCAAATAAGCATTTGTGAAGGGTGGTCATTGCATATTTTTGTATCATGGTGGTGCACCATCCTTTGACCTTGCTTGACTTTCTTGAGTTCATGATTGCTTGACTTTTTGAAGCAATCATGGTTGTTGATTGGTTGGTGGAGTGTGGGCTTTGATTGTGATCATGTTTCATGATATCATTTTTCCTCTTCCTTGCATTATTGTTGATCTCCTTATTTTTTTTCCAACTCCCCACTCTCATTCCTAAGCATGGGCCGGCCACTAAAGGGGTGGGGTTGATTCATTTTGGTGTGGGATTTTTCACTCTCTTGATGCTTGCAAAAATCCCCAAGTTGATCTCCAAAAGGTTCATATCTCCTTTCCTCCACTAAAAGGCAACATCCACTACCACAAATGAGAAAAGAGAACTACACATTCTACAGCAAATCTTGGGCACGTTGACTCGCCAACTTCATGCCCGAGTTGCCTCGGTATAGAGGTGGGAGCCCGTAAAAGAAGCAGGCGACGTGGTGCCCTTCCGGCGACGAGGTGGAGACCGAACATTCCGCGGAAGATCGGGACGACGACGAGAAGACCAGAGGACACGGATCGCTCGGTATATCTCTCTTCCCCATTTTGTAGTTAGTTAGAACTAGTTAATGGTAAGATCCGGGTTTTAGTGCGCGGTGGTGCCGGTTTGAAAAATTAAAGTTAACCATCGCTTCCGCATTTGGCCTCGGGATGGAGGCCGGGGCGCCGCCGTGCACTTACACCTACGAGTCGAGAGGATCTCGTAGGTGTATTTTCTCCTTAGGAATCGTGAGGATTCCTAAGCGCGTTTTCTCTTGCGAGTCGTAAGGATCTCACAAGAGAATTTTCCCTCCTACAAGTCGAGAGGACTCGTAAGCGGTTGTTTCCCTCCTTGTCGAGATTCGAGTTTAGAGAGTGTGGCCCGTGAATAGTATGCAAGAGTCCATTTTGGACCGACTTGCTGGGCCCTAGTGCTTAGGAAACCGGTTCTTATCCCCCATTGCCTAGGGCTTTTCCCTACGAGTTGAGACGAATCGAGAAGTTCTCGCAAAGACACTAATTTCCTTACAAGTCGAGACGAATCAAGCAGTTCTCGCAAGAATATCCTAACGTCACAGTTAACCTCTGCTCTTTACGACAGAGGTCCGTTAGGGTTTTTGGTACTCGGGTTTTGTCCGTCGTACCGTCGCGTTGGCTGATGTATTCCTCGATAGGCAACCTTGTTGTTCGAGTGGCCTTGCGACTGTCGTGTCTCTGATCATTTCGGGGGCTGAACAAGACGTCTTCAAGCAATCCTCCTAGGCAATTTGACCGTCGGAAGAGTAAGCGTTAGGAATTTTGCCATGCCGCTTTTTACTTGAGGTTAGGCTCATTTTGGAGAGCCCCGATGAGTCATAACCACTCCGCGCTGGGGTGGGATGATCTCCGATAATTTTTCAGGTTTTATATGAGTTGCCGTCAAGACCCTGAAGCTAGGAATTTGGCCTTCGCTTCGTTTACTGGCATTGCGTCTGTTGTATCGAGACGAATGTCGAGGTTGTCTCTAGGTTGCTGGTGAAGCGTTGAGGTTTGGAACTAGGGATTTTGCCGTGGCTCCGTTGTTTGATTGTCGCGTCTGAATCCTGCTTGTAGAAGAGCGATGTAGTGACATCTCGTCTGCTGTATCGAGACGAACGTCGAGGTGGTGACCACTCCGCGCTAGCGTGGGATGATCTCCGATAGTATTTCAGGTTTCATATGAGTTGCCGTCTAGACCCTGAAGCTAGGAATTTGGCCTTCGCTTCATTTGTTTTAGCTTATCCGAATCCTGTTGGAGGAAGAACGCTGTGATGACATCTCGTCTGCTGTATCGAGACGAACGTCGAGGTGGTGACCACTCCGCGCTGGTGTGGGATGATCTCCGATAGTCTTTCAGGTTTTATATGAGTTTCCGTCAAGACCCTGAAGCTAAGAATTTGGCCTTCACTTCGTTTGCTGGCATTGCGTCTGCTGTATCGAGATGAATGTCGCGGTTGTCTCTAGGTTGCTGGTAAACCATCGGGACCTGGAACTAGGGACTTTGCCATGGCTCCGTTTTGCTGACGTCGTATATTCCTGCAGAGACACTGATTTCTCTGCGGGTCGGCGCGAATCGAGATGTTCTCATCAAGGATGTTGATTTCCCTGAATCGAGGTTTTGCCAAGAACACTGATTTTCCTGGGGTTGGTTGACTTTTTTTCGAGACGGAGTGTTGATCCGGCGGGGAAGTCATTGGTTGACTTTAGGTCGTCTGTGGACCTTAGAGTTTTAGAACTAGGACTTTGCTGTGGCTCCGCTGTTGGATTGTCGTGTCTGAATCCTGCTGGAGGAAGAACGCTGTGGTGACATCTCGTCTGCTGTATTGAGACGAATGCTGGGGTGGAGCTGGGATTTTGTCGTCACTCTGCTTTGTTTCAACCATTGGGTCTTTTGTTGACGTCGCGTCTGCATCCTACTGGACTAAGGAGAAACGCCGTTGTTGATCTCTAAGTTGACGATGTTGACGTCGAGACCCTGAATCTAGGGATCTTCCTTCGCTTCGTTTGTTGACATTGTGTCTGCAATATTGTGACGAATGTCGAGATTGTCTCTAGGTTGTCTATGAACCATCGAGATTTGGCTTCACTTCGACGAAGCCTGGGGGGAAGGTATGGTTCCCTCTTTGTTTGTGCCCCTGGATTGTATACAGGGATCGATGTGATCTCATCTGTAGGGCAAAAAGTTTCACTCTTTCAGAATTTTTTTTCTATTTCTTTCCGCGATGCTCTATCATTTCAGCTTTTATATCGCGAAAGTCGCGATTGCTCAATCATTTCGGCTATTTTTCGCGGTGCCCAATCATTTCGGCTATTTTTTCTTTTCTCTCGCTGCTTTTTATTGCGAGTTGCCCAATCATTTCGGCTATTTTGTATGCATACATTTTTACTTGCTGATTTTGTTGAAAGTTGCCCAATCATTTCGGCTATTTTGTATGCATTTGTGGCTCGCTGACTTTTCGCCGTAAGTTTGGGATTTGATACCGACTTAGGCATCAGCATCGCTACAACTGGGATATTGCCAGGAGCGAATCATCATTTACTTTTGTCGGTTCGAACAAAGATGGCTTAGCAAACAGGGTTAAGATTCTGTCGACTAAGGCTTTTAACTTCATGAGCCGTAAGGGTCTCATAAAGGTATTTCTCCCTACGAGTTGTGAGGATCTCGTAGGTGCGTTTTCTCCTTAGGAATCGTGAGGATTCCTAAGTGTGCATTCTCTTATAAGTCGTAAGGATCTTACAAGAGTGTTTTCTCCTTATAAGTCGAGAGGACTTATAAGGGTTGTCCACTGTGTGAACATATCCCTAGTCGCGGGTGGGACTCTGTTAGGGAAATGTTTATTCATGCCCGTGGATTGTATACAAGGGTCGAGACGCTTGTAGGGCAGCATTGGAGGTTGTGGTGGCCGCTTAAGAACAGGTTCAGATCCCTGTAGCTTAAGACTTTTGAATCTTATGAGCCGTGAGGGTTTCATAAGAGGGTTCTCCTTACGAGTCGTGAGGATCTCGTAAGTGTAATTTCTCCTTAGGAATCGTGGGGATCCCTAAGTGTGTTGCTTCCTTGTGAGTCGTAAGGATCTCACGCAAGTGGTTTCTCCTTACAAGGTCGAGAGGACTTTGCAAGTGTCTTTTAACGAGATTGCGCCCTTTCGGGTTTTCACAAAACTCGCCGGTAGCCCTGCTGTTTTTACTCACGGAGCCCTTTCGGGTTTTCATCCGTGCCCTTTTCGCTTATGGACGTACCGTTTTTTTTACCACCACGTCAGCCTGAGGATGCCGTGGGTTAGTAGTAGTTTAATGACGTTTCGGTCATACGACAACGTACGATTATGCAGCTAGATTTTGCCGCAAATCTTCGCATGTTTTGTGTCGGAGGTGGATTCCTTGAAGAGAGGGCTGAGGGCGATTTCTTCGTCAGAGTCGCTTCCAAAGGTGATAACTTGCGATCCATGGGTGTCGGCTATGTGACAGTTGCCAGCAGCTATTTCTCCCTCATCTGTCATGCTTTTCTGTTCCCGACGAGCCTTGCGCTTCACTCGTTGAGCGTGTCGTCGATGGGCAACATATCCCTGCCACCAGTTTTCAAAGGCTATGCACTCCTCGGTAGGGTGTGCAATCCTCTGATGGTATAGGCAGAAGTTAGGATGTATGTCCGCTTCATCAAGACGTATATTGCCAGAGGAATTTCCTTTGAAAGAGGGCAACTTCATTCCTATTTCCAGGGCCCTAGCGAATCATTCCCTTACTTTAAGCTTGCTTTTGCGGGCGATGGGGATGCTTTGCTCCAGTTAGGGTGTCTCGACCTTTTCCTCCAGTCGTCGGCGTTTGGCTTTTTCGAATATAGCCAGTTCACGCTTTCGATTGGCTTTGCTTTTCTGACGGGCTTCGTTCAGTAGCAAGTCGATCATCTCGTCAGACGGTTCTAAGTGTTTTGGCTTCGATCCTGCCCCCAGCGCTTTTATGCTGTCTTCTATCGCCGAGTGTGTTTCTTCATCAGTTAATGCCGAATGAGAGATCATATGGCAACTTGCCACATAGTCCTCAGATTCTTTTGACGAGTCATCCCTATCGTTATTGTCATTATCTCCGTTCTCAAGGATATTGTTGAGAAATTCTTGGAGTGTGACCGGGGTCCGCGCCTTCTGGTTATATTCTTCTAGAGCGTCAATCTGTTTTTGTAGGTCTGTGCGCTTGTTATCAAGCTTCACGGGCTTTTGGGTCTTCTTCTTCTTCTTCGAAGACTTTGACGGCTGGGTGTGAGCGCTTTGACTATCACCACCAACTTTTGTAGTTGGGCACGGTTTCAGCATTCCCTTGACGATCTCGGGTTCCAGTGGATTTTTCCACTTGATTGCCGGGCACGTTTGGAGATCTTTCAGCATTCTTTTCATCTTTGCCGAAAGAACAACTTCCCATGGGGCTTCCCTTATGAATGAGCACGATGCCCCCAGCACGTCCATTTTTTTAGGGGCGTGAGGTTGTGGCGGGTTCACCTTCCAGTTTTCGGATAATGCGAACTTGCCTTGTTGGTATTGGTCCTCAATCCAGCCTTTGAAGACGAAACAATTTTCGATTGGATGGCTTACTGCTTGGTGGTAAGGGCAGTAATTAGGATTGTTGACATCACCTGGCTGCAATGGACGTTTTGGATCTGGCAGATTGATGAGTCTGTTGCGCACTGCCAGCTCGAACAGTCTTCTCGTTTTATCTTGGGGAAACGAGTAAGGACGTCCTAGTCTCTCCTCGAGGGATGGGCATGGACGCATATTATTTTGGCGAACAACCGGCTTTAAGTTGCCCGGCTGTTGTTGAGTATTGGCGACGAAAGTTGCTTTTCTTTTCCCTTTTTCATTTCGAGAGTCCGGCTTTGGAGGAGACGGTCTATGACCCATCTGGTCCATTTGGGCCAGTTTGTCGATCAAGACTTGGAATGTGGTCGGTTTGAAGAACATCATGAATTGGGAAATGGTTGCATAAGGGTCCAGAGTGCCCACGAACATGCCCACCGCCGGCGCTTCTTCGATGCGCTGTTCGCATTTCGACAATAGATTCCGCCACCGGATTGCATACTGCACCCACGTCTCTCCCGGCTTTACCCTGGCGTTGATCAATGTCGTGATCGGGGTGCGTTCACTGGCGCTTGCGAACCGCTGAGTGAATAGCAACTCCATTTCTGTAAACGTTTTGATAGAGTCGTCGGGAAGCTCCGAGTACCATTCAAAATCTGTCTCTGCTAAGCTACCGACGAACTGGCGAAGTAGAAGTTTATCATCACCTCCAGTATTGCCGCAAAGAGCCATGAACTGGGCGACATGCTGGTGGGGATTGCCCGTCCCTTTGTATACATGAAATTTAGGGATCGTATATTCCGGTGGGTACTTTATTTGGTCATACCAGTCTGGATATGGTCGCCCAGTTTTAACAGCTTGGTCGGCTGCTTCATTCGCCTGGTGAGCTCATATTTGTTGAGCAATGTAGTCATCCAGAGCGGCCTTGGAAATGGTTTCCTCTTTGGCTGCTGAAAGAGACGGAGGAGGGTTCGATGTCTCCCTTTGTCGTCTTCTATAATGATCGGGGGGTCTTCAGCTGGAGGTTCCGGCTGTAACATCATCCCGACCATGTCTTGGAAGAGAAGCGTCATTCATTTTATATTAGCTGCTTGTTCTGCTGTTTCTCTGTCCTTCTTTTCGAGGACTCTGCGGAGGAAGTCAGCATCGGTTTCTTGTTCATGACACTGCTCTGATGACGCCTACGGGCTTTCTTTTAGCCCGGTAAGTATGGCCATTTGTTTTAGCATTTCCTGAAGCTTTTGTTGCTGCTCCTGGGCTTTTATCACGGATCGGGTGAGCGGTCGGTGACTCATTGAAGTGCGGCTTTCCTCCTTTCCGGAAGCCATATAAACAGTATGCACCGTTATGCCCCGGACTTGGGGCGTTTGGGCTCAGTGTCTTTGCGGTTTGCCGCAGTCACAGGGGCATTTTTTGGCCTCCTTCTCTTTTGAGTAGTTGAAGTCGAGGGGGCCGTCGTAGCGGGCACCCAAACAGCTGTCGTCTTTGGTGGCTTGACATGACGGTTCTCTTCCTGCTGAACCTTCACCTTTTTCTATCGGCGAGGGTAATCTTGATCAATCACCGATTCCTAGACCTATCGCCAGACTTTGTAAATTTTGGAAGAAAGCCGCTGAGGGGGCTGCTACGGCTTTGTTTCTGTAATATTCTCCACGGGTAGAGGAGATCTTTTCAGTACAGCAGTGGGTGAATTCCTGCGCACCCTGTTAAGCAGCTCAAAGCTGTTCCCGGTTGGAACAGCAGCATTGACTTCCACCGTTGGGGCTGATGGAGTTAGCCCAGAGGGGGAGTTGCCCCCAGCCTTCCTTACTCGGCGCCAGTGGCGACGTCGAGTGTGTCGAGCCGTTGGGATTGTTTCAGCTTGAGGGGTGACTTCATCATGCCCTCTATTCTGGTGAGGCGCTGCTGGTGCCAGCCTCTTGAAGACCAACGTCCGTCGAGCAGCAGTATCCAATCTGTCAAAGACAGACCTTTGAGCAGGAACGGGAGCCGGAGTGGCCAGCCTCGTAAAGACCGATCCCTTGACGGGAGAAGCTTCTTTAGTGGCCTCGAGAGCAGGAATGTCTATCCGTTTTGGATGGCCGCTTCAGGTATCGCGGGCTTCTTCATGGGCCCACTTGAGCTTTGGCCCAGTTTGCTAAAAACTGAGGCATTAGACTTGGGCGACCCGTTGAGAGGGGCCATGGTAGTTGTAAGCCGATCAAAGACTGACTTCTTTGGAGATTCTTGTGACGACATTAGGGCATTGAAGCTCATCGGTGGGAGCATAGTCCCGAAGAATAGCCCAGTGGTAGCCTGAGTCACCTGTTCCACCGGGATAACGAAGATAGAGGCCGCTTGGGCCCGTAAGTCACTCCTCCGGACGGGACGGAGCGAGAGTTGCAGTTACAGTTAGTACAGTTTGAAGCCATTGATCTTCTGTTTTCTGCACGGAGCAAGACACCAAATCTTAGTACCTCGAATCCATAGGCAACCATAGCAAACCGCGATTCGTTCGTGAACACGACACACGAAGTGTGGAGTGGAAAGAGGAAAAGGTCCCACCGGGCATGCCAGAATCTGTTCCCCGCCGAAAGACGCGTGAAGACGCGGCGAACGACTTGCCTGAATTTTGGGGCAGATGCTAATTAGTGCTATCCGTCCACCTCTCCGAAGATGCCAAGTTGATTTATGGCACCATGTATCGAAGGTTTAAACGGATGCGGCCGATGTAGCAGACTTCGTCAGATTCACCCTTGTTTGAGGGGGTTTTGATTGTGGGGACGCATTTCCCTGCAGGCGCAATGCCCTGCAGTTAATTACGCTACCGCATCGCGGTAACAACTTTCTCCTTCTCCAGATGGTCACTTCGTGTCGTGGGTGTTTGTTTTGTTTTTGGTTGCCCGTGGATTGTATACGGAGACTAATTTATGCTGTCGCCCGTAGGGCGTAGATTAGTCCAAATCCGTATTTTCTTAGATTTGGGTTTTGGTTTGGGTTTAAGGATACGTTAGCCTCATCTGAGACTAAGATCAACATAAACATTTGTTAATACAAATCTAATTTTAGACTAATATCGACTCAACGTTTGTTAAGGACACGTTAGTCTAATTTTAGACTAAGATCAACTTAACAGGATCATTTAGATCCAACAAAAGAGCATTTGAACTCTATTGTTTAGTTTAGGGACATTGCGGTCAATTACCAGTTTAAGGACATGATGGTCCAAGGTTAAGGATATCATAGTCCGTGAGTTTAAGGACCCCACAGTCCAAGGTTAAGGACATCATAGTCCGTGAGTTTAAAGACCTCACGGTCCAGGTTAAGGACATCATAGTCCATGAGTTTACGGACCCCACGGTCCAGGTTACGGACATCATAGTCCATGAGTTTAAAGACCCCACAATCCGTTTAAAGACGTCATAGTTATGAAATGTATGGTTGTCGGGACCCGTCACCTCTCTGAAGACGTTGAAGGATTACAACGACAGATATCAGAGGAGTAAAGAGATGTACCCTCGAACCGGTGTGAGTTAGTCGAAAGATCTGTAGCCCAATTTGGGACTAAGATCTGTTAAATATTCATGAGCAGATGGGCTCAATTAAATATAAGTTAAGGACTTGTGGCCAATATTGGGCTAAGTCCAATGAATGTTTAACATTTTTATTCTGGCTATTGAACCCTTAATTGGGCTTGGCCCTTTTAACAATGTTTTTATCTTGTATTGAATGTTGAGCATTCATCAGAACAATTTATGTTCTGTCAGCGCAAAACGTGGCGCGCCAGGCGCTTTGCGCCAGTTAAAGAGCGCAGTGCACTTCTGCCAAGTAGCGCACACAAGAAGGACACGTGTCGCGCTTGGCGCTAAGCGCCAGATGATGGGCGCATTGCGCCAGTTTATGAACGCTAAGTGCCAGTCCATGAGCGCATTGCGCTATCAATTCAGTGGCGCCTTCGTGAGTGACACGTGGCGTGCTTGGCGCTGAGCACCAGCCCATGAGCGCAGTACGCTATTTCAGAAGCGCAAAACGCAAGTTGCATACGTGGTTGACACGTGGCGTATTTTGGTGCTGAGCACCGTTCCAGAGAGCGCAGAAGCGCTGTTCAAGAGCGCAAGGCGTAGTTCAAGAGCGCAAAGCGCAGTTCAAGAGCGCAAAGCGCATTTGATCAAATTTTATGATCAGATAACAAATTTATATTCTTCTAAAAGAGACTTTGTCTCAACATTCAAGAACAACAGTTCTTAATTTTGAAAGGGCTTTGCCTTTATAGATCAATGATCAGTATGAAGAATATGTTTTTCTTTTATTATGTGATGAGATCTTTGATCTTTTTTATGAAAGACCTTGGTCTTTGTAGATCTATGATCTTTTAAGAAGATAATTCTTCTTTTTATGAGATGATTTCATCTCTGTGTTCATCATTCATCATCTTTACCTTGAAGAAATAATCATCTTTCAAGAGCTTGCTCTCTTTCTTTTTGAGTTTTCTCAAAGTTTATGGGGGGGGGGTTTCTCTATATCAGACTTGAAGTCTTGGGGCCTTTATATAGGGCAATTTGATTTGTTAAATCAGTTAAAGAGATCTTTCTCTAATTGATTTGGGGATGTTTCCCACCGTTGGATCTTTGATCCTACAGTTTCTGTTTTATAGAAGGCAATCTTCTTGTTTTTAACAAGATTGGAAAATCATTCCATAACAGAATTTTAATTCTGATTAATTAATGATTTATCATTATTATTAGATCTTTTGATCTAACGGTGGGGAATTTTATAATTTCAGCGCTGGCGCACCCGTGCTTTGCACGTGGTGCGCTGCTCAGAGCGCAGCGCACTTTGCGCTAGCGCACCTATGTTTGACATGTGGTGCGCTGCTCAGAACGCAGCGTAGCCTGTGCTAGTGCACCCGTGTTTGACACATGGCGCGCAGCGCGCCTGGCGCTAGTGCACACATGGTGCACTGCTTAGAGCACAGCGCACCTGGCGCTAGCGCATCCGTGTTAGACACGTGGCGCGCAACGCGCCTAGCGCTGGATCTGAAGCGTTGCTTCAATTTTTGAATTTTGAATTTCAAAACAGAGCTTTGCTCTGATTGGGGGAAACACATGGGTTTTCTGTTAGTTTTCGAGACCCGTTTCGAGGAGTTGGATGAACCGTCTCGGATACATGGTGGGCTCGGTAAGTACCCTGGGGCAAGAAGATCGAGTTGTAGACGATGAGCCTGGCAGGGGCAGACTACCTACCGGTGATGGTTGGCGTGGCGGATATCCAGAGGATACCGACCGTGGTCGTAAGATATTGAGATATTGATACTTTGAGATGGGCCAGCCGGACGGCTGGGGCCTGAGATAGTGTGATACCGATACTTGGGATTTTGAGATAGTCGTTTGAGGTGTCGATGCTGGACACGGGTTTCTATTGATTTCATTGATATTACTTCAGATACTTTACAGGAGTTTTTCTAACATGAAAATGATGTTTTGCTCGTATAAACATATTCAGATTTTGGGTAGAATTGATTCATGTTGCATACCTGCCAGTACATCATGCTACACTAGTATTGTAGAATTGATTCATGTTGCATACCTGCCAGTATATCATGCTACACTAGTATTGTAGAATTGATTCATGTTGTATACCTGCCAGTACATCATGCTACACTAGTATCGTAGAATTGATTCATGTTGCATACCTGCCAATACATCATGCTATACTAGTATCGTAGAATTGATTCATGTTGCATACCTGCCAATACATCATGCTATACTAGTATCGTAGAGTTGATTCATGTTGCATACCTTCCAGTACATCATGTTATACTAGTATTGTAGAGTTGATTTATGTTGCATACCTGCTAGTACATCACGCTATATCAATATTGCTGAGTTGTGACCCTTTGCGTACATGCTTACGATAGCCTTTATAGATGTTATCTATTACTCACGAGTTGGCAACTCACCCCCGTTGTGCCACAGCTTTTTTGCAGGTCCGTTCCATCAGCACTGTAGCGGCGGGCGCACTTGCCCCTTTTGCTCCTTTTGCTCCTATTGTTTGGATCTGAGATTTTGCTCGTAGGTGGGTTGTGATATTATTTTGTTTCCACCTTGTATATTCATTGTATCTAGTGTACTTCATCTACTGTACCTGCTACTTGTATTGATGTATATTAACGTAGAGACGAGACAGTGAGATTTGTGGACATTTATGTTGTTTCTCTGGGTCGAGCTCACTTGAGCCGACGTGATGCTTATTACTTGGGGTTTTTACATGCTTATTTTTGCACGGTAATGATTTTTATTGCGTGTGATGTTGAGACCGCTTTTGGCGAAGAGCTAGCTCCTACTTGGGGATGCCTTATTCATGTTATATGTTTATTCTTGTTTTGTACCCATTTGGGGCCAATTTTTACAAAGGAGACTCTGCCGAAAATTTTGGAAAAAGGGCGAAGTTGTTTTTAAAAGATTGTGATGTGACTTATTTGGTTTTCCTTCACTATATTGCTTAAATGGGTTTGATTTTTAGGCTTTGTCTTACTTAGATTACGTACGCCTTGAGACGTTTCGTAATTTAAGTGTCAGTCACGTTCTGTACTTTTCGGGCCGTGACAAAACTCGACGCGCCAAAAGCGTGCAATCAAATAGCGTCGTTGTCGGGAAAACGGTAACGTTTTTATTCTTATTATTTTGGGCTAATCTTGTTTATATCATCTAAGACCATTTTAAAAAATAAAACAAACAAAAAAAAATCAAAAAAAAATTCATAACCAAAACAAAAATTAACATATTTAACTTTTTTTGTTCTCTGGATTTTTGACCTGCAAGCACTGTGGATCTAAACAGAAAAGATAAGCAATACCATTGAAACAATAGTAGAACACTGAGACAGCAGAAGAAATTTGGAGCCCCAAATCCAAAGAAAAACCGGCGACACCTCTAGAAATTCCGGCGCCGCCAGCCCAAGCTCCTCCTTTTGCTCCAAAAATTTTGTTCCCCACTCCAGTGTTCTGTTATTGTCCTAATTTTATTGCTTGTTTTTTTTAATTTTGAGTGTGCAGGAGTTTGGGCATTCATATCGCTTTTTTGCACTAAAAATCCGTTTTCCGACATTTGTAGATTTGACGGATTTGCGAACTGCGATTGTGTGGAGAAAAGTGTACATTCAAGGCTAAGATGATTGCGAAGTACAATGTCAAAGATCCGGGTAGTTTGACCAACGCAAGAGAACTTTTCAAGCTAACCGGATTCACTTCAGTGGGGGTTTCTTATGTAGGATTCCTAGACACTCTTACAAGGGTTAATAAGGCATCAACCATGCCCGAATAAAAATTTAGACGTGCCGAACAACCCAAAACCGGGATATTTTTTAGATTATTAGGGTTTCACATGCAAGTAAATATCTTTACAACTAAGAGTGAGGGATTACAACCTTTGTAGTCCGCTCCTTCGCTTCATAAGCTCCGAGTAGAAGTCCCTTCGCCGCAATCCATGATCTCCCGGACTCAAGAGTGGCTCCACAACTCGAACGATCCATGCTAACTTGTAGTCTTCCTTTTCTCCGATTATTTACCTCGAAGTTTCTATAACTCAAGCTCTCTCTCTCTCTAATGAGGTGAACACCCTAATCTAATTGGCTAGATTAGATGAGGATGGTGAAGTAGTATTTGTGCTCTCTTTTTATATCAAATTATCACTTTAATTCATTACCTAAAGAAAACCCAGAAAGCTTTTTCCAAGCTCAAGGAAGAAGAAGAAGAAGAATAAATCAATGGATAAATCCTTTTGTGATGAATAATGAAATGATATATGATTACAAATGCAACCGTGGTCAACTATGACAAGGCTAACTCATGTAGAGAATTAACTAAGGCTAAGGGTTTGGGTTGGGTTAAGAATGAGTCACTAGAAAATATCAACCGTAATATCTTAGCTCAAAACAAAAAGAAACCTTCTAGAAGGTTCATGAAAGAACTAACCCAATTCAAACCCTAACCTTGTTTAATCTCCACTAAACATGTTGCATTAGTAATAATATCATATTACAATAATATATATCACATATATATTATTTATTTGTAACAAAAGAAAATAATACAATTAATATATATCGCATATATATCAATGTATTATCCGGTGAGAAAATGAAATAATAAAGCGAGCCAATATTAGATAATGTAATGTAATATATCACATATATAATTATACATTAAATTATCGAATCAACACTTGATCCGACAATCCGGCTATATCGAATATAGTCGACTGATATATCATGTACCGATTCATCGAATCAACACTTGATCCGATGACCCGGCTCATTTCAAAATACCGCGAGAATATAATACGGTATCCCATATCGTATTATCCTTGGTCCTGCACATATCACATATGTGCCCCTACTCCGTTTTGCCTGAGTCAAGAAACCTCTATGTAGGACTCTAAAGAATCATCAATACGCCGGCAGTAGGTGATGATCATATCAAACACCCACAAGCTGCAAGCGGTCAGCTAAACGTAACAGCCACCTAGGTATTGAGCAATCAGAAGATCAACAAGCAAGCCTGTACATTCTCCTGTGAATTCAATCAGTAACATTCCCGTACAGTCCGGTCTCTTCGTCTGATATGTTGCATATCTAGTCTAGGGGTGGTATACGTCAGACCCCAGTAACCGATAAGTCGTGTCGATGTGAGGCTCATAACGGGTCGAGAAACTACTGATAACATTTACCAGTAAATCTCTATATCAGCCCTGGCCAGGGACTTCCAGTTATAGCCAATCGAACACAGCACAACATCAACTCCTTATACCGGGAGAGACGAATCCCCTCCTATCGCTCATTGCCTCCATGTGATTCGGGACTGCACCCAAAAGCCACCGTTTTGCACGCCCACTTGGACGTGGTAAGGCAGAAATCAAAGCACAGTAAGAATCACACAAGACTCTATGACGATCTCGGGTCTACAGACTACCCTGTACCAGTGTCACCGGAGAACTGCCATCTGACGTGAGGTATATCACCATCTGGGAGTTCTCGGCGAGTCCGTCCAATGTACCCGGTCTTCACTGAGCACCCGTACACCATCTCTGATGTCAAAACATCGATGGATATGGGATCATCCATCGCCCATCATATTGGTCAAGATGCGTATACGCTAGTCTACTCTGGTGTATCGATGCCCTGTCTCGACACACTCTCGACTAGGAACAGTTATAGGATGTACTCATCGACTACTCTGGCCCCATTAGTATGATCTCATCATAGTCCCAGTAGTCGAGTACATATCCTAAGGGCTTTATCAATATGTGAGAGTAAGACAGTAAACATATACAAGTCAACATATTAAGATAAAGAGAAACCAAATAGCATACTATCATGACGAGCAAGAAAGTCCTCTCTCTATATATCCAAGCATCCATTATAATATACATCATATGTACAACAATGGCCTCTAGGGCATATATATAACTAACATCTTAACCTAAAAACTTATCGGTACGTATTTTCCTAACACCTTCTTCTCAAATCCGACGCATCCAATATACTATCTTTGCAGGATTCTTTGCAAGTTCGCTATCAAACGCTAAAATTAACTAATCTGTATTTGTTTCAGTGCCGTGCTTAAACATAAAAATTGATTTTTTAGGTTTTTAACAACCTTTTCATTGATTTGCGCATTGCATCCATTAATACGGACTTAAGGGCAAGCGGACCCCACAACATACGGTAAAGGATTTCATCACCTTTTCTGTGGCCCATAAATCATGAAATTAAGCATAACGTTTACCCACACGAATTTTAAAAGAAACTAGACTTTAAGCCTTTAAGGACTCCACGCTCATTAGGAGAAGTTAACTGTGTTTAGAATACCGCTTAACGGTATATCGTTTACGGGGTGTCTAGGAAAGTGTTCACGGCGAAACCGCCAAAAGAGAGAGGGTTATCTAATTAAGGACTTTCGCGAAAGCGTTGGAAAACCTCCCCTTATCTTTGCACTTACCTGGCCTCGTGATCAGTATATCTTGAGCCTGTTTCTCGACACAGTTTTACTTCGACAATCAAGTTCTTGAGCAGGTCTAGTTGACCCAGGTGAACCCTAGACCGATTAGGTGTGTGGTATTTTGTGTCGTGATTATTTTTTGTGTTTATATTTCATTCTTTTGTTGATAACTAACTTTAAAAAAAATTTAAAAAAAATCACATTCTTTTTTCTCTCCTTCTCTTCATATCATGGGTACCCCACCAAGAAAAACTCTTACCGAACTTTGGTATCCACAACCAGACATTATTTCTTACGGTTCTTGTTTTGGTCAAACTTCGAACGATCCCTCCATGCCCAAAATTTCTTTGAAAGATCGGATAGATGCGTTTAGGACAAACAATTGGACTCTGCAATCCACCTTGTATCAACCATTTCAACCTTCCCAACCTTCTTACGTTGATACCCCTTTTGAAAGTCCTGTTGTAACTCTAAGACCTATATCTTTTGCTGAACGTATTGAACAATCTCGTAGCCGATCTTTCACACCTTTTACCACTGCAAATTCTTTTGATCAACAATTACAATCACCTTCTTATCCGAATGTTTATCTTACTCCTGTCCAACCATTCAATTCCTACCTGAACTACCCGACTTTTACACCTTCCCTAGACATTGCTTATGAACAGCCTTTTGGGAGTTTCGTGTATCCAACCAACATTGAATCTTTTACAGAAACTCCTCCACAACCCATGTCTGGTCTAGAACAGTCATTGGAAGACTTTTGGATAGTGTCGTACCAACAGATGATGGATTTGAATGCATCCATGGCCGCCCTCATACAACCTAGTGACCCGGTAGCTAGTTTCCAACTAGCTCCAAATTTTCCAATGTATGATGGGACGGTAGGACAGATTGAGGATTTGAGTTGTGAGAGTGAGCGGTACACCCTTCCAAATCAAACCTACCCGTTGCAAATTGAATCCCACAACTCCGGTTTTGAATGTCTATCAAGTGTCCCAAATGATTTACCAATTGAAGATAGAATGTTTAATGAGTTGTGTGACTTTGTAGTGTTTGATTTACCCGATTGTGAAGGGACCCTGCCAAGTGAAACCAATCCCAACCCTTTTGACCTCAACACCTTCACTCTAGAACCTGAATTGATTGAAATCCATGTTTTTGATGAGGTGTCTGAGAAAATCGATTTTCACTTGATTGAGAATATTGACGCTTGGAATATTTTGGATAATGAACCCACGGCTTTGGATGAGTTTTTCTCACCAATTCATTCTGTCCTTTTACTTTCATGTGGACATCATCCTGAGTCATTAACTGTTTTTCCCGAACTTCTTATGCATCTAAATATTGATGATAAATGCATGGATGAGTTAATTTTGTAGGAGAATATTGAGGAAATTTTTTAGGATGAACCAGTTTTACTTGATGAGTTAAATTTTCCAATTCATCATATCCCTTTCATTAACTGTGTACGCCCTCATGAACGTTTAACCGATCCCATTCCTCGATCACTCCCCTCTATCCTTTCCAACGTTCCGACCTTGCAAGACACCGTATCACTTTCATTTCCTGTGTCTCGTTTACCAAGTTCGGTATACCCATGTTTTCTCATGAATCTTGAGGGATTTAACCCCATTTCTCGACGGGTTAATGATTAGTACAATCGCTTTTTACACATTGGTCATTATAAATTGTACTAATTTATGCACTCCATTTCCACCTTCAAGTTCGAATTCCATTTCTTTTTCCCTTCCGCCATTCTTCTCCTCATATACCGGGACCGTATACTACTTCCATTCACACACGGTCTCGCGTATTCTCCATTTCTTTCCTCTCCGCATTCTTTCACCAGCCCGGGTCTTATCCCGATAAAAATTTTGAATGTTTGGTGCTCACTTGGCCTATATAAGGTCTTGTATAGATTGATACTATTCTCTTCCCCCCTAACTGTGAATTTTAACGCTTAAACAGTGGAAACTCTGTTTCACTTAAGTTTATGGGGGCTTATTGTGTATATATATTTTGTTTTCCTTTTTCTGTTATAAAAAGAACCAAAAACAAAAAAAAGAGGGAAGCGCCGACGATTTTGACCCTCTTGGATATAGCCTGACAGTGAGGGCATTATCAAGTTTAAGTTTAGGGGTGTGCTTGGTAAGCTTTTTTCCTTCGCATTCATATGTATATTTTGCATTTGCATACTTATTTTAAAAACCCACAAGAATCAAAATAAATTTACAAAAATATAAAAACTTTGTCGTCAAGTTAGCTAATATGGTAACTTGGAATTTTATTCCGAAAGTTTAGTTGATGCGTTAGAAATAACTAAATCCTAGGCTTAGGAATTAAAAACCCTAAAAAAGAACCCTCATTCTGTTAACCTTGGTAATTATACGTCCTTGCAGTTTTTTTTATAGAAGTAGGTAATCTTGAGTTCAGTTCTTGAGTTAAGTCGAGATGAAGGGAAAGTATTGAAAGCTTTACTGAAGGATAAGTCTGAAAATTAGTTTCTATTCTTGAGTCCAAATTTAGAAAGTATATACCCTACAAACTGCACATACACGCATCTTGAAACTTGGGATAGTAGAGGGTACCTAAAAATACTCTTGCCTGAAAACCTAGTATGAAAGGAAAAACGGTATTTAAAGCTAACCACCAAAAGAACATTATTGAAAAATATATCCGGTCTTGAAAAAGAACAAAAATTAATAAATAAATAAAGTCAAGATCTGGAAACTGCTATTTACACTTTAAGCCCACACAATCAGTAATCGATTGTTAGTGCCTCAAGAAGCATTAATAGTCGCATGAAAGGTGTGTGAGAAAAAAACGTCCATCATTAACAAACAGAAGTAGTATTAGGTATTAGGGTAAGGGTACTATAGTTTGAATTGAATTCTTAAAGTGTAAGGGTGAAATTTTACACACGCATAGGGGTATACAATCGATGTTTGGAGGAAAGATAGGAATAAAGAATAAGACTTATGTTTTCCGTAAAACTAATAAAAATCCCTGATTGGAAACCGCACATTAGAAGGAAAACTCAAGAGAAACCGAGATCTTTCTAAACTGTAAAACGTATAGGATCTGAGGTTGAATAAATTCGAGGTGTGAAACATAAGGGTTGAATATTTCTAACTTAGGATGATAGAATTTCTTACCTATATACTAAACTATAAGAGTAGAATCGACATTAACTTATGAAACTAGCTTGACGGGATTTTGTGGGTGTAATCCGCTGAAAACCCTCAGGAGATAACACTCCTCCTACTACGGACACCTAGAGGTTTAACGGCTTGTTGCACGAGCTCAGTGCAATCGCGTTCCCTGCAAAAGTGAGGCTAGAATTTTTTGTTTTGCTCGGGACGAGCAAAAGATAAGTTTGGGGGTATTTGTTTATCACAGGAAACTGCATTTTAATACCACTCATTTATTATCTATTTTGTTATTAATCGGTACTATTAACCAGTGTCTGCTCAGTAATTACAGATTACAGGTATCCGTGACAAAATACTAGAAACACACTGAAAATCACGGATATAACATTTGTGGGCCGACACTACAACCGGAACTGCAAACCGATCGATATCTAAAGAGTTTTTGCAAATAAACTAGTGTACACACATTTTGGTCCAACACAATACAAGTGTACACATCCTCTTTGGCACTAGGACCATGTTTGGGCTGCCCATGGCATACACAAATGATGACTTCTGCAAGTGGATGTGTGTGTGAGTTAATGCAAAAGGTATTGATGTGATATGAAGCATCAAGTTTCCCACAAAATCCCTGAGTGCAGACCAGGTTCATGTAGACAAATCAAGCAGCACCAGTGGACTTGTCGAGAGCACACAACATCACACAACAAGCACAAGCCCATATGCTCGGATTTGGACCGACGACTTGCTCACAAAAACCGGCGCCGCCGGTTTTTCATTGGCCAAAGCTCCCCAATTTTGTTCTGTCCATCCCTTACTGCCACGTCATCTTATTTTTATTACTTGTTTAGTCTCATTTTGTGCCTATAAAAGCAGATCAGTGAGCAAGGGATGGGGGGTCTCACATTGTCTCATTCTTTGTCCAATACTTCATACACTCAAGTTTTATTTTTGTTTCTCTTTTTGTTTTGTTCTTGTACATAACTAGTTTCCCTTGAGCTCCTTGCCTTCTCTTGATTTTGCAACCTTTTCATTGAGCTTGCAAGTTTAAGTTTTGGTTATTGAACTCAAGGTTGTATCACTTGGACATAATAAAGCTTTCATTTGTGTTCTATGGTTCTTAGTATTTATCTTCCTTTACTTACTTGCTCTTTTATATTTCTTGTCTTTACTTACTTGCCTTTTATTACCATACCCTTTACTTACTTGCTTGTTGTCTTTTTCTTTTCTTTTTATCTTTTCCTTTGCTCTCTCTCTTTTTGTGGTTTTGATGTTTGTGAATATTGATGTTGTTAGGAAAGAAAACGATATTGTAAGTTAAGATTTCTTTTCTCATTTCTTTTTAACGATATTTTCCATTAAACTCCGCCCAAACTTTACGCAAGCGCTCCATTAGGCACCCTACCCTACCAAGGTATCGGTGATTCCTAACCGTGACCGGTTGCGTTCGGATTGGCCGGAGGCGAAAGCAAGCGACAAGAACAGACGGACAAAGTTCAATAGGCCGGATTTCACAAATACCGTGCTTAAGCACCCCTAATCCACGTTGTTGCCGATTGCTCTAGCTATAGTGGTCGAGCTCAGCTCAAAGGATTGAATACGGATTTCCTTAACTTACACTAACCTATCTATTCCTAACAAATTTATACTTGCATATATACACATAGGTTAGAATCGAACCATTCCACCACGCACATTAACTCGTGACAACAAGAACGTAAAACGCTCCGTCTCCCTGGGGACAACCCTACTCATCACGGCTAGCTACACGCGACACCGTCCTGATTGCGGTTAACTTTAGAACTTTAAAACTCGACACGCAAAAAGCGTGCAATCAAGCACGTACGAAAAGCAGTCTTCGGAATGTCATCATTCCGAACCCGTAACTAATGATAACCTGATCTCAAATCAATCTTGGAAAAATGTCCCACACCCTGGAGCTGGTCAAACAAATTGTCAATGCGAGATAATGGATACCTATTTCACACTGTAACGCGGTTCAATTGACGATAATCAATGCACAACCTCAAACTGCCGTCTTTCTTCTTGATGAATAGAACAGGAGCTCCCCAAGACGAAACACTCGGACGCACATGTCCCCTATCAAGCAACTCTTGCAGCTGATCCTTAAGCTCCTTAAGCTCTGCCGGGGACATCCGATAAGGCGGTATAGAAATAGGCCCCGTGCCGGGGATCAAGTCAATGCAAAACTCAATCTCACGCTCTGGCGGCGATCCAGGTAACTTATCGGAAAATACATCGGGAAACTCTCTTAGAATAGGAACCCGGTCTAACAAATCTACCGTGGCTCCGGTATCACGAATAGAAGCTAAGAATCCCCGACATCCTCTCCTCAAGAAAGGCAGAAATCAAATTGTGAGGGGCGGCACCACGGCCCCCCTGCACAACAAGAACCGACACGCCCAGAAAACAAAACCTGACTGTCTTCTCACGGCAGTCCGCAGACGCATAGTAAGTAGCTAACCAGTCCATACCTAGGAGAACGTCAAAGTCCAACATATCCAGAAGGATCAAGTCGACGGACGAATCTCTATCTCTAATACGAACGGCACACGACCGAAACACATGTCGCACAACAAAAGACTAGCCAACAGGAGTAGTCACGTCAAGCGGCTGATCTAGCAAAGACGACTCTCGGCCCAACCTCGGTATGAAGTGTATAGAAACATACGAGTGCGTAGATCCCGGATCAAATAAAATGTGTGCATCGAAAGAACATACTGAAAGAGTACCTAAAACAACTGCATTAGACGCCTGCGCGTCCTGATGAGTTAAAGCAAATACTCGAGCCTGCCCTCTATCTGCGACTGTCTGTCCTCCGCCGTTGCCACCCCGTCCTCCCTGAGCAAAACCTCCGCGACCACGACCTCTCTGAGAATAAGTCTGACGCGGAGCAATAACAGGCGTAAGAGACAACGCTTTCTGAGGTGGAGAAGGTGGTAAGGTGACATATGGTACGGCTTCCTCGTCCTCACGTGCCTCGGTAAAATCTCTGACGTGATGATATAAACTCCCGCACTAGAAACATCCAGACGACGACTGCTGACCCTCCTGAGGATAAGAGCTAAATAACTGGTCTCGTCCCAAGCCTCTGCTACCTCCAAGACCTAAATGGAATCTGTCGCGGCGTCTATACATCCGTCTCGGGGCTGACACATCAGCATGCATCCTCTTCGGTCCCGGAATGACCGAAGTCTCAGAAAGATGCTCCTCAACCAGTAGGGTTGCGTCCACTGCGGCTGCATATGTGTCAAAATGCTGGGCGCCGATAGCGAGGAAAAACTGGGTGGTCAGACCTCACACAAATCTCTTGATCTGCATCTCTTCAGGGTCCACCAAATATGAAGCATACACGGATAGCTGGGTAAACTGAACATCATACTCCGCCACCGTCATACCCGGAGTCTGGCGTAACGACTCAAAACTGCGAGCTCGAGCATCCCTGAGACTCTGCGGAAGAAAACGGGCAAGAAAAACCGTCACGAACTCAGCCCAGGTCATAGGAGAAAGATCTGCGGCTCGGCTCCTCTCTAAAGACTCGCACCAAGTCTGGGCAAGACCCTCCAGACGAAAACTAGCGAACTCCACCCATCTCACGTCGGAGCATCTCAGTGAATGACAGATCCTGGACATCCGATCGATAAACAACTGGGGATCCTCAGCTGCATCGGTATTAGTGAAAACCGGAGGCTTCAGCCTCATGAACTCATATAATGATACAGTGATAACCTCCGTAGCTGCAGATACGACTGTCTGAACAGTAGGCACCATCACGGTCCCCGTGACAGATGGGACAACCTTCTGTCTCTGCGCTCGACTGGCCTCCACCAACACCCCATCATCTGGTGCAAATCCTGCATACCGGCCTCTAACCTAGTAATACAATCCGGCGATGGTGGATCAATATGCTCCTGTAGAGTAGGCGTACCGCCCTGGTTAGTCCTCATCTCTAACGAGCCTGTCCTGACCTCGGCTCTAGCGGTAGCTTTCTACGCCTTCGTAGTTTTCGGCGGCATAATGGCTGGAAATGAAAACAGGATTCGATAAGAATATAGACATCGAATGATAAAGATACATGGAAATCAAGGAAGGAATTATAAGCAATGTGTCCTAAGGTTACTTAGGCAGAGAACCGTGTCGTAAGTATGCCACGGAACATACACACGCTACGTCACTCTGCTTAAGCTACCTACTCCATCATACCAAGGTCATCCTACACTCCTAAAGGTAAAACCTAGCGCTCTGATACCAACTTTGTCACGACCCAATTTAGGAACGTGACCGACACTTAAAGCACGTGATGTCAACAGGCGTAACACAATTTAAGTAAGCCGAAAAATCCAGAAATCTAAACCAAGAGAAGAAGTAAAGTAATAACACATTTGGAAATCCCAAGTTAAAATCTCAAACTTAAATTGTTTTCTTAAAAATTTTGGCAGCACCTCCTTTGTAAAATTAGCCCCGAAATGGGTACAAACACAGAATATAAACAAAGCATCCCCAAACGGGAGAAAACCATGCCTAAAGGCGGAACACAACCACTACAAGCATATATACGACGCCATAGCGAAAAAATAGGTAATAAGAATAAAATCAATAAAAAAGAGGTAAAACAACATAAAAAAAAAAGCCGGCTCACACGAGCACGACACCCAGAGTCATATATAATACAATATCGATCCTCACAACTCGTCTCTAAGTCAATACATGAAAGTGGTAGATAGAGAGTACTAGATACAATGAGATATACAATAGATGTAATCGGATAACCGCAAACCCACCTACACCAAAAAGGCCTCACAGCCAACCGTAGCGATATCCGTAGAAATAGATACAATAAGGAACCCTGCCGCGACTATTCTGAGGGTCAAGCCTGCAAAACACTGTGGCACAACGGGGGTGACTTGCCAACTCATGAATAGTAAATAATATCATACATATAATTGCAAGTATGCACTAACAGCGATAATCATAAACATGCAATCTGATAGCCTAAGTATTGCAATATAGATATGCAACCAATCATGATCAAGGTATACCATCAGGGTATTACAACTACATGAAACAATGCATATCAAATAATCTTGAGTGGGGGATAAAACATAATCATCATCAACGAATTATCATCATGGAAAAACCTCGGTGTCCATCAACGACACCCCAAATCCCAATATCTCAGGCACCGTCACTCTGATTGGCCCTCATATCCGTAAATCTTATGAAACCTGAGTGTCCAGTATCGACACTCGAAACATCATGAAAACTCGTGTCCAACATCGACACCCCAAATCCCAATAACTCGGGCTCCATCAGTCCGAATCGGCCCATATCCATCTCACGACTCCGGTCGGTATCCTCCGGATAACCGCCGGGTCCAAACTATCACTGGTAGGTAGTAGTCCCTCTGTCAGGCTCATCGTCTACTGCACAACATATCTTTTGTGCCTCGGGGTACCACACCGGATCCACCATAAACCCGCAAACGGATTGTCCATCTCCTCGAATCGGGTTTCAAAAACCAATCTCAGAACCGAGAAAACTCATGGTGGACGTATCGAAATATCATATCAAGAGAAACCGGATTTTCAAAATAATGCATACTTTCTTGAAATATAACCACGGTTCTCAAATCCATAAATTACATGAAATCAGTATCTCAATGCGTAAATCTATGAAATACGATCTATGCAACATAGAGCGGTAATATGAGCATATTAAGGGAAACCGCTCTTTTAAATGTATCAAGCTTTTGAAGATATCATGTGGTTCCCTAATTCCCCGAAGTCAAATGCAACCTCTTATAAAGTTGTATATATAGCTATAGCAAGGTATGTGTGTATGCATGTATGTATGTATGCATGATGCAATTCATATGCCCAATAGAACAAGAATCAATGTCTAACTATTGATAATAATAAAAGCGATACAATACATATTCCCTTAGTAAAGTGGTATAAGAACAACTGCCTCAATGTCAATAATGAATGCAGTACAATATATATGTATATGTTGTGCGTGTCATGGTAATTACCAACGGTGTGTGTGTGGCATACAATTCAGTGCTCGTGCAACATGAACCGTCAGTAATGATGCATTGTCTAATAGGTACTAAGTCAATGTACAACAAGTAATGGTATGCAAATGATGCTCATGCACAATCAACATATATACATATAAACATGTGGCTATAACACCGAATCAAGCCCTCGACGCTTAACGCCATACGGGCGATTCCCCCATAGATGTTAAATTTACTCACCGATGATCTCGAGCTAGGTAAATCCAACCACCTGTTTTCCCCTCCTCGCAGCGTCCGAAGTCCCCGCCTGCGATCCTATTATCACACAGCACAATAATGCGTGGATTTAGCAAACTACTCAATAATAAACGAACACAATGCCAATTAACGAATCGGTTCGCTCAAACTACAAAGGGTTCGCTTAGCGGCTAAACGCGTACAGCGGCACATCAAAATAAATCCATGACTGCAAGCTGCCAGTAACAATTAAACTAAGTAGGATTAATCATATCGCACGTTGCCGAAACAATAAAAATTAGCTAAATGGTCCCAGATTTTCCCACACAAAGAATTAGTGAAAGTTGCACGTTCCACGAGACTAAAAACAACCCCAGAGACCTCACGACCAAGACACGAGACCCCATTCTCCAATCTGGCCGCAATTTGCAGCCGGAACCTATTTATTTGCGGCTAAGTATGAAGGGGGAGGGCTCAGGTTTTTAGGGTAGCTTCTAGGTCTCTAAACTAGGTCTCTATGATGGAAACTTCTCAAACAACAACCTGGTTCAATAACAGATTCGGAGAACTATTCGGAAAAAATCGGCAGGTATTCGAGAAAGATTCGGCAAGCATTCGGAAATGTTCGGGAAGAATTTCAAGCAAGAAATTAATATATGAGGCGCTGGGTTTTGATATTGCGAATTATTCGCTATTTTTGTGAATTATTCGCTGTTTATTTGAATTATTCGCAAATAATTCATGAATTATTCGAAGCGTTCGCCAGTGGTGATTAAATCGGAGAATTAATTGGCCGATCAAAAATTCACGAATAATTCGAGAATTCGTCGAATTATTCGCGAATTATGTGACTATGTTCTAAACGGCAACTAATAAGCAACACAACATCTTAAAAACCTAGATAACAGTTAGAGATCACTACCTTACCAAATTTGCTTGAAAACCCTAGCTTTCCAAGCTCCAAGTCATCTTAAGAGGCTTAACTTGACTTTATAAGGGTTTAATGAGGTTTAGTGGAGATTAGGCTTGGTTTTGTGATGGAACAAGATAGGTTTCAGTTTGAAGAAGGGAAGGAGAAGGAGAACAACAAATGAGAGAGTGTGATTGATGAGGAAAATGAAAGTATGAGAGTGATGAGGGGAAAATGATAGTGTAAGGTTAGGATATGAGTCATACCCCTTCTCTCTCGTCATTAAATGCTCCCATGCTTTCCCCATGCCTCATCATTCTCCATTTGTCAACTCTCTCTCTCTCCCTTAAAAAGATAAACTCTTTACTAAAAATAAGTGAAATGAGTTAGCATGGCATGAAATTGGTTTAGTGTGTCATGACTAGTAAGCATGGTTAACTCCTCCTTAACCCTAAAGTTAACATGCACAAGTGTGTGCAAGCTTGAAAATAATATACTAAAATATTAATTAATTTTTATAAAATATGTGAAAACTATTTTAGCTAACTTTTTATTAAAAATCCGCATTATCGCTTAATTAACACTAACCGCATTCTAAGGTGTTACAGTTGATGACATCATTCTCACAGGTAACAACATACAGTTCCTTCAATCTTTTGTTCGTCAGATAGGACAACCCTTCTCCCTAAAGGATCTCGGCGATTTTCATCACTTTCTTTGTGTCAAAGCTATTCCTACGTCCTAAGGACTCTTTCTATCTCAACATCACCACATCGCCAATTTCTTTAAAAAGTTCTCCATGGAACGAGCTAAAGAAGTTACCACTCCAATGTGCAATACCACTCCTCTACTCCATCGTGACAAGTCTTCTTCTGTTGACCCCACGCCATACCGTCGGCTAGTTGGTGCTCTTTAATACCTCTCTCTCACTCGGCCCGATGTTTCTTTGCCATCAACCGTCTCTCCCCCAATTCATGCACTCTCCTGTAGAAATTCACTGGACGACACTTAAATGTGTTCTTCGTTATCTCAAAAGTAAGATACACCATGGATTTATCTCCGCTGACGAGCTCCTTTAACTTTTCAGGCCTTCACTGACTCTGACTGGGTGGGAAGTCGTGATGACGGTCGATCAACAACTGCCTACATTCTCTATTCAGGCATAAATCCCATATCAAGAAAATCGGCCCGACAAAAGACTGTTTCTCGATCCTCCTCCGAAGCTGAATATAAAGCCCTTGCGAATGCCACGTCCGAGATAGTTTGGGTAAAAAATCTTCTATATGAACTCAAAGTACTTCTGCGCAAACCACCCTCTTTATACTGTGATAATACCGGGGCTATCTATCTCAGTGCGAACCCAGTTTTCCACTCTCAGATTAAGCACATTGCTCTTAACTATCACTTTGTCCGAGAGTGCGTTGAAGATGGAACCATTCGTGTCTACCACATCAACACTCATGATCAACTTGCGGATGTCCTTACAAAAGCACTTGGACACACATAATTTCTTAAAATTCGATCCAAGATTGGAGTCTCCGACGAAGCCTCAATCTTGCGGGGGCGTATTAGCGACAAGAAAACACAACACAAGCAGACATCTAAAGAAATCTTGTGCAGACGTCCGGAAACGCAATAGAGCGAAGGCAGACGTCTACTGAAGGAAGAACGGATGTCTAGAAATCGATCTCCAAAAAATCCAGAGTCTGAGCAGATGTTTGAGCATTTACCCAACAGATGTCTGTCGACTGTAAACGCGGCTGTTGCGGATCTTTGTTATTAGAAAAATATTTTCATATCTCTTCTAATGTTATTTGTTTAGAAAAGATTTTATTTGTTTTATTTTCCTCGTCGTGTAAAGTGTATATATATGCCTTTAATATTCAATACAATTCAATCAAGTTACAAACTCTAAAAACTATTTTCACCAAAATTCTTTACTGTCTATAATCTATAACACTCATAAAATCAAATTGAGTTTTTTTTGTATATCCTAACTAAATTTCAGTTAAAAACAAAATGAGTTTCCTATGGCAACTGATAGTGCTCAATGTTGGCGATCCCCAAGATCATGACACGTGGCAGATGACGTGTCCCAGAACTCAGAAGAAAGGGCCCGTAGGGGCCGATCAGGCCACCCCGTGCCCGACCAGCAAGCACAAGCTGGCCCCCCTCGGGGCCCCTGCAAATTGGCCTCCTCGGTCTCTCTGCTCGCCTCCGAGCTACCGCAGGACCAAGACTCCTCGGCCTCCTTGCTCGTCCCCGAGCTCCCGCCAAGGACATCTTCCTCGGACCTCTAACCTACTCCCAGGCGTAACCGCCGCTCCGCGAATCTCGCCATGCGCAGATTCTCCGCCAGCAACATCCCACGTTCCATGCCACCACGATCCCCATTAATGGGCGATCCGCTCCTTACGCGGGCGTGACGTCGGGAGCGTAACTGCCGGCGAGATTCTCGCGCCTGCTGCTGCGTGCTACCGCCACTATATAAACCCCCATCACAGAGGGGTCAAGTAAGCCAATTTTTTACACTTTTATGTCGTTACTCTGCTTGGGTCTCATCACTAACTTGAGCGTCGGAGGGTCCTTGGTGGTACCAAACCACCCCGGGACTTCTTTGCAGGTACTCGGCAACAACTTCCTCACCTCACCTCTTCTTCCAAAAACCCATTAAGACCCACACGCAACGAAGGACAATCAGCTAAGTTCACCGCGAGATCAACGGAAGACAACATCTGACGGAGGCCTAAAAAGGGGCTCCATCAGTTAGCGCCGTCTGTGGGAAATAACTCCACAAAATACAAAGTTGGCCTTCTTATCTCCACCCTCATGGCAGACGACCATCCTGGGGATCCCAGTACCAGCCGCCGACCTCCACTCACTGAAGGCAGGAATGAACCTCCTCCCCTGACAGTCATCAACGCCCTCGCAGGCCGGATAGATCGCCTGCAATCCCTCGTGGAGGCCCTCGTCCGCATCCAAACGGCCGCGCCCGGGCCCCAAATCGCCGCTCCACCGCCTCCAGAAGGATCTGTCCTTGTCTGGACGGCCGACCACCAATAGGCCGTGTCCCTTGGCCGCCAGTCTCTCGAACCGGTGCTCCCTGAGGCCCGTTGGGCGCCCTAGGGCTCTACACCGAGATCCGCCGCTAGGGCACCTCGCCTTGAACCTCCTCGCGACCCCTATCCCCCTGAGGAGATATCGGTCACCTTGCCTATCCACGAGCGTGGTCGACCCCACTACTATCGGCGGGGCCGCACAGAAGTGGTCCGCCCAGGCGGCTCAAGAGCTACCTCACCCCTGGACCTGAGACACCTCATTGAGAAGAACCGAGGCCGCTCCCAGACGCAGGTCACCCGCAGCGGGGGCCTGGGATCCCGAGGCGCCGAATCCACGGGGTACCACGGTCGGCTCGACGTCCTCGAGAAGAAGATCGAGGGCATGCGCCGAGAAGCTCACCTCTTGAGCGACGGAGCTAAGTACGCCTCCGACTCGCTCACGAAGCCGTTCATCGAGGAACTGCTCGCCGTCCACGTCTCCTCGCGCAACAAGCCGTCTCTCTGTTCGATGGGAAAACCAACCCAAAGGACCACTTAGACGCTTTCACCTAGGGAGTCGCCGCCACGCGGCACCCGTCGAGCATTATCCGGTAGGAACGAAGCGACCAGCCCCTAGCGCTTCGCCTCCCCCCACATTCAATGCGGTAGCTGCGTGCGCCGTTTCCCCGACCGTTTCCATCCCCCGCACCTACAGCTGAACGGTCGGGCTACACCCCGTCAAGATTCAGCCCAGCAGCTTCCCTGCCCAGTCGTCCCCGGCGGGCAGCTTCCCTGCCGCAACGCCGGAGATCAAAAAGCCCTCCCGGAGGCAGTCGAGCCCGAGGTCCCCTCGCTCAGCTATCCTAAGCGGGCAGCTTCCCTGCCACAACGCCGGTATCATAAAGCCCTCTCAGAGGCAGTCGAGCCCGAGGTTCCCTCGCTCGGCTATCCCCAGCGGGCAGCTTCTCTGCCACAACGCCGAAGATCAAAAAGCCCTCTCAGAGGCAGTCGAGCCCGAGGTTCTCTCACCCGGCTATCTTTCAGGACAAAAGCCCTCGCCCAGAGGCACCGGGCGGTAACCCTTCCCGGCCAAGGGTCCTTGGTAGGCTTCTTACAGCCTTATAGCTCTTCCCGCGCCAAGGACCAAAGTCCTCCCAGAGGCAGTCGGGCCCTCGCTCGGCTATCCCCGGCTGGTAGCTTCCTACCACAACCGACAGGGATCAAAGTCCTCGCCAAGAGGCACTGGGCAGTAACCCTGCTCGGTCCCCGTCATGAAGGATCAAAGCCCTCGCAAGAGGCAACCGAGAAGCCACCTTGCTCGGTAAAAACTCCGGCTGGTACCTCCCTACCCACGACGCCGGGACAGAAGCGGCTGCCTCGCTCATTCATCCCAGGCCGGTGGTTGCCTACCCACGACGCCAGAGGCCAAAGCCCTCGCCAAGAGGCAGCCGCGCGGCTTCGCTGCCCGGACATCCTTAGTGGGCTTCTTAGAGCCTCTCAAACGCTAAAGACCAAAACCCCCGCAAGAGGCAACCGAGCAGCTACCCTGCTCGGCCATCCCTGGCGGGAGACTCACCTGCCACCGCGCCAGGAAGCATGAATCCTTTTGCGGGGGGGTGACGGGGCAGCTGCCCTACCCAGTCACCCCCGGATGGTGGCCAATGCTCTAAATCAGAGATGCTCGTGGCCCGCGGAGAAATCGAGACCCCAGTGAGGGGCGTCAGGTCTGTCCAAGTCTAAACGATCTTCTCTCGACTCCGGGGCCCAGGGAGATACCTCCTCAAAAGCGCTCGTCGGCGAGTGATTGCAAACAACTCGACAGACGATCGCTAGACAGATGGCCAACCTGACGTAAAAGCACAACAATACAGGAAAAAATATTCCATGAGCATTCTTCACAAACAGATGGCAGAACAAAATTCTATGGAGCTGAAGAAAAAACTTTATTGCTACTGCCAAAGATAAAAGTTTTTTTTTACAAAGGGTATTTTTTGGCTCCCCAGCCTTACAAAATTCAAGAGGAAAACAAAACGAAGAGAGGAGAACGGGGGCTCTACACCTCGGGGCCGGGCTCGACCTCGAGGTCCTCGACCTCCACCACTTGGGGCGCTGGGTCCCCGGCCACCTCCTCGCCGGGACCTTCTTCCCTTTGCTTGTCGGCGCCCACGAGGGGGAACTCAGCCCGGAGGTCCGCGTCGTCGAACCCGGGCATCCGAGACTTAACGGCATCGAGGGCGTCGTGCCAAATGTGGGTCGTGGCCACGGCCAGGTCGTTATAAAAATCCTTCGACCCCTCGCCACGGCCCTCGATTCGGCCGACTTAAACGCCTCGGCCGCCCCCCAGCTCCTTTTGGAGGGCCTTCACCGTCCTCTTCAGGTTCCCGGCGAGCACCTGGGAGTCCTCGAACTTGCCCTCGGCGATCACGGCGGCCTCGCGATGCCGGGCGACATCCCTCTTCCCGGCATCCACCTCACCCTCCAAGGCGGCGATCTTCATCGACATCACCTCCTGCTCTCGCCTGGAGCTCTCTTGCAGCGCGGCGAGCTGGCCCGCGGCCTCCACCGTCAGGGCTACCACCTCGGTCTCTATGCGAAGGGCGAGGGCCACGTGCTGGAGAACCTAGGAAGACATAAAAAAAGATCAGAAAAAGAAAAGGGCACCAAATCCCATGATGAATTAGGGGCTTACCTGTACGGACTCCTGGGCGATCGACGCCAGCTGGGCCCTGAGGGTCCCTCCAGGAACTCGACCCCTAGCCGAGCTCTCTATCTCGTGCAGGAGGCTGTCCGCGACCGACAGCCCCGACGGCACCGCGAACCGGAGCCCCCCTTTCTCCACTACGGTCGGCGAGGACCGTCCCCGGGAGGGTCTCCGGGAACTCCTCTTGAGCGGTTCCGAGAGAGAGCCGATCTCCTCTTCCGAAGCCGTGTCCTCCAGAATCGGGGCCCGCTTCCGGCCCGATGCTCTGCTGAGGCCCGGGGCAGGATCCGCCGCCGGGCGTCCTCGAGGAGCCGCAACCGGGGCAGTAGGGGCCGAGCGGGCTGCGCCCGAGAAGAACTGGCGCCCCGGCCCTAGTAGGCTGCCTCAACTGGCGCATAGCATCTCGAAGAACGCCGAAGTCCATGGATCCTGCATGAAACAAACGCCCAACAGGTCAGCAACACGAGTAAAATGTAAACCCAAAAAGCAAGCCTAACTTACCGACGAACTCGACGGGGCTAAGCCCGGCCCAGCTCAAAACCCTCTCGGACAGCAGCACGTCATGTCGAGGAACGGGCTCCCATGACGCCACTCTCACTGCGGCGGGGTCATCGGACAGGTTCCCCGGCAGACATTTCTCCCTCGACCACTTGGTGGGCACCGGCCAGTCCTCGCCCTCGGGAGGGGAAACGAAGAAAAATTTCTTTTTCCAATCATGAATAGAGGAGGGTAAGGCCACGACCCCGGTCCCAACAGCGACCCCTGGCCGCTTCCTAAAAGTAAAATAAACCCATCTCGGGTCGCCAGCTCGACCGCCATAGTGACTCTTGAAAACGAGGGAGGAATCAAGAAGGGAGAGACTGAAAGGAACCGCCTGCAGCTTCAGGCGGATCAAGAACCCAAGGAGAATCCTCCACGCGTTCGGCACTATTGGCCGGGGGCCAAACCGAAGAAATTCAGAGCGGCGGTGACCTCGGGAGAGAAGGGCAAGCGCATCCCGCCCCAAAAAGCTTCCAAATACAGGGCAATCTCTCTGCCCCGTATCTGGTCTGCCCTCTCTCCCTCCTCGGCCAGACGAAGCGTGTAGCGCGGAGGAATGTGGAAGCGAGCCCGAGCGTTGGCGAGCTCGTCCTCATACCTCACCCAGCACGAGGTGCTGGGGGCCACATCTGCCGCCTCCTCCCTGGAGGCGCCCCCCGCCTCACGGCCCCGGGGAGAGGGCCCAGCCCCTGCTCCCCGAGGAGACTCAGACACATCTAAAAGAGCCCTAGCATCTACTCCTACCACGTCTTCTGATTCTACAGAGGAAGACATCAAACCTGGGAAAAGAAATTCTTCGAAGGTTGAAAACGAAAGAGGGGAGATGAGCGCCGAGCAGCTGAGGCTTGAGAGAGGAAAATATGAAAGAGTAAGGGCCCTAGGGCGGGCCCTACCCATATTTATTTCCGCATATGGCCTCATCCAACGACGCCCATCGTCTCCCGCCGAAACGGCTCCTCGCGCCCAGCGGCTCCGATCGTTCCACGTGGCAACCCAGCGCTGGGCCATGTCCCATCAGACGCCGCAGGCCTGCGCACGTCGCATTGGCTAATCGATGCTCGACACGTGGACCGTCGCTTCGACTGCAGAGTGCTCGAACCGGCGCACCTTCTTTAAATGTAAAGATCTCGTCTTGATTCGCTAGCAGAAAAGACAACCGACGGCCCGAGGACTCGTCCCGACAAAACTCTAGAAGGGATCTCACCTCGGGAGGCCCGGCAGTCTACTCCTGACCCGACCACTAGCTGGTTGGGACAAGAGTGGGGGGCTAATGATAGTGCTTAATGTTGGCGATCCCCAAGATCATGATGACGTGTCCCAGAATTCAGAAGAAAGGGCCCGCAGGGGCCGATCAAGCCACCTCGTGTCTGACCAGCAAGCACAAGCTGGCCCTCCCTCAGGGCCCCTGCAAATTGGCCTCCTCGGTCTCTCTGCTCACCTCCGAGCTACCGCAGGACCAAGACTTCTCGGCCTCCTTGCTCGTCCTCGAGCTCCCGCCGAGGACGTCTTCCTCGGCCCTCCGACTTACTCTCAGGCGTAACCGCCGCTCCGTGAATCTCGACATGCGCAGATTCTCCGCCTGCAACATCCCAAGTTCCACGCCACCACGATCCCCAATAATGGGCGATCCGCTCCTTACGCGGACGTGACGTCGGGAGCGTAACTGCCGGCGAGATTCTCGCGTTTGCTGCTGCGTGCTGCCGCCACTATATAAACTCCCATCATAGAGGGGTCAAGTAAGCTAATTTTTTACACTTTTATGCCGTTACTCTGCTCGGGTCTCATCAATAACTTGAGCGTCGGAGGGTCCTTGGTGGTACCAAACCACCCCGAGACTTCTTTGCAGGTACTCGGCAACAACTTTCTCACCTCACCTCTTCCTCTAAAAATCCATTGAGACCCACACGCAACGAAGGACAATCAGCTAAGTTCACCGCGAAATCAACGGAAGACAACATCTAACGGTGGCCTAAAAAGGCCTAAAAAGGGCTCTATCAGCAACTAAATTTCAGTTAAAATTTTTCCCTCCCATTTCCATTCGTGATATCAATTTAATCGAGAGGAACAGCCTTTAATCAAAAATTTCTGCTATAGAATTAAAAACTTTCATTATCCATGAAAACTTCAATACATGTTACTAATCAGATACTTGTTAAGTTTTGATCTTGTTACTTTTTTCAAAGAAATTTTTATGTTTATATTTTGCTGATCGTCTTCAATTCGTTTTTGCGCAAATTGAGTGGTTCGACCAGATCCATATGTGGCTTTATGATTAATTTTTTGTCAGTTTTCATCTTTTAAGTTTTATTATTTTGGAAAAATACATCAAATTTTTTAATAATTTTTTCCATGAAACCTATCGTTTATTATTTATTTTTGTTCAAAATTCCTGCAAAAAACTAAATTTCATGAACAAATTATTTTTTAAAAAATCGATATATTTTATTTTTTAAAAAATCGATATATTTTTCCAAAATAACAAAAATAAAAAGATGAAAACTAACCAGGAATTAATTTGGTCGAACCTCCTAATTCCTGCAAACAAATGAATTGAAGAAAATTAGATTAATCTAAACAATAAATTTTACATGCAAAATCTAAACATAAAAATTTCTTTGAAAAGATAACAAGATCAAAACTTAACAAGAATAGATTAGTAAGTGATGATGCTCTATATTGGCGATCTTCCAGATCAGGACACGTGGCAGATGACGTGTCTCGGAACTCGGAAGAAAGGGCCGACCAGGCCCCCCTGTACCCGACCTGCAAGCACAAGCTGGCCTCCTCGGCCTCTCAGCTCGCCCCGAGCTACCACAGGACCAGGATGCCTCGCCCCTCCCGCTCGTTCCCGAGCTCCCTCGCCGAGGCCATCTTCCTCGGTCCCTCCGACCGACCAACTCCACCACTCACAGGCGTAACAGCCGCTCCGCAGATCTCGTCATGCGCGGATTCTCCGCCAGCAACATCCCACGTTCCACGTCATCACGATCCCCATTAACGGGCGATCCGCTTATTACACGGGCGTGACGTCGAGAGCGTAACTGCCGGCGAGATTTCCGCGCCTGCAACCGCGCGCTGCCGCCATTATATAAACTCCCATCACAAAAGGGTCAAATAAGCCTTTTTCATCCCACGTAGCCGTTACTCTGCTCGGATCTTGCACTAACTTGATCGTCGGAGGGTCCTCGGTGGTACCAAACCATTCCGGGACTTCCTTGCGGGTACTCGGTGCAAACTCCTCAAAACCACCAATCTCCTCAAAACCCATTGAGCCCGTACGCAACAGGAGATCACCTCCAAGATCCACCGGAAGATCGATGGAAGACAATATCTGACGGAGACCCGAAAAGGACCTCCATCAGTAAGGATATGAAAGTAACAAAAATAACAAATATAAATAAATAGTAAGAGAGAGAGAAATATTATGTGAGTAATAAGTTGGTTGAATAGAAGTTTATATAGGACGGAGAGTTACGGCTTTGCGGTTTTTGGTAAAAACTTTATATCCAATAATAAGCTAAAGAGACCAATCTAAACCTAAATGAAATCTTAACTGTTTCGTTATACCTGGAAACATAATCAATTTAGATATTACTATATACTCAATATTTTCTAACTAAAATTTGGTTGCGATAGTAAACTCATTCTGGTTTTAACTGAAATATAGTTAGCATAGGGGGAAAAACTCAATTTGATTTTAAGAGTGTTATAAATTCTAGATAGATATTGATATAGGTTTATTTTTATTGAAAAACAAATAATTATAGATTTAGGATAATATATAAAAAGTTGTAGCAAAAGTAACAAATAATATTAAATAAAATATTATATCCAAAAGTAGTGAGTTAAATTGAAACTAACATTTATACAGCTTTTGTTAAATCATTGTGAATGGATAGATTTTATTGTATCTTCGATTAATATAGTAATATCCAAATTAATTATGGTTGTTGAATAAAATTAGATAATCCAGAAATACCATGTCATAACTATCTCTGTATCTAGTTGTTAAAAATTGACCGCTTATATTTTTCTTAACAAATCTACTGTTTAGGCGAGATATTACCTAACAAATTGATCATTTTTGTTGTATAAAACAAATTTTGAAGAACTAGATTATTAAAAGATAGTATGTCATAACTATTTCTATATGTTATTAAGAATTAACAGTTCATATATTTCTAAAAAATCTACTGTTTAGGTACAAGATATTTTTTTCGGCCAAAAATAAAAACTCAATTTGATTTTAAGATTGTTATAGATAAATAGATTATAGATTATTGATTATATATAATTTACCTATACTTTTCTTTAATGATTATATAAAATAAGAGGCAAATAAATGGTGTGCCTCGGTATGGATCTAGATCCAAGTTATACCCATCGGGCAATTAGATGGATCTGCGTCAAAATAAAGGGTTTTTTTTTACTTAAAGCCCCCCTCAAAATATGATAATTACATATACCCCAAATTGATAATTACTTTTTACCCTCTAAATGTTTAAGTTGTTACTTAAGAGACCCCCGATTAGCAAAATCAGAACCTTTTTGGTATGTTTCTTCTCTCTGTTAGGGTTAGGTCTTCTTTAACCCCCGACCCCTCTTCTTCACTAAAAATTCCCAAATTTAGGTTCAAATTGAAATCAGGATTAGGGACTTTCTCAATTGATCTCGAATTGTAGATAGAATTTGTATTCTCTCCCCACCCCCCCACCCCCACCCCCATCCCCACCCCTTCTTCGTCAAACATATCTTAGGAGGTTTTCAAATCCTATCCCTTATCTTCATCTATCCAAAATTTAGCCCTAAATGAAAATAGAGTTAGGTATTTGCTCAACTCTTCTTCTACATCCAAAATCCACAAATTTAGCACCAAATACAAATTAGGGTTTAAAGATTTGTTCTATCGGTCTTGAATTGGTCAATGAATATGGGTATTGTTCTTTAAGTTTCCCTAACCATGAACTAATAGAATGCATGGAGTATTCACCTTAGGAGAAAATCTAAATCAAAGAAAAATAAATTATTGAAAGTAAAGAAGTGGAAGAGGAAGAGTTGAAAGAAAGGCAATGGTGGTTTTTGAATGAAACATTGGGTTTTCTCATGAGGTATCGGGGTTTTTTTTAGAACTTCGGTGCGGAGGTG
Source organism: Agapanthus africanus (assembly GCA_030015575.1). NCBI lineage: Eukaryota > Viridiplantae > Streptophyta > Magnoliopsida > Asparagales > Amaryllidaceae > Agapanthus > Agapanthus africanus. Next base: position 767,136,787 of record JASDDO010000019.1, on the reverse strand, counting down.
TTAAGATTGGATGGAAAACCTGAAGGGGCTAATAAGTAACAACTAAAACATTTAGAGGGTAATAAGGGACTATCAACTTTTGAAGGGTTTTTTGTAATTAGCATATTTTGGGGGGTTTAAGTAAAAAACCCAAAAATATAAAAGGTCTTGATTTAGAACATGCTATTGTCAAGCAGGCCAAATACTGGCTATAGTATACAATGATACACGTATAATCACAATGATTTATCCCAATAAATAAATGATCTTATTTTTATTTCTTTTTGGATGAAATAAATGATCTTATGAGATAATTTAATAATCAAGTTTTCAATCCAACTAACAAATCCAGCCTCTGAGTCCCCTGTACTGCATTTTAGTTGTAAAATAAAATAAAGTCCATGAAAGGGGAGAAATTATTTACTATGCCGGGTGTAATACATCCGAATAAGGGGGGAGAGAAGGGAATTTTGGGCAATCTTAGGCAACGTGTTGAGCTGACACTTCTATTTTTTCTCTTTCTTGTCCGGATGTATACGGCCGGCACATAGAATAATTTATCCTAAAATGACGAAAAGAAACGGAAATAAAGAAAATACAAATTTACACTTGATGTTAGCCACTCGAATAGGGCCGGATCAGATTTAACTATTATCATACTCATATCTGGTATCTATTTTCGGATACGAATACGGATACGTATAGTCATTGACGTGTGCCGAATCGCGTCAAGATGTTACCTTCCGTTGATCCGCTGTTGTCGATGATGGACGGCCGAGATTTGAGTTGGAGGATAGCTCCTGAAGTGTGTGGATCTCAATGGATTTGAGGTTGTTGGGGCTGAGCTACCTGCAAAGAAGTCCCGGGGTGGTTGTACCACCGAGGACCCTCCGACGATCAAGTTAGACAGGAAATCCGAGCAAAGTAACGGCCTAGTGAGTGGAAAAAATGATTTACTTGAACCGTCTGAATGAGGGGTTTATATAGCTGTGGCAGCAGGCAGCCAGGTGCGAGAATCACGCCGGCCGTTACGCCCCCGACGTCACGTCCGCGTGATGGACGGGATCTCCCATTAATGGCGGGACAGGCTCGTTAATGGGGATCGTGATGGCGTGGAACGCGGGATCGTGGGCAGGATATATCTCGCGCATGGCGAGATTCACGGAGGCGAGGCGGAAGCTCCTACGAATGATGCTATTGGTCGGTCGAAGGAACCGAGGAAGATGAGCTCGGTGGAGGCTCGAGACCGAGCGGAAGGCCGCGCTATCTTGGTTCTGTAGTAGCCCGGAGGCGAACTGAGAGGGCCGAGGAGGCCAAATGTGCAGAAGGCTCGGAAGCGAGCCAACGGTTGTTTGCAAGGCGGGCATAGGAGTGGTGTGGACGGCCAGAAGGTCGGCCACGTCCATGGGTCGCAAACCCGGGTGTTCCTCCGACGTGTTGTCCTTGGTCCTTCCTTGCGGGCTTCGGGACACGTCATCAGCCACGTGTCACGATCTAGGAGATCACCGATATCGAGCATCATCATTAGCCTCCCACTCTCGTCCCGACCAGTTCAGGGGTCGGGTCGAGGGTGGTCTGCCGGGTCACCCGAAGTGAGCTCCTCGTCGTAGATATCATGAGCGTGTGTTCCCGGGCAATCAACTATATTTTCTTGGTGATGTCAGCGGATCAGGGGCCAGATCTCGCATTAAAGAGGATGCGCCGGATCGTGCGTACGTTCACCGAAGCGACAGCCCACATGTCGAGCGCTGGTTGGTTGACGCGATGGGCCGCAGGCTTCTGGCATCTGATGGGATACGGCCAATGCGCGTGCGACAGGTGGGGCGATCGTGGCCGTCGAATGCACTGAGCCGTTTCGGCTGGAGATGACTGTCGCCGTAGGATGTGTACGCCGGCAGCTATAGATAGAGATGGGTCCCCATCAAGGCCCATACCTCTACAAATTTTCCTCGTCCTGGGTCTCGTTAGCTCGGCGCTCTCCTTTTTAGGTCGGATCTCTGCGTTTCCCCTTCCGAGGACCTATCCTTTTAATCAGGTTAGATGTCTTCTTCTGAATGTAAGTCTACGGTAGCGCCCTGGCCGTGTATCCGAGGCCAAAATGCGGAAACGAAAACTTTTTCAAAACTTGAAACTGACGCTATCGTATACTATAAACCCGGATCGAACCATTAATTTACAACTAGCTAACTATAGAAGGGTTGGAAAGGCTATACCGATCGATCCGTGTCTTTCGGTCTTTGGCCACCATCCCAAGCTCCTCGCGGTATCTCCGGTCTCAATCTCCTCGTCGGAAAGGGCACCACATCTTCGAGTCTTTTTACGGGCTCCCGCTTCATCCGAAGCAACACCAGCACGAAGTTCACTAGCCGATGTGTCCAAGGTGAAGTAGAGAATATTCTGACAACTTTGTCTCTTGCATCCATTGTATGGATGGAGATTGAAGATGAAGCCAACAATGGAGGTTGTGAGCTAGAGGAAGAAGAAGAAGAAGAAGAAGCTTTCTTTTTCTTTTTGTTATATGTGTGATAAAATGAGAGAGTGAGTAGTGTAAGAATGAAAAATACAAGAGCTAACCCTCATACATGGCTGCCCTTCTCTCTCCTCCTCTCATTTCAACCCACACATCCATCACACAATGTGACATATGCACAATAAAAGAGACCATGAGTCACTAGCTTGCATGTGTCACATTAAATGCACCAAATGATGATTTCTAGCTCACAATTTCCATTTGTAAATATTAATCCAAATGTTTACAACAATAAAAAGATACGGCAATATTTAAAGTAAACTCGTGACGGATCACAAGGATACCCCTCACCTGTATATACATACCTGCATCCGCATTCCGACCGAATACGAATGCGATGAGACTAAAGTAATCAACCAAATCTAATACTAGGATCCGGCTTAAACCAAAGCCAACTAGTATGATCCGCCCGATCATGATCCGTTCACTACTGCACGTATATCATCGGACCCTGCTATATATCATACGGCCTCTACAACGTTTCGCCCGAAACTTGAAAAATGTCTGTGGGGGACTCTAAAGACTCATCAATACTTTGGCTGTGGATTTAACCACTAGCACGTCAGTGGTACTAGCTGTACGTAACGGGCTACCAGGTATTGACTAAAAGGGAGGTCGATGAGTGAACTCATCCTGACACCCTACTGAGCCTGTCAGTGACAATATCTGTACAGTCTGGTCCGTTCGTCTATAAGCATCGCATGGCGGGCCTAAGGGGTTGGTAAAAGTCAGACCCCTAAAAGCGGTACAAGTCATGTCGGTGTGTAGCCCAGAACACCCTGAGATACTACTGGAATACCAATCAGTAAATCTCCTGCCTTGGCCAAGGACTTCGTGTAATGGCTCTCCAAGACACAGCACGATCTCACCCTTAATACCGGAAGAGACGAAACCCCTGCCGATCCGCTCACTGCCTCCATGTGGCTCGGGACTGTACCCAACTAAAACCTGTTTGCACGACTCCTTTGAGCCATGGTAGGGTAGTAATCAAAGCACAGTGGGAACTCACACGAGACAAATGACGATCTCAGGTCGATGAACTAACCTGTACACATGTCACCAGGGAACTGCTATCTGACGTCAGGTATAATACCAACTAGCATGTTCCCGGCGAGTCCTGTCCGGTGTACTCATAACCCAATGAGCACCTGTATACATCTTAAGTGATCCAACTGACACCAATGGCTTGTGAGACCGGCCACCACCCCTCGTCGGGGTCTCGACTGTATACACTAGTCTACTAATGGAGTATCGATGCCCAGTCTCGAAACTCGCACGACTAGGGACCTTTTAAGGATGTGCTTATAGACCCTAGCTCCCACGTATATGATCGCCATCATACTGCTGGTAGTCAAGTAAGAATTTTAAGGGCTCTATCAATGTGTAATAGCGACCTAAAAGGTCACCTAAAACTGTACACGATGATAAAGATAAACCAGATTGCATACTATCATCTTGAGTAAGACTGTCCTACCGGTATAGGTCCTCCCTCAATCATTGCAATCACGTGTCTGTGATCCAATAATTGACTCTGAGGGCACTATATCCAACAATCTCCCACTTGCATTCAAGGCTAATCATTGCGATGTCGCATACTCACAGCCCGTGTGATACCGAACACCCAACTCCTCTACTAATCAGTCTCACAAAGCCCGTTTGAGAAACTATTACGTTCGAGGAATAGCCTCAGTGAGTGGATCCGCTCTGATGTTTCTTTCTATGTCTCTCTTTATCTCAAGTTCGCGGAGAAAGCCATCTCCCGAAATGAGTAATACCTGTTTTAGAATATGTCTGGATATCTGATGGGACCCAGTTCATAAATGAACTCCAAATCCAAACTTCTTAGACTGTATCGTTAACTGAACTTAGTCAGCATCCTGCGCCATGCCTCCCTCAGTATCCGCTTGGACCATCTGTCCAAAATACTGCCCCTCTTCGGAGGGAAAACTACAACTCTGACAGACACTTTGTCATCCAGGTCACCTTGGAAGCCTGGAATGATAACTGTCTCCTTAAAGAGGCAGTTGTTATCATATCCCTAGAACATCCACTTATGTTCTAAAACTGCTTCTGAACGTTTCTCCAGGATAGGATTAATATCAACTTATTGCATCTAGTGTAAAAACAACGTCTGGTGTGGTACTTGACATCTCATGATCAACTCAATTGCCTAAGCAAGTGATCTGCCAATCATGTGCATCCCTCTCCCCTTTAGTCTATAAGACAACTTTAGAGAGGGTGACTCCATCACCTGTAGGTACACTACCATGCAAGGAGTCGTCCATTCTAAAACACCTTTAGAATGCTGTCAAAGTACCCAGATTGGGAAACTACCCAAATCTAGATCTAAAACCATAGATCTAGTAATCAGAATATCTGATCTAATATCCATATCCTATGTGGAGAAATCACTGTGTGACAACCAAAGTATAACCGACCGTAGTATAGGAATTTCTCTTCCTACTCTGTGTATGTCATCCAAATACCAGGACATCACACCCTACTACCTTCTTAACAGATCCATCCTCTATTCTGATGAAATCAAACCTATGACTGTCACATCAGAAGTAGATGATCTATCTCCGCTATATTTTCTTTAGTCCATAAATAGACATAAGCTACTTGTCCACTATGCTTCCGCTGCTCCCACTGACTACGACAACCCTCTGGCAGAGTCATATACACGTGCACTTCTAAAGCTAGTTTAGAACGACGCTATACTCATCCTCCTGCCGGGTCTCATAACCTGGAACAACAGTAGTGACAAATCTGGGTAAACAAGAACCTCCCTGTCACCGTCCTTGAGGCTACCAGAGTACCTCTCGGGTGCCTGAGATTACCCACCATATCTGCGGAGTGGCCAATGGAATGTCAAACCAGATTGAATCTTTAGGTCCTATTAAATTTTCAGTAATCGTTTGCGGTTCTGGAATCACTTCCAGTTCTACCATACTCCCGCTACTGTTTTCTGAAAAAATCCATTTTACTAAAACTGTAGCGAGTCAAGAACAATATCACTATTGATCTTCCAGATGGTAGAAAATCAACCCTCGTCATAGCCTGGGTCAACCCACAAACAGCCATTACAGAAACGTGCTTTGAGTTATCTAGAGTCTGGTTTTAAGCATAAGCCGGAAAACTCCCCGTACCTTAACAATGTTAAGATATGAACTATTCTATATCCAATATAGAAACAGAGGCACTGATTTAATTGGAATCAGATTCAAATCATGCAGCTGTCTCCAGTGCATGTCAACTAAATGGAGAGAGGCCGATCAGCATTACTCAACTTAGGAGTGCTTCCAATTATGAGTAACCTGAAAGAGAAGCAAGTTCTCTTAATCATTACTATTAACTGAATACCATACACAAGTATCTACATTTTCGATCACCTTGAAAAATCCTGATACTTGCAACGCCTGGTTCTCTACTTTATTCTTATATCTATAACTTCTCAAAACTTAGACCTTGCATTTCTACGAAACACATATCTAAGAACTAGAGAAGTCACAAGTAAACAGAATATAGTACGAGTACCAACCCCTCTGTCCTCATGGACACTGGACAAAATACAATACTCTGTATAAGTCCGCTGAGTCTAATAACTCATTCCCCGTGTGTCGTAGGTTGAAAACTGTACTTATGGTTAAGAAGAATTATACCGCTGTTTAATACTCCTTACCTAATCATCCACTGATATAGGTAAATGTCATGGACATAATTTCAAAAAGTTATATCTCACTTTATAAAAATAAACGTACAGATATATCAATTTGAAATTGGTGCATAACAACGGATATTCAAAACCAAATATTTGCCGTCCGGCAAACAACCCAAGCGATTTTCTCAAATATCACCAATTACAACGAATCCCGATATAATGAGGATGATCACCCAATTCCCAATAACTTACTCCCACTCATCATCCGTAAAACCATACAGATGTGAGAATCAAACCTGGTAAATACATACCCTGAAGCAAAGGCTAATTGGGAAATCAGTTTTCTTTTAGCAATACATAGTGAAACTGAAACATATAAATGTTTCGAAGGGGTATCCGGATATTCCTAGTAATGCCTCTTCCATTATCAGATTCACAACTGTAACCGTATATTTCTTTGCCATCTCTCCAAATCCCTTTATATGTCTTTAGTCATTACCTTCTGTACACCCCTTTAGGCCAAATGGTTTTCTTCCTTCCCTACCGTTCGGCACCAGCCTATGGTTTGGAAGAAGACCATCCAATAAGCATAATGGGTGTACTCCCCTGATCCTAAGAGTACTCGCAATCTGAGAGAAGGTGAAGATAAAAGACAACTGAATAAAACCTTATTACTATTTCTCCTGAACCAGAATCCATCCCCGAACTGGAACAAGTCCCTTCGAATTCGTATATAACCATACAATGGATTATCCAAATAACTGTGGATTTTCATAGTGATACAGAGTGTCCTGGAGAAATACAAAGGTGAAGTAGGAGTGGCGATGAAATACTTTGTTTGGTCGTGAATACCAGTCGCAGTTTAATTTACCCTCTTTCTAATCCCTTTATTTGTCATAACTTATTACCTTCTGTACACCATCGTTAGGCTAATTGGTTTTCTTCATTCCCTATCATTCGGCACCTGCCTATGGTTTGGAAGAAGACTATCCAATAAGCGTAATAGGTGTACTGTCCTAATCCAAGGAGCACTCGCAACCTGAGAGAAGGTAAAAGGAAAATACAACAGAATAGTCCTATTCATTTTCTCCTGAACCGGAAACCATCTTCGAATCTGGAACAAGTTCCTTCGAGTTCGTATATAACCATACGATGGTTTTATCCAATGGAAGTGGATATTTGTAGTAATACGGGGTGTTCTGGAGAAAAGGGTAAAAGTAGGAGTGGCAATGAGGTATGCAACTCAGACAATCCAAAAGCCAGTGTTTTAAGAAGCTTCGGTTAACTTGGTCACTGAGTCATAGTCTAGGGTCGGGCCATGGTCGCTGCCAAAGAGAGAGAGAAAAGAAACACTCTGTGTGCACTCTAACCTAGATCAGAATGGTTATCAATTTATCTAATCAGGAAACCTCCCACTGTATCATCAAATTCTCCTCCAAACCTGAAAGTAGAATTAGTCGGGATCGCCCGAGGAGTAAACCAACTCATCAGTAGGAATCGGGATCCAACTATCATCGCATGATAACGTGATGGAATCCACTCACGTTATCACGCTCCAGAAGGTATGCGCATATCTGGCAAGTTTCAGTTTCTTTAGAAACCCCCGATGTGATTTTTACCCCTAGGACCCAAGTGACCTTGACTGAGCCAACATATCAAAGGATCCTAGCCAAGTTCAACCCGTCATTATCTTGATTGCATTAGACCCAACCGCACGAGTTCTTGACTGAGCCAAAATGACCGTACGACTGTCCTAACCAATCACATATCCATAAGACAGAAAAGCATTACAGAGCTACCGCACACTACGCCTCGGCTGAGCACGACATACGTAGCACGAATACTAAGCAATACTAATCTGAAATGACGGAGGGACACGGTTGGTTTTTAGCAAAAAACCTTTAACGTAATGAACTTGATATCGTTGAAGGAACCAGATAGCTTTTTATAAAAATATAGTGGCGAAAACCTTTGCTAAAGAGGTCACTCCCGGTGAAGAGATCTCGGCTCTTTCCCCGTAGAATGAGGTGCAGGATATTCCAACTGAATACCACGATGCAAAGCAAAAAGTAATCGGCTATAGTGAAGTTATTACCCTGACGCAGACATCTGTCCAAGGGGTCACTCCCGGTGAAGGGATCTCGGCCCTTGCCTCGTCGACTGAGGTGCTGGATATTCATAACCGAATACCACTGTGCAAAACAAAAGAGAACGTCCTTGCAATAACAGCTTTTTTTTTTGAAAAATTTTCCAACAACGTCAGAATAGATTTGTTTAGCTTGCATTGATCCGAATCAATGCAGTCCCATTAATTAATCATACCACAAAAGAACGAAAATATGATGTACGTATATGCCATCCGCATTCGCCACTGGGTCCCGTCATCACCCGTTAGGTTACTTAACTAACGACAGAGCGGGGACTGGACTAGTGCGGGTGTAAAACATATACAACATCTATTAGTATATATATCAATATATAATAATCGCTCAAGGCGTGATAAAATGCAACATCACAGAAATGTAATAAGCATCACAGAACAATACAGATAATCTGGGATCCCTGGGTTTCATAGAGCCGCTACTGAAACCCGACGTTCCCCTGGTCGTATGGATAGCCTGTGCAATGAAATCCTAGACCCCTACGGGCACGGCAAGTTACCCGCCAAAACCTGAAGCGAGGCAGCCCCCTTCAGCAACGTGAATGGACCATCCAACACTTCACGGAATCCGGTAACTTGAGCACTCCTCCTTGGGTCAACCTGTACCCCCTACGAGTGCGGCGAATAGCCCGTCAATTCTAGAGTAAAGCCCCCTCCGTCTCAAAGCCATAAGATGTGGGCCCGTTGCCCTCTAGAATCCGGCTATCCGCGCACCCCACCGCTGGGTAATCCTAGTACAGAAAGTAAAATATACAACGGGTATATCGACCTCAGCCCGGTCGTGCCCCAAAAGAATAATAGACAAACAGGCAGTGACGACAGTCCACATGTCGGACGCTTGCCCCGCAATATCAAATGTACAAATACAACCAAACTGTACTACTATTGCATCCAGGCTATCCACCACGACAAATCCGCAACATCACAGCACAACACAGAACATCAACGTGAATATCGCGTTCGCAAATCCGTCTAAAAGGGCTATAGCAATTAGACAAGATTTACTGATCAAATGACATTCACGGTCGCAGATATAATGTAAATACTGTGAACTAATATGTTTAAAATTTTCGATCGATAAAATTTCCCGAAGTGGGCCCCAAGCACAATACCCAGTACTCAAACAAATCTGGGCCCAAACAAAAAATATCAGAAACCCCAATTCCAACTCAGAGACCACTGTAGAAATTTTGGTGCCCTAATGCTACAGTAGTGCGGCGGAACCGCGGCCAAAACAAGAGTCATGCCGCGGTTCCGCGGCGCTACAGTGGGCTCAGGCAACCAATTTTCTGCAGTGGTCTTAGAAAAACCTGCATAATTTTCTGACGTACTCAAAAAAAATTTTAGACGACAAAAAAATTTCGACAGAAACTGCATAAATTGGAATCGCGGTTTTGGAAATTTCGTTCGATCGAAATTCTAAATACGTTAGAGCAAGCTAGTAAAGGTTAATGGCGTGGCTCTGATGCCATGTAAGTCTACGGTAGCGCCCCGGCCGTCTGTTCGAGGTCAAAATACGGAAACGAAAACTTTTTCAAAACTTGAAACAGGCGCTATCGTATACTATAAACCCGGATCGAACCATTAACCTACAACTAGCTAACTAGAGAAGGGTTGGAAAGGCTATACCGATCGATCCGTGTCCTTCGGTCTTTGGCCACCATCCCAAGCTCCTCGCGGCATCTCCAGTCTCGATCTCCTCGTCGGAAAGGGCACCACATCTTCGAGTCTTTTTACGGGCTCCCGCTTCATCCGAAGCAACTCGGGCACGAAGTTCGCTAGCCGATGTGTCCAAGGTGAAGTAGAGAATGTTGTGACAACTTTGTCTCTTGCATCCATTGTATGGATGGAGATTGAAGATGAAGCCATCAATGGAGGTTGTGAGCTAGAGGAGGAAGAAGAAGAAGAAGCTTTCTTTTTCTTTTTGTTGTATGTGTGATAAAATGAGAGAGTGAGTAGTGTAAGAATGAAAAATACAAGAGCTAACCCTCATACATGGCTGTCCTTCTTTCTCCTCCTCTCATTTCAACCCACACATCCATCACACAATGTGACATATGCACAATAAAAGAGACCATGAGTCACTAGTTTGCATGTGTCACATTAAATGCACCAAATGATGATTTCTAGCTCACAATTTCCATTTGTAAACATTAATCTAAATGTTTACAACAATAAAAAGATACAGCAATATTTAAAATTAACCCGTGACGGATCACAAGGATACCCCTCACCTGTATATATATACATGTATCCGCATTCCGACCGAATGCGAATGCGATGAGACTAAAGTAATCCAACAAATCTAATATTAGGATCCGGCTTAAACCAAAGCCTACTAGCATGATCCGTCCGATCATGATCCGTGCACTACTGCACGTATATGATCGGACCCTGCCATATATCATACGGCCTCTACAACGTTTCGCCCGAAACTTGAAAACTATCTGTGGGGGACTCTAAAGACTCGTCAATACATTGGCTGTGGATTTAACCACTAGCACGTCAGTGGTACTAGCTGTACGTAACGGGCTACCAGGTATTGACCAAAAGGGAGGTCGATGAGCGAACTCATCCTGACACCCTACTGAGTCTGTCAGTGACAATATATGTACAGTCCGGTCCGGTCGTCTATGAGCATCGCATGGCGGGCCTAGGGGTTTGGTAAAAGTCAGATCCCCAAAAGCGGTACAAGTCGTGTCGGAGTGTACCCCAGAACACCCTGAGATACTACTGGAATACCTATCAGTAAATCTCCTGCCTTGGCCAAGGACTTCGTGTAATGGCTCTCCTAGACACAGCGCGATCTCACCCCCAATACCGGGAGAGACGAAACCCCTGCCGATCCGCTCACTGCCTCCATGTAGCTCGGGACTATACCCAACTAAAACCTGTTTGCATGACTCCTTTGAGCCGTGGTAGGGTAGTAATCAAAGCACAGTGGGAACTCACATGAGACAAATGACGATCTCAGGTCAATGAACTAACCTGTACACATGTCACCAGCGAACTGCTATCTGACGTCAGGTATAATACCAACTAGCATGTTCCCGGCGAGTCCTGTCCGGTGTACTTATGACCAAATGAGCACCTGTATACATCTTAGGTGATCCAACCGACACCAATGGCTTGTGAGACCGGCCACCGCCCCTCATCCGGGTTTCGACTGTATACACTAGTCTACTAATGGAGTATCGATGCCTAGTCTCGAAACTCCCACTACTAGGGGCCTTTTAAGGATGTGCTTATAGACCCTAGCTCCAACGTATATGATCGCCATCATACTGCTGGTAGTCAAGCAAGAATCCTAAGGGCTCTATCAATGTGTAATAGCGACCTATAAGGTCATCTAAAGCTGTACACGATGATAAAGATAAACCAGATAGCATACTATCATCTTGAGTAAGACTGTCCTACCTGTATAGGTCCTCCCTCAATCATTGCAATCACGTGCCTGTGATCCAATAATTGACTCTGAGGGCACTATATCCAACACTGAAGAGTTTGTAGAATTAGATCGGGTAGGGTCTAGGGACCCCCTGTAGATTCTTCTTCTTCTTTTTCCTCTGCTTCTTCTGCTTCTTCTTCCACTGAGTCGGAGTCTTCCCGGGAAGTTAAGGTCAGATCCTATTCTCGGGATCGCGAGATGGGGGTGGTTCCCAGAGCGGAGGTCATGAACGCCCCTGGTGTGTCATCCTCGGTGAGGTATGAGTATGAGCTTGCCACCGCTCGGGCTCATTTCCATATTCCTCCCAGCTATACGCTACGTTTGGCCGAGGAAGGAGAGAGGGTGGATCAGCTGTGGGGTAAAGAGATTGCCTTGTATCTGGAGGCCTTTTAGGCCGGAATGCGTCTGCCTTTCTCTCCCGATGTTGTTAAAGCGCTGAATCATTTTGGGATAGCCCCAGGCCAGCTAGTGCCGAACTCCTGGAGGATTCTCCTTGGGTTCCTGGTCCGTCTGAAGTTGCAGTCGATCCCTTTCAGACTGTCCACCCTTGCCTCTTCTCTCATTTACAAAAGCTACCCAGGCACTCGTGCGGGCGAGCCGAGGTAGGTATACCTCTCGTTTAGGAAGCAGTGTGGAAGTACTCTCCGATCGGGGGTCGTCGTCATGCCTTCTTCCATCCACGATTAGACGAAGAAGTTTTTCTTTGTTGGGCCGTCCGAGCGTGAGGACTGGCCCATGCTCACCCAATGGTCTAGGGATTGGTGTCAGCGAGAGGGCCAGTCGAGTGATCCCGACGCGCTGAAAGTGGCGGAGTGGGAGCCCATTCCTCGAGCCGACGTGCTGCTTTCAGAGCAGGCCCTGAGTTGGGCTGGGCTCAGCCCCGCCCAGTTCGCGGGTAAGTTAGGAGTTTGCAGGCGATCTATTATACTTGCGTTTATTTTACTTTTACTCGTGTTGCTGACTCTATAGTACCTTGTCTTGTACAGAACCCATGGACGTGAGCAAATTTTGAGCGGCCATGCGCGAGCCGAAGAAGGGATCGAAGGCTGGAGGTGCCAGCTCTTCCCATTCGACGTCGGCCCCATCACCCCCGGCAGCCGCCCCACCCCGGCGTTCGAGTGCGGGCCGTGCCTTGGAGCCCAGCCAGGCACCGAGCCGAAAGCGGGTTCATGAACAGGAGGTCCAAGCTTCGGAGATAGAGACCGGCTCCCGGAGTCGTCTCTCACGAGGTTCCCCCGAACGGTTCCACGGACCCCGGCCTCTCCGATCTTGGCGGACAAGGGGGACCTCCGCTTTGAGGCGCCCTCGGGGCTCTCCGTTGCTGACAGCTTGCTGGCGGACATGGAGAGGTCAGCCGGAGGCAAGGTTCCTCGGGGGACCCTGAGGGCGCAGATGGCGGCGATCGCCCAAGAGGCCGTGGAGGTTAGCGCTTACACCTTACTTGATTTTTCTCTCAGCGTCTTACCATTCATGAGATTTGGTGCATCCCTTTCCTTTCTGACCTCCCTTTGATTTCTTCAGGTCCCTCAGCACGTCGCCCTCGTCGTCCAGATGGAGGACGAGGAAATTTCCCCGGCGATGCGAGCCACGGGAAAGCTCTCCTCGCCGGAAGAGAGCTTGAAGTTGAAGCTGGAGGAGGCGATGGCGAGGATCGCCGTCCTAGAGGGCGAGGTGGCGTCCGGGAAGCAAGAGATTGCGGCCGGAAAGCAGGAGGTTGCCAGGCACCGCAAAGCCACCCAGGTCGTCGAGGCCAAGCTTCAGGACTCCAAGTTTCTCGTCAACACCCTGAAGAAGTCGGCGGGCGCCCTTTGGAAGGAGCTGGAGGTGGCGGTAGAGGGGACGAAGCGGACCGAGCTCAGGACGGCGAAGACGGTGGAGAACTACAAAAAGTCGGACCATTTTTACACCGATCTAGCGCAGCCACTACCCTCATCTGGCACGAGGCCCTCGACGCCGTTAAGGCTCGGATGCCGGAGTTCCCCGATTAAGAGCTCTGGAATGAATATCCTCGTGGGGACGATGCGCAGGGGATGCCCCCGGGAGCACTGCCGGGGAAGGGACTCCCGTCGAGGGCGGCGCCGAGGCTCCTGTGATGGGCGCAGCCCCAGTCGTGGTGGACGTTGAGCTCCCCGGGGTTGCGCCCGGCCCTGAGGCCTGAAGCCCCTCGTCTTCTTGTTTCTTTTCTTTTGTTGCATCAGAAATTTTGTAGGCATCCGGGCATTTTGTAAGGCTGGGGAGCCCACAATACCCTTGTAAAGACTTTTGGTTTTGTGAATAAAATCTTTTTGCAGTAGTATTTGTTAGTTATATGTATGCCCTAGAGGCCATTGTTGTACATGTGATGTATATTATAATGGATGCTTGGATATATATAAAAAGGACTTTCTTTCTCGATATGATAGTATGCTGTCTGGTTTCACTTTATCTTAACGTGTTAACAAATACTGTTTTGTGATCACATGTTGATGAAGCCCTTGGGATATGTACTTGACTACAAGGACTATGATGAGATCATACTAGTGGGGCCAAGGTAGTCAACAAGTACATCCTATAACTATTCCTAGTCGATGGTGTATCGAGACAGGGCATCGATACTCCAGAGTAGGCTAGCGTATACGCATCTTGACCCATATGATGGGCGATGGATGATCCTATATCCATTGGTGTTGGATATCAAAGATGGTGTACGGGTGCTTAGTGGAGACTGGGAACACTGAACGGACTCGCCGAGAACTCGTGGATGGTATTATACCTATCGTCAGATAGCAGTTCTCCGGTGACACTGGTACAGATTAGTCTGTAGACCCGAGATCGTCATAGAGTTTTGTGTGATTCCCACTGTGCTTTGATTTCTACCTTACCACGTCCAAGAGAGCATGCAAAACGGTAGCTTTTGGGTACAGTCCCGAATCACATGGAGGCAATGAGCGATAGGAGGGGTTTCGTCTCTCCCGGTATAGGGAGTTGATGTTGTGCTGTGTTCGATTGGCTATAACTGGAAGTCCCTAGCCAGGGCTGATATGGAGATTTACTGGTAAGCGTTATCAGTAGTTTCTCGACCCATTATGATCCTTACATCGACACGACTTATCGGTTACTGGGGTCTGACGTTTACCACCCCTAGACTAGATATGCAATATATCAGACGAAGAGATCAGACTGTACTGGAGTGTTTATTGATTGGATTTGCAGGAGAATGTATAGGCTTGCTTGTTGATCTTCTGATTGCTCAATACACGGGTGGTTGTTACGTTTTGCTGACCGCTTGCAGCTTGTGGGTGTTTGATATGATCATCACCCACTGCCGGCGTATTGACGATTCTTTAGAGTCCTATACAGAGGTTTCCTGGCTCAGGCAAAACGGAGTAGGAGCACATATGTGATATGTGCGGGACCGAGAATAATACGATATGAGATACCGTATTCTATTCTCGCGATATATGATATCGACCGGGTATATGTGATATAGCCGGGTCATCGGATCAAGTGTTGATTCGATAAATCGGTACATGTTATATTAGTCGGTTATATGCTATATAGCCGGATTGTCGGATCAAGTGTTGATTCGATAATTTAATGTATAATTATATATATGATATATTACATTATATTAACTGATATAAGCTCGCTTTATTGATTCATTTTCTCACCGGGTAATACATTGATATATATGCGATATATGTTAAATGTATTATTTTCTTTTGTTACAAAAATATTGTTGGAGATAGTGCCCTCAGAGTCAATTATTGGATCACAGGCACGTGATTGCAATGATTGAGGGGAGGACCTGTCCCAGTAGGACAGTCTTACTCAAGATGATAGTATGCTATCTGGTTTATCTTTATCATCGTGTACTGCTTTAGGTGACTTTACGAGTCGCTATTACACGTTGATAGAGCCCCTAGGATTCTTTCTTGACTACCAGCAGTATGAGGGCGATCATATACGTGAGAGCTGGAGTCTATAAGCACATACTTAAAAGGTCCCTAGTCGTGGGAGTTTCGAGACAGGGCATCGATACTCCGGAGTAGACTAGTGTATACAGTCGAGACCCCGACGAGGGGCGGTGGCTGGTCTCACAAGCCACTGGTGTTAGTTGGTTAACCTAAGATGTATACAGGTGCTCATTGGGTTATGAGTACACCGGACAGGACTCGCCGGGAACCTGCTAGTTGGGTTTATACCAGACGTCAGATAGCAGTTCCCTGGTGACATGTGTACAGGTTAGTTCATCGACCTGAGATCGTCATTTGTCTCGTGTGAGTTCCCACTGTGCTTTGATTACTACCCTACCACGGCTCAAAGGAGTCGTGCAAACAGGTTTTAGTTGGGTACAGTTCCGAGCCACATGGAGGCAGTGAGCGGATCTGCAGGGGTTCGTCTCTCCCGGTATTGGGGGTGAGGTCGCGCTGTATCTAGGAGAGCCAGAACATGAAAAGTCCTTGGCCAAGGCAGGAGATTTGCTGGTAGGTATTCCAGTAGTATCTTAGGGTGTTCTGGGCTACACTCCGACACGACTTGTACCGCTTTTGGGGGTCTGACATTTACCAACCCCCTAGGCCCGCCATGCGATGCTCATAGACGAACGGACCGGACTGTACGGATATTGTCACTGACAGGCTCAGTAGGGTGTCAGGATGAGTTCGCTCATCGACATCCCTTTTAGTCAATACCTGGTAGCTCGTTACGTATTGGCTTATACCTCTGACTTGCTAGTGGTTAAATCCACAACCATGGTGTTGACGAGTCTTTAGAGTCCACCACACACAGTTACTCAAGTTTCGGGCGAAACGCTATAGAGGCCGTATGGAGATATGGCAGGGTTCGATCAGATACGTGCGGTATTGCACGGATCGTGATCGGACGGTTTTTACTAGCCGGCTTTGGCTTAAGCCGGATCCTAGTATTTGATAGTGTAGTTTTGACTCTTTGCATTTGTGTTCAGTGGGAATACAAATGCGGGCATGTATTTGCAGTAGCGGGGTTTTCCTGTAATTTATTACGGGATAAGTTTTCTGAAGTTGCCAGTTTGCATTCCGTTCCGGCCGGTCTTTCTTTGTTCCTTCACGGCCGGACTTTTCGTTGGAGGGGGTTAATTGCAAGTTTGCAATTAACTTATTTGTTGAGGGGTTTCATGAATATATGTGGCTTCATAATCATGAGATTCCCTTTTGGTCCATTCCATTGCTTTTCATTTGATGGTGCTTTGATTTGATGAGTTTGGAAAATGGTTGTGAAAGATATTCCTTTTTATATTTACACACCATTTTTTTTCTTCACTTTTTTTTCCACCCATTAGATAGTGGGCCGGCCATTTTTTGCAGGGAGAGAGAGGTTTAATTTTTGTGGGTAAATGTTTCTTCATGTTAATTTCGTGGGCCCCACCCTTTGAGTGTGCTGGAGGTTTATAATGAGATGATGGATTTATTTTCGTAAGGGGGAAATGAGCTTAATTGGTGTGCAGGGGCTGATTGTTTTTGGCCGAGCTCAATGTATAGCTTGCTCCATTATTTTTCCATCAAAGAATCCATGAAAAATGCTTGTGCGAAAAAATTCCTCCATCATGGCAACTATACTAAACCCCAAAGAGACATGGCTACTACACTATTCTACAGCATCCCTTGGACGCGTCGGCGAGCCAACTTCGCGCCCGAGTTGCCTCGGTGAAGAGGTGGGAGCCCGTAAACGATTCCGGCTACGTGGTGCCCTTCCGACGAGGAAGTGACGGACGAAGTATCCGCGGGAGATCGGAGTGGAGACCAAGACCGAAGGACACGGATCGCTTGGTATACTTCTCTACCCGTATTTTACTTTGCTAGTTGCTAGGTTAATGGCCCGATCCGGGTAAAAAGTGCGCGGTGGTGCCGGTTGCAAGTTTTGCAAAGTTTTTGTTTCCGCGTTTCCGGCGTCGGTTTGACGGCCGGGGCGTCCCCGCGGACTTACATTGGTATCAGAGCCACGCCATTAACCATGCCTAGCTTGCTCTAGTGTGTTTGAAACCCGATCGAACAAAATCCCCAAAAACCGTATTTTCAATGCATTGTGTTTTCTGTCGAAATTTTTTTCTGCTCCAAAAATTTTCAGGTCATTGCAGAAACACTAGCAGGAAATTATAAGAATTCTGGGAAAATTTGATCCAATGATTCGTTAGTACGACCGCGGAAACGCAGCCAAACCCCTGGTTTGGCCGCGGTTCCGCGGTGATAAAGTGTCCTTATTGGGCCAAATTTTTCCAGAGGGCTTTTGAATAGGAAATAGGGGTTTTGGGATATTATTTTTGGGCCCAGATTTTCTGTAACTGCTACAGTACTATTTGGGGCCCACTTCGATATATTTGTTCGATCGGATATTTTAAACATGCCAGTTCACAGTGTTTACATTATATCTGCGACCGTGAATGTCACTTGATCGGTAAATCCCGTCTAATTTCTATAGCCCTTTTAGACGGATTTGCGAACATGACATTCACGTTGATGTTCTGTGTTGTGCTGTGTTGTTGCGAATCGGTCATGGGGGATAGCCTGGATGCAATGTTAGTACAGTTCTGTTTTATATGTACATTTGATATTGCGGGGCGAGCGTCCGACATGTGGACCGCCGTCACTGCCTGTTTGTATTATTCTTTTGGGGCACGACCAGGTTGCGGTCGATGTACCCGTTGTATGTATATTTTACTTTCTGTACTAGGATTACCCCGCGGAGGGGTGCACGGATAGCCGGATTCTAGAGGGCAACGAGCCCGCATCTCATGGCTTTGAGACGGAGAGGGCTTCACTCTAGAATTGACGGGCTATTCGCCGCACTCGTAGGGGGTATAGGTTGGCCCAGGAAGGGTGCCCAAGTTACCGAATTCCGTGAAGTGCTGGGTGGTCCATTCACGTTGCTGAAGGGGGCTGCCTCGCTTCAGGTTTTGGCGGGTAACTTGCCGCGCCCGTAGGGGTCTAGGATTTTCATTGCACAGGCTATCCACACGACCAGGGGAACGTCGGGTTTCAGTAGCGGCTCTGTGAAACCCGGGGATCCCAGATATCTGTATTGTTCTGTGTTGCATTTTATCGCGCCTTGAGCGAAAATTATATATTATATATATACTAGTAGATGTTATATATGTTTTTCATCCGCGCTAGTCCAGTCCCCGCTCTGTTGTTAGTTAGCTAACCTAACGGGTGATGACGGGACCCAGTGGCGAATGCGGATGACATATACGTACGTCAGTATATTTTCGTTCTTTGTGGTGTGATCAATTGATGGGACTGCGTTGATTCGGATCAATGCAAGCTAAACAAACCTATTTTGATGTTGTTGGAACACTTTTTCAAAAAGCTGTTATTGCAAGGGCGTTCTCTTTTGTTTTGCACAGTGGTATTCAGTTGGAATATCCTGCTCCTCAGTCGACGAGGCAAGGGCCGAGATCCCTTCACCGGGAGTGACCCCTTGGACAAAAGTTTGCGTCAGGGAAATAACTTCACTATAGCCGATTGCTTTTGTTTTGCATCGTGGTATTCAGTTGGAATATCCTGCACCTCATTCTACGGGGAAAGAGCCGAGATCCCTTCACCGGGAGTGACCTCTTTAGCAAAGATTTTCGTCCCTATATTTTTCTAAAAAGCTATCAGTTCCTTCAACGATATCAAGTTCATTACGTTAAAGGTTTTCGCCAGAAACCATTCGTAGCCCTCCGTCGTTTCATATGGATAGTCAATAGTATTCAAGCTGTGTATGTTGGCCAAAGTCAAGGCACAGTGTTTGGTAGCTGTTGGGTATTCATATGCAGCATAGATAGATGCGTTTGTTTGGGACAGTCGTACTGCCATTTTGGCCAAAGTCAAGGGTAGGTACGGGTGGGTTCAAATTAACCTGGATAATGACGGGTAGAACTTGACATGTGACTTATGATATGTTGGCTAAAGTCAAGGTCATAAGAGCATGGGGTAAAAATCCACATCGGGAGTTTCAAAAGAACTGAAACTTGCCAGATATGCGCATACCTTCTGGAGTGTGATAGCGTGAGCGGATTCCGTTACGTTATCATGCGATGATAGTTGGATCCCGATTCCCACTGATGAGTTGGTTTACTCCTCGGGTGATCCCGGCTAATTCTTCTTTCAGGTTTGGGGAAGAATTTGACGTTACAGTGGGAGGTTTCCAGATTAGATAAAGTGATAACCATTCTGATCTAGGTTAGAGTGCACGCTGAGTGTTTCTTTTCTCTCTCTCTCTTTGGCAGCGACCATTGACCCGACCTTAGACTATGACTCAGTGACCAAGTTGACCGGACCTTCTTAACACTGGCTTTCGGATTGTCAGAGTTGCAAACCTCATTGCCACTCCTACTTTTTCCCTTTTTCTCCAGGACACCCCGTATTACTACGAACGTCCACTTCCATTGGACAAAACCATCGTATGGTTATATACGAACTCGAAGGAATTCGAGGATGGTTTCTGGTTCTGGAGAAAGCGAATAGGACTATTCAGTTGTCTTTTCTTTTTACCTTCTCTCAGGTTGCGAGTACTCCTTGGTTTAGGAGTAGTACACCTATTACGCAAATTGGATAGTCTTCTTCCAAACCTTAGGCTGGTGCTGAACGGTAGGGAATGAAGAAAACCAATTAGCCTAAACGGTGTACAGAAGGTATTAAGTTAAGACAAAGAAAGGGATTAGTAAGAGGGCAAAGTAAATTGCGACTGCTATTCACGACCAAACCAAGTATTTCTTCGCCAATCCTAAATCCCCTATTTCTAAGGTTTATTCGGTTGTCTTTTATCTTCACCTTCTCTCGCATTGCGAGTGTTCCTAGGACTGGGACAGTACACCCATTACGCTTATTGGATAGTCTTCTTCCAAACCATAGGCTGGTGCCGAACGGTAGGGAAGGAAGAAAACCATTTGGCCTAAAGGGGTGTACAGAAGGTAATGACTAAAGACATATAAAGGGATTTAGAGAAGCGGCAAAGAATTATACGGTTACAGTTGTGAATCTGGATAATGGAAGAGGCATTACTAGGAATACCAGGATACCCCATCGAAACATTTCAATGTTTCAGTTTCACTGTGTACTGTTAAAAGAAAACTGATTTCCCAATCAGACACTTGCTCCAGGGTATGTATTTACCAGGTTGGATTCTCACATCTGTATGGTTTTACAGATGATGAGTGGGAGTAAGTTGTTGGGAATTGGGTGATCATCCTCATTATATCGGGATTCGTTGTAATCAGTGATATTTGAGGAAATCAACTGGGTTGTTTGCCGGTCGGCAAATATTTGGTTTTGAATATCCGTTGTTATGCACCAATTTCAAATTGATATATCTGTACGTCTATTTTTATAGAGTGAGACATACCTTTCTGAGATTATGTCTATGACATTTACCTACATCAGTGGATGGTTAGGTAAGGAGCATTGAACAGCGGTGTAATTCTTCTTAACCATAAATACAGTTTTCAACCTACGACACACAGTGAATGAGTCACTAGACTCAGGGGACTTATACAGAGTATTGTATATTGTCCAGTGTCCATTAGGACAGAGGGGTTGGTCCTCGTACTATATTCGGTTTACTTATGACTTCTCTGGTTTTTAGACAAGTGTTTCGTAGAAACACAGGGTCCGAATTTTGAGAAGTTATAGGTATATGAATAGAGTAGAGAACCAGGTATTGCAAGTATCGGGATTCTTCAAGGTGATCGAAGATGTAGATACTTGTGTATGGTATTCAGTTGATAGTAATGGTTAAGAGAACTTGCTTCTCTTTCAGGTTACTCATAATTGGAAGTATTCCTAAATTGAGTAACGCTGATCGTCCTCCTTCCATTTACTTGACATGCACTGGAGACAGCTGCATGATTTGAATCTGGTTTAATTAAATCAGTGCCTCTGGTTCTATATTGGATATAGTACAGTTCATATCTTAACATTGTTAAGGTATGGGGAGTTATCCGGCTTATGATTAAAACCAGACTCTGGATAACTCAAAGCACGTTTCTGTAATGGCTGTTTGTTGGTTGACCCAGGCTATGACGAGGGTTGACTTTCTACCATCTGGAAGATCAATAGTGATATTGTTCTTGACTCGCCACAGTTTTATCAAAAATGGATTTTTTCAGAAAACAGTAGTGGGAGTATGGTAGAACTGGAAGTGATTCCAGAACCGCAAACGATTACTGAAGATTTGATAAGGAACCTAAAAATTCAATCTGGATTGACATTCCATTGGCCACTCCGCAGATATAGTGGGTAACCTCAGGCGCTCGAGAGGTACATCGGTATGCTCAAGGACGGTGGCAGGGAGGTTCTTGTTTACCCAGACTTGCCATTGCTGTTGTTCCAGACTGTGAGACCCGGCAGGAGGATGAGTATAGCGCCGTTCTAAACTGGTTTTAGAAGTGTACGTCTATATGACTCTGCCAGAGGGTTGTCGTAGTCAGTGGGAGCAGCGGAAGCATTGGTGGACAGGAGGCTTATGTCTATTCATAGACTAAAGTAGTTATAGCGGAGATAGATCATCTATTTCTGATGTGACAGTCATAGGTTTGACTTCATCAGAATAGGGGATGGATCTGTTAAGAACGTAGTAGAGTATGATGTCCTGGTATTTGATGACATACACAGAGTAGGAAGTGATATTCCTATACTACGATCGGTTATACTTTGGTCGTCACACAGTAGTTTCTCCACATAGGAATTAGATATTATATCAGACATTCTGGTTACTAGATCTATGGTTTTAGATCTAGATTTGGGTGGTTTCCCAATCTGGGTACTTTGACCGCATTCTATGAGTATTTAGAATGGACGACTCCTGACACGGTAGTATACCTGCAGGAGATGGAGTCACCCTCTCTAAAGGTGTCTTACAGACTAAAGGGGAGAGGGATGTGCATGATTAGCAGATCACTTGCTTAGGCAATTGAGTTGATCATGAGATGTCAAGTACCACACCAGATGTTGTTCTTGTAGTAGATGCAATAAGTAGATATTAATCCAATCCTGGAGAAACAATCGGAAGCAGTTTTAGAACATAAGTGGATGTTCTAGGGAAATGATAACGGCAGCCTCATTTAGGAGACGGTTATCATTCCAGGCTTCCAAGGTGACCTGGACGGCAGAGTGGCCGTCAGAGTTATAGTTTTCCCTCTGACGAGGGGCAGTATTTTGGAAAGGTGGTCCAGGTGGATACTGAGGGAAGGCATGGCGCAGGATACTGATTAAGTTCAGTTGACGATACAGTCTAAGAAGTTTGGATTTGGAGTTCATTTATGAGCTGGGTCCCATCAGACATCCAGACATTCTAAGACAGGTATTGCTCATTTCGGGAGATAGCTTTCTCCGCGAACTTGAGATATAGAGAGACATAGAAAGAAACACCAGAGCGGATCCACTCACTGAGGTTATTCCTCGAACGCAATAGTTTCGCAAACGAGCTTTGTGAGACTGACTAGTAGAGGAGTTGGGTGTTCGGTATCACACGGGCTGTGAGTATGCGACATCGCAATAATTAGCCTTGAGTTCAAGTGGGAGATTGTTGGAGATAGTGCCCTCAGAGTCAATTATTGGATCACAGGCACGTGATTGCAATGATTGAGGGGAGGACCTGTCCCAGTAGGACAGTCTTACTCAAGATGATAGTATGCTATCTGGTTTATCTTTATCATCGTGTACTGCTTTAGGTGACTTTACGAGTCGCTATTACACGTTGATAGAGCCCCTAGGATTCTTGCTTGACTACCAGCAGTATGAGGGCGATCATATACGTGAGAGCTGGAGTCTATAAGCACATCCTTAAAAGGTCCCTAGTCGTGGGAGTTTCGAGACAGGGCATCGATACTCCGGAGTAGACTAATGTATACAGTCGAGACCTCGACGAGGGGCGGTGGCCGGTCTCACAAGCCACTGGTGTTAGTTGGTTCACCTAAGATGTATACAGGTGCTCATTGGGTTATGAGTACACCGGACAGGACTCGCCGGGAACCTGCTAGTTGGGTTTATACCAGACGTCAGATAGCAGTTCCCTGGTGACATGCGTACATGTTAGTTCATCGACCTGAGATCGTTATTTGTCTCGTGTGAGTTCCCACTGTGCTTTGATTACTATCCTACCACGGCTCAAAGGAGTCGTGCAAACAGGTTTTAGTTGGGTACAGTCCCGAGCCACATGGAGGCAGTGAGCGGATCTGCAGGGGTTCGTCTCTCCCGGTATTGGGGGTGAGGTCGCGCTGTGTCTAGGAGAGCCAGAACATGAAAAGTCCTTGGCCAAGGCAGGAGATTTGCTGGTAGGTATTCCAGTAGTATCTTAGGGTATTCTGGGCTACACTCCGACACGACTTGTACCGCTTTTGGGGGTCTGACTTTTACCAACCCCCTAGGCCCGCCATGCGATGCTCATAGACGAACGGACCGGACTGTACGGATATTGTCACTGATAGGCTCAGTAGGGTGTCAGGATGAGTTCGCTCATCGACGTCCCTTTTAGTCAATACCTGGTAGCTCGTTACGTATTGGCTTATACCTCTGACTTGCTAGTGGTTAAATCCACAACCATGGTGTTGACGAGTCTTTAGAGTCCACCACACACAGTTACTCAAGTTTCGGGCGAAATGCTATAGAGGCCGTATGGAGATATGGCAGGGTTCGATCAGATACGTGCGGTATTGCACGGATCGTGATCGGACGGTTTTTACTAGCCGGTTTTGGCTTAAGCCGGATCCTAGTATTTGATAGTGTAGTTTTGTCTCTTTGCATTTGTGTTCAGTGGGAATACAAATGCGGGCATGTATTTGTAGTAGCGGGGTTTTCCTGTAATTTATTACGGGATAAGTTTTCTGAAGTTGCCAGTTTGCATTCCGTTCCGGCCGGTCTTTCTTTGTTCCTTCACGGCCGGACTTTTCGTTGGAGGGGGTTAATTGCAAGTTTGCAATTAACTTATTTGTTGAGGGGTTTCATGAATATATGTGGCTTCATAATCATGAGATTCCCTTTTGGTCCATTCCATTGCTTTTCATTTGATGGTGCTTTGATTTGATGAGTTTGGAAAATGGTTGTGAAAGATATTCCTTTTTATATTTACACACCATTTTTTTCTTCACTTTTTTTTCCACCCATTAGATAGTGGGCCGGCCATTTTTTGCAGGGAGAGAGAGGTTTAATTTTTGTGGGTAAATGTTTCTTCATGTTAATTTCGTGGCCCCCCCCTTTGAGTGTGCTGGAGGTTTATAATGAGATGATGGATTTATTTTCCTAAGGGGGAAATGAGCTTAATTGGTGTGCAGGGGCTGATTGTTTTTGGCCGAGCTCAATGTATAGCTTGCTCCATTATTTTTCCATCAAAGAATCCATGAAAAATGCTTGTGCAAAAAAATTCCTCCATCATGGAAACTATACTAAACCCCAAAGAGACATGGCTACTACACTATTCTACAGCATCCCTTGGACGCGTCAGCTAGCCAACTTCGCGCCCGAGTTGCCTCGGTGAAGAGGTGGGAGCCCGTAAACGATTCCGGCTACGTGGTGCCCTTTCGACGAGGAAGTGACGGAGGAAGTATCCGCGGGAGATCGGAGTGGAGACGAAGACCGAACGACACGGATCGCTTGGTATACTTCTCTACCCGTATTTTACTTTGCTAGTTGCTAGGTTAATGGCCCGATCCGGGTAAAAAGTGCGCGGTGGTGCCGGTTGCAAGTTTTGCAAAGTTTTTGTTTCCGCGTTTCCGGCGTCGGTTTGACGGCCGAGGCGCCCCCTCGGATTTACAAATATATTATATATGTGATATATAATATTGTAACAAGTTAGGGTTACAAATGCAACATATTTCATGGAGATTAAACAAGTTAGGGTTTGATTTGGGTTAGCTTTTGGGTTAGCTTTTTCATGAAGCTTCATGAAGCTTTCTTTTGTCATTTAGCTTGATATTTTGTGAAGATATTTGTTAACCCAACCCAAACCCTTTAACTATGGTTTATTCTCTACAATGGTTAAGCCTTTCATTCTTAACCAAAGGTTGCAATTGTAACCACAACAATAATTCATTATTCATCACAAAAGTTTTCTTCTTCTTCTTCCTCCTTGAAAAAGCTTTCTAGCTTTTTGACTTGTGATGATTTAAAGTTAGAAAATGAAAATAAAAGAGAGCAAAATTCCTATTTTATCATCCTCATCTATTCTAACTGTTAGTTGTATGTATGCCCTAGAGGCCAGTATTGTACAGATTATGTATATTATATTGGATGCTTGGACATATATAGAGATGACTTTCTTGCTCGACATGATAGTATGCTATCTGGTTGATCTTTATCTTAACATGTACACTAGTCTCTTTATACTGTCTTATAGTTACATGTTGGTAAAGCCCTTAGGATATGTACTTGACTACCTGGACTGTGATGCAGATCATACTAGTGGGGACATGGTAGTCCATAAGTACAACCTTCAAGGTCCCTAGTCGTGGGTGTATCGAGACGGGGCATCGATATACCAGAGTAGACTAGTGTATACGCTTCTCGACCCATGAGATGGGCGATGGATGATCCCATATCCATTGGTGTTTGACATCAGAGATGGTGTACGGGTGCTCAGTGGTGACTGGGTACACTGGACGGACTCGCCGAGAACTCCCAGATGGTATTATACCTCACGTCAGATGGCAGTTCTCAGGTGACACTTGTACAGGTTAGTCTGTAGACCCGAGATCGTCATGGAGTCTTGTGTGATTCCCACTGTGCTTTGATCTCCACCTTACCACGTCCATGAGGGCGTGCAAAACGGTGGTCTTTGGGTACAGTCCTGAGTCACATGGAGGCAATGAGAGATAGGAGGGGTTTCGTCTCTCCCGGTATTGGGAGTTGATGTTGCGCTGTGCTCGATTGGCCGTAACAGGGAAGTCCCTGGCCAGGGCTGATCAGAGATTTGCTGGTAAGTGTTACCAGTAGTTTCTCGACCCGTTACGAGCCTCACATCGGCACGACTTATCGGTTATTGGGGTCTGACGTATACCGCCCCTAGACTTGATATGCGACGTATCAGACGAAGAGACCGGACTGTACGGTAAGTGTTACTGGTCGGATTCGCAGGAGTGTGAGCGGGCTAGCTCGTCGATCTTCTGATCGCTCAATACCCGGGTGGCCGTTACGTTTAGCAGACCGCTTGCGGCTTGTGGATGTTTGATATGATCATCATCTGCTACCGGCAGTATTGACGAGTCTTAAGAGTCCTACACAGAGGTTTCCTGGCTCAAGCGAAACGAAATAGGAGCGCATATGAGATATGTGCAGGACCGAGAATAATGCGTGTATGTGTTACCGTATTCCATTCTCGCGATACATGTATCGAATGGTTATATTCGATATAACCTAGTTATCGAATCGAAGATCGATTCGATAAGCCGATACATTGAATACTAGTCGGTCATGTGCGATATGACCGGATCATTGAATCAAGTGTTGATTTAATGATTTAATGTATAATTATATATTTGATATATTACTTTGCATTAACTTGTAAGTCCGTGTTGCCCATCCCGGTGCTTACGGGAGGCGGAAAACATAATAAAAAACGGATTTTTAGTGACTTAGGCAACATGGACCAAGCTTGTGAGGATCTTTGCTAAACGAAAACTAGCTAAAGTAAACTAACAACTAACTAAGTTATAGAAAGGTTATACCTTTGGTCTTTAGTCCTTCTCTCCTTGCTCGTCGGAATGGTAGAAAGGCCTCACCTTGCTTGTCTTCTTCCGTCAAAGAAAGATCCACTTGAAAGCCACCACCTTTAGCTTCAACTCCAAGCTAGGAGTAACTAGAGTGCAAGAAATGCTAAGACTTGAACCCTAGAAGAGAGTAGAGAGGATCAAGTGAAGGTTTTTCTCAAGCTTTTTGTTTCTCAACATATGAGAGGGAGAGAGCTTGAGGGAGAGGATGAACAAGAGAGAGAAATGATATGAGAGAATGAGAAAATAATAGAGCTCTTCTCACTAATATGTGTGAATTAATTTAATTGAATAATTAGCTAGATAATTATCATGGTAAATCATGACATGACCATTATCATTTCAAATTGCAAAGATCAAAAAGCATCTTCCAAAAGAAATTATGATGGTCAAAGTGTCAACCTTGGTCAACAAGTCAAAGAAGTCAAAAGGTCAATAACCACAACCATGGATAATTATCAAACTAATTACTAATTAACAATAACACACACATAAATATTAGGGTTAATAAAATGACAATAGCCATTAACCCTAATCAAGGTCC
The DNA here is from genome assembly GCA_030015575.1 of Agapanthus africanus. Classification (NCBI taxonomy): domain Eukaryota; kingdom Viridiplantae; phylum Streptophyta; class Magnoliopsida; order Asparagales; family Amaryllidaceae; genus Agapanthus; species Agapanthus africanus. Next base: position 767,108,767 of record JASDDO010000019.1, on the reverse strand, counting down.
TCTCCCTCAATCTCAAGCAACTGTGCATACGCACCCGCATTCGTGATCCGAGGAACACGAACACAATGAGAAAAACCAATCTCAAAATATATACTAGGATCCGGCTTAAACCAAAGCCCGCTAGTATAAACTATCCGGACAGCAAACGTGCACAAGTGCGCGAATGTGAACGAACCCTGTCGCAAAACCATGCGACCTCTACTCATTTTGCCTAAAGGCGAATAGCTCTCTGTGTGGGACTCTAAAGACTCGACACTACGCTGGCAGTGGGTTTAACCACAGACCGCAAGCGGCACTAGCTGTACGTAACGGTCCCCAGGTAGATGTCGATAAGAAGACTGACGAGGTGAACCCCATCTGCACTCCTACTGAGCCTGTATGTGACAATCTCCGTACAGTCCGGTCTGTTCGTCTGATACATCGCATGGCGGGCCTAGGGGGGCGGTGAACGTCAGTCCCCTAATAGCGGTACAAGTCGTGTCGGAGTGTAGCCCAGAACACCCTGAGATAACACTGGAAACCTACCAGTATATCTCGCTTGCCCTGGCCAGGGACTACTCGTGTAATGGCTCTCCTAGACACAGCGCGATGTCAACCCCCAATACCGGGAGAGACGAATCCTGTCTAACCGTCACTGCCTCCAAGTGCTTCGGGACTGCACCCAAAAACTACCTGTTTGCACAGCTCCTTTGAGCCGTGGTAGGGTAGTAATCAAAGTGCAGTGGGAACACACTCGAGGCGAAGTGACAGTGTCAAGTCAGCGGACTAAGCTGTACTCATGTCACCTGGGAACTGATAACTGACGATAGGTATATTACCAACCAACAGTTCCCGACGAGTCCTGTCCAGTGTACTCGTAACCTAACGAGCACCCGCATACTATCCCAAGTACGACGTACTAACGGCTGTGGGACAGACCGTCTCCCACACTGGGATGAGAAGCGCATACGCTAGTCTACTCCGGAGTATCGATGCCCTGTCTCGATAGTCCAACGACCAGGGACCTGTATAAGGATGTGCTTATAGATTACCCAGCTCCCACGAGTGCGAGCGCCATCACAACGCTGGTAATCAAGCAAAGATCCTAAGGGCTCTACTAATATGTATACCAGCAATATGCTAAAAGAAACACATGCACATATTAAAGCAGAGACAAACCAAGTAGCATACTACCATTTCGAGCAAGATTGTATATACAACTGTGAATATCCCAAGCTTCCATTAAGTAATATACAAACTAGTATGATACAGTAATGGCCTCTAGGGCATATACACTAACATAACTAGTATTGGTTCACTTTAAACGGATTTTTCTCACTTGGATTGCACATTGTATATGTGATATACTTTTGTGCACTTTTTTGTATCATGTTTGATGATACTTGATCATATGGTTAAGTGAATAGAATTAAACCATGGTTATTATGATAATTAGGGTTTTGCATATTTAGTTATTCATTTATTTGGATAAGTTTAAGATAAGAATGGTGGCTTTATTTGTTTTATGTTGAAGCTTCATGAAGCTTTGACTTTGCTAACCATTCTTGTCTTCATGCTTAACCCTAACCCACTCAAATGACCATGGTTTATTCTCTACACTTAACCCTAGTTTAAGTTATGATAAGTATTGATTTTCTATTTCTTTTTATATAGAACTTATCATAACCATCATCTTCTTCTTCTTCTTCAAGCTTGCGACATCAATGGCAACTTGAGTTTTAGTGAGAGAAATCCAAATCTAAAGTGAACCCACCTCCTATTTCTTCATCCTCTACCTCTTGCCAAGTGGTTTTGGGTGTTTTCTTCACAAGTTTCACTACTTGGTGAAGTCGGAGCTTGAACTAGTGCAACCTCGACGTAGATCGTCTTTGACACGAAGCCGACGACCTTGCTCACCCGTTTTTCCGATGAAGCCGACGAATGAGTCGAGGATTCATGATGGACAGCGAGGGCATGACCACGTGGAGCTAAGGAGGTGGAAATCCGGATCTACAAAGGTTGTAGCATCTAACCTATAGTTAAATAGTTAACTAGTTTTCCGTTTCGCCTAGACATCTAGCAACGATCCGTTAACTAGGGTTTCTCGGCACCATAATTTTTAAAATTGGCATGTTCGATGCCTTGTGAGACCTCTATAGGGTGCCTAGGAACCTTTCACTGGTATCAGAGCCTAGCTAGAGCCTTAGGCGAAGTCTAGACGCGATTTGAAGCCCGAACGAACCCGAAACCCTAAACTTATCTTGCTCTCTGGACTTTTTCCAATTTCTGGGATTTTTCAAGATTAAAAATTCCCAAAAAATTCAGCAGGTAATATTATGAGTTACTGTGAAACACGTGTCGATAACTCCACAAAGTAGGCGCGGAACCGCGGCCCCACCATGGGATTAGCGGCGGTTCCGCGGCCACTTAGTGATGTTACACTACGTGGCTTGCACAGTAATTCGTTTCCTGTAGTGCTGAGTCTTCTGGAAATTTTTAATAATTTTTCAAGAGTTGAATTTTCTGGAGTTGTTTTGGGGATTCGGTATTTCGATCGGGGTATCAAATTTCGTCTTTGTGTTTTTCCGGATAATTTATAGAATATGTTAAAAAGGTTCGACCGGATATAAATACCCAATTTTTCCCCTGTCGGGAAATTTCCAAGTGTTGGATTTTTTCGAAGTTTAACGACGTTCTAAGTAGTGCAAGTAACGTGATGGACCCTCTAGAAGACAACAAACCTTAACTCGATTATGTGACCGTCTTGAACTGCCCTTTGAACCTTCGGGTTTGGGGCAGTACGGCGTGCCACATGTGAGGCGTTGGCTTGACCCTTCTACGGCTGGACCGTCGGTACTGAGGCACGAACTGAATGTTGTTAGACTTATTTCATGTGTTGAGCTGTATCGGGAAAACTTGGGTATTCGACTGTTCGATCGGAAAGTTTAACATTTTCTGTTTATCTGGAATGTGATACAATAATTGGAATTCACAAACAGTTATGTGATAACTGAATGAATGTTATAAATCTAGCAATTTAGTCCCATATGATATTGAAAAGAGTTTTCGATAATGAGACTAAAATGCGGGATTTATATCTGTTAGGCATGCGATGTCTAAAGAGATTGCGGATTCCAATTGTTGTAGTTTTACACTTTCTTTTCTGTGACCGTAAGTGTAGTATGTTCATATCGCCGGTTTCGTTGCTATACGTCAACGACAATTGGGGTATGCATACTTACTTACGTTGATGACATGTGATGTTATGTGTTGCTGGATATGTTATATTGGATCGTCGTATTCGAATAGCCGGGGGTTTTTATGTGAGATGAGTGTTTTTCATTTTCATTCATGTAAAAACTTGTATGTAATATTCTTTTATTTGGGGCACTTCCAGGTAGCGGAAGCTGTCACCCTTTGTATATTATTTACTTTTCCGCATTAGGATAGACCCAAGGAGGGGAGCACAAGTAACCGGGTTCTAGGGTCCAGTGGGAGACCAACTCGAGGAGTCGAGTCCGGGTCTCCTAACCCTAGAATTGGCAGGGTTGCTTGCCGCTCTCGTAGGGGTCTAGGGGTGTGGGATTGGCTATTCATCACGACCGTGGAATCCGTGTTTTATACTGGCTCGTATTGAAAACACGGACGTCCTAGTATATCCAATATTTCATATGTTTATTCTGCTGCGATATCTGTGTTGTGACTCTGTGATGGATATAGTATATAGTATATATGATATATTATATAGACGTTACTTATGTTTTACACTCGCGCTAGCCCTGCCCTGCTCTGTCGTTAGTTACCTAACCTAACGGTGCACGAGGGGACATCGAGGCGAATGCGGATGGCATAAGTGTACGTCATATCTATCTGTGATGTTTAGGTATTTAAATGATGGGACTTCATTAATGTGATTAATGAAAGATAAGAAACCTAAGATGTTGTAGAATCGAATTTTAAAATAAAACAGGTAGCTACAGTTCTTGCTTTGCACAGCGGTATATATGATATACCCCGCACCTTATTCGATGAGGAAAGGACCGAGATCCCTTTACCGGGAGTGACTCCTTTAGCAATAACTGGCAGATGCTACAAACTCGGTTTGCTTTTGACTGCTTTTGGGTTTTTGCTTTGCACAGCGATATATATGATATATCCTGCACCTCATTCGACGAGGAAAGGACCGAGATCCCTTCACCGGGAGTGACTCCTTTAGCAAAACTAGAAAAGCCTCAAAATCGCTCCATTTCAAAACTTCATTTGATTCTACAACGATATCAAGTTCATTACGCTCATGGTTTTTATGAAAAACCTGCGTAGCCCTCCGTCATTTCAGATAAAGACTGTTTAGTATTCGTGCTGCGTTTGTTGGCCTTTGTCAAGGCGTAGTGTGCGGTAGCTGAATAGTGCTTATCTGTTTATGCATATGATGCAGATTGTTTCAGGGTAGTCGTACGACCTTGTTGGCCTTTGTCAAGGGTCGTGCGGGTGGGTTTGATTCAATCAAGAAATGACGGGTTGAACTTGACTAGCATCCTGTGATTTGTTGGCCTTTGTCAAGGTCATAGGACACTAGGGGCAAAATATTATCGGGAATTTCAAGTGTTGAAATTTGCAATGAGATTGCATACCTTCTATGAGATAGTTGGATCCCGATACCCGCTGCGAGTAAGAGTTACTCCTGGGAGAGTTTTACACAGTGCAATTAGCCGATCAAGTAGGTGTCTAGAAAGGTGTCAACGGGGTTACGCCTCTGGGAAAACGAGGTTTACATTAATTAGGTTCGTGCGAAAGCACGGGGGACCTCCCTCAAAGTACCGACACTGGCCTGGCTGAAAGATTGGCGAACCTGTAGTGTGTAATTAATCCCGGCTAGTCTTTCCTTTTAGGGTTTGAAGGAAGATTTGATAAAAAGCAGTGGGAGCCATCCTGATTAGATAAGATAATAACCAATCTGATCTTGCACGAGCATACGCTAAAGTGTTTTCTTCTCTCTCTCTCCAGGTAGCGACCAGTTCATGCCTTAATCAAGATAATAATATGGATGTATTGACCGAACCCGCATGTTATACTGTGCTGGGGAACGTTGGTTCCGTTCTTTCCTGTAAGAGTTATAGGAATGAATAGGATACAGGGGAATACCAGGATTCCCATGCCACCCGAATGAAGAAAGTACATGTTGATGAATTTTCTTCGGGTGTGTTCGTTACAGAGAACTGTTTCTCCATTTGCTCTATGTCCTGGGTATTAGATACCGGGTCAGGATCCCATATATGTAATCAGTTACATGGGCTTAGGAAAGGTAGAGAACTTGGAGAAGGTGATAAAGACATTAGAGTTGGAAATGGTGCAATTGTTGCAGCTAAGACTGTCGGAGAATATCACCTTGTATTACCAACTGGAAATACATTGGTTCTGAACGAATGCTATTACATGCCGAACCTGATATGCAACATTATATCGGTTTCTTTATTAAGTAAAGAGGGATATAATTTTGTATTACAGGACAATGTTATGAACATTTTCCATAACCAAAAGTTGGTTAGATCAGGCACGTTATGCAATGGCATTTATGTTCTAAATCAATCAACAGTCCTGAGCATAACAAACACACACAAGAGGAAGAGTTCTGAACTCAATGAATCCTTCTTGTGGCATTGTAGACTGGGTCACATCAATGCGACACGACTAGCTAAGTTGCATAAAGATGGATATTTAAATCCGTTTGAATTTTCATCTTATGACACTTGCCAGTCATGTCTCAAAGGCAAGATGACCAAAACTCCGTTTACGGGACACGGAGAAAGAGTTACCGAACTCTTGGGACTGATACATAGTGATGTATGCGGTCCCATGTCTACACATGCCAGGGATGGTTCTTCATACTTCATTACATTCACTGACGATCTCTCTAGGTTCGGGTATGTGTTCCTGATGAAACACAAATCAGAAGCTTTTGAGAAATTTAGGGAATATAAGCAAGAAGTTGAGAACCAAACCGGAAAAAGTATTAAAATCCTACGATCTGATCGAGGAGGAGAATACTTAAGCAATGAATTCCTGGACTTCCTAAAAGAGAATGGGATTCTCTCTCAGCTGACTCCTCCTTATACACCACAGCACAACGGTGTATCAGAACGGAGGAACCGCACCCCATTAGATATGGTGCGCTCTATGATGAGCACAGCTGAGTTACCTATTTCCTTCTGGGGTTATGCGCTGGAGACAGCAGCATACCTATTGAATCAAGTTCCATCTAAATCTGTACCTACCACACCATATGAGATATGGAGTGGGAAGAGACCATGTCTTAAACGAGTTAAGATATGGGGTTGCCCGGCCTATGTCAAAAGGCAAAATCCGGACAAACTCGAGGCACGGTCAGTTCTATGCAAGTTTGTGGGATATCCCAAACATTCACATGGATATCTTTTCTACCATACAGAGGAACAAAAAGTGTTTGTTTCTCGCCATGCCACCTTTTTGGAAAAGGAATTTCTTGCAAAAGAAATTAGTGGCGATGAGGTAGAACTGGAAGAAATTCCGGCTACACAAACTCAAACTGAAGATTTAGTGGAACCAGACGATTCAGTAGCTCCCGACGAACCTCAGCCTCTCCGCCGATCTAGTAGGGTTCCTCGCCAACCTGAGAGATACTACGGTTTTCTCATGGACGGTGGAAGCGAGGATTGCATCATGGATGATGATGACCCAACTAGCTTCGAGAAGGCCATCACGAGTAGGGACTCAGTGAAATGGCTGGATGCTATGCGGTCCGAGATGGAATCCATGTACACCAACAAAGTATGGACTTTGGAAATTGCTCCTGAAGGGGTAAAACCCATTGGGAGCAAGTGGATCTTCAAGAAGAAACTTGGTGTAGATGGGAAAGTGGAGACTTTCAAAGCTAGACTTGTAGCAAAAGGTTTTCGTCAAAGACCAGGTGTGGACTATGACGAGACCTTTTCTCCAGTGGCTTTGCTTAAATCCATCCGAATCATGCTTGCCATTGCTGCCTTTCATGACTACGAAATCTGGCAAATGGATGTTAAGACCGCCTTTCTAAATGGTGATTTAGAAGAGTGCGTGTACATGACTCAGCCAGAGGGCTTCGTAGACAGTGGGAGCAGCGGGAAGGTGTGCAAGCTGCTTAAATCCATTTATGGATTAAAGCAAGCATCGCGGAGTTGGAACATCTTCTTTGACGTCGTTATCAAAGAGTTTGATTTCGTCAAAAATCCAGATGAACCTTGTATCTACAAGAAGGAGGCAGAGAGTAAGGTTGTCTTCCTCGTATTGTACGTGGACGACATACTCTTGATAGGAAATGATATTCCTATGCTGCAATCGGTCAAACTCTTCTTATCACAAAGATTCTCAATGAAAGATCTTGGTGATGCCTCCTGCATATTGGGGATCAGGATCTATAGAGATAGATCCAAACAGATTTTGGGATTGTCCCAATCCAGGTACATTGACACCATACTAAAGAGGTTTAGTATGGAAGAGTCCAAGCGTGGGAATATGCCCACGATCTCTGGAGTCACTCTCTCCAAAGAGATGTCTCCCAAGACTGATTTGGAGAGAGCTCGCATGCAAGGGATACCCTATGCTTCAGCGGTAGGCTCTATCATGTATGCGATGCTATGTACCAGACCCGATGTAGCATACTCACTAAGTGTAGTGAGCAGGTATCAAGCTGATCCTGGAGAGAGTCACTGGAAAGCTGTGAAGAGCATTCTCAAGTACTTGCGAAGGACTAGAGATATGTTCTTGGTGTATGGTAACGGAGAACTCCAAGTGGAGTCCTTTACCGATTCGAGCTTCCAGAGTGATAAGGACGACTCTAAGTCGCAGTCGGGCTTTGTCTTTACCCTTTACGGAGGGGCGGTTAGCTGGAAGAGTTCCAAGCAGGAAACCGTGGCAGACTCGACGATGGAGGCTGAATACATCGCTGCCAACGATGCTGCTAAAGAAGCTGTCTGGATCAAGAAGTTCATTTCTGAACTTGGAGTGGTTCCATCCATTGAGCATCCAATACCTTTGTATTGCGATAACAATGGAGCGGTGGCTTTGGCCAAGGAACCCAGGTCCCATCAGCGGTCCAGGCATATTCTGAGGCGGTATCACCTGATCCGGGAGATAGTTGATCGCCGGGAGATCGAGGTCAGGAGGGTTGACACGAAGAACAACACGGCGGATCCATTCACGAAGGCCATTCCCCAGATACAGTTTGAGAGACTCTTCGGGATGCTCGGTATGAGATACTACAGCAGTTGGCCCTAGTGCAAGTGGGAGATTGTTAGTTGTATGTATGCCCTAGAGGCCAGTATTGTACAGATTATGTATATTATATTGGATGCTTGGACATATATAGAGATGACTTTCTTGCTCGACATGATAGTATGCTATCTGGTTGATCTTTATCTTAACATGTACACTAGTCTCTTTATACTGTCTTATAGTTACATGTTGGTAAAGCCCTTAGGATATGTACTTGACTACCTGGACTGTGATGCAGATCATACTAGTGGGGACATGGTAGTCCATAAGTACATCCTTCAAGGTCTCTAGTCGTGGGTGTATCGAGACGGGGCATCGATATACCAGAGTAGACTAGCGTATACGCTTCTCGACCCATGAGATGGGCGATGGATGATCCCATATCCATTGGTGTTTGACATCAGAGATGGTGTACGGGTGCTCAGTGGTGACTGGGTACACTGGACGGACTCGCCGAGAACTCCCAGATGGTATTATACCTCACGTCAGATGGCATTTCTCAGGTGACACTTGTACAGGTTAGTCTGTAAACCCGAGATCGTCATGGAGTCTTGTGTGATTCCCACTGTGCTTTGATCTCCACCTTACCACGTCCATGAGGGCGTGCAAAACGGTGGTCTTTGGGTACAGTCCCGAGTCACATGGAGGCAATGAGCGATAGGAGGGGTTTCGTCTCTCCCGGTATTGGGAGTTGATGTTGCGCTGTGCTCGATTGGCCGTAACAGGGAAGTCCCTGGCCAGGGCTGATCAGAGATTTGCTGGTAAGTGTTACCAGTAGTTTCTCGACCCGTTACGAGCCTCACATCGGCACGACTTATCGGTTATTGGGGTCTGACGTATACCGCCCCTAGACTTGATATGCGACGTATCAGACGAAGAGACCGGACTGTACGGTAAGTGTTACTGGTCGGATTCGCAGGAGTGTGAGCGGGCTAGCTCGTCGATCTTCTGATCGCTCAATACCCGGGTGGCCGTTACGTTTAGCAGACCGCTTGCGGCTTGTGGATGTTTGATCTGATCATCATCTGCTACCGGCAGTATTGACGAGTCTTAAGAGTCCTGCACAGAGGTTTCCTGGCTCAAGCGAAACAAAATAGGAGCGCATATGAGATATGTGCAGGACCGAGAATAATGCGTGTATGTGATACCGTATTCCATTCTCGCGATACATGTATCGAATGGTTATATTCGATATAACCTAGTTATCGAATCGAAGATCGATTCGATAAGCCGATACATTGAATACTAGTCGGTCATGTGCGACATGACCGGATCATTGAATCAAGTGTTGATTTAATGATTTAATGTATAATTATATATTTGATATATTACTTTGCATTAACTAGTATTGGTTCACTTTAAACGGATTTTTCTCACTTGGATTGCACATTGTATATGTGATATACTTTTGTGCACTTTTTTGTATCATGTTTGATGATACTTGATCATATGGTTAAGTGAATAGAATTAAACCATGGTTATTATGATAATTAGGGTTTTGCATATTTAGTTATTCGTTTATTTGTTTATTCATTTATTTGGATAAGTTTAAGATAAGAATGGTGGCTTTATTTGTTTTATGTTGAAGCTTCATGAAGCTTTGACTTTGCTAACCATTCTTGTCTTCATGCTTAACCCTAACCCACTCAAATGACCATGGTTTATTCTCTACACTTAACCCTAGTTTAAGTTATGATAAGTATTGATTTTCTATTTCTTTTTATATAGAACTTATCATAACCATCATCTTCTTCTTCTTCTTCAAGCTTGCTACATCAATGGCAACTTGAGTTTTAGTGAGAGAAATCCAAATCTAAAGTGAACCCACCTCCTATTTCTTCATCCTCTACCTCTTGACAAGTGGTTTTGGGTGTTTTCTTCACAAGTTTCACTACTTGGTGAAGTCGGAGCTTGAACTAGTGCAACCTCGACGTAGATCGTCTTTGACACGAAGCCGACGACCTTGCTCGCCCGTTTTTCCGATGAAGACGACGAATGAGTCGAGGATTCATGATGGACAGCGAGGGCATGACCACGTGGAGCTAAGGAGGTGGAAATCCGGATCTACAAAGGTTGTAGCATCTAACCTATAGTTAAATAGTTAACTAGTTTTCCGTTTCGCCTAGACATCTAGCAACGATCCGTTAACTAGGGTTTCTCGGCACCATAATTTTTAAAATTGGCATGTTCGATGCCTTGTGAGACCTCTATAGGGTGCCTAGGAACCTTTCACTAACCACTTAGATTAGGGTGTTCACTTCACTAATACTTAATTAGAGAAGTGAAAGCTTGATCTTGAGATTTTTCAAGGTAGATCATCTTCGAAAAGGAAAACTTCAAGCAAGAATGGATCATTGGACTTGTGGAGCCTCTCTTAAGTCCGGGAGATCATGGATCGAGGTAAAGGGACTACTACTCGAAGCTTATGAATCGAAGGAACGGACTACAAAGGTTGTAATCTCTCTCTCTTAGATGCAAAGTTGTTTACATGCATAGATAACCCTAATTCTCTAGTTAAGATCTTGATTAGGGTTTGTTTAGCACCCCAAAAATTTTAATATAGCATGTTTGATGCTTGCCAAAACCTTGTTAAGGTGCTATGCTAACCCTACAGTGGTATCAGAGCCAAGCTAGAGCATTAGGCGTTGTCTAGACGAAATTAGAAGTCTGATCGAACCCCGAAACACCGAGAATTGACCCCTTGCTGAAATTTTTTTCAAAAGTTGAAATTTTTCATATTAAAAATACTCGGAAAATCATGCAGGGAATTTTATGGACCCACCTGAAGAAAGGATCCCTAACTCGCTACAGTGACCGCGTAACCGCGGCCAAAACCTGGTTTTGGCGGCGGTTCCGCGGCGCCACTGTGGAGTCTTGGGACGGGCACTTCAGCGACGGTCTATAGGTGCTGGGGCATGCTACTGGGAATTTTTATTTTCTGCTCAAGTGTTGAGCTCACTGGGGTATTTTGGGAATTCGTTGTGTCTGTCGAATTATCTAACTTCGCCTAGTTATCTGTGATGTTTATGTGTTGCTGTGATATATTATATTAGATCGTTGTGTATTGAATAGCCGGGAGTTTTATGTGAGATGAGAGTTTTCTTTTTCATTCATGTAAAATTCATTTGTATGTAATATTTTTTTATTGGGGCACTTCCGTGTTGAGGATGATGTCACCGTTGTATATTATTTACTTTTCCGCATTAGGATAGACCCAAATCGGAGAGCACAAGTAACCGGGTTCGAGGGTCCAGTGGGAGGCCATCTCGAGGAGTCGAGACCGGGTCTCCTAACCCTAGAATTGGCAGGGTTACTTTCCGCTCTCGTAGGGGTCTAGGGATGTGGGTTTGGCTATTCATCGCGACTGTGGAATCCGTGTTTAATAAAGGCTCAAAATAAAACACGGATGTCCTAGTATATCTGTAACGTTTTAAAAATAATTAAATAAATAATTAAATGAATAAAATTGTTTAAGTGAATTTTATGAATTTCGGTAAAGTAAAATGTATTTTTCGTAAAATTAAACCGTAATTGTTTTTCATTATAATTTCAAAAATACATATTTTAATTATGTAATTACTAGTAAATGGTGTTTATTTAGCCACTTATAAATTTTTATTTTAATTAAATATTTTTCTTAAATTAATTATTTTAAATATTAACATAAGCTTTATTTTTTAAACTAAATTAGTGTAAATTACAAATTTGAATGGTTTTAATTTGTAAAAATGAGCCATGGTATATTAGAATCAAGTGTGTAATATGCAAAATCTTTTCCAAAATCTCTCCATAGTTCTAGAAATTTCTAGGAAAAGGGTTAAATTGAAAAATTTAGATAATAAAGGGTTTAAGTGAAAAAATGCATTATTTATGAACTTTCTACACAATACCACACATTTTTTCTCTCTCTCCACCCTCCTCCCTCTTCATGACCGGCCTCCCCTCCATGGGTAGCCCCAAAATTTTTCCCCCATCATTTTTGCAATAAAAATCATCAAAATTCATCAAAAATTCCAAAAATAAATCTCAAAAATCAACATTCAACCTCTACCATTTTCCTTTGACCTATTTAGCATGGATTTTGGAGATGGAAAGCATGCATTTTGGAGGCTCATTTTCATGTTTGGGTTTCATATTTTGAAGGTATAAATTTCCTTCTTTTGTTTTATTTCTATTAGATGTTTCTTTTAAAGCATAATTAGATTTAATATATTAATTCTAGTTGCAAATTTTAAAATTAAAGTTAGGGTTTGTAAATTCAAGTTGTGGTTTTTATTAATTAAAAAAGGTTATAATAGCTAGTTTAACATCTTTTAGAGTGGAAAAATATTGCATGGTTGTTGTATAATAAATTGTTTATTCAAATTGTTTTAATTAAGCTATTTAGCTAACTAGATTTTTCAAAAATGTGTTTGTGGGTAAACTAAAATTCTTATTAAGCTTGTTATCATTAGATGGTAGTTTTAATGAGAATATTAGCATATTAAAGGAAAGAAAAACTTAGTTTGATCACTAGTTTCCTTTGATAATTGGAAAATAGTAATAAAATGCTAGTATTTTGTAAACTAGATTTTGGAAATTCCTATATAAATGAAATTAAAAATATAATCATGGTTTCATCATATCATTATCATCATGAATTGTAGTTTAGTACATTAATTCATGCAAAATCATGTTTTGTGGTGGAATTTAGGTATTTTGCTTGAAAAATGTTGAAAATTGTTAAAGGTTGCAAACTAGAAATTTCAAATTAATACAAATTTGTGTAATAAAAATATAGTAATGGTTTGTATAGTCTAGTTATGCTATTTAATGAGTTTTATGACCATTGGTTTCATTTAAATGTCAAGTTTTGATGAAAAACGGTAAATTGGTATTTTCGGGTTTTACGAAATTGGACGGTTTGATGGATTTTAGGGTTTCGATGGATTTAATCATGTTTTATAATATAAGTAAGGTGTTTTAAAACTACGAGTTATTTGTTGATGTTTATCTCGATCCATCGGAGTTTGTACGCCGATATCGAGCGATATTTGGTTCTTTTGCGTGGACGGGACATAGGTTTTAACCTATACTTGTTCCTTGCGTCGTTTTGGCTTTTGTATATGATTCAGTTTACGATACTATTTATATGTTTGCGTTTAGGTACCCCTCACGTGGACTGCGGGCGATGAAGAGGATGATGGCGACACCGTCTTCGGCAGACATGGACCAGGTGAGTAGATGCATATCTACGGGGGGAAGTCGGGTGGATGGCGTTTAGCACCCCGCAACGTAGAATAGGAATAGTATTTATTGACATTAGGAAACCAGATATGACCCTAGATTCTTAATGAGTAGGACCCTAGTAATGACCCTAGGCTGGACCAGACTGATTTAGGAAGACCATACCAGAGGATGAATACCCTGGAAGAGGTTTGTAGGTTTCAGGTAGAAACACACACACGCACACACTGAAACTCGACATGGTGTATACGGGTATGTGTATATAAATATAGGACTAGGTATAGGTATATATATAGATATATACAACACGTATGTGGGATACATTGATACACGGGAATGAAACAGGATAACTGGGCTTGATGCCGTGATTCTTGACTATACAGTCGTATTAAAGTGTTAGCGGATCATTAGAGAATGAGATAATGAACAGGTATACCTAAATTATAAAGGGGTAGTGATGATATTGAGGTACATGGGACTCTAAAATAGAACCCGAACTGTAACTTGTGACTGATCACGATATGATATATGTATGACTTGATTACGACATCATATAGGTGTGACCTGATGTCGATATCATATAGGTGTGACTTGATGACGATATGATATCAGTATGACTCGATCACAACATGATACATATGACATGCTATTTCTGAGGATAAATTAATGAGGTATATTTATGATGGCAATGTTATATAATTGATGTATGCGATTACAGCATAGCACCTCGATCATGACATGTGTTGATGATGATATTATACGAATAATGAGACACGTAGGTGATATTTGACCCGTACCCCGATATTGGGATGCCGTACGATGGATTTTACCGTACGAGGCATAGATGTGATGATTGATCCGCACTCTTGATTTGAGGAAGTCGTACTATGTACGTGACGCTATTGAGGCAGGATCGCCGACTATTAGCGATATGGACTCAGGCTTTAGGTATACTTCTATCGACCAGTTCTTAGGTTTAGTTTTCCTTAGGGGGTTAGATGGACACTACGTTAGGTTCGAGTCGTATAGTGGTAGTGGAAATTGTATATCAAATGAGTGGATAACACACATCCGTCTTTACTTTCACATTGTAATCATAATGTTGCATGTTCTTACATATGTTGCTATAATCAGTATAAACTTTACCTATTAGGACACCAGCACCATTACCGATGATGCGCATATTCCACGCACACTTATTTACCGACTCACACACATCATCATCGGTAATTGCTATGTCACGTACACTTTAGATCATATTGTCTTTTATGGATAGAATCAGTTAACAACTAGACCGATATAATATTATGATTATTCTCTGATGTTAGTATAGACATGATATTTATTACTTAGACATTCATGCATTCATATTTTCATGTTATCATGCAGTATTATGGGCATATGCCGACACTTATCATATAGTTACTCATGATTTTGAGATTTGGATTTCTATGAGATTTCTGGATTTTAGGGAAAACCGCAAGAATATGTAAAAAACTTCTCTCTCTCCTCCTCCTCTCTTTTTAAAAACATAAGATGCGGTTTTCTCGTGATGTATGTGTCGTCCACCATGAGATTTCTTGTTTTCTGTTGGATTTCGAGACCCGATTCGAGGAGTGGATGAACCGTCTCGGGTACATGGTGGGCCCGGTATGGTACCCCGGGGCAAGAAGATCGAGTTGTAGACGATGAGCCTGGCAGGGGAAGGCTACCTACAGGTGATGTCTGGCGCGGCGGATATCCGGAGGATACCGACCGTTTGTTAGTTGTATGTATGCCCTAGAGGCCAGTATTGTACAGATGATGTATATTATATTGGATGCTTGGACATATATAGAGATGACTTTCTTGCTCGATATGATAGTATGCTATCTGGTTACTCTTTATCTTAACATGTACACTTGTCTCTTTAAACTGTCTTATAGTTACATGTTGATAAAGCCCTTAGGATGTGTACTTGACTACCCGGACTATGATGCAGATCATACTTGTGGGACATGGTAGTCCATAAGTACATCCTTCAAGGTCCCTAGTCGTGGGTGTATCGAGACGGGGCATCGATATACCAGTATAGACTAGCGTATACGCTTCTCGACCCATGAGATGGGCGATGGATGATCCCAAATCCATTGGTGTTTGACATCAGAGATGGTATACGGGTGCTCAGTGGAGACTGGGTACACTGGACGGACTCGCCGAGAACTCCCAGATGGTATTATACCTCACGTCAGATGGCAGTTCTCAGGTGACACTTGTACAGGTTAGTCTGTAGACCCGAGATCGTCATAGAGTCTTGTGTGATTCCCACTGTGCTTTGATCTCCATCTTACCACGTCCATGAGGGCGTGCAAAACGGTGGTCTTTGGGTACAGTCCCGAGTCACGTGGAGGCAATGAGCGATAGGAGGGGTTTCGTCTCTCCCGGTATTGGGGGTTGATGTTGCGCTGTGCTTGATTGGCCGTAACAGGGAAGTCCCTGGCCAGGGCTGATCAGAGATTTGCTGGTAAGTGTTACCAGTAGTTTCTCGACCCGTTATGAGCCTCACATCGGCACGACTTATCGGTTATTGGGGTCTGACGTATACCACCCCTAGACTTGATATGCGACATATCAGACGAACAGACCGGACTGTACGGTAGGTGTTACTGGTTGAATTCACAGGAGTGTGAGCGGGCTAGCTCGTCGATCTTCTGATCGCTCAATACCTGGATGGCCATTACGTTTAGCAGACCGCTTGCGGTTTGTGGGTGCTTGATATGATCATCATCTGCTACCGGCGTATTGACGAGTCTTTAGAGTCCTACGCAGAGGTTTCCTGGCTCAAGCGAAACGAAATAGGAGCGCATATGAGATATGTGCGGGACCGAGAATAATGCGTGTATGTGATACCGTATTTCATTCTCGCGATGAATGTTTCGATTTGTTGTATGCGATATAATCTAGTTGTCGAATCATTGATTCGATAAATCGATACATTGTATACTAGTCGGTTATGTGCGACATGACCGGATCATTGAATCAAGTGTTGATTTAATGATTTAATGTATAATTATATATATATTTGATATATTACTTTGCATTAACTAGTATTGGTTCACTTTAAATGGATATTCTCACTTGATGTGCAAGTTGTATATGTGATATACTTTTACGCACATCTTTGTATCATGTTTGATGATGCTTGCTCATTTGGTTAAGTGTAAAGAATTAAACCTAGGTTAAGAAAGTGATTAGGGTTTTTAATTATCCATTCTTTTATTTTTCATTTTGGAAAAAGGATGGCATAAGAATACAAAATGGTTGCTTTCATTCTTGAACTTTGATGAAGCTTCATGAAGCTTTGACTTTGTGACCATTTTGTCTTCACACTTAACCCTAACCATTCATCTAACCTTAGTCAATTCTCTACACCTAACTATGGTTCATATTATGATAAGTATTCATTTCTTTTACATTTAAATAGAACTTATCATAATTCTAGCTTCATCTTCTTCTTCATCTTAAAAAGAAAAAGCTTGATGCCATCAATGGCAACTTGAGTTCTAAAGTGAGAAATCAAATTCTAAAGTGAACCCACCTCCTATTTCTTCACCCTCTACCTCTTGCCAAGTTGTTTTGGGTGTTTTCTTCACAAGTTTCACAAATTTGTGAAGTCGGAGCTTGAACTTGTGATGCCTCGACGTAGATCATCTTCGGCACGAAGCCGACGACCTAGTCCGCCCATTTTCCCGATGAAGCCGACGATTGAGTTCAGGATTCAAGATGGACAGCGAGAGGACGCCTGCGTGGAGCTAAGGAAGTGGATATCCGGATCTACAAAGGTTGTAGCTTCTGATCTTTAGTTAAATTGTTAACTAGTTTCGTATTTCGCCTAGAATTCTAGCCGACGATCCGTATTAGGGTTTCTCGGCACCCATAAAATTTTAAATTGGCATGGTTGATGCCTTGTGAGACCTCTATAGTGTGCCTAGGAACCTTTCACTGGTATCAGAGCCTAGCTAGAGTCTTAGGCGAAGTCTAGACGACGTTTGAAACCCGAACGAACCCGAAACCCTAAAACCCAAGTGCTCTCTGGACGTTTTCTAAAATCTGGGATTTTTCCAGATTAAAAATTGCTAAAAAATTCAGCAGGGAAATCTATGAATTACGGTGCAAAAATTACTTGATGAACAGTCTACAGTGCGGCGGAACCGCGGCCTAAGCCTGCTTAGGCGGCGGTTCCGCGGCAACTTTATTAAATTATCATATAATATTTGCACAGTAACTGATATCTTCTGGTGTTGGATTTTCTGGGAATTTTTAAAATTTATTCAAGAGTTGAATTTTCTGGGGTGTTTTAGAGATTCGATGTTTCGATCGGATTATCAAATTTCGTCTTTGTGTTTTTCCGGATAATTTTTGAATTTGTTAAAATGTTCGACCGGATATAAATACCCAATTTTTCCCCTGTCGGGAAATTTCCAAGTGTTGGATTTTTCCGTAGTTTAAAGACTTTCTAAGTAGTGCAAGTAACGCGATGGACCCTCTAGAAGACAACAAACCTTAACTCGATTATGTGACCGTCTTGAACTGCCCTTTGAACCTTCGGGTTTGGGGCAGTACGGCGTGCCACATGTGAGGCGTTGGCTTGACCCTTCTACGGCTGGACCGTTGGTACTGAGGCACGAACTGAATGTTGTTAGACTTATTTTATGTGTTGAGCTGTATCGGGAAAACTTGGGTATTCGACTGTTCGATCGGAAAGTTTAACATTTTCTGTTTATCTGGAATGTGATACAATAATTGGAATTCACAAACAGTTATGAGATAACTGAATGAATGCTATAAATCTAGCGGTTTAGTCTCATTTGATATTGAAAAGAGTTTTCGATAATGGGACTAAAATGCGGGGTTTATAACTGTTAGGCATGTGATGTCTAAGTATTTCATTTGATTAGGCATGTGATGTCTAAAAGGGTTGCGGATTCCAATTGTTGTAGTTTTACACTTTCTTTTCTGTGACCGTAAGTGTAATATGTGATATCGCCGGTTTCGTTGCTATATGTCAACGACAATTGGGATGCGCATATTTACTTACGTTGATGACATGTGATGTTATGGGTTGCTTAATATGTTATATTGGATTGTCGTGTTTGAATAGCCGGGGTTTTTTTATGTGAGATGAGTGTTTTTCATTTTCATTCATGTAAAAACTTGTATGTAATATTCTTTTATTTGGGGCACTTCCAGGTTGCGGAAGTTGTCACATTTTGTATATTATTTACTTTTCCGCATTAGGATAGACCCAAGGAGGGGAGCACAAGTAACCGGGTTCTGGGGTTCAGTAGGAGACCAACTCGAGGAGTCGAGTCCGGGTCTCCTAACCCTAGAATTGGTAGGGTTGCTTGCCACTCTCGTAGGGGTCTAGGGGTGTGGGATTGGCTATTCATCACGACCATGGAATCCGTGTTTTATACTGGCTCGTATTGAAAACACGGACGTCCTAGTATATCCAATATTTCATATGTTTCTTCTGCTGCGATATCTGTGATATGATCATGTGATGTTCTGTGATAGATACAGTATACAGTATATATGATATATTATATAGACGTTACTTATGTTTTGCACCCGCACTAGCCCTGCCCTGCTCTGTCGTTAGTTACCTAACCTAACGGTGCACGAGGGGACATCGAGGTGAATGCGGATGGCATAAGTGTACGTCGTATTTATCTGTGATGTTTAGGTATTTAAATGATGGGACTTCATTAATGTGATTAATGAAAGAAAAGAAACCTAAGATGTTGTAGAATCAAATTTTTAACAAAACAGGTAGCTACAGTTCTTGCTTTGCATAGCGGTATATGTGATATATCCTGCACCTTATTCGATGAGGAAAGGACCGAGATCCCTTCACCGGGAGTGACTCCTTTAGCAATAACTGGCAGATGCTACACACTCGGTTTGCTTTTGACTGCTTCTATAGTTTCTGCTTTGCATAGTGATATATATGATATATCCTGCACCTCATTCGACGAGGAAAGGGCCGACGATCCCTTCACCGGGAGTGACCCCTTTAGCAAAACTAGAAAAGCCTCAAAATCACTCCTTTTCAAAACTTCATTTGATTACACAACGATATCAAGTTCATTACGCTCATGGTTTTTTCTGAAAGAACCCGCGTAGCCCTCCGTCATTTCAGATAGATATTATTTAGTATTCGTGCTATGTTTGTTGACTTAGTCAAGGCATAGTGTATGGTAGCTAAATTATGTTTATCTGTAACAACATGAGATGTGATTGGATTAGAGCATTCGCACGGCCTTGTTGACTCAGTCAAGGGTCTTACGGGTGGGTTTAATTCAATCGGGAAATGTACGGGTTGAACTTGACTTGCGATTTATGGTTTGTTGACTTAGTCAAGGTCATAGATCGCTAGGGGCAAAAGCATTATCAGGAATTTCAAGTGTTGAAATTTGCAATGAGATTGCATACCTTCTATGAGATAGTTGGATCCCGATACCCACTGCGAGTAAGAGTTACTCCTGGGAGAGTTTTACACATTACAATTAGCCGATCAAGTAGGTGTCTAGAAAGGTGTTAACGAGGTTACGCCTCTGGGAAAACGAGGTTTACATTAATTAGGTTCGTGCGAAAGCACGGGGGACCTCCCTCAAAGTACCGACACTGGCCTGGCTGAAAGATTGACGAACTTGTAGTGTGTAATTAATCCCGGCTAGTCTTTCCTTTTAGGGTTTGAAGGAAGATTTGATAAAAACCAGTGGGAGCCATCCTGATTAGATAAGATAATAACCAATCTGATCTTGCACGAGCTTACGCTAAAGTGTTTTCTTCTCTCTCTCTCCAGGTAGCGACCATGTCATGCCCTAAACAAGATAATAATATGGATGTATTGACCGAACCCGCATGTTATACTGTGCAGGGGAACGTTGGACCCGTTCTATCTTACAAATGTTATAAGACTGAACAGGAAACAGGAGAATATCTAGATTCTCACGCCGCCCAAACGGAGAACGTGCATGATGATGCACCTTCTTCGGGTGTGTTTGTTATTGAGAACTGTTTCTCAGTTCACCCTACGTCCTGGGTATTAGATACCGGATCAGGATCCCATATATGTAAGCAGTTACATGGGCTACGAAAAGGTAGAGAACTGGGAAAAGGTGATCATTCCGTTCAAGTAGGGAATGGGGCAAATGTTGCAGCCAAAGCAGTTGGCATATATCACCTGGTATTACCAAATGGTGATACACTAGTCCTGAATGAGTGCTATTATATACCGAACATGATGTGCAACATTATATCAGTTTCTTTATTAAGTAAAGAAGGATATAATTTTGTAGTAAAGGATAATGTTATGAACATATTCCTAGATCAAAAGTTGATTGCATCAGGCTCGCTACATAATGGCATATTCATTCTCAATCAAAATACAGTCTTCAATATACAAAACACACACAAGAGGAAAAGCTCAGAAATGAACGAATCCTTCTTGTGGCACTGTAGACTTGGCCATATCAATGAGACACGACTGGCTAAGTTGCATAAGAATGGAAATTTGAATTCATTCGAATTATCATCTTATGACACTTGCCATTCATGTCTCAAAGGAAAAATGACCAAAACTCCGTTTACGAAACACGGAGAAAGAGTTACTGAACTCTTGGGACTGGTGCATAGTGATGTATGCGGTCCTATGTCTACACACGCCAGAAATGGTTCTTCCTACTTCATTACATTCACTGACGATCTCTCTAGATACAGGCATGTGTTCCTGTTGAAACACAAGTCTGAAACTTTTGAGAAATTCAAAGAATATAAGCACGAGGTAAAGAACCAAACGGGCAAAAGTATTAAGATTCTTCGATCTGATCGAGGAGGTGAATACTTAAGCAGTGAATTCCTCGATTATCTAAAAGAGAATGGGATTCTCTCTCAGCTTACTCCTCCTTATACACCACAGCACAACGGTGTATCGGAGCGAAGGAATCGCACCCAATTAGATATGGTGCGTTCAATGATGAGCAATGCTGAGTTACCTATTTCCTTTTGGGGGTATGCGCTTGAGACAGCCATATACCTATTGAATCTGGTTCCGTTTAAATCTGTTCCTACCACACCATATGAGATATGGAGTGGGAAGAGACCATATTTTAAACGAATTAAGATATGGGGTTGTCCGGCCTATGTCAAAAAGCAAAATCCGGACAAACTCGAGGCACGATCAGTCCTTTGCAAGTTTGTGGGATATCCTAAGAATTCTCAAGGATATTTTTTCTACCAAGCTGAGGAACAAAGAGTGTTTGTTGCTCAACATGCCACCTTTTTGGAAAGGGAATTTCTTGCAAAAGAAATTAATGGCAAAGAGGTAGAGCTGGAAGAGGTTCCAGCACCACAAACTGCAACTAATGATTTAGTAGAACCAGAGGATTCAGTGGTGCCTGACGTACCCCAGCCTCTCCGCCGATCTATTAGGGTTTCTCGACCACCTGAGAGATACTATGGTTTTCTCATTGATGGTGGCAGTGAGGATTGCATCATGGAAGATGATGACCCAACTAGCTTCGAGCAGGCCATCACGAGCGGGGACTCAGTGAAATGGCTGGATGCTATGCGGTCCGAGATGGAATCCATGTACACCAACAAAGTATGGACTTTGGAAGTTGCTCCTGAAGGGGTAAAACCCATTGGGAGCAAGTGGATCTTCAAGAAGAAACTTGGTGTAGATGGGAAAGTGGAGACTTTCAAAGCTAGACTTGTTGCAAAAGGTTTTCGTCAAAGACCAGGTGTGGACTATGACGAAACCTTTTCTCCAGTAGCTATGCTTAAATCCATCCGGATCATGCTTGCCATCGCTGCATATCATGATTACGAAATCTGGCAAATGGATGTTAAGACCGCCTTTCTAAATAGTGATTTAGAAGAGTGCGTGTACATGACTCAGCCAGAGGGCTTCGTAGACAGTGGGAGCAGCGGGAAGGTGTGCAAGCTGCTTAAATCCATTTATGGATTAAAGCAAGAATCGCGGAGTTGGAACATCTGCTTTGACGTCGTTATCAAAGAGTTTGATTTCGTCAAAAATCCAGATGAATCTTGTATCTACAAGAAGGTGGCAGAGAGTAAGGTTGTCTTCCTCGTATTGTACGTGGAAGGCATACTCTTGATAGGAAATGATATTCCTATGCTGCAATCGGTCAAGCTCTTCTTATCACAAAGATTCTCGATGAAAGATCTTGGTGATGCCTCCTGCATATTGGGAATTAGGATCTATAGAGATAGATCCAAACGGATATTGGGATTGTCCCAATCCAGGTATATTGACACCATACTAAAAAGGTTTAGTATGGAAGATTCCAAGCGTGGGAACTTGCCCACGATCTCTGGAGTCACTCTCTCCAAAGAGATGTCTCCCAAGACTGATTTGGAGAGAGCTCGCATGCAAGGGATACCCTATGCTTCGGCTGTAGGCTCTATCATGTATGCGATGCTATGTACCAGACCCGATGTAGCATACTCACTAAGTATAGTGAGCAGGTATCAAGCTGATCCTGGAGAGAGTCACTGGACAGCTGTGAAGAGCATTCTCAAGTACTTGCGAAGGACTAAAGAGATGTTCTTGGTGTATGGTAATGGAGAACTCCAAGTGGAGTCCTTTACCGATTCGAGCTTCCAGAGTGATAAGGACGACTCTAAGTCGCAGTCGGGATTTGTCTTTACCCTTTACGGAGGGGCGGTTAGCTGGAAGAGTTCCAAGCAGGAAACCGTGGCAGACTCGACGATGGAGGCTGAATACATCGCTGCCAACGATGCTGCCAAAGAGGCTGTTTGGATCAAGAAGTTCATTACTGAACTTGGAGTGGTTCCATCCATTGAGCATCCAATACCTTTGTATTGCGATAACAATGGAGCGGTGGCTTTGGCCAAGGAACCCAGGTCCCATCAGCGATCCAGGCATATCCTGAGGCGGTATCACCTGATCCGGGAGATAGTTGATCGCCGGGAGATCGAGGTCAGGAGAGTTGACATGAAGAACAACACGGCGGATCCACTCACGAAGGCCATTCCCCAGATACAGTTTGAGAGACTCTTCGGGATGCTCGGTATGCGATACTACAGCAGCTGGCCCTAGTGCAAGTGGGAGATTGTTAGTTGTATGTATGCCCTAGAGGCCAGTATTGTACAGATGATGTATATTATATTAGATGCTTGGACATATATAGAGATGACTTTCTTGCTCGATATGATAGTATGCTATCTGGTTACTCTTTATCTTAACATGTACACTTGTCTCTTTAAACTGTCTTATAGTTATATGTTGATAAAGCCCTTAGGATGTGTACTTGACTACCTGGACTATGATGTAGATCATACTAGTGGGACATGGTAGTCCATAAGTACATCCTTCAAGGTCCCTAGTCGTGGGTGTATCGAGACGGGGCATCGATATACCAGTGTAGACTAGCGTATACGCTTCTCGACCCATGAGATGGGCGATGGATGATCCCATATCCATTGGTGTTCGACATCAGAGATGGTATACGGGTGCTCAGTGGAGACTGGGTACACTGGACGGACTCGCCGAGAACTCCCAGATGGTATTATACCTCACGTCAGATGGCAGTTCTCAGGTGACACTTGTACAGGTTAGTCTGTAGACCCGAGATCGTCATAGAGTCTTGTGTGATTCCCACTGTGCTTTGATCTCCACCTTACCACGTCCATGGGGGAGTGAAAAACGGTGGTCTTTGGGTACAGTCCCGAGTCACGTGGAGGCAATGAGCGATAGGAGGGGTTTCGTCTCTCCCGGTATTGGGGGTTGATGTTGCGCTGTGCTTGATTGGCCGTAACAGGGAAGTCCCTGGCCAGGGCTGATCAGAGATTTGCTGGTAAGTGTTACCAGTAGTTTCTCGACCCGTTATGAGCCTCACATCGGCACAACTTATCGGTTTTTGGGGTCTGACGTATACCACCCCTAGACTTGATATGCGACATATCAGACGAACAGACCGGACTGTACGGTAGGTGTTACTGGTTGGATTCACAGGAGTGTGAGCGGGCTAGCTCGTCGATCTTCTGATCGCTCAATACCTGGATGGCCGTTACGTTTAGCAGACCGCTTGCGGCTTGTGGGTGCTTGATATGATCATCATCTGCTACCGGCGTATTGACGAGTCTTTAGAGTCCTACACAGAGGTTTCCTGGCTCAAGCGAAACGAAATAGGAGCGCATATGAGATATGTGCGGGACCGAGAATAATGCGTGTATGTGATACCGTATTTCATTCTCGCGATGAATGTTTCAATTGGTTGTATGCGATATAACCTAGTTGTCGAATCATTGATTCGATAAATCGATACATTGTATACTAGTCGGTTATGTGCGACATGACCGGATCATTGAATCAAGTGTTGATTTAATGATTTAATGTATAATTATATATATATTTGATATATTACTTTGCATTAACTAGTATTGGTTCACTTTAAATGGATATTCTCACTTGATGTGCAAGTTGTATATGTGATATACTTTTACGCACATCTTTGTATCATGTTTGATGATGCTTGCTCATTTGGTTAAGTGTAAAGAATTAAACCTAGGTTAAGAAAGTGATTAGGGTTTTTAATTATCCATTCTTTTATTTTTCATTTTGGAAAAAGGATGGCATAAGAATACAAAATGGTTGCTTTCATTCTTGAACTTTGATGAAGCTTCATGAAGCTTTGACTTTGTGACCATTTTGTCTTCACACTTAACCCTAACCATTCATCTAACCTTAGTCAATTCTCTATACCTAACTATGGTTCATATTATGATAAGTATTCATTTCTTTTACATTTAAATAGAACTTATCATAATTCTAGCTTCATCTTCTTCTTCATCTTAAAAAGAAAAAGCTTGATGCCATCAATGGCAACTTGAGTTCTAAAGTGAGAAATCAAATTCTAAAGTGAACCCACCTCCTATTTCTTCACCCTCTACCTCTTGCCAAGTTGTTTTGGGTGTTTTCTTCACAAGTTTCACAAATTTGTGAAGTCGGAGCTTGAACTTGTGATGCCTCGACGTAGATCATCTTCGGCACGAAGCCGACGACCTAGTCCGCCCATTTTCCCAATGAAGCCGACGATTGAGTTCAGGATTCAAGATGGACAGCGAGAGGACGCCTGCGTGGAGCTAAGGAAGTGGATATCCGGATCTACAAAGGTTGTAGCTTCTGATCTTTAGTTAAATTGTTAACTAGTTTCGTATTTCGCCTAGAATTCTAGCCGACGATCCGTATTAGGGTTTCTCGGCACCCATAAAATTTTAAATTGGCATGGTTGATTCCTTGTGAGACCTCTATAGTGTGCCTAGGAACCTTTCACCGTTGTCGTGAGATTTGATGATATGGGCCGATCCGGACTGACGGAGCCCGAGATATTGAGACTTGAGATTACATGTGTTGTGTCGACGCTTGACACGGATTTCCTTGGATTTCATTATTGAGATTTCAGATTCTTATACACATTTTACTATGATAACAGCTAAAGATTTCTTATACATATATATCTGGATTTCAGGATTTGTTACTTTACATTCATGGTGCATGCATTTCATTTCATATGACATAGTATTATATGAGGCCCTGACACAAGCACGGAGTATCTGCACTTACACGTAGTTTTACCCTGCTATTACTAGATGATTGGGATATTATAGTGTATTATTATGACCTAGGATAGCGTCGTGCATTCGATTTCTTTTCGTAGATGTCTTCTACTCACGAGTTGGCAACTCACCCCCGTTGTGCCAAATTTTATTTCAGGTTCGATGTACAGGTTTCCGTGGCAGCTTGTTGGCACATCTTTTCTTCAGGGTGATTTGCACGGTAGGTTGGTTCACTTGTATCCGAACCACCATTGTAATTTTATTCATTCATTTGTATCTAGTAAGCTCCATCAACCATACTTGTATTACTTGATAAGTTTATTGGACCAGTCTTTTATTTCGACCCTAGAGTCGCGCATGTATTATTCTGATCTGGTGGTTTTGTTTTCTTTTGAGTTTTGAGCCTCGCCCTTTGGCGTTGTATATTATTGTGTTTGTTTTGGTTGTTTCCGCCTTTTGGTGTTGAGCTAGCACCCGTTTGGGGATGCTTTTTATTGTCTATTTATATTATACTTGTTGTACCCGTTTGGGGGCCAGTTTTTACAGAGGAGACTCTGCCGAAATTTTTGAGAAAATTTGCTGATGCTTTTAAACTTGTTTTCTTTCTTCTTCTTCTTCTTCTTTTATGGTTTAGATTTCTGGGCTTCGGCTTACTTAGGTTACGTGGCGCCTCTAGACGCTTCGTAATCTAAGTGCCGGTCACGTTACGTACTTTCGGGTCGTGACAAAGTTGGTATCAGAGCGCTAGGTTTAACCTTGTATAAGTCTAGGTGACCCTTGGTTGATGGAGTAGGCGATTTTGGTAGAGTAACGTACCGTGGGTATGGTCCGCGGCATACTTACGATACGCTACTCTGCTTAAGGAGCCTTATGATGTACAATTGTTTGCACCGTATTCCATTCGTTCTTTTGATCTATCTTCGTCAATGTTGGAGGGTGGTTTCTGTTAACCACGGGCACACTGGCAGAAGGAGCTGCGGCTCGAATGCGATAACCATTAGAGTATTGGTTATTCTTGAGGATTGAAGCATTGCTTAGCGTGCGGATAAAGGGTATTCACATGCCGTCCGGATGAAGTTAAAGGGTTCGAACGATTATCAGAAAACCATTTTCCCAAGTTTAAGATATTCGGAAGAACATGCAAGTATTTCGATGGACCCTCTAGAAGAATGAAACCCTAACTCGACATAATGACCACGAGAATGCCCTTGAACCTTATGGTTTACGGCAGTTCCGCGGTGCCATTAGTGAGGCTTGGGTTTGCCCTTCTACGGCTGGATCATCGATGCTGGGGTATGTACCGGATATTTTAAACTGTACTTGAGTGTTGAGCTCTCGGGGAATTATGGGATTTGATGGATCGATCGAAAGGTTTAATGTAGTCCGGATA
The DNA here is from genome assembly GCA_030015575.1 of Agapanthus africanus. NCBI lineage: Eukaryota > Viridiplantae > Streptophyta > Magnoliopsida > Asparagales > Amaryllidaceae > Agapanthus > Agapanthus africanus. The sequence continues at coordinate 767,081,241 of JASDDO010000019.1, read as the reverse complement.
TCAAGTGAAGGGATCGACTACGTGGGAGACTCTAGATATGAGTATTGCCGTCGGTAGCGCAGTCAGCACACTTATGAAGAGATAAGTTTGAAGCAATCGACATCAGAGGAAAGAGGCGCACATTGACGATAGTGATTACGATGTGACTTGGTGATTTGAATTTCATATTTCTGTTATTGGATTTTGGTATTTTGAGGATTTTGTTCTACGATTGGTATTTCTTATGTGTACCTTCATTGCATTCTATCCGTGTTTCACATATCAGCTGTATTGATGTTGCTTAGTATACACCCGGTACACTTGATTTGGTTTTATATATTTTGAGATTTTTTTTTTGATTTCGTGCATATGGGTTACACATGATTTTGATATATGCATCGACCTAGTTTTTATCCATTTTCGTATTGTGATTTCGATTCTGATATTCGATGTATGTTTTCGTGCACCATGTGCACCTGATTAGGATTCTTGCGCATACTTGGGGCACTTGATGCGATTTTGTGCACACCAGATGCACTAAATCGGGGTTTTGTGCAGATTAGATGCACCTGATAGTGAGTCGTGCACGCCCGTTGCACTTGACAGATGTTTTGGTGCACACCTGTTGCACTTATTTTGTTTTTGTGTGTATTCATGGTATCTGTATTTGGTTTCGATTTCAGTGCGCACCGGACGCACATGATATTTTATTGATGTGATTGGGATTGAATTCAGTTTGAGCAGTATGTTTCATAATCATTATTATTTGATTTAGTAACCAGGCGGGACGTGTATGTTAAATAAAAGATATATATATATAGTTATTTTTTTTTAAATAAACGTCCGCTACTTATGCCGTGACACGTGCATTGCACGGCGATTTTCAAGAGGGGTTTTCGTATGCTTCTTTATTATGATATTTAGGTGATTTCACTATGATGCACACTATATATAAGTTGTAGATTGATGTATATTATGTTGATTTTCATATTGGGTTTTGACATTTTATTCTCGACATAACTCCGATGATTGCGTTATGCTTGACGGAGTTGATTTTTGTTATGTATTGATGATTTCGGAGCCCCGACGATTTGAGTGTTTTGCTAAATGTTTTAGTATTTGGAGGGGGAGTTTTAATTTAAATTCGGGGACCGAATTTCTTAAAGGGGGGAAGATTGTAACGTTTTAAAAATAATTAAATAAATAATTAAATGAATAAAATTGTTTAAGTGAATTTTATGAATTTCGGTAAGGTAAAATGTATTTTTCGTAAAATTAAACCGTAATTGTTTTTCATTATAATTTCAAAAATACATATTTTAATTATGTAATTACTATTAAATGGTGTTTATTTAGCCACTTATAAATTTTTATTTTAATTAAATATTTTTCCTAAATTAATTATTTTAAATATTAACATTAGCTTTATTTTTTAAACTAAATTAGTGTAAATTACAAATTTGAATGGTTTTAATTTGTAAAAATGAGCCATGGTATATTAGAATCAAGTGTGTAATATGCAAAATCTTTTCCAAAATCTCTCCATGGTTCTAGAAATTTCTAGGAAAATGGTTAAATTGAAAAAGTTAGATAATAAAGGGTTTAAGTGAAAAAATGCATTATTTATGAACTTTCTACACAATACCACACATTTTTTCTCTCTCTCCACCCTCCTCCATCTCCATGACCGGCCTCCCCTCCATGGGTAGCCCCAAAAATTTCCCCCCATCATTTTTGCAATAAAAATCATCAAAATTCATCAAAAATTCCAAAAATAAATCTCAAAAATCAACATTCAACCTCTACCATTTTCCTTTGACCTATTTAGCATGGATTTTGGAGATGGAAAGCATGCATTTTGGAGGCTCATTTTCATGTTTGGGTTTCATATTTTGAAGGTATAAATTTCCTTCTTTTGTTTTATTTCTATTAGATGTTTCTTTTAAAGCATAATTAGATTTAATATATTAATTCTAGTTGCAAATTTTAAAATTAAAGTTAGGGTTTGTAAATTCAAGTTGTGGTTTTTATTAATTAAATAAGGTTATAATAGCTAGTTTAACATCTTTTAGAGTGGAAAAATATTGCATGGTTGTTGTATAATAAATTGTTTATTCAAATTGTTTTAATTAAGCTATTTAGCTAACTAGATTTTTCAAAAATGTGTTTGTGGGTAAAATAAAATTCTTATTAAGCTTGTTATCATTAGATGGTAGTTTTAATGAGAATATTAGCATATTAAAGGAAAGAAAAACTTAGTTTGATCACTAGTTTCCTTTGATAATTGGAAAATAGTAATAAAATGCTAGTATTTTGTAAACTAGATTTTGGAAATTCCTATATAAATGAAATTACAAATATAATCATGGTTTCATCATATCATTATTATCATGAATTGTAGTTTAGTACATTAATTCATGCAAAATCATGTTTTGTGGTGGAATTTAGGTATTTTGCTTGAAAAATGTTGAAAATTGTTAAAGGTTGCAAACTAGAAATTTCAAATTAATACAAATTTGTGTAATAAAAATATAGTAATAGTTTGTATAGTCTAGTTATGCTATTTAATGAGTTTTATGACCATTGGTTTTATTTAAATGTCAAGTTTTGATGAAAAATGGTAAATTGGTATTTTCGGGTTTTACGAAATTGGACGGTTTGATGGATTTTAGGGTTTCGATGGATTTAATCATGTTTTATAATATAAGTAAGGTGTTTTAAAACTACGAGTTATTTGTTGATGTTTATCTCGATCCATCGGAGTTTGTACGCCGATATCGAGCGATATTTGGTTCTTTTGCGTGGACGGGACATAGGTTTTAACCTATGCTTGTTCCTTACGTCGTTTTGGCTTTTGTATGTGATTCAGTTTACGATACTATTTATATGTTTGCGTTTAGGTACCCCTCACGTGGACTGCGGGCGATGAAGAGGATGATGGCGACACCGTCTTCGGCAGACATGGACCAGGTGAGTAGATGCATATCTACGGGAGGAAGTCGGGTGGATGGCGTTTAGCACCCCCGCAACGTAGAATAGGAATAGTACTTATTGACATTAGGAAACCGGATGTGACCCTAGATTCTTAATGAGTAGGACCCTAGTAATGACCCTAGGCTGGACCAGACTGATTTAGGAAGACCATACCAGAGGATGAATACCCTGGAAGAGGTTCGTAGGTTTCAGGTAGAAACACACACACGCACACACTGAAACTCGACATGGTGTATACGGGTATGTGTATATATATATAAGACTAGGTATAGGTATATATATAGATATATACAACACGTATGTGGGATACATTGATACACGGGAATGAAACAGGATAACTGGGCTTGATGCCGTGATTCTTGACTATACAGTCGTATTAAAGTGTTAGCGGATCATTAGAGAATGAGATAATGAACAGGTATACCTAAATTATAAAGGGGTAGTGATGATATTGAGGTACATGGGACTCTAAAATAGAACCCGAACTGTAACTTGTGACTGATCACGATATGATATATGTATGACTTGATTACGACATCATATAGGTATGACCTGATGTCGATATCATATAGGTGTAACTTGATGACGATATGATATCAGTATGACTCGATCACAACATAATACATATGACATGCTATTTCTGAGGATAAATTAATGAGGTATATTTATGATGGCAATGTTATATAATTGATGTATGCGATTACAGCATAGCACCTCGATCATGACATGTGTTGATGATGATATTATACGAATAATGAGACACGTAGGTGATATTTGACCCGTACCCCGATATTGGGATGCCGTACGATGGATTTTACAGTACGAGGCATAGATGTGATGATTGATCCGCACTCTTGATTTGAGGAAGTCGTACTATGTACGTGACGCTATTGAGGCAGGATCGCCGACTATTAGCGATATGGACTCAGGCTTTAGGTATACTTCTATCGACCAGTTCTTAGGTTTAGTTTTCCTTAGGGGGGTTAGATGGACACTACGTTAGGTTCGAGTCGTATAGTGGTAGTGGAAATTGTATATCAAATGAGTGGATAACACACATCAATCTTTACTTTCACATTGTAATCATAATGTTGCATGTTCTTACATATGTTGCTATAATCAGTATAAACTTTACCTATTAGGACACCAGCACCATTACCGATGATGCGCATATTCCACGCACACTTATTTGCCGGCTCACACACATCATCATCGGTAATTGCTATGTCACGTACACTTTAGATCATATTGTCTTTTATGGATAGAATCAGTTAACAACTAGACCGATATAATATTGTGATTATTCTCTGATGTTAGTATAGACATGATATTTATTACTTAGACATTCATGCATTCATATTTTCATGTTATCATGCAGTATTATGGGCATATGCCGACACTTATCATATAGTTACTCATGATTTTGAGATTTGGATTTCTATGAGATTTCTGGATTTTGGGGAAAACCGCAAGAATATGTAAAAAACTTCTCTCTCTCCTCCTCCTCTCTTTTTAAAAACATAAGATGCGGTTTTCTCGTGATGTATGTGTCGTCCACCATGAGATTTCATGTTTTCTGTTGGATTTCGAGACCCGATTCGAGGAGTGGATGAACCGTCTCGGGTACATGGTGGGCCCGGTATGGTACCCCGGGGCAAGAAGATCGAGTTGTAGACGATGAGCCTGGCAGGGGAAGGCTACCTACCGGTGATGTCTGGCGCGGCGGATATCCGGAGGATACCGACCGTTGTCGTGAGATTTTATGATATGGGCCGATCCGGACTGACGGAGCCCGAGATATTGAGACTTGAGATTACATGTGTTGTGTCGACGCTTGACACGGATTTCCTTGGATTTCATTGTTGAGATTTCAGATTCTTATACACATTTTACTATGATAACAGCTAAAGATTTCTTATACATATATATCTGGATTTCAGGATTTGTTACTTTACATTCATGGTGCATGCATTTCATTTCAGATGACATAGTATTATATGAGGCACTGACACAAGCACGGAGTATCTGCACTTACACGTAGTTTTACCCTGCTATTACTATATGATTGGGATATTATAGTGTATTATTATGACCTAGGATAGCGTCATGGATTCGATTTCTTTTCGTAGATGTCTTCTACTCACGAGTTGGCAACTCACCCCCGTTGTGCCAAATTTTATTTCAGGTTCGATGTACAGGTTTCCGTGGCAGCTTGTTGGCACATCTTTTCTTCAGGGTGATTTGCACAGTAGGTTGGTTCACTTGTATCCGAACCACCATTGTACTTTTATTCATTCATTTGTATCTAGTAAGCTCCATCAACCATACTTGTATTACTTGATAAGTTTATTGGACCAGTCTTTTATTTCGACCTTAGAGTCGCGCATGTATTATTCTGATCTGGTGGTTTTGTTTTCTTTTGAGTTTTGAGCCTCGCCCTTTGGCGTTGTATATTATTGTGTTTGTTGTGGTTGTTTCCGTCTGTTGGCGTTGAGCTAGCACCCGTTTGGGGATGCTTTTTATTGTCTATTTATATTATACTTGTTGTACCCGTTTGGGGGCCAGTTTTTACAGAGGAGACTCTGCTGAAATTTTTGAGAAAATTTGCTGATGCTTTTAAACTTTTTTTCTTTTTTCTTCTTCTTCTTATTTTATGGTTTAGATTTCTGGGCTTCGGCTTACTTAGGTTACGTGGCGCCTCTAGACGCTTCGTAATTTAAGTGCCGGTCACGTTCCGTACTTTCGGGTCGTGACAATATCCAATATTTCATATGTTGACTTCTGCTGCAATGTTCTGTGATGAGATCATATTACTGCCTGAGACGAATGCTTATACTATATGTTGATATATAAATATTGCTGCTTTCGTTTCTTCTGTGATGCTTAGGAAGCTTAAATGATGGGTTTTATTAATGAGATTAATAAAAGAAAAGAAACCTAAAAGATGTTGTAGAATCAATTTTTTCAAAAAGGGTAGCTACAGTTTTTGCTTTGCATAGCGGTATTCCTTGTAGAATATCCAGCACCTTATTCGATAAGGAAAGAGCCGAGATCCCTTTACCGGGAGTGACTTCTTTAGCAAAAATGGCAGATGCTACAAACTCACGGTTTAGTTTTTAATTGGTTCTATAGTTCTTGCTTTGCACAGCGGTATTTATGAAATATCCTGCACCTTATTCGATGAGGAAAGAGCTGAGATCCCTTCACCGGGAGTGACCTCTTTAGCGAAACTAGAAAAGCCTCAAAAACATTCCTTTTCAAAATCACTTGTTTCTACAACGATATCAAGTTCATTACGCAAAAGGTTTTCTGAAAAACCTGTCGTAGCCCTCCGTCATTTCAGATAAATCCTACTTAGTATCCGTGCTGCGTTTGTCGACCTTGTCAAGGCGCAGTGTACGGTAGCTAATTGGTGTTTATCTGCTAAAATATGAGATGTGATTGGATTAGGGTATTCATACGGCCTTGTTGACCTTGTCAAGGGTCATGCGGATGGGTTTAATTCAATCGGGAAATGACGGGTTGAACTTGACTTGCGATTTATGGTTTGTTGATCTTGTCAAGGTCATAGATCGCTAGGGGCAGAATATTATCAGGAATTTCAAGTGTTGAAATTTGCAATGAGATTGCACACCTTCTATGAGATAGATGGATCCCGATACCCACTGCGAGTAAGAATTACTCCTGGGAGAATTTTACACAGGACAATTGGCCAATCAAGTAGGTGTCTAGAAAGGTGTTAACGGGGTTATGCCTCTAGGAAAACGAGGTTTATTTTAATTAGGTCCGTGCGAAAGCACGGGGAACCTCCCTGTTCCCCTCCGAAACGCGGAGACGCGACCGCGTAGGTCCGTCTTGCCTGAATTTCGGGGCAGATGCTAATTGGTGCTATCCGTCCACCTCTCCGAAGATGCCAAGTTGATTTATGGCACCATGTATCGAAGGTTTAAACGGATGCGGCCGATATAGCAGACTTCATCAGATTCCCCCTCGTTTGAAGGGTTTTTTATTGTGGAGACGCTCTTCCCTGCAGGCGCAAGCCCCTGCAGTTAATTACGCTACCGCATCGCGGTAACAACTTTCTTCTTCTCCTTCTCCAGATGGTCACTTCGTGTCATGGGTGTTTATTTTGTTTGTGGTTGCCCGTGGATTGTATACGGAGACTAATTTATGTTGTCGCCCGTAGGGCGTGGACTAGTCCAAATCCGTATCTTCTTAGATTTGGGTTTGGGGGTTGGGTTTAAGGATATGTTAGCCTCATTTGAGACTAAGATCAACTTAAATGTTTATTAAGGATACATTAGTCTCATTTTAGACTAAGATTGACTTAACGGGATCATTTAGATCCAACAAAAGAGCAATTGGACTCTATTGTCTAGTTTAGGGACATTGCGGTCGATTACTAGTTTAAGGACATGGTGGTCCATTGTTAGTTTAAGGACATTACGGTCCACTGTTAGTTTAAAGACATCACGGTCGAGCTTAAGGACATCATAGTCCATGAGTTTAAGGACCCCACGGTCCAGTTTAGAGACGTCATAGTCTTGAAGTGTGTGGTTGTCGGGACCCGTCACCTCTCTGAAGACGTTGAAGGATTACAACGACAAATATCAAAGGAGTGAAGAGATGTACCCTTGAACCAAGGTTGATTGTGGATCTGTAGTCCAATTTGGAACTAAGATAATTAATTAGATTATGAGCTCATTGGATCAGTTAAATCTGAATTGAGGGCTTATGGGCAGTTTGGACTAAGTCCAATTAGATTAGAAATATTGGCTCTTTGTTGGACCATTAAACATTTGTCTAGGTTCAAGCCCACATTATTTAGCAATGCTAAACCAGAGTTTGAAGGCTCTGATACATTTTTGTCTTTGACTGAGTATTAAACATTGTAGTTCTGAGTTTTACTCAACTTTGAGATTTAGTCAAGATGGGAAGTTTTTGCCTCTGGAAACTTAGCCAATTTGGCTAAAATTGGTTTTAAAATAGTGTTAAACACTAGAGGACAGCAATGTTAAACACTGGAGACGAAATACTCAAAATAGTGTTAAACACTAGAAAGGAAGGGATCATGTGGGGGCACGTGAGGGCACCCAGAGGTGGGGCCAGATCTCCTTTACCTTGTTGTCAGGACTGCAAATAAGTGTTAAACACTTTTAGCCATCACGTGTGGACACGTGATGGGTGCTCATGCTTTAATTTATTAGAATGTTTATTAGGGGTCACGTAGGGGCACGTGAGTGCGCCCAAAGCCAACATTACCTTTGCTTTTGTTTTCTTTATTTTGGAAGTCACGTGGGAGCACATGAGGCATTGCCTCAGGGCTAATTCCTTCTTATTTTGGAGGATCTTTTCAGGGGTCATGTGGGGACATGTGACCTTAGTTCTTTACGTGCATGGAGATCTTTCAAGTCTCTTTATTTTTAAGAATTAAATTCTCTATAGGGTTAAACCCTAATTTCATTTTTAAAGGAATTAAATTCCTATGAATGTGGAACAATTAAATTCTTATGTAGGGTTAAACCCTAGTTCTGTGTTGGAGGAATTAAATTCCTATGAGTTTGGAAGAATTGAATTCTCAAGCAGGGTTGAACCCTAATTTTAACTTGGAAGAATTAAATTCCTATGAATTTGGGAGAATTAAATTCTCACATAGGGTTAAACCCTAGTTTTATCTTGGAGGAATTAAATTCCTGTGAATTTGGGAGAATTAAATTCTCATATAGGGTTAAACCCTAGTTTTATCTTTGGGAAAATTAAATTCTCTAAACTCAATTCTCCCTATAAGTTTTGGATCTGCATGGCAGAATCTCCCCGATGAGAATTAAATTCTCAACTTGTGGGGAGATTTGCTTCTGCAAATCTTCAACCAGAGGAAGAACTAAGTTCTTTTGCAGAAGAGTTAAACTCTTAGATTGAGAATTAAATTCTTTTTTTTTCTGTTTTATAAAGATTTGATCCCTTTCCCCTTTCTCACCTAGGATTTCTTTTCTTGAGAATTGAATTCTCCTTTCTTTTCTTTCTGCTATTTTCTTTCAGAAAATTTCAAGTTCTCCAAAATTCTTTCCTTTTATCTCTTCTCTTCTCTTCTTGGCTCCTATTTATAAGAGAAGAAAAAGAATCAATTTGTTTAGTCAATCTTTCATTGAAAGATTTTGTTTGTTTTTTGTAACTAAAATGATCTTTTAGATCACTCAGTGAATTTTATTCACCACTGGATTTTTAATCCAAAAGATTTTCTGTTTGTTGTTCTTGGTGAATTTCAGGGAAATCTTTCTTTGTATAAAATCTTTCCATAAATTGGTGATTTTTAATCACCATTGGATTTTAATCTAATGGTGCTCTATTTTACAGAGCACCATCTTTTTTGTTTGGAAAGATTTAAAGAAATATTTTCTCAGTTAGGGTCTTTGATTTCCCTTAATTAGAATTTAATTATATTTAGCTCAGAAGGCTTTTAAAGCCCATCACGTATTGGCACGTGATCCCAACGTTTGACCATTGAAATAGAATTTAATTCTATCAATTAAAAAGCTGGGGGACCTGTCACATGTTGGCACGTGACCCTCTTCCATTCATAATTCAATTCTGTCTCTTAACAGGGCTAAAGGACCATCACGTGTCAGCACGTGACCTTTGGTCACGTGTGCGCACGTGATGCCCCATTGGGGTCTTTTCTTAGCCGTTTTGTTTACACTTTTGTTTGATTCAGAATTTAATTCTATAAAGTAGAGATCTTGGGAAACTATCACGTGTCAACACGTGACCCTTGGTCACGTGTGAGCACGTGATACCTTATTGAGGTATTTCCTTAGCTATTTTGTTACATTTTCGTTTGATTTAGAATTTTCATTCTATAAAGTGGAGTTCATAGGAAACGATCACGTGTCAACACGTAACCCTTGGTCACGTGTGAGCACGTGATACCTCAATGAGGTATTTCCTGATTTTTTCTCAGGGAACAAATGCCCCCACAGCGTTGTTCTCACGTGTCTACACGTGAGTGCAAAGCTGTCACCTTTGTGACCGCTGTCTAGGGAATAGGAGAGATGAAGCGTTTCCCATCACATCCTATAAATGCCAGCGTCCCTTCAGAAGCGCCTCCACTTTGCTCATCTTCTTCTTTGCTTACTTTTTCCTTTTGAGAATTTAATTCTCTTTTCTCAGAGCTTAGTTCTCTGTCTTGAAAATTTTCCAGAGTTTAACTCTGTTGAAAGATTCCCTTTTCTCTGGTAACGATCTTGAACGACTGAAAAACTTTTGCAGAAACCTTCATTTGATTTTAAATCCACACCAAGGGTTTTTCCCTTTGACAAGAACCCATTTTTTTTCTTAAGTTCTTTAAAAGGAAAACCATTCAATCTTTAAACAATAGACCTTTTAGGGTTTCTCTGATCTTCAGGGATCGATGGCGATGCTTGTCTTTTTTCTGGAATTTAATTCCATCTCAAAGAGCTTTGGCTCTGGAAAAAAAATTCTGTGAATTTAATTCCCTTTCTCAAAAGGAATTTAATTCCTCTGAAGAACTTAGTTCTTCCCAGAGAACATCTTGGGGTTTTCTTGCCCTGAGTTGTTTCTTTGCAACAAAAGAAAAGATTTGCAGTAGGGTTTTCTGAGAATTTAATTCCCTTGCTCTGCTTGATTTTTTAGCAGAGTCCAAGATGGATTTCTTTTTGGGGAATGTGTAGGGTCATTTGAAAATCCACTATTTATTTATTGAGAATCTTCCTTTTGTTCTCATAGTGATTACTTTGCCTCATCATTAGTATGTCGCCATCTTGATTTTGTGGGACCCTTGCGTTTTGTAACCAATGGTCCCATAAAATAAGTCCTTTGTCGCTTTCTTCCGCTGTCTTTTTATATATGCATTTACAAACACACACACACACACACACGTGTTGGCTTCGCTTAACAGTTTCCCCTTCTTTTATTTCAGGCACAATGACTTCGGTTCTATACTTCCCATTCACTCGCTCGGAGGCTGCCTTTCCTCAGTCACCGTCTGACGAGGAAGTGATGGTGATGATCAAGGCTCATGACCCGAATCGCACCAATTTACTTTTATGGGGGACCTGGTACGGTCACATCATCCGCGGTCACCGCGGTTTTCTTTGCGAGATACCGACGGAGCCTACCTATCCGTTTCTGCCGATGGATCCTCTCCAGACCGCCTTTGCTGTGGAGATGCTGAATTGGACCCCTATGGGACGGCTTGAGCCTTCAATAACTGGTATTCCGAACCATCCGGTGCCGGCTATAGAAATTTTAGGGCACCACATTTGCCAGGGCGAAGCCCAGCCATGGGGACAGATTTACAAGATAGGGCTTACTCCTCGACATCCCACGGGCTACCTTCTCTGGGCTCGTTACATCCTGTCCGCCCATCGCGCGCGACTGCAGAGGGTTGGACTCTATCAGGCGATATATGCATCCCTTTTCCACTACCAATCTCCCCATGTTTGGTGGGTTAAGGCTTTCTTGAACCAATGGAATCTTCCCACCAACACTTTCCTTCTAGGGGACCGTGAAGTTTCAATTTCTCTGGAGGAATTTCGTGAGATCTCAGGACTGCCGGTCAGGGGGACACTTTATGAAGAATTGCTGCCTCCCGATGAGTATGTCTTCGAAACTGAGCCTGCCATGCTTGACGGCTTGTCTACCGAGAACGCCATCCGCCACAAGCGCCCGAGTTTGATCAAGACCCTGAGTATTTTTGACAAACTGTTCACGGAGTCAGAGGAGCAGGGCGTCACTTTTAAAAGTTTTATCGCTTGTTTCCTTCGCGAGGATGTCCTATCAAAGACGGCTCCGAAGTTCGCAAACATTAACGAACCCTTTGGGTTTAGTTTAAACAGGCGGCCGACTAAAGAAGAGGACTTGCCGCAGTATTACATTCCCATCATGTCGGCGGTATCTTTTGAGTCGATCGCAGCTCCTGGTATGGATGAGGAGACTCTCCTTATGGGCTTCATCAGCGTTTGGCTTAGCTGGTTCATCATTCCCATGCATCGCCGTTTCATGAGAGCCTAGGTTATTTACCCTGCTCATCGCATTGCTGAGGGAACGCGACTAGCTGTGGGCATTCCGGGGCTAGCGCATCTATATCATGGGTTAGGCGCCGCGGCTAATACCTCAACTCCAGGTATAGATGTGGTAAACTTCTCTCTTCATTATTTCACGTCCTGGATTGAGTTGCACGTGTTGGGGGCCTTTGCTGTGCACCAAAGACCCAAATTTTATGACGCCTACACTTTTCCGCGACTCATGCGGCTGGTGGACGCTTCTGCTCCTGACCGGACTCAGTTTGGGGCTATTCGTGTGCTGATCGCTCCCTATGCTAATACGGGTGGAATGGTATTCATCGATCGAGCCCTATCTGCTCCCTCAGGACCGATTCAACAGCTCCACGACTTGTCGAAAGAAGGGGTACCTTCTCTGAAGCCAAGGGAAGCCATGCACCTGTACGCGATTAGACCAGGTTATCTGGTATTTCGTCAGAACGGTGCAGACCTCTTTATGCGGTACAACCCACACCGCTTTTCCCGACAACTTGGATATGATCAGGGCGTCCCCTTCGAGGCATTTACAGTGGCGCCTAGCCCATCGCCTGAAGCTGTTCGTGATGCCGCTCATTACTTTATGCGGCTGAACACTGGTTCTTGCTTCATGATCCCTGAAGCTGATCATATTCCTCGATGTGTGGGGTTTTTCTCGAGCTGGTACCTCCACCGGGTCAGTCCAATTATTGCTGAGGAGAAAAGGGTGCTTCTTGGATACAGCGCTCCCATTCCGATTCGAGCCACGGGAGTTCCGCCGCAACCGCGTACAACAGTTCGTCCTCCCTTGAGGGATACCGGTGTCGTGCTTATTCCGGGGGCGGCAAAAGTAGAATTAACTCCTACAGCTGGTATGCCACTGCGTACTCGGGCTCAATCAAGGGCTAATAGGGCGCCGGTAGCAGTATCGTCGTTCGCAGCGTCGACAATGGCCGTGTCGTCCTCGGTAGCACCGCCAAGCGAGGACATTGAAGGTGAAGTGGGTTAGCGCCGTACTAAAGCTCCACGGGGGAGGATACGATCATCTTCGGCGGTTAGTTTTGGGTCTAAGAGGTGGAGGAATACGGCCACCAATCTGCTCGACTCTTTAATAGAGTCCGAGCCTATTCTTCAGGATGAACCGCTGGCTATGCAAGAATCGGATGGTGGCCTACTTTTCCCGAGTTCATCTGCCGAGGAAGCCGCACAATTGGCTGAGACTATAAGACGTTCGCAAGATGAATCCGAGAACGTAAGGATTCCGAAGAAGCCCTACCCTGTCGTCATCTTTTATGAAGATCCTTCGTGGATACGGCGACGATTCATAGGCTCTTTGGAAGAATGGGGCGAAAGGGCCCTTAAACAGACTGTTTCGGCCGACGCCGAGGACGCGCTTTCACCGTGGACCGGTGGCCACGAGTCTACCCTCGGACCTCGGCGAGCACATCTCCTCAAGAAGGAGCGTTGGCTTGAACAAGCCATATTGGAGGCTCCCTTGTGCATCGGTACGTTCATGTATCTCTTTGTAATATTTTGTATTGCTCGTATATATATGTATGTGTCCTTATCCTCGTACAAACTTTGCAGGGACTTCGGCGGCGGCGGAGGCTCTGAGCCGCGCTTTGATTGTAGATTCTGCTGATATCCCTAATGAAACACCAATCAGTGTGGAGGGGGTCGATGCAACCGTCGCTCTTGTGATGGAGTCTTCCTCGGTGGTTCCCGCTCCCGAAGCGCCTGCTCCCTCGGGGGAGGCATCTTTGTCGGCCGCCGCTCCAATGGATCTTCCTGAGGGCGACCCGAAGACTAGGGTACAGGTAGTCAAGGCTACCGTCCTTCCACTGGAGCCTGCAGTGGCAGCCGCTGCTCCTCGCTCGGAAGTTGCTACATTGGTCCACGTCCCCGATGATGTGCTTGAGGTCACGGAGGAGGCCGCTGAAGCTGCTATCACTCCAGCTCAGAATGGGAGGAGCGTCGAAGGTAGCCTTCTATATCTTACATTAATAATCTCTCTATTATCTGAACCCTTCTGTCTTTTCAGAATTGCGCGGATTGGCGGCATCTATTGCTGATCTGTCTCCCAGGCAGTCCTTTCAGCGCCTGTTGGAGATGGCTGCTCCACAAGCGATATCTCCTCAGCGCATCGTTCTCTCTTCTGGGCAAGGTTAGTGTTGTTTATCCTCTTTTCACAGCATTATCACTATTTCATAAAATGACACCGGCGTCTTTTATAGTTCTGGAGGCCGACGACGAGGTTGAGGTTCTTGACGGGCCTGGGGAGCCTTCAGATCCCTCTTGCATGACTGTGGGTAAGTAAAGTCTCAAAGTCATTCCATTTGTTCTTTGTTTACAAATTTCGCTGACTGTTTATAAATCTGAACAGCTCTGCCAGTCCTCACCGTGCTGGAGTCTCCTATCGCCATGCTGCCCGGCCCTTATGCTCTGCGTGCCTCGGAACGGATGGCAAAACTAAGCATCGCTTCTCTGTCATCCCTAATCGAGGACCTTCGTGCTGGCAATCTGATCACGGCCGAAGCATTTACCGCTGAAGCTAACGGCTCTCTTCCGTTTCTTGCCACCTACCATAGTGAAACATTGGTGCAAGTCTGGGTTGAGTTTTGTCGGCAAGTGGAGGCTTGCTTGCATGTCCTCGAATGTACATGCCTTCCTTCGAAGGTTATGGCCGCGAAGGCGAGCTTACAGGGGCTGATTAAGCAGTGTGCTGCGAACATGATATCCTGTGAGAAAAGGCTCAACCGCAAGTTTTCGGAGAGGGAGCTGGCTTCTAAAGCGCTGAGAGAGCTTCAAGCCAACCTTACGGCTAAGGCCACTAAAGCATACAAACTTTGGCGAGTGCTCCAAGAGACCATCAAGGAGGTGGTAGCTATTGATAAGGCCGCCGTGTTCACTCGTGAAATAGTTGAGGTCCATAAGGTTACTGAAAAAGAGCTTGAAGGCCGGCTTACCTCATACCGGGCCCAACAGGCTCAAGCGGAGGCCCGTCTCTTGACGATACTAAATCACGAAGGCGAAGCCCAGCGAAAGAGGGACGAACTGGCTAATCTACTAAATCGCCCGCCGACTTGAAGACTTGTATATATATATATATATATATATATATATATATATATATATATTCTTCCTTTGTACATACTCCTGAGTAAGAGTATATTTTTTTGTTCTTTCAGTCTTCATTTTGATTCATGAATAAAAGACATTTTTTTTCACGATGGTGTAACCCTTTTATTAAATGTATTCTGTGGATAGTCTATCTCGATTTCTTTGCAGGACAATGATGGCTTAGGATTCAGGATTAAGATCTGCCTCCTAAGACTTTTCAACTTTATGAGCCGTGAGGGTCTCATAAAGAATTTTCTCCCTACAGGTCGAGAGGATCCCGTAGGTGTAATTTCTCCTTAAGAATCGTGAGGATTTCTAAGTGTGTTGTCTCTTTAAAGTCGTAAGGATCTCACAAGAGAGTTTGCTCCCTTACGAGTCGTGAGGACCCATAAGTGATGGGTGAGGTTACCATTATCCGCATTTCGTGGAGTCAGGAGTTGCTCTGGATGATTCGTACGGGGTCATAACCGTGTTCTGTGAGGACCAGGCTCCACTCTGGACGTTTCCCATGGGGTCGGGATTGACATAAGCCACGCTCCACGTAACCAGAAATTTGCTCTGGATGCTTCCCACGGGGTCATTGCCGTGTTCTGCAAGGACCAGGCTCCGCTCTGGATGCTTCACACGGGGTCATTGTCATGCTCTGTGAGGATCATGATCCGCTCTGGACGTTTTCCACGGGGTCAGGATTGACATAAGCCGCGTTCCACGTGACCAGGAATTTGCTCTGGATGCTTCCCATGGGGTCAGTGCCGTGTTTTGTGAGGACCAAGCTCCACTCTGGACGTTTTCCACGGGGTCAGGATTGACATAAGCCGCGTTCCACGTGACCAGGAATTTGCTCTGGATGCTTCCTACGGGGTCAGTGCCGTGTTCTGCGAGGACCAGGCTCCGCTCTGGACGTTTCCCACGGTGTCAGGATTGACATAAGCCGCGTTCCTCGTGACCAGGAATTTTGCTCTGGATGCTGCCCACTGGGTCATTGCCGTATTCTGCGAGGACCAGGCTCCTCTCTGGATGCTTCACACGGGGTCATTGCCGTGCTCTGCGAGGACCAGGAAGGGTTGACTTTATCCACATTTCACGGAGTCGGGGTTTGACTCGCGGTCATCTGTGCACCGCCGAGTCATAGAACTGGGAGTTGCCGCTGTTCCGCTTTGCTTGATGTTGTGTCTGTTGTAATGAGACGAATGTCGAGATGATCTCCAGGCTATTTGTGAACCGTCGAGATTTGGCTTTTTCTTCTGATGAAGCCTGGGGAGGAAAGGTGTGATTTCCTCTTTGTTTGCGCCCCTGGATTGTATACAGGGATTGACGTGATATCACCTGTAGGGCAAAAAGGTTTCATTTTATTTAATTTTTCTTTCCGCGATGCTCTATCATTTAAGTTTTTATATCGCGAAAGTCGCGATTGCCCAATCATTTCGGATATTTTTTGCGGTGCCCAATCGTTTCGGCTATTTTGCTTATATACATTTTTACTTGCTGATTTTGTTGCAAGTTGCCCCATCATTTCGGCTATTTCGTATGCATGTGTGGCTTGCTAGCTTTTTGCTGCAAGGTTGGAATTAGACACCGATTTTGGCATCAGCACCGCTACAACTGGGATATTTCCAGGAGCGAATCATCATTTGCCTCTGTCAATGTCGAACAAAGGTGGCTTAGCAAACAGGGTTAAGATCCTGTCAACTAAGGCTTTTGACTTCATGAGCCGTAAGGGTCTCACAAAGGTATTTCTCCCTACAAGTCGTGAGGATCTCGTAGGTGCATTTTCTCCTTAGGAATCGTGAGGACTCCTAAGTGTATAGTCTCTTATAAGTCGTAAGGATCTTACAAGAGTGCTTTCTCCTTATAAGTCGAGAGGATTTACAAGGGTTGTTCACTGTGCAGACATATCCCTAGCCACGGATGGGACTTTGTTAGGGAAATGTTTATTCGCGCCCGTGGATTGTATACAAGGGTCAGCATTGAGCCACTTGTAGGGAAGAACTGGAGGTTGTGGTGGCCGCTTAAGAACAGGTTCAGATCCCTGTAGCTTAAGACTTTTGAATCTTATGAGCCGTGAGGGTCCCATAAGAGGGTTCTCCTTACGAGTCGTGAGAATCTCGCAAGTGTAATTTCTCCTTAGGAATCGTAAGGATTCCTAAGTGTGTTGCTCCCTTATGAGTCGTAAGGATCTTACGCAGGTGGTTTCTCTTCACAAGGTCGAGAGGACCTTGCAGGTGTCTTTTAACGAGATTGCGCCCTTTCGGGTTTTCACAAAACTCACCGGTAGCCCTGTTGTTTTTACTCACGAAGCCCTTTCGGGTTTTCATCCGTGCCCATTTCGCTTATGGACATACCATTTTTCGTTCTTTTTCTTTCCCTTTTTTTTCTTTTTTTTTTCTTTTTTTGTCAGCCTTGGGGTGCTGCAATCCACAGTAGTTTATCAACGTCTCGGTCAACGGCTAGTTTTAAGACATAGTGGTCCGTCGTTAGTTTAAAAACGTTTCGGTCCATGGTTAGTTTAAGGACGTTCCGGTCCGTGGTTAGTTTAAGGACGTTTCGGTCCATCGCCGGTTACTACTTATAGAGTTTAGGCTTAGGAAGATAGCGAGCGGACATAGGCGTCGTCATCTATCGTTGACCTAGGCCATGACTCGTCAGGCGTAGTATTTCTTCAGGAAGCGACCGTTTATTGGCCTGAAGGGTCTTTCGCCATGCATGTCCATACGTAGATAGGCTCCACCCTGGTAGACATTGTCTATGATATACGGGCCTTCATAATTTGGCTCGAATTTTCCCCGCTTGGCACGATTGGGGATCATAGGTCTTTTGACCACTAGCACGAGATCGCCTTGGCGGAATGTTCTTGGCCTAGTCAATCTCTCATATGAACGCGTCATCTTTGCTTTATATGTTAGTGTATATGCCCTAGAGGCCATTACTGTATCATACTAGTTTTTATATTACTTAATGGATGCTTGGGATATTCATAGTTGTATAGACAATCTTGCTCAAAATGGTAGTATGCTACTTGGTTTGTTTCTACTTTAATATGTGCATGTGTTTCTTTTAGCATATCGCCTATACATATTAGTGGAGCCCTTAGGATATTTGCTTGATTACCAGCGTTGTGATGGCAGTCACACTAGTGGAGGCTGGGTAATCTACAAGCACATCCTTATACAGGTCCCTAGTCGTAGGAATATCGAGACGGGGCATCGATACTCCGGAGTACACTAGCGTATACGCTTCTCATCCCAGCAGGGGAGATGGTCTGTCCCACAGCCATTAGTACGTCGTACTGGAGATAGTATGCGGGTGCTCGTTAGGTTACGAGTACACTGGACAGGACTCGCTGGGAACTGTTGGTTGGTATTATACATATCTTCAGTTATCAGTTTCCAGATGACATGAGTACAGCTTAGTCTGTTGACTTGACACTGCCACTTCGCCTCAAGTGTGTTCCCACTGTTCTTAGATTACTACCCTACCACGGCTCAAATGAGTCGTGCAAACAGGTAGTAGTTGGGTGCAGTCCCGAAGCACTTGGAGGCAGTGACGGTTAGACAGGATTCGTCTCTCCCAGTATTGGGAGTTGATATCGCGCTGTGTCTAGGAGAGCCATTACACAAAGTCCCTGGCCAGGGCAAGTGAGATTTGCTGGTAGTGTTTCCAGTAGTTTCTCAGGGTATTCTGGGCTACACTCCGACATGACTTGTACCTCTATTAGGGGACTGACGTTTACCGCCCCCTAGGCCCGACATGCGATACTCTCGGATGAATAGACCGGGCTGTATGGAGATTGTCACATTCAGGCTCAGTAGGAGTTCGGATGGGTTCACCTCATCAGTCTTCTTATCGGCATCTACTTGGGGCCCGTTACGTACAGCTAGTACCGCTTGCGGCCTGTGGTTAAACCCACTGCCAGCGTAGTATCGAGTCTTTAGAGTCCCACACAGAGGGTTGTTCACCTTTGGGCAAAACAGAGTAGAGGTCGTATGGTCTTACGACGGGGTTCGTTCACATACGCGCACTTGTGCACGTTTGGTGTCCGGACAGTTATTACTAGCGGGCTTTGGTTTAAGCCAGATCCTAGTATTTGTTTTGAGATTGGTTTTGTCTCATTGCATTCATGTTCCTCGGAACACGGATGCGGGTGTGTATGCACAGTTGACAGAGGCAGAGGAACCTCATTAGGGTTTTTGACCGTTGACTTTTTCTAAACCCTAATAAGAGTGAGAAATATGGTTAATAATATTAATTAAGGATAATTGTGCCATGGTTAGGGTTGGTTTGACCATTTGACTTGTTGACTTTTGTTGACCATGATGATTTCTTTTGCAAAGATGCTTCTTGAAGCTTGCATTAGCATTTAATGTGAAATGATAATGGTCAAATCAACTAACCATCACAATTTTCCTAATTATTATTATTATTCTCATATTCTCTCATATGATAGCAAGGTTGGGATTTATTCTCTCATTCTCTCTTGCTCATTCTCTCTCTTGCAAAGCTTTCCCTCTTCCTCTCTCTCAGAGCTCTCTTGTTTCATGAGTTGAAAAACATGAGCTTTGTGAGATAAAACAATCAAGACAACTCTCTACTCATTCTAGGGTTCTTAGTCTAGGAAGCCAAACACTCTAGTTACCTCTTGGTTGAGGTAGGAGCTCAAGATAGAGGCCTTCGGGTGGATCTTTTTTCGGCAAAGAGAAGACGAAGAGGAGGAGCCGTCTACACCACTCCAAGGAGCTAACAACAAGGAGGACCACAACAAGAAGAGAAGGAGTTCAAGAACTAGGTATAACCATCTAACCTAGTAGCTAGAACTTGTAGTTAGTTTGTTAGTTTTTGTTCAGCAAAGATTCTTCATGGTTAGTCTATATTTCCTTGTGATAAAAATCCGATTTTTACTCTTTCCGCCTCCCCGTAAGTACCGAGCTGGGTTACATAGACTTACAGTGGTATCAGAGCATGGCTAAACAACAACTAACATGTTAGCAAAGTGTTTAGAACTTCGATCCGAAAAAAATCGCAAAATACATCAAAATTTAGTGTTTTCTTGCGTTTTATAAAACAGGTCTAAAAATATTTCCAGAGACCTTAAAAATACAAGCAGGCTTTTTAGAGAAAACTGTAGAAATTTGGGCGCCTGAATCGCTCATAAGACCGCGGATCCACGGCCGATCCAAGCGATCCGCCGCGGATCCGCGGCCGAGTCAACTCAGCTGCGCACCAAATTTCTTCTGGGGTTCTCTGTGTTCGTTTTGTGAATTTTAAGATGCTTTGTTTCTGCCCAGATTCTTCTGAGAACAGTGTTGTGTTTGGGGTAGTTTCAAATTGAAATATTGATCGAAATTCTATAAAATTTAGCTAATTGAATTATATCTGTAATGTGTTATATGTACTGAACGTCTGCTAATCGCTATACGTCGATTAGTAGGGGTTGTACATATCTGTGATCTGTGATGTTGGTTTGTAGATATGAACTTGTTGGATCGTCGTGGATGAATAGCCGGGGTTGTGAGATGAGAGTTTATTTATCTTTAATTTGATATAATAATTGTAAATTGATATAATATTATTTTTATGGCCGCACATCCGGGTTGAGGTTGTAGCCGCCATTGTATATTATTTCTTTTATTGTTTTTGCTCCTAGGATAAACCCAAGGTGGGGTGCACAAACTACCGGGTACTTTGAAGTGCCGAGTGTCCTACTCACGTTTTGGAGGGAGGTTGCTTCACTTCGGGTACTTGGCGGGTAGTTTTCCGCACCCGTAGGGGTCTAGGGAGGGGTTTGGCTATTCATCGCGACCGTGTAATCCGTCTTTCGTTGCAGGCTCGAACGAAACGCGGATTCCTAGCATATCCAATGTGTTCATCTGGGATCTGGAATGGCTATCATTGCATCTGACGAATGTTTATATCTATATATGATATCTAGTAGGCGTTGCTTATGTTTTGCATCCGCGCTAGTCCAGCCCCCACTATGTCGTTAGTTAAGTAACCTAACGGGTGATGATGGGGCCCAGTGGCGAATGCGGATGGCATAAGCGTACGTTATATTTTCGTTGTTTTCTGCAATGGTAGAATTAATTGATGGGACGCATTAAATTAATGCAAAGAAAACAAACCAAAATTAAATCGTTGGAACAATTTCAAAACCACTCGGTTTTTTCAAAACAAAAAATCTTTTAAAACCGCGGAGCTTGAACCACTCCTTTTAAAAGCTATCAAGGTTCCTTCGATTATATCAAGTTCACTATGTTCACGGTTTCGCCAAAACCATTCGTAGCCCTCCGTCATTTCATATGAATATTCAATAGTATTCAAGCTATGTTTGTTGACCTTCGTCAAGGCATAGTGATTGGTAGCTGTTGGGTGTTCATATGTAGCATAGATAGATGCGTTGGTTTGGGACAGTCGTATTACCTTGTTGACCTTCGTCAAGGGTATATACGGGTGGGTTCAAATTAACCTGGACAATGATGGGTAGAGCTTGACATGTGACTTATGATTTGTTGACCTTCGTCGAGGTCATAAGAGCATGGGGCAAAAATCCACATCGGGAGTTTCTAAAGAAACTGAAACTTGCTAGTGCTGCATACCATTTGGAGTTTGATAATGTTGGTAGGATTCCTTCAGCATTATCTCACAATGATATTTGGATCCCGATCCTACTGTGAGTATCCGCTACTCTTCGGGAAACTTTTCACGTAACGATCAATGCTATAAACCAAGTAGGTGTCTAGAAAGGTGTTAGCGGGGCTACGCCTATAGGGAAAAGAGGTTATTTAATTAAGGAACTTCGTGAAAGCGTCGTAAAACCTCTCTCGAAGTACCGACACCAGCCTGGCTGAACTGTTAAGCAAGTATTGTACGGTGAGACCAATCCCGACTAATTCTTCTTTTATAGTTTGAGGAAGGATTCGAGAAACAGTGGGAACCATCCTATTTAGATAAACTAAAAACAAATCTAAACTTGCAAGAGTATCATGCTAAGTGTTTTCTTCTCTCTCTCTCTTAATTGCAGCGACCCAGTGACTCGACATGGGTTACATCTAGATAATATAATGACTGAATCTGACTGTTATGACTGGCAAAGGTCTGTCCAGATGTCCATTACCCATGACAAGCTGGGAAGTCTCTTATCTAATCAGACCCCTGCCGTCTCAGGACCAGTTTTCCCTGTCACGGATATTGATATCCGTAAGACATCAGAAAAAGACTGTGCGAATGCCAAGTGCCTCGTTTTGGCCTCAGTTGATGGTGTATACCAAAGGCAACACAAGAAGATGGACTTAGTTTCTGTCTTCCTCCATAACAAAGATTTATATGAAGAGCAATCTCATATCGCAAGATATGAGACCTCGAACGAATTGCTTCAAGCGAGGTTGGCTTTCGGGTCATCTGTAGGGGACAACGTCCTTATAGAGACTAGCTATTTTGATGAGCTCACGAACCTGAAGACCACGTTGAAGAACGGATCAAATACTGACTCGATTCTACAGTCTCTACCCTCTACTTACACCCTGAAGGAAACCAGGGAAGAAGAAGGAAAGGGAAGGGCAAAAGCTTCGGGACTAGATGTAGTAAAGGAGGGACGTTCCTATTGTTACAGGAAAGGACATTGGCAGAAGGATTGCAGGGCTAGCAAAGCCAGTAGCCAGGATTCGAAACATGTTGTGGCTTCGGCTTCGGTTGTGTTTGTAATAGAAAACTGTATGTCAATTAACCCTACTTCCTGGGTACTGGATACCGGATCAGGATCTCACATCTGTAATTCATTACAGGCTTTAAGAAACCGTAGAGTTATCAGGATAGGTGATATGAATCTCAGGGTTGCCGACGGAATGAGCGTGGAAGCTGAATCCGTAGGGGAATATCACATTGGATTGACAAGTGGGCAGATATTGATTCTGCGTAACTATTTGTATGTACCTAGTATGGCTTGTAATATCATATCTGTATCCATACTTTCTAAAGAAGGATATGATTTTACTTTTGTAAGCGATATGGTCCACATCCACCTAAATCAAGTTCTGATTGGGTCAGGTACATTAGAAAACGGAATATACGTACTGAATCAAGCTCAGGTTTTCAGTGTTCAGAACACACTTAAAAGAAAGTCTCCGGAAACAAATCAGGCTTTCTTATGGCATTGTAGACTGGGTCACATTAATGAGACACGGTTAACAAAGTTACATAAAGAGGGATACTTGAATCCGTTCAAGTATCAGTCTTATGCTTCTTGTGAATCTTGTCTCATGGGAAAGATGACAAAGACTCCGTTCACTGGACACGGAGTAGGAGCGAGCGAGCTCTTGGAACTCATACACAGTGACGTGTGTGGTCCAATGTCTACACATGCGCGAAGTGGTTATTCCTACTTCATTACTTTTACAGAAGATTTCTCTAGGTATGGACATGTCTTCCTGATGAAGCATAATTCCGAGGCCAATGAGAAATTTCGGGAATACAAGAATGAAGTTGAAAAACAAATAGGCAAAAGTATCAAGACACTGAGATCTGATCGAGGTGGTGAATACTTGAGTGCCGAGTTTCTGGGCTACTTAAAAGAGAATGGAATTCTCTCTCGGCTTACTTCTCCATACACACCACAACAAAACGGTGTATCGGAAAGGCGGAATCGAACTCTATTGGATATGGTTCGTTCCATGATGAATAAGGCTGAGTTACCGCGATCTTTCTGGGGTTATGCACTAGAATCAGCTGCATATCTTTTGAACAAGGTTCCAACCAAGACTGTGCCTACCACTCCATATTCGATGTGGAGTGGGAAGAAACCCTGTCTGAAGTATCTTAAGACATGGGGATGTCCAGCTTTTGTAAAGAGGCAGCATGCGGACAAGCTCGAGGCACGCTCAGTACTGTGTAAGTTTATGGGATACCCCAAGAACTCCAGGGGGTATCTTTTCTATTCCGCAGAGGAACAAAAGGTTTTTGTTTCTCAGTATGCCCACTTCTTGGAAACTAAATTTTTAGAAAATCAGATAAGTGGGAGCGCAATAGAACTGGAAGAAATTCCAGAACCACAAACTATTACTGAAAACTTGGTAGAACCAGAAGTTTCAGGAGAACTGAACATCCCAGCGCCACTCCGCAGGAGTAGTAGGAAGCCTCATCCGCCCGAGAGGTACTACGGTTTTCTCATAGACGGGGATCGAGAGGATTGCGTCATTGAAAATGATGAGCCTACTAGCTTCCAGCAGGCCATTCAGAGTGGTAACTCAGTAAAATGTCTGGATGCAATGCGGACCGAGATGGAGTCCATGTACACTAACAAAGTTTGGACTTTGGATATTGCTCCAGAAGGGGTAAAACCCATAGGCTGCAAATGGATCTTTAGAAAGAATATTGGTGTAGATGGGCAGGTTGAAACCTATAAAGCTAGACTTGTTGCAAAGGGTTTTTGTCAAAGACCTGGTTTGGACTATGACGAAATCTTTTCTCCAGTAGCTATGCTCAAATCCATTCGGATCCTTCTTGCCATTACTGCCTTCCACGATTATGAGATCTGGCAGATGGACGTAAAGACGGCTTTTCTAAATGGAAATTTGGAAGAGTGCGTCTATATGGATCAGCCGGAGGGTTTCATTCAGAGTGGGAGCAGCGGTAAAGTGTGCAAGTTGCTTAAGTCCATTTATGGACTAAAGCAGGCATCGCGGAGTTGGAACATCTGTTTTGATGATACTGTCAAACAATTCGGCTTTATCAAAAATCCGGATGAACCATGTATTTACAGTAAGATTGTAGGGAGAACTGTGGTATTCCTCTTCTTGTACATGGATGACATTCTCCTAATAGGAAATGACATTCCTATGCTACAGTAGTCAATGGATTTTTGTCACAGAGGTTCTCCATGAAGGACCTGGGCGATGCCAACTACATTCTGGTGATCCATATCTATCGTGATAGATATAAGTGGATGTTGGGACTTTCGCAGTCCAGGTACATCGACACCATACTGAAACGATTCGGTATGGAAGATTCAAAGCGCGGTAATCTACCGGCTTGTCACGGAATCACCCTCTCCAAAGAGGTGTCTCCCAAGACTGATTTGGAAAGGGCTCGCATGTCATCTATACCCTACGCATCTGCGGTAGGCTCTATAATGTATGCGATATTATGTACCAGACCAGATGTAGCATACGCATTAAGTGTTGCAAGCTGGTATCAGTCGGACCCAGGGGAGAAATACTGGATAGCAGTAAAGAACATTCTCAAGTACCTGAGAAGGATTAAGGAGATGTTCTTGGTGTATAGCGGAAAGGACCTCCAGATCGAGGCCTTTGCTGACTCCAGCTTCCAGAGTGACAAGGATGACTCCAAGTCCATGTCGGGTTAAGTCTTTACCCTCAATGGAGGGGCAGTTTGCTGGAAGAGCTCCAAGCAGGAAACCGTTGCTGACTCAACTATGGAAGCGGAGTACATAGCTGCTTGCGATGCCGCAAAGGAAGCTGTCTGGATGAAGAAGTTCCTCACGGAGCTTCAGGTGGTTCCAACCATTGTTGATCCAATACTGCTGTATTGCGACAACAACGGCGCTATAGCTTTAGCGAAGGAACCTAGGTCCCATCAGAAGTCCAGACACATCTTGAGGCGGTATCACCTGATCAGGGAGATCGTGGATCGTCGGGAGATCGAGGTTCGGAGGGTTGCTACAGAAGATAACACTGCAGATCCATTCATGAAGGCCATACCCCAGGCTCAATTCGAGCGGCTGATCGAGATGATAGGTCTTCGATACGCCAGTACATGGCCCTAGTGCAAGTGGGAGATTGTTAGTGTATATGCCCTAAAGGCCATTACTGTATCATACTAATTTATATATTACTTAATGGATGCTTGAGATATTCGTAGTTGTATAGACAATATTGCTCAAAATGGTAGTATGCTACTTGGTTTGTTTCTACTTTAATATGTGCATGCGTTTCTTTTAGCATATCGCCTATACATATTAGTGGAGCCTTTAGGATCTTTGCTTGATTACCAGTGTTGTGATGGCAGTCACACTAGTGGGGGCTGGGTAATCTACAAGCACATCCTTATACAGGTCATTAGTCGTAGGAATATCGAGACGGGGTATCGATACTCCGGAGTAGACTAGCGTATACGCTTCTCATCCCAGCAGGGGAGATGGTCTGTCCCACATCCATTAGTACGTCGTACTGGAGATAGTATGCGGGTGCTCGTTAGGTTACGAGTACACTGGACAGGACTCGCTGGGAACTGTTGGTTGGTATTATACCTATCGTCAGTTATCATTTCCCAGGTGACATGAGTACATCTTAGTCCACTGACTTGACACTGCCACTTCGCCTCAAGTGTGTTCCCACTATTCTTAGATTACTACCCTACCACGGCTCAAATGAGTCGTGCAAACAGGTAGTAGTTGGGTGCAGTCCCGAAGCACTTGGAGGCAGTGACGGTTAGACAGGATTCGTCTCTTCCGGTATTGGGAGTTGATATCGCGCTGTGTCGAGGAGAGCCATTACACAAAGTCCCTGGCCAGGGCAAGCGAGATTTGCTGGTAGTGTTTCCAGTAGTTTCTCAGGGTGTTCTGGGCTACACTCCGACATGACTTGTACCGCTATTAGGGGACTGACGTTTACTGCCCCTAGGCCCGACATGCGATACTCTCAGACGAACAGACTGGACTGTACGGAGATTGTCACATTCAGGCTCAGTAGGAGTTCGGATGGGTTCACCTCATCGGTCTTCTTATCGGCATCTACCTGGGGACCGTTATGTACAGCTAGTACCGCTTGCGGCCTGTGGTTAAACCCACTGCCAGCGTAGTGTCGAGTCTTTAGAGTCCCACACAGAGGGTTGTACACCTTTGGGCAAAACAGAGTAGAGGTCGTATGGTCTTACGACGGGGTTCGTTCACATACGCACATTTGTGCACGTTTGGTGTCCGGGCAGTTTTTACTAGCGGGCTTTGGTTTAAGCCAGATCCTAGTATTTTTTTTGGGATTAGTTTTGTCTCATTGCATTCATATTCCTCGGAACACGGATGCGGGTGTGTATGCACAGTTGACAGAGGCAGAGGAACCTCATTAGGGTTTTTGACCGTTGACTTTTTCTAAACCCTAATGAGAATGAGAAATATGGTTAATAATATTAATTAAGGATAATTGTGCCATGGTTAGGGTTGGTTTGACCATTTGACTTGTTGACTTTTGTTGACCATGATGATTTCTTTTGTAAAGATACTTCTCGGAGTTCCAAACCGATAAATGACGTGTGTCTTGAAGAAATAGAGGTTATTCTCCGTCTTCACTTCCCTCAGTAGTACTGCTTCTTCCCATTTGGAGAAGTAATCAGTTGTCACCAAAATGAACCGATGTCCTTTGGACGATGCTGGCTCGATGGGGCCGATTATATCAGTCCCCCACATTTCAAACGGCCAGCTAGCCACCATTGGATGTAGTAGATTTGGATGCTGATGGATAAAGTCTCCGTGAATCTGGCACGAGTGGCATTGCTTCACGTATTCGAGACAGTCCTGGATCATCGTGGGCCAATAGTAGCCCATCCTTTTGATTTTCAGCTTCATCTTCGGGCCGGCTTGGTGAGAACCACAGAGTCCGTCGTGAGTTTCTTGGACGACTCTTTTTGCTTCTTCGGGTCCCAAGCATCTTAACCACAGAGAATCAAATGACCTCCTGTACAGAGTATTATTGACGAAGGCAAAAGATAGGGCTCTCTTCATGAGCTGATGTTTTGAGGACGCATCTTTAGGTGTTCGACGAGATCTGAAGTAATCTATAAAGACTTCACTCCAATCCTTAGCTTTTTCCTGGTCTTTTATTTGCAGGGCCGTTTGCTTGGTCGTTCCCTTTTCTCCGGACAACTCCGGAGATATTTCTACTGGTGCAAGAACCCGACAGCTTTGCACAACGATCCTTACGTCATCGAGGTTCTCGTCGGCCAGTTCTTTAGAGAGCTTGGCTAATGCATCCGCCTTGCTATTTTCCGCACGCGGTATACTTTCCAAGGTGTAAGAAGGAATTTGAATTAGCAGTTGCTGTACTCTCTCGCCATACTTCACCAACTCTGGCTTGCACGTTTGGTAGTCGCCGTTTACTTGACTAACGACCAGTTGGGAGTCTCCGTATATGAGGAGGTTTTCAATTCCAATGTCGATAGCGATCTCGAGACCTGCTATCAAAGCTTCATATTCGGCTTCATTGTTTGTCCTCGGCTCTATTAAGGAGAAGGCAAAGCACATTATCCCTCCTTGTGGAGTCACGAAGATGTAGCCTACCCATGATTTGATTATGGGGGTGCTTTGTTTGCGCTTCTTCATGGAAGATGCTCCATCGAAGTAGATTTCCCATTGGGTATCATTCTCTCTTCTCTCCCTGACGATCATGTCAAACGTATGTTCGTCTGGCAATTCACAGTTCAAAGGAGAATTGGCGGGTATCAGATGCTCAGCGAGGAAGTCGGCAATGGCCTGGCCTTTCACTGCCTTAAGAGGCCGATAAGTTATCAAGAACTCCATCAAGAGCAAGGCCCATTTAGCAAGCCGCCCTGTCAATATGGCTTTTGACATTAAGTACTTGAGAGAATCTACCCTCGATATGAGACGGACTTCATGCGCCAACGCATAGTGCCTGAGCTTTATTATCGTGAAGATCAATGCTAGGCAGTGTTTTTCGATGGGAGAATAATTGCTTTCTGCCCCCAGTAGAACTTGACTCAAATAGTAGAGGGCTCTCTCCTTCCCTTGGTCGTTCTCTTGTTCCCATAATGCGCCTAAAGAACCTTCAAAGGCGGTTGTATACAGAATGAGAGGTTTTCCTTTAACGGGAGTGGCCAATACTAGCGGATTCTACAGGTATTGCTTGATTTCGTCTAGTGCATTTTGGCATTTGCGTTCCCAGACGAAAGGGGTTCCGTTCTTCATCAGGTGACTTGCAGGGACGGCACTTGCCTGAGAGATTGGCTATAAATCGCTAGATATACGCGAGCTTCCCTTGGAGAGATCGTAATTTCTTGAGAGTCCATGGCGGGGGCATCTCCATAATCGCCTTGATTTTTGACGGATCTATCTCGATGCCTCGGTGTCGGACGATGAATCCTAGGAACTTGCCCGAGGAAACTCCGAACACGCATTTGAGAGGGTTCATCTTCAAGTTGTATTGCCGAAGGCGTTGAAACACGATCCTCAGATGCTCTAAATGTTCCTCGTATGATTTTCTTTTCACCACGAGGTCGTCGATATAGCATTCGACGATTTCATGTATGAGGTCATCGAAGATCTTCGTCATGGCCCTCTGATAGGTGGCACCGGCGTTCTTTAGACCGAAAGGTATCACCTTGTAGCAGAATATGCCTAAAGGGGTCCGGAAAGCGGTGTGCTTCTGGTCTTCGGGATGCATCTTTATCTGATTGTATCCTGACGATCCGTCCATGAAGGAGAAGACTTCATGAGTGGATGTGTTATCTATCATCAGCTCGGTGACCGATACTGGAAAGTCGTCCTTTGGGCAGGCTTTATTGAGATCCCGAAAGTCCACACATATGCGCACCGTCCCATTTTTCTTCATCACTGGGACGATGTTGGCGATCCAATCAGGATATTGAACCTCTTGGATAAAACCGGAGTCGAATAGTTTCTTGACCTCGGCATTGATGCTCATCTCAAGCTCGAGCCGCATTCTCCTTGGTGCTTGTTTAATTGGCTTGGCGTCCGGGGATATTGCCAATTTGTGGACAGCAATCTCTGGATCTAGTCCTGGCATCTCGGAATAGTTCCATGCGAAACAATCTTTATGCTGGATAAGCACGTCCTTTAGTATAGCCAACTTTTCTTCAGACAGCAGCTCACTGACGAATGTCGGTCGCGGGTCACTTGCCGTCCCTAAATCAATTTTCTTGAGGTTATCTGCAGTAGTATGTATTCCATCTTTCAGCTCTTTCGGCGCCAGTGGAAACTCTAAGATCACCTCGTCATCATTGTTTTCGAAGCACCAGGGGAGGTCATCCATATTCTCGGGCTCTTCTTCTGACAGCGTTATCATATGACAAGTACGAGATTGCTTCCAAAACCGATGTTGATCTGGTTCTGCTCTCATAGTCTTCGGTTCATGCTTCTGCGGTGGGGTTATTTTCCAACTGCTGGATAGAGCGAACCTGCCCTGTTGATATTGGTCTTCGACCCAGTTCTTGAAGGTGAAGCAGTCTTCGAGAGGATATCCTATTGCTCGATGATAAGAGCAATAGTCTGGGTGAGAGACCTCGTTGGCTTGCTCGGGGTGTTTGGACTCCGAAAGTGTAATCATTTGATATTTTATGGCAAGATCAAGTATCTTCTATGTTTTGTCCTGGGGAAAAGAGTATGCTCGACCCATCTTCTTTAGAAGAGACGA
Organism: Agapanthus africanus; assembly: GCA_030015575.1. Classification (NCBI taxonomy): domain Eukaryota; kingdom Viridiplantae; phylum Streptophyta; class Magnoliopsida; order Asparagales; family Amaryllidaceae; genus Agapanthus; species Agapanthus africanus. Next base: position 767,050,727 of record JASDDO010000019.1, on the reverse strand, counting down.
ATCCGGATTGCTCGATTCCCGATCGCGTAGCTTCTTGGTCCCGCTTTGTCGCTGTCGAACGCCTTTCCCGCTCTTTGATTTATTTTTGCCTCTGCGTCGGGCCTTTTGTATGACGGGTTGATAAGGAAGAGCATTGTCATTCTCCGCGGCCTGTTGAAGGGGGCGCTGCATCCTGGCTTTTTCGTAAATGGCCATCTCACGGTTATGGTCATCCCGGACCTTTCGACCCGCTTCCCTTATGAGCTTGTCCATTCGCTCTTCAAACGACGGACTCGGCATTTTGATGGTAGGATCTCGTTTTGGTTCAGGGTCAGCATTTTCTAGCAGAATGTCTCATTCTTCATCAAAATCATGTATGACGTAGCTGCCATGGACTCGTTCTTATTTTTTGGATTGAATATATCCAAGCCCGACCGTTTCCATTCTCCAGTTTGGCAACTTTCGCTAAGTTCCGGGGACATCCCAAATCCTATTGTAGAATCGAGCTTGTCGAGTAGTCTGTCTGAGGGGTACCCCTTAGCGCTTCAATAGCCTTTTCAAGCCTTCCATGTAGTATCTAGGCAGACGGTTGGGCTAGAGCCTGTCAAGCGTAGAATCGGCGCCGTGCCAGATTTCCTTCTCCACTTTGGTTTCCCTAGATCGGTAGAATAGGATCACCTCTTCACCTTTTCGTCTGGGAGGGACGTAAAATGTCTGCAGTTCTTGCACACTATAAGCTTCAAGTGCATCGAGATCTTTGTAATATTCTTGTGGAACCATGGTAATTTGCAAACTCTGATCTTTGTCGGCGGACATTTGTATCGACGGCCGAGCAGAGAATAATACAGCATTGACCTCATCTTCCGAGTCGCTGCCGAAGATCAACATTGGGATGGACCATCCCGGCTTGTTGTATTGGGGTGGCCCTGAATAAACTATCTTTTCTTCCTCCTCGGTATCACTCCCGAAGAACGGAATAGTAGTGATGGCTTTGTTCTTCAGTTTGTGACATCTTTCCGTGTCCTCGAAATCTGGTAAGAAGTATTTTGCATCTTCGTACTTTCGGACTTCATTTACGGAGAATAGGTTCAGCTCCCCCGTCACAGTGTACTCGAGGCCATTCTTAAAATACTTCATACACTGATGTTGTGTAGAAGGGATAATGTTGTACTCGTTTAACCAGGGCCTGCCGAGCAAAGTATTATAGCATGTCTTAGCGTCAATGGCGTGAAATTTAATATCCGTGACAAGTAGGCCGAAGCCCAGTGTCAATATCACAAACCCGAGAGTCCGTGATGACAGGGAGTCGAAACCGGAGATGGTGATTTTATCACGAGCGAGGTGCTGAATGCTCATGCAGATTTCCTTCAACACTCGCACATTGAGGAGATTGACGGAGGACCCATTGTCGACCAGGATTTTGCCTATCTTGATATCATGACAGTATCCGGAGACATAAAGGGGGTGGTTATGCTCACACGTCCCAAGGAGGAGATCTTCATCGCCGAAGGTGATATCGGCCGTGTGTACTTCTTCCAGCTCGTCTTTCATCCTTTTTTCGGCGAGGAAAGCTTGGAATTGCCCCGGCTCTTGTAGCGCCTTGATCAATGAATCTCTCGCCTCTTTGGATAGCATAAGGGCGTCGAGAATGCTGAGCTGCGAGGGTAGCTTCCTTAAGTGTGCCAGAACGTTGTAGTCTACCTTGCTCTTCTTCGGCGAGTCCTTGGCTGTCAGCTCTTCGACGGCTTGGTCATCTAAGGCGATATTCTCAGGGACATTTTCTTTTCCCTTATCTTTTCTATTCATGGGTCCAAGATTCTTTTCGGGCAGCGTACGATTGCGCAGCTGAATATTTTCACAGGTCTTCGGTTCTTCCTCTTTTCCCGAGGTGGATTCTTTGAAGAGAGGGCCAAGAGTCATTTCTTCATCAAGAGTCAGTTCTTCTAAGCCCATCGGTCGTACTTCTTCGCTCCCGACGAGTTTTGCGTTTCATCCGCTTAAAATGTTACCGGTAAGCAACATATCCCTGCCACCATCTTGTAAAAGCGTTGCACTCTTCGGTAGGGTGCGCAATCTACTGATGATATAAGCAGTAGCTAGGCTGCATTTCTGCTTCACCAAGAATGTTTCCTTCAGAGGGTGGTAGCTTCATTCCCATTGATACGGCTTTGGCGAACCTCTTCCTCGTCTTGAACCTGCTTTTATTCGTGGTGGATGTACTTTGATTTGGCGGGAGCGTCTCAACCCTTTCGTCCAGTCGCCGGCACTTGGCTTTTTCAAATATGGCCATCTCACGCTCTCGAGCAGCTTTGCTTTTAAGAAACGCTTCATTTAGGAACGCATCATTATTTCGTCTGATGGCCCTAGAAGTTCCGGCTCAGGACCTACCCCCAGTTTCTCCGTGTAAGGAACTTCTTCATCGTTTATCGATGAGTGAGAGATCATATGGCAACTTGCTATGTAATCTTCAGATTCATCCGACGAGTCTTCTCCATCATCTCCGTCTTCAAGGACGTGACTGAGAAATTCTTAGAGTGTGATTGGAGCCCGTGCCTTCTGGTTATACTCTTCCAGCGCGTCAATCTGCTTTTGCAGGTCCATGCGCTTGTCACCAGGCTTCACGGGCTTTTTGGTCTTCTTTTTCTTCTTCGAAGACTTTGATGGCTGGGTGTGAGTGTTTTGAATATCGCCACCAATTTTTGGAGTTGGGCGCGGTTTCAGCATTCCCTTGATAATCTCAGGTTCCAGCGGATTCTTCCACCTGATCGCCGGACATGTCTGGAGATCGTTCAGCATTCTTTTAGTTTTGGCTGAAAGAGCGACCTCCCATAGAGCTTCTTCAACAAAAGAGCACGATGCCCACGGTGTGTCCGTCTTCTTAGGAGTGTGCGGTTGTGGTGGGCTTACTTTCCACTTCTCAAACAGCGCAAACTTGCCTTGTTGGTATTAGTCCTCGATCCATCCCTTAAAGACGAAGCAATCTTCAATCGGATGGCTTACCGTTTGGTGGTAAGGGCAATAATTAGGACCATTAGTCTCGCCGGGTTGCAGTGATCGCTTAGGATTTGGCAGATTGATGAACCTGTTGCGCACCGCCAGTTCGAACAGTCTCTTCATTTTGTCCCGGGGGAACGAATAAGGACGCTTCATTTTCTCATTATAGTATCGCCGTCTCTCTTCCAGTTGATCCGTTAGTTTCGGGGCACTGGGTTGCTGTTGAGTATTCGCGACGAATGTCGCCTTTCCTTTACCCTTTTCGCTTCGCGGCTCCGGCTTCGGAGGAGACGGTCTATGACCCATCTGGTCCATCTGGGCCAGCTTGTCGATCAAGGCTTGGAATGTGGTCGGCTTAAAGAACATCATGAATCAGGAAATGGTTGCATGAGGGTCCAGAGTGCCCACGAACATGCCCACCGCCGGTGCTTCTTCGATGCGCTGTTCGCATTTCGACTTCAGATTCCGCCATCGTATTACATATTGAACCCACATCTTGCCTGGCTTTACCCTGGCATTAATCAATGCTGTGATTGGGGTGTGCTCGCTAGCGCTTGCAAATCTTTGCATGAATAATAGCTCCATTTCTGCGAAAGTCCTGACGGAGTCATTTGGAAGTTCAGAGTACCATTCAAACGCTGTTTCTGACAAGCTGCCAACAAACTGACGGAGCAAAAGTTTATCATCACCCCCGGTGTTGTCGCAAAGAGCCCTGAACTGAGCGACATGTTGGTGGGGATTGCATGTCCCCTTGTACACATGGAATATGGGGATCGTGTATCTCGGCGGGTACTTTATTTGATCATACCAGCCTGGATATGGTCGCCCAGTTTTAATGACTTGGCCGGCTGGTTCATTCGCCTGGTGAGCTCGTATTTGCTGAGCAATATAGTCATCCAGAGCGGCCTTGGAAATGGTTTCCTCTTTGGCTGCTGAAAGAGCCGGAGGAGGGTTCGATGTCTCCCCTATGTCATCTTCAATGATGATCGGAGGGTCTTCAGCTGGAGGTTCTGGCTGTAACATTATCCCGACCATGTCTTGGAAGAGAAACTCCATTCGTTTTATATTACCCGCTTGTTCTGCTGCTTCTCTGTCCTTCTTTTCGAGAACTCTGCGGAAGAAGTCAGCATCGGTTTCTTGTTCATGACGCTGCTCTGATAACGCCTCCGGGCTTTCTTTTGTCCCGGTGAGTGCGGCCATTTGCGTTAGCATTTCCTGAAGCTTCTTTTGCTGCTCCTGGGCTTTTGTCACAGATCGGGTGAGCGGTCGGTGACCTGTCGAAGCGCGGCTTTCCTCTTTTCCGGAAGCCATGTAAACAGTATGCACCATTATGCCCCTAGACTTGAGGTGTTTGGGCTTAGCGTCTTTGTGGTCTGCCGTAGTCACAGGGGCTTTCTCTGGCCTCCTTCTCTTTTGCGCAGTTGACGTTGAAGGGGCCGTTGCAGCGGGCACCCAGGTAGTTATCGTCCTTTGTGGCTTGATAGGACGGTTCTCTTCCTGTTGAACCTTCACCTTTTTCTGTCGACGAGGGTAATCTTGATCAATCACCGACTCCTGGACCTGTCGCCAGACTTTGTAGATTTTGGAGGATAGTCGCTGAGGGGGCTGTTCCGGCTTTGCCTTCGGTGCATTCTCCACGTGTGGAGGAGATCTTTTCAGTATGGTGGTAGGAGAGTTCCTGCGCACCTTGTTCAGCAATTCAAAGCTATTCCCGGTTGGAACAACAGCATTGACTTCCACCGTTGGGGCTGGCGGAGTTAGCCCAGAGGGCGAGTTGCCTCCAGCTTTCCTTACTCGGCGCCAGTGGCGACGTCGAGTGTGTCGAGCTGCTGGGATTGTTTCAGCTTGAGGGGTGACTTCGTCATTCCCCCTGTTTTGGTGAGGCGCTGCTGATACCAGCCTCTTGAAGACCAACGTCCGTCGAGCAGCAGTGTCTAACCAGTCAAAGACAGACCTCTGGGCGGGGGAAGTAGCTTTGAGGACTTCGACTGGAGCGGGAGCCGGAACAGTCAGTCTTGTGAAGACCGACCCTTTGGCAGGAGAAGCCGCCTTGACGACTTCGGGAACAGAGAAAGCTATCCTCTTCGGAATAACCTTTTCTGGAATTGCAGTCTTCATCATGGGCCTACATGAACTTTGGCCTAATCTGGCGAAGACAGAGGTGCCGGAGCTGGACGATCCGTTAAGAGGGGTCGCAGTAGTGGTAAGTCGATCGAAGATCGACTTCTTTGGGGCTTCTTGCGGCAACATCGGGGCATTGAAACTCATGGATGGGATCATAGTCCCAAAGAACAGCCCAGTGGTGGCCTGAGTTACTTGGTCCACCGGCATCGTGAATAGGGAGGCCGCTTGAGGCCCGTAAGCTATGTCTCCAGATGAGGTGGAACGCGAGTTGCAGTTGCAGCTGGAACACTTCGCGCAAGTGGACGCCATTGATCCTTCGCTTTCTGCACTAAGCAAGACGCCAAATCTTAGTACCTCGAACCCAAAGGCAACCATTAGCAAACCGCGATTCGTTCGCGAACACGACACACGGAGTGTGGAGTGGAAAGAGGAAAAGGTCCCACCGGGAGTGCCAGATTCTGTTCCTCTCCAAAACGCGGAGACGCGACAGCGTAGGTCCGTCTTGCCTGAATTTCAGGGCAGATACTAATTGGTGCTATCCGTTCACCTCTCCGAAGATGCTAAGTTGATTTATGGCACCATATATCGAAAGTTTAACGGAAGCGGCCAATATAGCAGACTTCGTCAGATTCCACATCGTTTGAGAGGTTTTTGATTGTGGGAACGCTCTTCCCTGCAAGCGTAAGCCCCTGCAGTTAATGTTGCGCCACGGCAGCGCCCCGGCCGTCTTACTCGAGGCCAAATTGCGGAATAAAAATTTTTTCCTTACTCGGAAACCGGCGCTACCGCGGACAAAGAAAACCCGGATCGTTAACCATTAACCTACGCTAGCTAACAAGGGATAGGGTGAGAAATATACCGAGTGATCCGAGGCCTCCGGTCTTCTCTTCATCATCCCGATCTCCCGCGGAAAGTCTATGCTCCACATCGTCGCCTCCTCGCCGGAAAGGGCACCACATCGCCTTCATCTTTTACGGGCTCCCACCTCAATACCGAGGCAACTCGGGCATGAAGCCGGCAACTCGACATGCCCAAGATTTGCTGTAGAATGTGTAGTAGACCATGCTAGTCTCATTTGGGGTTTGTTGTTGCCTTGATGGAGGAATGGGGTTAGGAAAAATGGTGCTTTCATTTTTCCAAAACAAGAAGAAGAAGGAGATGATGAATTCCTCACATAACCAAGATGAACTCTCTCATTCTTTTCTTTCTCTCAAGTGTTCTTTTTTTCATCAAGTGAGAATCATTATTATGGTGGAGGAATGAGAACATAAGGCAAAGGGAGGTGAGTGTAGGAGCATTCAAGAGGTGACCACATCCAAGGTCAACAAAACATCAACCATACTCATATCAAATCAAACCCATACCTATTTCAAATCACAATTAAATCAAGTCAATGTGCAAGATATGAAAGCCATCATAATCAACACAATTGCATAAAACCCCTCCACAAAGTGTAATTTGCAAAACTGCAAATTACCCCCTCCATCGGAAAAGTCCGGCCGGGAAAGAACAAAGGAAAACCGGCCGGAACGGAATGCAAACTGGCAACTCCAGAAAACTGGTCCCGTAATAAATTACAGGAAAACCCCGATACTGTGCATACACACCCGCATCTGTATTCCGACCGGATACAAATGCAATGAGACAAAATCTACACTGTACTAGACTGGGACCGGCTTAAGCCAAAGCCGGCTAGTAAAATCCGTTCGATCCTGATCCGTGCAATACCGCACGTATCTGATCGAACCCTGCCATATACCTATACGGCTACTAGTACAATGCTGTCCGATCCTGATCCGTACAATACCGCACGTATCTGATCGGACCCTGCCATATCTCCATACGGCCTCTACAGCGTTTCGCCCGAAAGCTGAGTAACTGAAAGTGTGGTGGACTCTAAAGACTCGTCAATACTATGGCTGTGGATTTAACCACTGGCACGTCAGAGGTATAAGCCAATACGTGACGGGCCACCAGCTATTGACTAAAAGGGACGTCGATGAGGAAGCTCACCCCGACACCCAACTGAGCCTGTCAGTGACAATATCCGTACAGTCCGGTCCGTTCGTCTATGAGTATCGCATGGCGGGCCTAGGGGGTTGGTAAAAGTCAGACCCCCAAAAGCGGTACAAGTCGTGTCGGAGTGTAGTCCAGAACGCCCTGAGATACTACTGGAATACCTACCAGTAAATCTCCTGCCTCGGCCGAGGGCTTTGCGTAATGGCTCTCCTAGACACAGCGCGACCTCACCCCCAATACCGGGAGAGACGAACCCCTGAAGATCCGCTCACTGCCTCCATGTGGCTCGGGACTGTACCCAACTAAAACCTGTTTGCACGACTCCTTTGAGCCGTGGTAGGGTAGTAATCAAAGCACAGTGGGAACTCACACGAGACAAATGACGATCTCAGGTCGATGAACTAACCTGTACACATGTCACCTGGGAACTGCTATCTGACGTCTGGTATAAACCAACTAGCAGGTTCCCGGCGAGTCCTGTCCGGTGTACTCATAACCCAATGAGCACCTGTATACATCTTAGGTGAACCAACTGACACCAGTGGCTTGTGAGACCGGCCACCGCCCCTCGTCGGGGTCTCGACTGTATACACTAGTCTACTAATGGAGTATCGATGCCCAGTCTCGAAACTCCCACGACTAGGGACCTTTTAAGGATGTGCTTATAGACTACCAGCTCCCACGAATATGATCGCCATCATACTGCTGGTCGTCAAGCAAGAATCCTAGGGGCTCTATCAACGTGTAATAGCGACATGTCAGGTCACCTAAAGCAGTACACGATGATAAAGATAAACCAGATAGCATACTATCATCTCGAGTAAGACTGTCCTACCGGGATAGGTCCTCCCTCAATCATTGCAATCACGTGCCTGTGATCCAATAATTGACTCTGAGGGCACTGTCTCCAACAATCTCCCACTTGCACTCAAGGCTAATTATTGCGATGCCGCATACTCACAGCCCGTGTGATACCGAACACCCAACTCCTCTACTGGTCAGTCTCACAAAGCTCGTTTGCGAAACTATTGCGTTCGAGGAATAGCCTCAGTGAGTGGATCCGCTGTGATGTTTCTTTCTATGTCTCTCTATATCTCAAGTTCGCGGAGAAAGCCATCTCCCGAAATGAGCAATACCTGTCTTAGAATGTCTGGATGTCTGATGGGACCTAGCTCATAAATGAACTTCAAATCCAAACTTCTTAGACTGTATCGACAACTGAACTTAATCAGTAACCTGTGCCATGCCTCCCTCAGTATTGCCTTGGACCACCTGTCCAAAATACTGCTCCTCGTCAGAGGGAGAACTATAACTCTGACAACCTCCTTGTCGTCCATGTCACCTTGGAAGCCTGGAGTGATAACCATCTCCTAAAGGAGGCAACCGTTATCATATCCCTAGAACATTCACTTATGTTCTAAAACTGCTTCCGACTGTTTCTCCAGGATTGGATCAATATCAACTTATTGCATCTAGTGCAAGAACAACATCTGGTGTGGTACTTGACATCTCATGATTGACTCAATTGCCTAAGCAAGTGATCTGTCAATCATGCACATCCTCTCCCCTTTAGTCTGTAAGACACCTTTAGAGAGGGTGACTCCATTACCTGCAGGTATACTACCGTGCCAGGAGTCGTCCATTCTAAATACTCATAGAATGCTGTCAAGGTACCCTTATTGGGAAAACACCCAAATCTAGATCTAAAACCATAGGTCTAGTAACCAGTATGTCTGATATAATATCCAAGTCCCATGTGGAGAAAACACTGTGTGACGACCAAAGTATAACCGATCGTAGTATAGGAATATCACTTCCTACTACCTTCTCAACAGATCCATCCCCTATTCTGATGACGTCAAACCCATGACTGTCACATCAGAAACAGATGATCTAACTCCGCTATATCTGCTCTAGTCTATAAATAGACATAAGCCTGATGTCCACCAATGCTTCCGCTGCTCCCACTGACTACGACAACCCTCTGCCAGAGTCATATAGACGTGCACTTCTAAAGCTAATTTAGAACGACGCTATACTCATCCTCCTGCCGGGTCTCGCAGCCTGGAACAACAACAATGGCAAGTGTGGGTAAACAAGAACTTCCCTGTCACCGTCCTTGAGGCTACCGGAGTACCTCTCGGGTGCCTGAAGTTACCCACCTTATCTGCGGAGTGGCCAATGGAATGTCAAATCAGATTGAATCTTTAGGTTTCTTATCAAATCTTCAGTAATCGTTTGTGGTTCTGGAATCACTTCCAGTTCTACCATACTCCCACTACTTTTCTGAAAAAAAATCCATTTTTAATAAAACTGTGGCGAGTCTAGAACAATATTTCTATTGATCTGCCAGATGGTAGAAAATCAACCCTTGTCATAGCCTGGGTCAACCCACAAACAGCCATTACAGAAACGTGCCTTGAGTTATCCGGAGTCTGGTTTTAAGCATAAGCCGGACAACTCCCCGTACCTTAACATCGTTAAGATATGAACTGTTCTATATCCAATATAGAACCAGAGGCACTGATTTATTTGAACCAGATTCAAATCATGCAGCTGTCTCCAGTGCATGTCAACTAAATGGAGAGAGGCCAATCAGCGTTACTCAACTTAGGAATGCTTCCAATTATGAGTATCCTGAAAGAGAAGCAATCTGTCTTCATCATTACTATCAACTGAATACCATACACAAGTATCTACATCTTCGATCTCTTTGAAGAATCCCGATACTTGCAATACCTGGTTCTCTACTTTATTCTTATACCAATAACTCCTCAAAACTCAGACCCTGTGTTTCCACGAAGCACATGTCTAAGAACCAGAGAAGTTAAAAGTAAACAGAATATAGTATGAGGACCAACCCCTCTGTCCTTATGGACACTGGACAACATACAATACTCTGTATAAGTCCGCTGAGTCTAACAACTCTTTCACTGTGCGTCGTAGGTTGAAAACTGTACTTATGGTTAAGAAGAATTACACCGCTGTTCAATGCTCCTTACCTAACCATCCACTGATATAGGTAAATGTCATCGACATAATATCAAAAGGTATATCTCACTCTATGAAAATAGACGTACAGATATATCGATTTGAAATTGGTGCACAACAGCGGATATTCAAAACCAAATATTTGCCGACCGGCAAACAACCCAGGTGACTTCCTCAAATATCACCGATTACAACGAATCCCGATATAATGAGGATGATCACCCAATTCTCAATAACTTACTCCCACTCATCATCTGTAAAACCATACAGATGTGAGAATCCAACCTGGTAAATACATACCCTGGAGTAAGTGTCTAATCGGGAAATCAGTTTTCTATTAACAGTACACAGTGAAACTGAAACATTGAAATGTTTCGTCGGGGTATCCTGGTATTCCTAGTAATGCCTCTTCCATTATCCATATTCACAACTGTAACCGTATAATTCTTTGCCACCTCTCCAAATCCCTTTATATGTCTTTAGTCATTACCTTCTGTACACCCCTTTAAGCCAAATGGTTTTCTTCCTTCCCTACCGTTCGGCACCAGCCTATGGTTTGGAAGAAGACTATCCAAAAGGCATAAAGGGTGTACTGTCCTAATCCTAGGAACACTCGCAATGCGAGAGAAGGTGAAGATAAAAGACACCTGAATGTACTTTATTCCTATTTCTCCTGAACCAGAATCCATCCCCGAACTGGAACAAGTTCCTTTCGAGTTCGTATATAACCATACGATGGAGTATCCAATAAACTGTGGATCTTCGTAGTGATACGGAGTGTCCTGGAGAAATACAAAGGTGATTTAGGATTGGCGAAGAAATACTTGGTTTGGTCGTGAATATCAGTCGCAATTTACTTTGCCCTCCTACTAATCCCTTGCTTTGTCTTAACTTAATACCTTCTGCACACCATCGTTATGCTAATTGGTTTTCTTCATTCCCTACCGGTCGGCACCAGCCTAAGGTTTGGAAGAAGACTATCCAATTTGCGTAATAGGTGTACTACTCCTAAGCCAAGGAGTACTCGCAACCTGAGAGAAGGTGAAAAGAAAAGACAACTGAATAGTCCTATCCGTTTTCTCCAGAACCAGAAACCATCCTCGAAGTCCTTCGAGTTCGTATATAACCATACGATGGTTTTGTCCAATGGAAGTGGACGTTCGTAGTAATACGGGGTGTCCTGGAGAAAAGGGTAAAAGTAGGAGTGGCAATGAGGTCTGCAACTCTGACAATCCAAAGCCTGTGTTAAGAAGGTCCGGTCAACTTGGTCACTGAGTCATAGTCCAGGGTCGGGTCAATGGTCGCTGCCAGAGAGAGAGAAAAGAAACACTCAGCGTGCACTCTATCCTAGATCAGAATGGTTATCACTTTATCTAATCTGGAAACCTCCCACTGTACCTCAAATTCTCCTCCAAACCTGAAAGAAGAATTAGTCGGGATCACCCGAGGAGTAAACTAACTCATCAGTGGGAATCGGGATCCAACTATCATCGCATGATAACTTGACGGAATCCACTCAAGTCACCACACTCCAGAAGGTATGCGCATGCCTGGCAAGTTTCAGTTCTTTTGAAACTCCCGATGTGATTTTTTACCCCAAGCGGTTTATGACCTTGACTAGGTCAACAAACCATAAACCGCCAGTCAAGTTCAACCCGTCATTATTCTGGATTGCATTAAACCCACCCGTACGTGCCCTTGACTAGGTCAACAAGGCCGCACGACTGTCCTAACCAATCCCACTTATGCAACAAACAAGTACCACTTAGCTACCGAACACTACGTCTTGACTAGGTCAACAAACGCAGCACGAATACCAAATAATACCTGTAGGAAATGACGGAGGGCTACGAATGGTTTTTGGCGAAAAACCTTTAACGTAATGAACTTGATATCGTTGAAGGAACTGCATAGCCTTTTATAAAATATAGCAACGAAAACCTTTACTAAAGAGGTCACTCCCGGTGAAGGGATCTCGGCTCTTTCCCCGTAGAATGAGGTGCAGGATATTCCAACTGAATACCACGATGCAAAGCAAAAGTAATCGGCTATAGTGAAGTTAATGCCCTGACGCAAACTTCTGTCCAAGGGGTCACTCCCGGTGAAGGGATCTCGGCCCTTGCCTCGTCGACTGAGGAGCAGGATATTCCAAATGAATACCACGATGCAAAACAAAAGTGAACGTCCTTGCAATAACAGCTTTTTGAAAAAAAAGTTCCAACAACATCAGAATAGGTTTGTTTAAACTTGCATTGATCCGAATCAATGCAGTCCCATCAATTGATCACACCACAAAGAACGAAAATATACTGACGTACGTATATGCCATCCGCATTCGCCACTGGGTCCCGTCATCACCCGTTAGGTTAGCTAACTAACGGCAGAGCGGGGACTGGACTAGCGCGGATGAAAAACATATACAACATCTACTAATATATATATACCAATATATAGTATTTCGCTCAAGGCGTGAATAAAAGGCAACATCACAGAAATGAACAGCATCACAGAACAATACAGATATCTGGAAGCCCCGGGTTTCACAGAGCCGCTGCTGAAACCCGACGTTCCCCTGGTCGTGTGGATAGCCTGTGCAATGAAATCCTAGACCCCTACGGGCGCGGCAAGTCACCCGCCAAGACCTGAAGCGAGGCAGCCCCCTTCAGTACCGTGAATGGACCACCCAGCACTTCACGGAGTCCGGTAACTTGGGCACCCCTCCTGGGTCAACCTGTACCCCCTACGAGTGCGGCGGATAGCCAGCCAATCCTGGAGTGAAGCCCCCTCCGTCCCAATGCCATGAGATGCGGGCTTGTTGTCTTCTAGAACCCGGCTATCCGTGCACCCCACCGCGGGGCAACCCTAGTACAGAAAGTAAAATATACATACACCGGGTACATCGACCGCAACCAGGTCGTGCCCCAAAAGAATAATACAAACGGGCAGTGACGGCAGTCCACATGTCGGACGCTCGCCCCGCAATATCAAATGTACATAATACAACAAAACTGTACTAGCATTGCATCCAGGCTATCCCCACCGACCGATCCGCAACATCACAGCATAAACATAGAACATCAACGTGAAGGTCACGTTCGCAAATCCGTCTAACCGGGCTATAGCAGTTAGACCGGATTTACCGATCGAGTGACATTCACGGTCGCAGATATAATGTAAATACTGTGAAAAATGTGTTTAAAATTTTCCGATTGACCAAAAATTAACAAGTGGGCCCCCAATCAAAACTGTAGCAGTCACAGAAAACCTGGGCCCAATTTTAATATTCCAAAACCTATAATTTCAGCCCATAAGACAACTGAAGAAAAATGACCAAGTGGGCCCACCATAGTGCGGCGGAAGAGCGGCAGAAAGGGGGATATTGCCGCGCTTCCGCGCTCCAGGTAAGGGTTCACTTTGTCGTTTTTTTCCATAGTTCTTAGAACACCCTGCACATCTTTCTGAGACCACCTGAAAAATTTTTAGACTTCAAAAAATTTCAACAGAAACTGATGTGAACAAAAAATACGGTTTTTGGAAATTTTGGTCGATCGGAAATGCAAACACATCAAACGAAGCTAGGTAAGGTTAATGACGTGGCTCTGATACCATGTTGCGCCACGGCAGCGCCCCGGCCGTCTTACTCGAGGCCAAATTGCGGAATAAAAATTTTTTCCTTACTCGGAAACCGGCGCTACCGCGGACAAAGAAAACCCGGATCGTTAACCATTAACCTACGCTAGCTAACAAGGGATAGGGTGAGAAATATACCGAGTGATCCGAGGCCTCCGGTCTTCTCTTCATCATCCCGATCTCCCGCGGAAAGTCTATGCTCCACATCGTCGCCTCCTCGCCGGAAAGGGCACCACATCGCCTTCATCTTTTACGGGCTCCCACCTCAATACCGAGGCAACTCGGGCATGAAGCCGGCAACTCGACATGCCCAAGATTTGCTGTAGAATGTGTAGTAGACCATGCTAGTCTCATTTGGGGTTTGTTGTTGCCTTGATGGAGGAATGGGGTTAGGAAAAATGGTGCTTTCATTTTTCCAAAACAAGAAGAAGAAGGAGATGATGAATTCCTCACATAACCAAGATGAACTCTCTCATTCTTTTCTTTCTCTCAAGTGTTCTTTTTTTCATCAAGTGAGAATCATTATTATGGTGGAGGAATGAGAACATAAGGCAAAGGGAGGTGAGTGTAGGAGCATTCAAGAGGTGACCACATCCAAGGTCAACAAAACATCAACCATACTCATATCAAATCAAACCCATACCTATTTCAAATCACAATTAAATCAAGTCAATGTGCAAGATATGAAAGCCATCATAATCAACACAATTGCATAAAACCCCTCCACAAAGTGTAATTTGCAAAACTGCAAATTACCCCCTCCATCGGAAAAGTCCGGCCGGGAAAGAACAAAGGAAAACCGGCCGGAACGGAATGCAAACTGGCAACTCCAGAAAACTGGTCCCGTAATAAATTACAGGAAAACCCCGATACTGTGCATACACACCCGCATCTGTATTCCGACCGGATACAAATGCAATGAGACAAAATCTACACTGTACTAGACTGGGACCGGCTTAAGCCAAAGCCGGCTAGTAAAATCCGTTCGATCCTGATCCGTGCAATACCGCACGTATCTGATCGAACCCTGCCATATACCTATACGGCTACTAGTACAATGCTGTCCGATCCTGATCCGTACAATACCGCACGTATCTGATCGGACCCTGCCATATCTCCATACGGCCTCTACAGCGTTTCGCCCGAAAGCTGAGTAACTGAAAGTGTGGTGGACTCTAAAGACTCGTCAATACTATGGCTGTGGATTTAACCACTGGCACGTCAGAGGTATAAGCCAATACGTGACGGGCCACCAGCTATTGACTAAAAGGGACGTCGATGAGGAAGCTCACCCCGACACCCAACTGAGCCTGTCAGTGACAATATCCGTACAGTCCGGTCCGTTCGTCTATGAGTATCGCATGGCGGGCCTAGGGGGTTGGTAAAAGTCAGACCCCCAAAAGCGGTACAAGTCGTGTCGGAGTGTAGTCCAGAACGCCCTGAGATACTACTGGAATACCTACCAGTAAATCTCCTGCCTCGGCCGAGGGCTTTGCGTAATGGCTCTCCTAGACACAGCGCGACCTCACCCCCAATACCGGGAGAGACGAACCCCTGAAGATCCGCTCACTGCCTCCATGTGGCTCGGGACTGTACCCAACTAAAACCTGTTTGCACGACTCCTTTGAGCCGTGGTAGGGTAGTAATCAAAGCACAGTGGGAACTCACACGAGACAAATGACGATCTCAGGTCGATGAACTAACCTGTACACATGTCACCTGGGAACTGCTATCTGACGTCTGGTATAAACCAACTAGCAGGTTCCCGGCGAGTCCTGTCCGGTGTACTCATAACCCAATGAGCACCTGTATACATCTTAGGTGAACCAACTGACACCAGTGGCTTGTGAGACCGGCCACCGCCCCTCGTCGGGGTCTCGACTGTATACACTAGTCTACTAATGGAGTATCGATGCCCAGTCTCGAAACTCCCACGACTAGGGACCTTTTAAGGATGTGCTTATAGACTACCAGCTCCCACGAATATGATCGCCATCATACTGCTGGTCGTCAAGCAAGAATCCTAGGGGCTCTATCAACGTGTAATAGCGACATGTCAGGTCACCTAAAGCAGTACACGATGATAAAGATAAACCAGATAGCATACTATCATCTCGAGTAAGACTGTCCTACCGGGATAGGTCCTCCCTCAATCATTGCAATCACGTGCCTGTGATCCAATAATTGACTCTGAGGGCACTGTCTCCAACAGTTAATTACGCTACCGCATCGCGGTAACAACTTTCTCCTTCTCCAGAGGTCACTTCGTGTCGTGGGTGTTTGTTTTGTTTGTGGTTGCCCGTGGATTGTATACGGAGACTAATTTATGTTGTCGCCCGTAGGGCGTGGACTAGTCCAAATTCGTATCTTCTTAGATTTGGGTTTGGGGAATGGGTTTAAGGATACGTTAGCCTCATTTGAGACTAAGATCAACTTAAACGTTTGTTAAGGATACGTTAGTATCATTTTAGACTAAGATTAACTTAACGGGATCGTTTAGATCCAATAAAAGAGCAATTGGACTCTATTGTCTAGTTTAGGGACATTGCGGTCGATTACTAGTTTAAGGACATGGTGGTCCATTGTTAGTTTAAGGACATTACGGTCCACTGTTAGTTTAAAGACATCACGGTCGAGGTTAAGGACATCATAGTCCATGAGTTTAAGGACCCCACAGTCCAGTTTAGAGACGTCATGGTCTGTGAAGTGTGTGGTTGTCGGGACCCGTCACCTCTCTGAAGACGTTGAGAGATTACAACGACAAATATCAAAGGAGTGAAGAGATGTACTCTTGAACCAAGGTTGAATGGGGATCTGTAGTCTAATTTGGAACTAAGATCAAATAATTAGATTATGAGCTCATTAGCTCAGTTAAATCTGAATTGAGGGCTTATGGTCAGTTTGGGCTAAGTCCAATTAGATTAGAAATATTGGCTCTTTGTTGGACCATTAAACATTTGTCTGGGTTCAACCCCACATTATTTAGCAATGCTAAACCAGAGTTTGAAGGCTCTGATACATTTTTGTCTTTAACCGAGCCTTAAACATTGTGGTTCTGAGTTTTACTCAACTTTGAGATTTAGTCAAGAGGGGAAGTTTTTGCCTGTGGAAACTTAGCCAATTTGGCTAAGATTGGCTTTAAAATAGTGTTAAACACAAGAGGACAGCAGTGTTAAACACTGGAGACGAAATACTCAAAATAGTGTTAAACACTAGAAAGAAAGGGATCACATGGGGGCACCCAGAGGTGGGGCTAGATCTCCTTTACCTTGTTATCAGAACTGTAAATAAATGTTAAACACTTTTAGCCATCACGTGTGGACACATGATGGGTGTTCATGCCCTGATTTATTAGAATGTTTATTAGGGGTCATGTGGGAACACGTGAGAGCGCCCAAAGCCAACATTGCCTTTGCTTTTGTTTTCTTTATTTTGGAAGTCACGTGGGAGCACGTGAGGCATTGCCTCAGGACTAATTCCTTTTTATTTTGGAGGATCTTTTCAGGGGTCACATGGGGACACGTGACCTTAGTTCTTTACGTGCATGGAGATCTTTCAAGTCTCTTTATTTCTAAGAATTAAATTCTCTGTAGGGTTAAACCCTAATTTCATTTTTAAAGGAATTAAATTCCTATGCATGTGGAAGAATTAAATTTTTATGTAGGGTTAAACCCTAGTTTTGTCTTGGAGGAATTAAATTCCTATGAGTTTGGAAGAATTGAATTCTCAAGCAGGGTTGAACCCTAATTTTATCTTGGAAGAATTAAATTCCTATGAGTTTGGGAGAATTAAATTCTCACATAGGGTTAAACCCTAGTTTTATCTTGGAGGAATTAAATTCTTGTGAATTTGGAAGAATTAAATTCTCATATTGGGTTAAACCCTATTTTTATCTTTGGGAAAATTAAATTCTCTAAACTCAGTTCTCTCTCTAAGTTTTGGATCTGCATGGCAGAATCTTCCCGATGAGAATTAAATTCTCAACTTGTGGAGAGATTTGCTTCTGCAAATTTTCAACCAGAAGAAGAACTAAGTTCTTTTGCAGAAGAGTTAAACTCTTAGATTGAGAATTAAATTCTCTTTTTTCTGTTTTATGAAGGTTTGATCCCTTTCCCCTTTCTCACCTAGGGTTTCTTTTCTTGAGAATTGAATTCTCCTTTCTTTTCTCTCTGCTATTTTCTTTCAGAAAATTTCAAGATCTCCAAAATTCTATCCTTTTATCTCTTCTCTTCTTGGCTCCTATTTATAGGAGAAGGAAAAGAATCAATTTGTTTAGTCAATCTTTCATTGAAAGATTTTGTTTGTTTTATGTAACTAACATGATCTTTTAGATCACTCAGTGAATTTTATTCACCACTGGATTTTTAATCCAAAAGATTTTCAGTTTGTTGTTCTTGGTGAATTTCAGGAAAATTTTTCCTTATATAAAATCTTTCCATAAATTGGTGATTTTTAATTACCATTGGATTTTTAATCCAACGGTGCTCTATTTTACAGAGCACCATCTTTTTTGTTTGGAAAGATTTAAAGAAATATTTTCTCGGTTAGAGTCTTTGATTTCCCTTAATTAGAATTTAATTCTATTTTGCTCAGAAGGCTTTTGAAACCCTTCACGTGTTGGCACGTGATCCCAACGTTTGACCATTGAAATAGAATTTAATTCTATCAATTAAAGAGCTGGGGGACCTGTCATGTGTTGGCACGTGACCCTTTTTCATTCAGAATTCAGTTATGTCTCCTAACAGGACTAAAGGACCATCACGTGTCAGCACGTGACCTTTAGTCACGTGTGCGCACGTGATGCCCCATTGGGGTCTTTTCTTAGCCGTTTTGTTTACACTTTTGTTTGATTCAGAATTTAATTCTATAAATTAGAGATCTTGGGAAATTATCACGTGTCAACACGTGACCCTTGGTCACGTGTGAGCATGTGATACCTCATTGAGGTATTTCCTTAGCTGTTTTGCTACATTTTCGTTTGATTTAGAATTTTAATTCTATAAAGTGGAGTTCATAGGAAACAATCACGTGTCAACACGTGACCCTTGGTCACGTATGAGCACGTGATATCTCATTGAGGTATTTCCTGATTTTTTATCAGGGAACACTCCCTCAAAGTTCCAACACTGATCTGGCTGAAAGATTGGCGAACTTGTAGGGTGTAATTAATCTTGATTAATCTAACCTTTTAGGGTTTGAAGGAAGATTTGATTAATACAGTGGGAGCCATCCTGATTAGATAAGATAATAACCAATCTAATCTTGCAAGAGTGCACGTTAAAGCGTTTCCTTCTTTCTCTCACCAGGTAGCGACCATGTCAGGCCTTAATCAAGATAATAATATGGATGTATTAACCGAACCCGCTTGTTATACTAAGCAGGGGAACGTTAGTTCCGTTCTTTCTTATAATTATTATAAGACTGAATAGGAAATAAAAGAATACCAGAATTCACACGCCACCCAAACGAAGAATAAACATGTTGATGTATCTTCTTCGGATGTGTTAGTTACCGAGAATTGTTTCTCAGTTTACTCTGAATCCTGGGCATTAGATACCGGATCAGGATCCCACATATGCAATATATTGCATGGGCTAAAAAAAGGTAGAGAACTGGGAATGGGTGATCATTCTGTAAGAGTAGGGAATGGTGCAAATGTTGCAGCCAAAACAGTTGGTGAATATCACCTTGTATTACTAAATGGTAATACATTGATTCTGAACGAATGTTATTATATACCGAACATGATATGCAACATTATATCAGTTTCTTTATTAAGTAAAGAAAGATATAATTTTGTAATACAGGATAATATTATGAACATCTTCCTAAATCAAAAGTTGATTGGATCAGGCTCATTAAATAATGACATATACGTTCTAAATCAAAACACAATTCTTAATATACAGAACACACACAAGAGGAAAAGTTCATAAATGAACGAATCCTTCTTGTGGCATTGTAGACTTGGTCATATTAATGCGGCATGACTTGATAAGTTACATAAAGATGGTTATTTAAATGCGTTCGAATTATTATCTTATGAAACTTGACATTCATGTCTCAAAGGAAAAATGATAAAAACTCCGTTTAGTGGACACGGAGAAAGAGTTACAAAACTCTTAGGACTGATACATAGTGATGTATGCGGTCCCATGTCTACACATGCCAGGAATGGTTCCTCGTACTTCATTACATTCACTGACGATCTCTCAAGATATGGACATGTGTTCCTGTTGAAACACAAGTCTGAAACTTTTGAGAAATTCAGAGAATATAAGAACGAAGTAGAGAACCAAACAGGTAAAAGTATTAAGATCCTTCGATCTGATCGAGGAGGAGAATACTTGAGCAATGAGTTCCTGGACTATCTGAAAGAGAATGGGATTCTCTTTTAGCTTACTCCTCCCTATACACCACAGCACAACGGTGTATCGGAGCGAAGGAATCGCACCCTATTAGATATGGTGCGCTCTATGATGAGCACTGTTGAGTTGCCTATTTCCTTCTGGGGTTATGCACTTGAGATAGCAGCATACCTATTGAATCAAGTTCCATCTAAATCTGTACCTACCACACCATATGAGATATGGAGTGGGAAGAGACCTTATCTTAAACGAGTTAAGATATGGGGTTGTCCGGCCTATGTTAAAAGGCAAAATCCGGACAAACTCGAGGCACGATCAGTTCTCTGCAAGTTTGTGGGATATCCAAAGAATTCTTATGGATACTTTTTCTACCACAATGAGGAGCAAAAGGTGTTTGTTGCTCAACATGCCACCTTTTTGGAAAAGGAATTTCTTGCAAAAGAAATTAATGGCAATGAGGTAGAGCTGGAAGAAGTTCCAGCACCACAAACTGCAACTGAAGATTTAATGGAACCAGAGGGTTCAGTAGTTCCCGACGAACCCCCGCCTCTCCACCGATCTAGTAGGGTTCCTCATCCACTTGAGAGATACTACGGTTTTCTCATCGATGGTGGGAGCGAAGATTGCATCATGGAAGATGATGACCCGACTAGTTTCGAGCAGGCCATCACGAGTGGGGACTCTATAAAATGGCTCGATGCAAAGCGATCTGAGATAGAATCCATGTACACCAACAAAGTATGGACTTTGGAAATTGCTCTTGAAGGGGTAAAACCCATTGGGAGCAAATAGATCTTTAAGAAGAAACTTGGTGTAGATGGAAAAGTTGAGACTTTCAAAACTAGACTTGTTGCAAAGGGTTTTCGTCAACGACCAGGTGTGGATTATGACGAAACCTTTTCTCCAGTGGCTATGCTTAAGTCCATCCGGATCTTACTTGCCATTGTTGCATATCATAACTACAAAATCTTGCAAATGAATGTTAAGACCGCCTTTCTAAATGGCGATTTGGAAGAGTGCGTGTACATGACTCAGCCAGAGGGCTTCGTAGATGGTGGGAACAGCGGAAAGGTGTGCAAGCTGCTTAAATTCATCTACGGGTTAAAGCAGGCATCGCGGAGTTGGAACATCTGTTTTGATGTGGTAGTCAAAGAGTTTGACTTCATCAAAAATATAGATGAACCTTGTATATACAAAAAGGTTGCAAAGAGTAAGGTTGTCTTCTTCGTATTGTACGTGGATGACATACTCTTGATAGGAAATGATATTCTTATGCTGCACTCGGTCAAGCTCTTCTTATCACATAGATTCTCAATGAAAGATCTAGGTGATGCCTCATGCATTTTGGGAATTAAGATCTATAGAGATAGATCTAGACGGATAGTGGGGTTGTCCCAATCCAGGTACATTGACACTATACTAAAGAGGTTTAGTATGGAAGAATCCAAGAGTGGGAACTTACCCACGATCTTTGGACTCACTCTCTCCAAAGAGATGTCTCCCAAGACTGATTTGGAAAGAGCTTGCATGCAAGGGATACCCTATGCTTCGGCAGTAGGCTCTATCATGTACGCGATGCTATGTACCAGACCCGATGTAGCATACTCACTAAGTGTAGTGAGTAGGTATCAAGCGGATCCTGGAGAGAATCACTGGACAGCTGTGAAGAATATTCTCAAGTACTTGAGAAGGACTAAAGAGATGTTCTTGGTGTATGGTAACGGAGAACTCCAGGTGGAGTCCTTTACCGATTTGAGCTTCCAAAGTGATAAGGACGACTCTAAGTCGCACTCGGGTTTTGTCTTTATCCTCAATGGAGGGGTGATTTGTTGGAAGAGTTCCAAACAGGAAACTGTGGCAGACTCGACGATAGACGCTGAATACATCGCTGCCAACGATGCTGCCAAAGAGACTGTCTGGATAAAGAAGTTCATTAGTGAACTTGGTGTGGTTCCGTCCATTGAGTATCCAATACCTCTGTATGTGATAACAATGGAGCTGTGGCTTTGGCCAAGGAACCCAGGTCCCATCAGAAGTCCAGACATATTCTGAGGCGGTATCACCTGATCCGGGAGATAGTTGATCGCCGGGAGATCGAGGTCAGGAGAGTTGATACGAAGGACAACACTGCGGATCCACACACAAAGGCCATTCCTCAGATACAATTTGAGAGACTCTTCGGGATGTTCGGTATGACATACTACAACAGCTGGCCTTAGTGCAAGTGGGAGATTGTTAGTTATATGTATGCCCTAGAGGTCATTGTTGTACATGTGATGTATATTATAATGGATGCTTGGATATATATAGAGAGGACTTTCTTGCTCGATATGATAGTATGCTGTCTGGTTTCACTTTATCTTAACGTGTTAACAAATACTGTTTTGTGATCACATGTTGATGAAGCCCTTGGGATATGTACTTGACTACTAGGACTATGATGTGATCATACTAGTGGGGCCAGGGTAGTCAACGAGTACATCCTATAACTGTTCCTAGTCGAGGGTGTATCGAGACAGGACATCGATACTCCAGAGTAGGCTAGCGTATATGCATCTTGATCCATATGATGGGCGATGGATGATCCCATATCCATTGGTGTTGGATATCAAAGATGGTGTACGGGTGCTCAGTGGAGACTGGGTACACTGAACGGACTCGCCGAGAACTCCTGAATGGTATTATACCTATCATCAGATAGCAGTTCTCCGGTGACACTGGTACAGGTTAGTCTGTAGACCAGAGATCGTCATAGAGTCTTGTGTGATTCCCACTGTGCTTTGATTTCCACCTTACCACGTCCAAGAGGGCGTGCAAAACGGTGGCTTTTGGGTATAGTCCCGAATCACATGGAGGCAATGAGCGATAGGAGGGGTTTCGTCTCTCCCGGTATAGAGAGTTGATGTTGTGCTGTGTTCGATTGGTTATAACTGGAAGTCCCTGGCCAGGGCTGATATAGAGATTTACTGGTAAGCATTATCAGTAGTTTCTTGACCCGTTATGAGCCTTACATCGACACGACTTATCGGTTACTGGGGTCTGACGTTTACCCCCTAGACTAGATATGCAACATATCAGACGAAGAGATCGGACTGTACATGAGTGTTTACTGACTGGATTTGCAGGAGAATATACAGGCTTGCTTGTTGATCTTCTGATTGCTTAATACACGGGTGGCTGTTACGTTTAGCTGACCGCTTGCAGCTTGTAGGTGTTTGATATGATCATCACCCACTGCCGGCGTATTGACGATTCTTTAGAGTCCTACACAGAGGTTTCCTGGCTCAGGCAAAACGGAGTAGGAGCACATATGTGATACGTGCGGGACCGAGAATAATACGATATGAGATACCGTATTCTATTCTCACGATATACGATATCGGCCGGGTATATGTGATATAGCCGGGTCATCGAATCAAGTGTTGATTCGATGAATCAGTACATGTTATATTAGTCGGTTATATGCTATATAGCCGGATTGTCGGATCAAGTGTTGATTCGATAATTTAATGTATAATTATATATGTGATATATTACATTACGTTAACTGATATAAGCTCGCTTTATTGATTCATTTTCTCACCGGGTAATATACTGATATATATACGATATATGTTAAATGTATTATTTTCTTTTGTTACAAAAATATATTATATATGTGATATATAATATTGTAACAAGTTAGGGTTACAAATGCAACATATTTTGTGGAGATTAAATAAGTTAGGGTTTGATTTGGGTTAGCTTTTGGGTTAGGTTTTTCATGAAGCTTTCTTTTGTCATTTAGCTTGATATTTTGTGAAGATATTTGTTAACCCAACCCAAACCCTTTACCTATGGTTTATTCTCTACAATGGTTAATCCTTTCATTCTTAACCAAGGGTTGCAATTGTAACTACAATAATAATTCATTATTCATCACAAAAGCTTTCTTCTTCTTCCTCCTTCTTGAAAAAGATTTCTAGCTTTTTGACTTGTGATGATTTAAAGTGAGAAAATGAAAATAAAAGAGAGCAAAATTCCTACTTCATCATCCTCATCTATTCTAGCCACTTAGATTAGGGTGTTCACTTCACTAATACTTGATTAGAGAAGTGAAAGCATGATCTTGAGATTCTTCCAGGTAGATCATCTTCGAAAAGGAAAACTTCAAGCAAGAATGGCTCATTCGACTTGTGGAGCCTCTCTTGAGTCCAGGAGATCATGGATCGTAGTAAAGGGACTACTACTCAGAGCTTATGAAGCGAAGGAATAGACTACAAAGATTGTAATCCCTCTCTCTTAGATACAAAGTTGTTTACATGCATAGTTAACCCTAATTCTCTAGTTAAGATCTTGGTTAGGGTTTGTTTAGCACCCCAAAAATTTTAATATAGTATGTTTGATGCTTGCCAAAACCTTGCTAAGGTGCTATGCTAACCCTATAGTATTTGCGCACGTATTTTCCTTTGTCGGTAAACACTTGTATTTGCATAGTACTGCCTTCGTGTTAGACCCTTTTTCGTCTAGCGATCACACGTCGAGTTGAATTCGACAATTTGCCAAGTGTGCAAAGACCGGTGAAGGGTCGGTATCTCCATGGCCCTAAAATCAAGATTGGGATCGCTTAGACGTAGATGGGCTCATGGCGAGGGTTGGGACCGTGGCGTCGGCGGTTAGTAACACCAGCTACGGATGACCGAGCATGGTAGATGCTCGGTTGCCTCTTAGCGAGGGCTTAGGTATCTGGCTTCGTAGGGTAGTGAACGACATCCATCATAACCGAGCATGGTAGCTGCTCGTTTTCCTCTTGGTGAGGGCTTTGATCCTTAGCGCTGGAAGGGCCGTAAGAGGTGGCTAAAGATGGACCGAGCAGTGAAGCTGCTCGGTGGCCTCTTGGTGAGGGCTTCGATCCCTGGCGTTGTGGGGTAGGAAACTACCAGCCAGGGATAACTGAGTAAGGGCGGGCTCGGTTGCCTCTTGATGAGGGCTCTTAATTCTTAGCGCGGGAGGGGCCGTAAGAGGCCTACTAAGGACGGGCCGAGCAGGCTACTGCCCGGTGACTCTTGGCGAGGGCTTTGATCCTTAAGGACGGGCCAAGCAGGGTTACTACCCAGTGCCTCTTGGCGAGGGCTTTGATCTCTGGCGTTGTGGGGTAGGAAACTACCAGCCAGGAATAACCGAGCAAGGGCAGGCCCGGTTGCCTCTTGATGAGTGCTTTTGATCCTTAGCGCGGGAGGGGCCGTAAGAGGCCTACTAAGAACGGGCCGAGCAGGGTTACTGTCCGGTGCCTCTTGGCGAGGGCTTTGATCCTCAAGGACGGGCCGAGCAGGATTACTGCCCGGTGCCACTTGGCGAAGGTTTTTGATCCCTGGCGTCGTAGGGTAGGGAACCACCAGCCAGGGATAGCCGAGCAGGGTAGCCACTCGGCTGCCTCTTGGTGAGGGCTTGGATCCCTGGCGTCGTGGGGTAGGGAACTACCAGCCAGGGATAGCCGAGCAGGGTAGCCGCTTGGCTGCCTCTTACTGAGGGCTTTGATCCCTGGCGTCGTGGGGTAGGGAACTACCAGCCATGGATAGCCGAGTAGGGTAGCCGCTCGGCTGCCTCTTGGTGAGGACTTTAATCCCTTGCGTCGTGGGGTAGGGAACTACCAGCCAGGGATAGCCGAGCAGGGTAGCCGCTCGGCTGCCTCTTGATGAGGGCTTTGATCCCGGGCATTGTGGGGTAGGGAGCTACCAGCCGGGGATAGCCAAGCAGGGTATCCGCTCGGCTGCCTCTTGATGATGGCTTCGATCCTTAGTGCGGGAGAGGACGTAAGAGGCCTGCTAAGGATGGTCGGAGCAGTGAAACTGCTCGGTTGCCTCTTGGCGAGGGCTTCGATCCCTGGCGCTATGTAGCAATGAACTACCAGCCAGGGATAGCCAAGCAGGGTAGCCGCTCGGCTGCTTCTTGGCGAGGGCTTCGATCCCTGGCGCTGTGTGGCAGTGAACTACCAGTCGGGGATAGCCGAGCAGGGTAGCCGCTCGACTGTCTCTTGATGAGGGTTTTGATCTCGGGCGCTATGTAGTAGGGAGATGCCAGCAGGGGATAGCTGAGCGGGGTAGCCGCTCGGGTGCCTCTTGATGAGGGCTTTGATCCTTAGCGCTGGAAGGGCCGGAAGAGGCCCACTAAGGACGAACCGAGCAGTGAAGCCGCCCAATCGATTCGGGAGGTTATGTCTGGCATTCCCAGTGTTAGTATGGGGAATAGAGACAGTCGCGAGCAACACGTGTATCGAACGCCTGGAGGAGGTGAAGCGCTGGAGCCGCGTTGTTTCGATTTCGCCAAGAAAGGCTCGATGTCTGCCGCGTGGCGGCACAGTTGTGGGTGAAACGGGCGACTGTTGGATTCTCGAGGGCGCAGCAGGCTATAAAGCGGAGGGAGCATTGATCATTCCTTTCTTCACACCCAAAACGTAAGAATGGAGGACTTCCCTTTCACGATCCCCGACATCATAAATTTCAAGGACGTGTACCTCTATGACCAGTACTGCACCGAGGATAAAGTGCAGCTAGTGATTGGCCGCATTAAGGATCATTTCGGCCGACTGCTTCCCCGGCGCTCCCCCTGCTCCAGCTGTTGATGTACTCTATTTGGAGGGCTTCGCCGGGGCTCTACAACCCCTTATCCGAGCAGCTAAGGGACGAGGCAGTTAGTAAGCTAATGTCACGACCCGAAGGTACGGAATGTAACTGGCACTTAAATTACGAAACGTCTAGAGGCGCGACGTAATCTAAGTAAGCTGAAGCCCAGAAATCTAAACCATTTAAAAGAAGTATAGGAAAATAAGTTTAAAAGCAACATCAAATTTTCTCAAAAATATCGGCAGAGTCTCCTTTGTAAAATCTGGCCCCAAACGGGTACAAATAAGAATATATATACATATGCAATAATAAAAAGGCATCCCCAAGCGGGAGTTAGCTCTTCGCCAATTGGCAGTCACAACCACGCAAGCAATATAATATACAACGCCGAAAGGCGAGGAACAAAACTCAAAGAAAACCAAATCCACCAAAAACCATAATAATACAAGCGCGACTCTAAGGTCGAAAGAAAACAACCGGCCCACTAAATTATCAAGTAATACAAGTCTGGTTGATGGAGCTTACTAGATACAATTGAAATAATAAAAGTACAACGGCGGTCCTGATACAAGTGAACCAACCTACCGGTCCTGATACAAGTGAACCAACCTACCGAGCAAATCACCCTAAATGAAATAAAGTGCCGGCAAGCTGCCAAGGAAACCTGTATATCGAAACCTGTAAGAAAATTTGGAACAACGGGGGTGAGTTGCCAACTCGTGAGTAGAAGACATCTGCAAATAGAAATCGCATGAACGACGCTCTCTTAGGTCATAGTAATATACTTAATATAACACTAGTCATCTAATAGTGGCAGGGTAGTATTCTATGCGTAAGTGAAATGCTCAGTGCTCGTGTCCGTGCCTCAAGTAGTAACATGTCATGTGTATGAGTATGCATGCACCATGAATATAAAACAATTAACCATGAAATCTGGATATACCTGTAAGAAATCTTTAACTTTTATCATAGTAAAATTTGTTTGGTAAGCTGAAGCATCATCAAGGAAATCCATGGAAATCCGTGTCAAGTATCGACACAAAACATGTAAATCTCAAGGTCTGAATACATCATAGTCTCAATATCTCATAGTCTCAATATCTCGGGCTCCGTCAGTCCGGATCGGCCCATATCATCAAATCTCACGACAACAGTCGGTTCCTCCGGATATCCGCCGCGCCAGACATCACCGGTGAGTAGTCTTCCCCTGCTAGGCTCATCGTCTACAACTCGAGCTTCTTGCCCCGGAGTACCATACCGGGTCCACCATGTACCCGAGACGGTTCATCCACTCCACGAATCGAGTCTCGAAAACCAACAGAAAACATGAAATCTCATGGTGGACGACCCATACATCACGAGAAAACCGCAACTTGTATTTTAAAATGAGAGGGGGAGAGAGAGAGAGAAGTTTTTATATATATTCTTGCGGTTTCCCCAAAATCCAGAAATCTCATAGAAATCCAAAATCCCAAAATCATGAGTAAGTAAATAATGAGTATCGGCATAAGCCCCACAATACTGCATGATGATATGAATATGTGAATGCATGAAGTGTCTAAGTAATAAATGTAATGTCTAAACTAGCAAATGAGAGTAATCACACAATATTATATTGAACTAGTATTTAGCTGATATATCAATAAAAAGATAATATGTTCTAAAGTGTACGTGACATGGCAATTACCGATGATGATGTTAGTGTATATGCCCTAGAGGCCATTACTATATCATACTAGTTTGTATATTACTTAATGGAAGCTTGGGATATTCACAGATGTATAGACAATCTTGCTCAAAATGGTAGTATGCTACTTGGTTTGTTTCTACTTAAATATATGCATGTGTTTCTTTTAGCATATCACTTATACATATTAGTGGAGCCCTTAGGATCTTTGCTTGATTACCAGCGTTGTGATGGCAGTCACACTAGTAAGGGCTAGGTAATCTACAAGCACATCCTTATACAGGTCCCTAGTCGTAGGATTATCGAGACGGGGCATCGATACTCTGGAGTAGACTAGTGTATACGCTTCTCATCCCAGCAGGGGAGATGGTCTGTCCCACAGCCATTAGTACGTCGTACTGGAGATAGTATGCGGGTGCTCGTTAGGTTACGAGTACACTGGACATGACTCGTCGGGAACTGTTGGTTGGTACTATACCTATCGTCAGATAACAGTTCCTAGGTGACAGGAGTACAGCTTAGTCCATCGACTTGACACTGCTACTTCGCCTCAAGTGTGTTCCCACTGTACTTTGATTACCATCCTACCACGGCTCAAAGGAGTCATGCAAACAGCTAGTAGTTGGATGCAGTCCCGAAGCACTTGGAGGTAGTAGCGGTTAGATAGGATTCGTCTCTCCCGGTATTGGGGGTTGATATCGCGCTGTGTCTAGGAGAGCCATTACACAAAGTCCCTGGCCACGGCAAGCGAGAATTACTGGTAGAATTTCCAGTAGTCTCTCAGGGTGTTCTGGGCTACACTCCGGCATGACTTGTACCGCTATTAGGGGTCTGACGTTTACCGCCCCCTAGGCCCGACATGCGATACTCATAGACGAACAGACCGGACTGTACGGAGATTGTCACATTCAGGCTCAGTAGGAGTTCGGATGGGTTTACCTCATCGGCCTTCTTATCGACATCTACCTGGAGATCGTTACGTACAGCTAGTGCCGCTTGCGGTCTGTGGTTAAACCCACTGCCAGCGTAGTGTCGAGTCTTTAGAGTCCCACACAGAGAGTTTCCCTGCACTGGGCAAAAGGTGTAGAGGCCGTATGGTTTTACGGCAAGGCTACGATCACTTACGTGCACTTGTGCGCGTATGATGTTCGGACAGACGATACTAGTAGG